>CM035599.1:3950135-4550135 GCA_020496755.1 Channa maculata
CTTGAACAACAACTTGAGGAAAAAAATGGCGGCTTAGACGAAAAATGGCAAACTGATAAATAAATCATCATGGAAAAAAATCACAGAAATCTCTAGAAGCTTTTGTCCTCTGACGGGCTGATATGAGGGGATGATTCCTAGAGAAAGTCAAAAGAAGAAAAGAAGGAAAAATAGATCAGAAAGTAAGTGGTGTCACGAAGTTCTGCTAACAGTTTCCAGTTGAGAATCTTGGAGATGCAGGGCAGAACGGTGGTGCAGTGGTTAGCGTTGCATCACCGGTTAAATACTTATGGCTTTGTCTTGCAAAATCGTTAACATAAGTCCTTTGAATCCCTGTGCTGCATGTTCCACTTCTTTCATTAGGACAAACACGCAGTACAAAAGCACTTGAATCCCAATCAGTGATCTATTTTGAGATGTTATGTGACAGTAAACACACACACACAAAAAAAGCCTTCAGCAAACCATAACTGCAACCTGCCATCTATTCTAAGACACTGTGCACTAAAACACTCATCATGTTGACGCCATGACCAATTATCTATTCTGAGAAGCTGTGTAGTACGGAGGTCAGGCGCACACGCTGCAGATCGAACCCAATCTTAAAGCCGCAAAAGTGAAGTAGGTGCAAAGGGAAGTAGGTGTGTCACCACATTCCACCAGGAAGTGGTGACGACAACATGTGACACAAAGCGTTTTTGATCGTTAGCAAAAACGAAACCCGTCCCCCTCGGGAGCACGTGTAACTTGTTTACAAGCAGACCTTGATGTGAAGTTATAACGCGCTTGTTTTCTGGTACGGTCACCTTGAGATACAGGTAAAAGTGGAACAAACAATAACACATCAATGTGCACATGGGCAGATTGTGACAAAATGGACAAAGTCACAAGTTTCTTTTTGTTATGTCTGTGGTCATTTTACCTTTGCATTTAGACATTTTGTGTCTGTCATCATTGGTTTTGTAGGTGAGTTTGTTTTTGGTGATTTTGCACCTCCTGGTTACTTTCCCCTCATTTCCATCCTTTTTAGGTCATTGAGCCTCTTTTAGTGGTTTTTGTGCATCGCTACGCTCCTTTAAACAATAAATGTGTAATAATAATAACCATTGTAACCATAACATCATTTTCAGATTTGATTACCTCATTTGCATAAGTACAATTGAAAGTGTTTATCTAGTAAGACGTTGATAGTTCAGTAGCAAACGATCTAATGCATCACAGTACATTGTTTCAGCATGTTATCTTCTAATGGATTTACAGAAAGACTTCGTGAGAAAAAAAACTAGGTTTGGAAGAACACAATCTAAATGTGCGTTGCTGGAAATTACTTCATATGTTACTTCAAATACTAAACACAATAAAAGTGTGACTGTAAGTAGTAGAACACAGGTCTGTGTTGCTTCACTCCAGGTGTGTGTTTTATGATTTTAATAGTTGTTGGGAATAATCTATTCCAGGCGGCAATGAAGGAGCAAGTGTTCGTGCAGTGTCTCTCTCTAAAAGGCTCTTCAGTAGCTGCCAACATCCAAAAATCAGAGTTAGTGTCATTTTTTAAATTTTTTTTCTATGAATTTATGTAACCTGGACACATATGTCTTCTAATAATAGTGAAACTTGGGAAGCAATGATACTGGCCTATAGTTTGTAATAATTGAATTACTTAACAAATGTTTCAAGCTCGTACGTGGTTGCGTTGTCCTTTTCTTACGAAATAATTTGGATAGTTTGAATCTGATATCACCTGTAAATACACTGTTTGTTATTTTCCATGTGCCATTTCTATGGTTACTGTCTTCTTCCATTAATTTACTCTACTCTTCTCTGTCTTCGCAAGATATTAGTCAACTTATTTTTGTATTTATTTTTCAATATTTTCTGCTTTCTTTTGTTCTGCTCTTGGATATAAAGAATTTTCTTGGTACATGCATTTTGTGTAGCTTTTTAGACATCCAAGGCTTATTTTCCTATTTGTTTCTATTGTTGCTCTTAACGAACAGATTTTATTTCATATAATTCCACCAGTACTTTTTATGAATGAGTTATATGCTTAGTTAACCTGAGCAACAAACCTTGTCCCTTGTTTCCTTAAATATATATTTTATGACTTGATTTTTGACTTAATTCTGATCTGTTTCTGATTAATTTATTTGTACTGGCTGTTTTACTGTTTCAATATGCATAAGTTTGTTATGTTCATAGAAAATGTTGCACGTGTGTTCCCTACAAAACATACATGTTTTTGCAGCAATTTGGACTGAAAATTTTTTTTTTTTGTTTGTTTGTTTTTTTAGAAAAGAAGGCTGAATACGTGCATGCAGGTTGTCACAGCAAACAACATACCAGGCAGAAAACAGCATCCACATGTGTTAGAACCCAAACGGCCTAGATAAGGTCTAAAAATGTTAGAAAACTTTTTGGAACCAAAAACTAAAGAGAAGTTTGCAGTTCTTACTCATCAAACCTGAACACTCCTCTCCTTATAAGGCATCTAATTGGACACAGTGGAAAAGCAGCATTGCAGCACGAGGAAGAAACTCATTACAGCGGCTGTGACCTCTGACAAACACTATTTAACAAGTTCACTCTCTCTCAAAATATCCGTTCTCTCCAAAAATACACCGACATGGAACCGTCACCCAGGAGAAGGTTCCTGTGTTAGATCTGACAAACAGCAAAGTCCCGCTCCATAAACACTCTGCAGGGGCGACGTTTGAGGAAGAGGTCAGTTCAGCTTTACAACAACCCCCCCCGCCACACACACACACACACACACACTCATATACCAGCCCACCCCACAAGCCTGCTGAAATTAGACACATTAGTTTTATTGTTTTTAACTCTTTAACACGTTCTGCACAGCACTCGCTGCCACTTCACACATATCACAACAATGAGATTAACGAGTTGCTGACCTGGTTTTTGTTTGTGTGTGGTTCTGGACGCAGTGACAGGGGGAGATGAGGACAGGACAGGGTGCAAGTGAGGAAGAGGTGCAGGGAGGAGGGGAAATAGGCGGGAGGTTAGAGTGCAAATTGGTCTGTTGCATTCAAAAGGGCGGGAGGGGCTAAGTGTGTGTGTGTGTGTGCACTCACACTGTAGCTTCTGCAAGAGATTCTGTTTACGCTAAAGTGGATGGTTGTGCTGGATGAGTTTCTCAGCTTTAAAATATAATGAGTGGAAATATTTCACAAATACATGCACACGCACACACACACACACACACACACACACACACACACGCAACCCTATCTTCTAAATCGTCCATGCGCGTGTGTGTGTTTGTGTCTATTTTTGCCCCCCACCTGTTAATGACATTAAAGCTGCCCCGGGGGACGAGGGCTGCAGCAGGGGGCTGGTGTCAGCTGGACCCTAGCTGTGAGACCCTCGTCTGCTATGACCAGACGGATTGAAGAGGTAATTGTAGATTCATCACCTCGAAAACAAGCGGCGCTGCTGGTTGGCTGTCGTTTGGCTCACGTGGTCGGATGAGACCAATTCCAACCGGACTGCGACAACCTGATACCTCGTCACCTGCTGAGATTTCCAGGGCAGCAGTTGGTTTGTGGTCAAAGAAGTCAGTGTTTAAGTCCAGGCTGATGAAAGATTATTTTAAATGTTTGTGTTTCCAAACAATTTGCAATGTTGCAACCACTGTTGCACAATTCAGCTGATCCACTGTGAATTCTGTGCCACCTTGCAATTTAAAACCTCACATCATTTTTAGAAAAGCTGTCCGCCCCAACAAAGAAATGTCCCCAAGTAAAAACAAAAAATGGTCCCATCTTGAGTTACAGGCTCAAACAAGTCCGTGTTAGAGCCTCACAGGCTCACGTTAACTCATTATCATCAACAGAATTCAACGGACACCTTTTCACCTCAATTTACCAAAATCAAGAGACCACTGTGAAAAAAAAAACCCAATGGATTCTAAAGCGAAGAAAGAAATTGACCACAAACAGACACAACTACCAGAAGGGCCAAAACTGACATGTGACCAGAAAGAGACAAGTACTAAAAGAAAATTAGAAAACTACCAAAAACAGACAAAATGACCAAAGAGACACAATCCACAATCCACTGTAACCAAAAACAGATTTAAAAAAATTGGCAAAGAATTTGGCAAAATGACAGGAAATTAACACAAGGCAAAGACATTACCACTAACAGACAAAAAATACAAAAGACATCTATCAGGTGGACAACACATTCATTCTTTATTGAATTCACAGCCCTGTAAACTAAGATGATACTGGTACTGTATATAAATATACTTTGTGTACTACTGCTTTTACATCTTCCTTAGAAAGACGACATTTTTTAATCACACATTTGTCGCTTTTTCTGATCAGAGGGTCAGCAAGTGCCTGGTCCTCCTGCTGCCTGAGAAAGACTGGAAGACAGAGACCGAGAGAGACAGAGACAGAGAGAATACTGCAGTCAGATGTGCCCGGCATTGTGATGAACTGTGTACGAGAAAGAAGGTCAGAGATGGACTGAATGTGAAGGGGGACAGACAAAATAGGGGAATGATGGACAGTGGACAGAAGACAGCCTTATTTAAATGCACAGCATGCTGAGAAGAACAACAGAGGCTGATATGGAGCAGCTCAGAGTTAACAGCTTTTTAGTAGTAGTACTACAGTACTGATCAGCAGTGGAGCCACTGGAGAATATGGTTTACTGCAAGTTTACACTTATTAAGTAGTAGAGACTATTATCGATTCACATTCTAGTCCCAGTTCGCCCCGGAACCGGTGGAGAACACAGGCGCTAAAGAACAGGGAATTTGTATGTGTCCTCAGTGCAGTAGTGAGCCTGGGCCATGAGATGGCACTACGTGGCAGGGAGGGAGGGTGTGATAGTGGGCCGCTCTGATCCCTCAGACATGCAGAGTCAGGACCCTGAAGGACCCTGAACTTGTTCGTTGCAGCGAGGTCTGAGGAGATTACATCAACACAAAGGGCCAAGAGGATTCATTAGGATGCATGACCTGCTGAGGATGGAGCTCACAGTCCAGGTTCGCATTTACAGACTGAGGAGCCGCAACGGTGCAATTCTTGTCACACGGCCAAATACAACCTGTGGATGATACAAAGTCCAATCTAGGGGGGCAAGTGAAATAGGAGACAGATTCACGTCCCTTCCTTTAGGTCCAGGGGGAAAAAAAACAATCAACCGAAGATAAATGCATCTTGCTTGTGTTTGTCTCTGACAGGCCCTGCTAACTGCTTATGTAACGATCTGACTGAAATCCTTCTAATTATAAATGTTTATGAACAAAGACATTTTGATTCAGTTGGGCTTCTCATGGAGGAGTCGCCGACTTAAATATCTGCTAATCTCTCAAACACCCACAGGGTAATTTAACAAAACATAGCAGTGTTTTTTAATCATCGGACTCTTCGGAGGAGGGAAATCGTTGAATTGAAAGAGAACCGGCAGTTTGTGTCTTCAAAGAAAGGGATGCTTATGTAATCAAACGTGAGCGGCACAGCCGAAGCCAAGAAAGTCTGCACCAAACTCAACGATCGCTCAATTGGCTCGATATTCAGTCGCTAGGGGAAAAACCATCCACTACGGTTCTCAGTGGGTGTTTTCTGCTCTCAGGCCACACGGGGCAGTAATGAGCCCATTAACCCCACATTCATGGCAGCGGCTGTCTGTTGAAATTGCACCAAGACGCCAACACGCAGTCAAAACTGCTGCATTACGGCTGCACATAAACACGGTTAGGTTTAGTAAGGATGCTTGGTGGTTTGACTTTATTGATAATGTGATTATATACGTGTTTTTCAGCGTCAGTTTCCAAATCTCCAATAAAAGCACTTTGGATTTTCCAAAGATGCTTGCAGCGGGTGAGACGAGTTTGTAGCAGATCTAGATCCAGTCATCAGCTCACCTCAGGTACCCTTAGTTTAAATGGGACGCAAAGTTGTATCTTAAACAAAGACGACACCTGCTGCTCACATTTCCTTCATGAGCTGTCTCTCAAACTGTGACTCATTCAGAGGCAGATTTTTTTTCGTTGTTGTTATTGTTGTTCCTCCGTCTCTCTGTGACCTTGTTATCCATACGCTCACTCCCTCCATCAAGCAGCTCTTTTCCATCTTTAGCTGTTATTGTGCGAAAGACAATTAGCCTTAATCATCCATTTGCGTCAGCATCGCCCCGCAGGTCACAATCCAAAATTGATCATATGTCAATTCTATTCTAATGCCTTGATGTGTTACGGTGATTATGGCAGAAAGGATGTGACAAAGGAATGGATGTGATTTATTATTTATTTATTTCATTTAAAGCTTTGACAAACCCATAGCAGAGAGAGAGAGAGAGAGAGAGTTTTGAAAGCGCGAAACATCAGGGACTTCTTTCTAAAACTTCGGCACATCTGCTGTTTTGGTGAAAACCGGCCACGCAGAGACACTTCAGTGAACTCGCAAATCGCATCAAAAGCATCAGAAATGCACAAAGGGATGTGCAGATATACCTGCTGTGTAGAATGGCTGTCTGCTCACGTGTTAGTGAATAGGAAGCTAAGTATAGACATATCATATTATAGAGCCTGGAATACAACTATGAGGGTCATTTGTGCCAGCAGTTTGGTGAAATTACTGCTCTTCCTGCTTTTATAACCAGTCCTGTGATACACGCACGTGATGTGTCATATAAGGCAAACCAGTATTTTCTACTAAGCCTGACTATGTTGGATTACTACCCAAACTAGACCGGATGTCTTTGTTCCTCACCCCAAACGAAACCCCTATGTTTGCACAGTTTTAAAAGTTTTTAAAATGCCATTGTAAAAGGGCAAAGTTTCAACGAAGGCCTGCTTCCCTACGTGGTGATGCCCTTTTGACAAACTGTCCCGTTGGTTGTGTGGGGACAAACGGTCTCTAACAGCCATGGGGTGAATTTCTTTTTTAACATTACAGATTCTCCCTGCTCATAAAATACCAATGTCCCTGACTTCAGTCAATATTAATCTACATGACGAAAACCAAGTATTCGTTCTTTGCAGCCTCCGTGTTTCTGGGTGCTACGCATGGATTATACTGTGGTACGAAACAGTTGGCAAAGCAACTTAATGCGTCGTGACTGTTTTAATGTCTCGCGTTTGAGTGAATCTGAGTCTGAATGGTTTCATGAGAGGAACATTCACTGCTCTCTCGTTGGTCTTCATGTCTGTTTTTCTACTACAGCTCCATTCCGTTTCAGACCTTTAACCCTGCTCCATGCTGCTTCGTGTAAGAAACATTTTGCAAATGCAAACCTACACCTGTACTGAGTTTAATCTGCTCCATGAGGCTTCACATTGAATAGGAGCAGTCTATGAAGCATCGTGACCAGTTCTCAAAAGCAACACAAACTTTTCTATTTTCTAAACGTTTCCCAGCTTAATTCACTCATTTGTTTTCAGAAACAATCTCGTTCCCTCTCAATTAAAGGGTGAAGCATTAGCGGTTACATAAGGCCCTTTGTATGTGGCCTGTCAATCACTGGTTTTATCTGACGGTAAAGTATTCGGTAAATTTGCAGCAGAAATATTGAAATTTATTCATAGTTTCACTCCTGTGTATTAGTGGCTCGCATGTGCTGATTTCATTCTGAAAACTATTATGTGTCTGTCAGTCGTACGCTGACTAAAATGCTTTTACCACATGAGGAGCTTTGTTTCGCACGAGCATGAATACATATGGGAATAAAGCACTTTCCAGACATCATTCCACTAGGAAAATGGAGCCAGTCAGACGGGCTCTCAGCACAACTGCTGCCTGTAACTGCAACTGTATTCGATTAAAACAAAGTCCTACATGGAGAAACTGTCATCCACATCCACCTGACATCTTGTAAAGCCAAGAATGTCTGCAACATCTAAAAGGATGTCTTCACCTTACAGAATGACCTTATGACAAATGTCTTTGTGCTGCGTTCTGAGAATATCAGAACCCCAGGCTGTGACAATACACCGTACAACAGGTTTGGACTTTTTCCATCGTCACTGTGCAGGATGAATCACTCTACTCTACTGTGACATGTTGCCTTCAGCTCTTTGCGTTGCTATGTTGCAATTATTCCTCCAGTGGCGACTGTAAGGAGGCTTCCCCTGCGTGACCGATTAATAAGACAACAGGACGTACAGGAGATCCCAGTTTAGAGACAAATTAAAAGTGTGATACACACATGGACGGATTGCTAGCAAAACGGCCCTTTTGGGCATTTGGTGCCTGTTTTTATAGATCTGGGGTCCATTTCCCATTAGTGTTCATCTTGGTTTTAAATCAATGCACAAAAGAAAATTACAGGTAAAACAAAACCCAAGATTACTTTTTATAATATGAGGCCACCAGAGCTTCTGATGTTAAAACATATTGCCCTCAGTTGATGGAACCATGATAACAATATGTCACAATATATCACACACATCACACATTTCTTTCATCTTAAGTCCTGTAATTCTTCTCAACATTTTCTCATAAGAGGCATTTCCAATCCTTTCTTCCATCCATTCTTTCCATTGTGGCATTTTACATTTTTTTTTTTTTTTTTGTATTTTAACTGCGCTCTTTCCAACAAGAAATACAAACTGTATCTTCTGAGGCTCTGGGCCCTGGGACCTCTCGCGGCGCCTGAGCCTGTGCCCAGTAACAAAGTTTTATAGTATCAAAGAACCCTTTGATTCTCCCTGATCAAAACCTTTGAGAAGCTTTGGAACAAAAATGCACAGTTCTCCCTTTTCTTTTTCTTTTTGAGGTACAAAGCGACTGCAGCAGGAGTCAATATGTAGCATATGTAGCAAATGCAGCTCTGCTGATAATTGCTTGACATACAGGGATCATGTAATCGTGTCATCTCCTTCATATATTCTAGCTTTTAAACTGAAAAATCAGTAATGTACAGCAGTGACAGAAGCATGACTCTGAATATGTGTCACTGTGCTGCCACAGTTAGAATCACAGGAGTCGGAGCAGGGAAGATGACCTAGATTCAGCCTGCCCTGAGGTTAGGAGGTCAGTCTGAAACAGGGTTATGAAACATGCTTAGGCTGAGGAAATGCTCCACAGCATGACTCGCAGAGTACGTAATGATGTCAAAGAGAGCCATAATTATTTCTTAGTTTAATTAGACAAGTATGTGCTGGTATTGTTGGGGTTGGGTTAAAACGCAGAGGGAGGCTTGGATTTTTACACGTACTGCAAATGGACTTAAGAAGTGAAGTGAAGATTGTGTTTGTGTTTGAACAGGGCGAGTAGTTCAGTCTCGTGGACAGTACATTTTAATATTTCCAAAATGGATCCCCCACGGTTTTTGACTCGTTCTCGAAAATAAAGTGCTGCTAATTTTATGGTATCTACAGGACCAACAATCAAGACCTTTTTAAAAAAGATGCAAAAACCAGTTTTCCGTAAAAGTTTTTTTTTTTTTTTTTTTCCCCCCCCATGTTGTTTTCTGGATAACAACAGTTTTAAAGCATAACGTGGGGGCACAAAATCCCCATGTGTAATGTTTTATTTTAGACATGATCGTGGATTATAATAGTGTTTGGTGAGTTTATTCCTGAAATCAAGTGATGGCAGGTCTCTCTGAGCCAAGGAGAAAATGATTCCTTCCTTTGCACATTCACGGGGAGAAATTCACTGGAGCAGAGGAAACACAGAGAGCTTTCTCTCCACCCACGTGCAGCTGCGAAAAATAGACCAGAATGCAATGCAGACACAAGACCTTTTTCTAGACTGAAACTCACTTAACTTTCACACTTTTGTTCTTACTACCACTATCACTCTCCACCTACATGTGCTGCAAAGCCCACAGCTGAACGCAACACATTTTAATTTAAGGCTGTTCCTTGCAGCTTGTTAAAAGTTCTACTTTGAATTGGAGGAAACCACCAGTGCTGCAGAAGTTCATGCACAGCAGCAGTTGAGATTACACGATGTGATCTTACTCTAAGATATGGGTTCTGTGAGACCCTGTTTTTTTCTTTCTCTGCATCTATTGTACTTTTCTTTGTCTTATTCGGTATAATTAACAAGTTATAAATATTGTAAATGTTGTGTGCTTGTAATGGTAATTAGTTCCTATGGTTTGGGAGAGGTGATGCAGGTATTCCCAACATGTTCTCATCCCACAGTGTCAGATAATGATGCTTCCAAAGGCGTTAAATTGTGCCGCTTTTTACATCCTTTTGCGTATCATATTAAAGGTACAGGTACACACGCGTTACGATGGGAGCTGCAGGAGCACCACTGTTTGCCGCCATGGGAACGACTTTATGTAGGTCAAAGTTTTAGTTGCCATTCGTACAGCACCAGAAAATGGCACACATACTTAAGAATTACGTCGCATAATGCCCATAGTGTCAAAAACATAACAACATTAAAGAAAAATAACAAGGTTCCACTTGTTCCACTGTAATACACTGAAAGCTCACAGCATGGAGAAGGGACTGGACAAAGTGATGCTTTTGGACGCCTTGGGAATGAAAACGGGCTGCTTTTTCTTGCCCTGCAGCCCGTCTGCATTGTTCTCACAGTTTGTTCCTTTGTGTTATTGCTCTTTAAATGAGTTGCTTGAGTTATTAGATAATGTAAATGCAGGGTTCTTGATATTTTACTTGTACAAAAACAAATAATTGTGGCCTTGCTGTTCCAATACTTTTGAAGGGAACTGTGATAGAGAGGATGTTGTCACATGTCTAACAAAAGACCCATTTGTGTGTTATTCTGTGCTCTGATGGCTTCATTAGCAGGTCTGTCAAACAGCCACACGGGTATGTGGGGCTTTTCCAGTGTGGACGCTGTTTTCGGCCTGGACGGGAGCTACTGCAGGTGCACTTCCTGTGAAGCCCTGTTGGAAATGGATGGGAGTGGCTGACATTTATGGCTCAACCAAATCCTCACCCAAAATGACTTAAGATGACAAAGTGACCGGTTTGACTGCAAATACGGTTTGAGTCAGAAATGTGTGTGAAATCAGTTGGAAAGTTCGAGTGTGAAAGTCAAAACAACGTGTAGAAGCTGCTGAGTGATGGTTGTCCTACAATTTGTAGATCTTCTCATCTCTTGATGCATGAAATAAGTCATTGTCACTTTTCATCGCTTTTCCTCTGAGCTGAGCAGATACCATCAGTTAGGAGGAAGTAACATTAAACTGACTGAACGTAATGTGCAATGAAGAAGCGTGTGTGTGTGTGTGTGTTGTGTGTGAGAGAGAGAGAGAGAGAGAGAGAGAGAGACAGAGAGGGAGTTAAATTTATCCACCTAAAGCCAATCCTCATCAAGCTGATCAGTGCGTCGCATGGACTAACCAGCTTGGGGACTTCACCCTCGCGGGCAGGTAAGAAAACTTTAGTTTCCTCATCACAAAAATATCTTGACTTTCCAAAACTCTTCCCAAATTCTTTTGGCGAATGAAAAGGTTTTACTAGAAGATGTTTAAAAGCTAAACGTGGAGCGTGACCGTTTCTCTAGGAGAGCTGAACATCTCGACTCAGACAATGTCAAAAAACTCTCATCCCGGCTTAAATTACCTGCAGCTTTCAAAGGAGCCCGTTGTTCTGTTATATGTAAGGTGTGTTTTCATAAAGTTAGTTATGTAATGCACATACTATAATATTCTCATGGTTCTCAGAGTTGAGTAGCTACCAATACTTTACACTATACTGCACATACTCGTACACAAAAGCCACTTTTTACAGTAAATGAATATAGGTCTTCTGTCCATGCGTTACTCTGTGGTTCATTGTGAAAGTCTGCAGCTCTTATGGGTTATAAAATGTAAAGGCCGGCAGTAAGCAGCAGGTTTATGTAAAGACACAGGCCGACCTGAGCTGAATCACGTGGGGTGCTGCCGAGTTCAGACGAGTTGTTTGGTTATTTTGGTTGAGATGGACTCAGACGTGGAGTTAGTTGAACTCAAAATAACAGGGCGCTGTCACATTTGGCTGGAATGGTAATTGTTTAAATAAGGTCTGCGTCCGACAGTACACAGATAGAATGAAGACACAACTTCATCCTTGTCTGATATCGATGCAGGTTTTGATGGACTTTGGATCACGTGCGCCAAAGATCTGGAGGTTTTTGTCACCTCATCCTTGAGCTTTGTGCACAATTGCTGGAACTCGCGCATCCACAAAAACGATTTATTGCATAAGTCACGGCGCCCGAATTTACTTTGAGTGGACATTTCAAAACCGGTTTGATTGGCTTTTGCCCTTCTCCTGCTGAGCCACTGGCCCAGTCGGTGGTGCACTGATGGACTCGAAGGCACGTGCAGCCCTGAGACCTTCATTTGACTTCTCCTCATTAGCTGCAGCAAGGACAGGGACAGCTTACAGAGGCCAAACCAAATGTGAGGAGATCCATCAACCCTCACATTGGAACTCTAGCTCTTGACAAGCGGAACACCTGCTCTCACCAAACCGCCGACAGCCGAGCATTGAGATAAATGGTGATATTATTTTACAGCACACTAATGGAAATCACAGAAGTTTTATATAGGAAAAATGAGGTCCACCGTTAAGTGTGTCCAAAGGGTAGATGTTCCAGGCTGTAAAGCTTCACATCTGAAAAATGATGGGCTCTAAAAATCATTTTAAACATGACCATCAGTCACTGTGCACCAACGTCTAATTCTGTGCAGATGGAGAAAATGAAGAGTGTTTCTTTACTGTAAAAACAGCTTTTAACAACGTGACTCTTTTTATTTGTGGGGGCACATTCATCACAGCACTTTCCTGCAGCACGAGAGCACTTTGCTTCACAGACCAACTAAAATCTAATTAAAATGCCATCGAGTAGGCATCAACTTCACATGTGAAGTAGCTTTCAAACCAAATTTGCAAAGTGCTTCATGACACGAACAATTACATAGCTATTAGTGCTTTTGACTTGTATGACTTCAATAGTTGAGTCTGTGCAGACCTTTGGTTAGACACCTGAGCTCCCTGCAGCTCCGCCTCCGTTGAGCGTTTGCACTAAGCCACTGCATTGTCACATTAGCTCGTCGGTGTTTCACTCTCTCCGCTTGAGCCCGAAAGCTTTCCACAGCTTTTCCCAGCTGCTCTGGTGAGAGCTATCCTAGCGAGGGAGGTGTCCGATGAAGGCGTGTAACCTCTGGTGAGGTGCTGACGGCTGGCCGCGGACTCATCCACACAAACATCAGGAGTTACATTACAATACAAGTTCAAGTGCTGGAAACAGTTACCTGGAACAAATGGAATACAGAAAACCTAATAATTAAACTTCAGCAATCATGGGGGACAAATGTCAACGTGTTGCCACCAGGTTTTGTTGCTTGTGGGAACAGAATATATACCAACGCTGTCTCCTACAAAATGCTTTTCTACACGTGTTTTTGTTGGGAAGTATTTACGTTTTCTGCATTTTAAAGATACGTTGACATTTAACGTAAATGGCAAATACACCAGTACTGAACGTGTCGACAAAATGATCCCACACATTTTTATTCCAAATGATCTGATCGAGGAGAACAACATCCAGTTTGTCTGTTTGATCATATTCCATGGAAAAATTTTTTTTAAATTACATTGCTGTTAAGTTGCAAAGGAATTTGTTCGAGAAACAAAATTCAAAACGCTAACTCATAGAACCCAGTGTGTGCTAAAATGAAAAGTTTAAGGGTCCAGTAAAGCCACTAGGTACACGTGACGTTTAGCAACTCTAAAGTCGGTAAGGCAATTAGATGCTGTACGAGGCCGTGTTGGGTTAACAGGGACAAATTTTCTTTTCTTTCTTTTATTTCATCCTGTACTAGATTAGCATTGAATTTATTATACGAATATCATTAAACCATTTGTTTTTACTACAGAATCTACAGTATCTGTGTGTACGATGTAATTTAACAAATTACGCACAGCAAGCAACAAGTCATAGCGCAGTTAGAAACAATAGGTTCACAATTTAAAATCTTCATACCCAAAAAAAAGGACATTTTTGAAAGTAAATTCATAGTATTATCATAACAACGTATTAACGAAAAGGCCTTAAAAAGACCTCATAATATCAAGTGTTTACAACCAAAAACAGTCATCAAATTGGTTCTCACAACACCAAAAAAACCTTCCCTGAGCACATTCATAGGAGGTCTCTCTGAAAAAACTGAATATTAGTTTGTTTGAATGATCCAGGGCTAATGCACAGCCAGGTGAGAGCATTGTGTCAGGACATACAGTACAGACATATATGAAGACTGCAGAGAGGACACTCAGGAGCAAGATGGAGAAGCTTTTTATTACTGTCAGATGTGTCCATTAATGCTCTCTGGTGCTTTTATATTTAAAATCGTGCTTGTACAAAAAGACCCATAAAATAAAAAGCATCCTTTCAGCAGAGGTTTTATGATAATAAAGTCTACAAGCTCTGCCAGGGCTTCTTTTATTGATTCTAATTATGATTCAATGTACAACCAGCAGTTATCATCCACCTTTAGGTTCATTATAAAACAAAAATATTTTTTGGAATAATACAGTTGAACAGTTAAACTTAATGCATTTATTTATTTATTTTGTCCTTTCGGCTTAGTTAAAATTAATGCATAATTTTGTGAAATTATAAGTAATTTTGTACATAGTCACTATTGATGATTACTGGCAGCAACCGATGCACATGTTTATCTTCTGCAGTGACACGTGTGACAACAATGGCTTGACTTTGTGGGTGGAGGGAGGCGGATTCCTATGGTAGAACAGGGACCCTGCAGCCAAGTCCTCATTAAATAGCATTATATCCAACCAATCCTATTTCAATGTCCCCCTTAAATGAACCAGCAGCAGAGACTGAGAGCCAAGGGAAACGTAAGGAGATGAGATGCCCAGATCAGCCTCATGCACTTCACCTTCAAGGGCTGCTCTGAGCCTCCGACTCTTTCAGCTTTCAGCCCCTGAAAGATTGAAAGCAACGAGATTTTTTAAATTGTCTTTAAAAAAAAAAAAAAGAAGGTGTCGGAAAAAAATTTAAATGAAAATGATGAAATGGAAATGGTTAAATTTGACAAATAGGGGATGTAAAAAACTGCAACTTGTTTTAAATATAAACATATAATTCATAATTTTTTGTACTAACGTAAAACATCTTTTTCATTACAGCAGTAAAATTATAACTAGTACATTTTAATAATTATTTGTTTATGTATGTATTCTATTATGTTTCTATTTAAGCTTCTTCTTTAATGACAAATATGTATTAAAGAGTCTAGTAAATCACAAAATGACAATGATTTTATTGTTTTATTGTCATTTTCCTGCACGCTTTCATAAAATCTAATTTTATGAAAGTTTTTTCAATTTTGCTGGTATAGCACCAAAATGTGCTATACGTTAAGAATTTGTGTTGGTTCTTTAGTTTATGTGCTTGAGAAAACAAGTTCAATAAACTTTAACACTGAGAATCGTTGCAGACAAATTAACTTCCTTTTTGCATTTCTCAGTTGAAGATTCAGTTCTTCATGTGACATTAAGAACTTCTATCAGCAGCTGCTGAACCCATTTTGTAGAAAAGCAGCAGTCTCTATGGTAACCATAATTTGTATTAATATGAAAAAAAAAACACAACACAACATAGTTTAACATCATGAATGCTTTTTCAAAAATCCGAAAGAGAAACCATCGATGCATTTGTAAACGTAAACAATGCCGAACAATTCATGTTCATAAATTAAAAAGTAGAAAAAAAGCATTTACGTTGAATTAAGTGGAAATTAAGAAACAAATATAAATATTTACAAAAATGAATGAGAAACGGTTGGTTGATTCCACTAAATCGTGGTAAAGTGTTTTACAGTGTATAAAGTTATGGATTTGCCCACTTTTGGTAAATTAAATCGAAATCAAGATTTGAAGCAGCAAAACGGTGTTTCCCGTAATAAACAACTGACTGAATGAAGCAGCATCATTTCTTGTACAGTGATGCTCCTTGTGCTCATGCCACGTGTCTCAGCGAAGTATCATGTCTTCTAAATCTCCACATGTTGTCTCTAAGTATCTGACAGCAGGGCTCACAGTCAGATTAAGGCCCTCCTCTCCTGGCTGCCTGCACACCTCTGAATGCCTCATTAAAAAGCGCTCAGTCTTCTGACTTTGAAAAAAAACATAAAAAGGTCAAGACATCTTTCGGTGTGCACTCGGAAGCTGCTTACACCAGGATGTTTGCACTCTGGGATAACCACAACCGGGACGGCCGAGAATCTCCACAGCCACAAAATCATCGCGGTTTAGCGTGATTACCTGATGAGTGGGAGCCACAGTGTTGGAAATAAAAAGGACATTTTATCTGGATCTCTGACAAAAGTATGAAAAGATAAATATAAAACCCTTGTGTTTATAGCAGGAGTCAAAGTAAGATACAACCATAAAGCAGACTGAGATTCAACGTTTAATCAACTTCATTTTTTTAATCATCTTAATTTAATTAGTTGAGTCAACTCTCATACACGAATTCCTTGAACTCATCATTTTAAATTAAAATACAAGTCATGACAACTTCTGTTTATAAGTTCAGACAATGACAATCTGGTAATTTTAAGTTAAATTAGATTGACACTACAACACATTTATTTCAAGTTAATTAAAAAAAAAATATAAGTTGATTTCACCCAATTCCTTAAAGTGCTTAGAAGTTATTTGCTCTCACCACTGTGATGCTATAAGGCAACAAGCAGATGTCACACTTAAGATGGTAATTTTGGGGGATTGTAAGTTTTAGGGATGGAATTTTGCCAAAATGTTGAACAATAATTTTAACACTGAACATGGATAGAAACACGGTTTGAACATGCAGCCAGAAATGGCATTTCCGTGTCACAGTGTGCAGTGAGACAAAGAGGTTTGTACTTAATGGGTGGGGTGGGTGTTTGAACTGGTTACAGAGATAAGGAGCTTAGAGGGGGACGGTCTCCAGTGTGTTCTGAAACGTCCTCTTCGTCTTGGGTGCAGACATGTACTTCCAAGCAAGAATAAAATCAGAGCAGCATGTGTACAGTTCGCTATATAGGCTTTATAGAGTTTTTAAGTCATGTTGGAAAGAATTTTAGTGCCTGATATAATTAAATAAGATGACTATGAACAACTAGGGACATTTAGTTTGGATTGGAGGTTCTTAATTGTTGCACTAACATCAGAATGTTTGCTGGGATCCCTCCCCAATGACTCCACCCCACTGCACTGTGCTGCCTATAAATAACCAATCGACGCGCTGGCCGAGGGCGGACGAGCTCTGGAAGTGGTTCATGGGTCTCTGGTGTGACTGACTGGGCTCCAAAGGCCCACCCAAGTTTCAGCTGAGACCCAGCGTTCATTATGTGAATGGCTGGGCTGTGGTTTTGAGGGCAGATTCATTGGCTGTAATCTGATTACTCTGTGGACTAGTGCAGCCATAACTAAACTTACCATATTATGTAGATCAGTGTGGACGGGAAACGCTGACGGACTGAGGGAGTGATTTGGTGATGGGATTGTTGATGCAGATCACTGCTCATTTATGCAAAACATTATCTGCCTTTATAAATGTATAAATATCATACAACTGCATAGGTACATCTGTTTTTACAGACACAAAGTACATTGTCTCTCAGTTGACTCATGACCCACATTCCTGTCTTTTAAGTCCTCTTCAAGTCTTACTCCTTTGATGGTGAGCAGACACATTTTGAATGATCACATGAAGAAAATATATTGTTTGTTCTGCTTTTCTAATTGGATGTACGGTAAATTGTTCTTTATTCAAATTGGTAACAATAACATAATTGATCTGCATGTAAGAATCCGTTTTTCTTCTTCCTTCCTACAGGAACTAAACTAACCATATAGGTTATGGAACCCTGGGATCTGATGGGTGGCTAGAAGCCAAAGTTAACGGGATTATTCTTGGCTGTGAAACACAGGAGGTCTTTGGAGCCAAGAGAGATCACCTGGCTGGCGTCGGGCCAATGACACTTCTCCGAGACAGCGGAAGAGCCTATTAGGATACATCAGCTAAGCTCTCACGACTTGTTAACTTGCCATGGTGCCAAGAAACCCTCCCAAATACTGCAGGGTCATTCTGAAGCCAAACAGAGTCTGGCAGCAACCTTTTTGCGCTTTTGGAACACTGTCTTAGAGCGAGTGATTTGCGTCCTAAAGGAAGCATAAAGGAATTTATTTGGTGTGGGGAGATTTTTTGGCACTTTAGCTGTTGAGATGCTTTTCCCCGAAACCTTCCAGTTCATTGCCAATGACCTCCATTCATGGTGTTCATCAACATAAAGCTAAGGCTTGGGAGGACTGGAAGGAGGTAATTTTTCAAGGAATAACTTGGACTCAAACCAAACATGAGCAGAGACATCCGTCCTCTAAGCGTCATGCCTTTGTCTGTGAGGCATCAGCAATGGCTTGGAGCCTCTCTGGGGTTTTTCCTTTTTCACTACTTCCTGTCAGGCGCTGCTGCAAGTGGCCCTTTGCCTGGCATAGAACATGACTACGGCATTAGCCCCAAATTTGTTTGCACTCCAATTCCCCCAGAAGCCGATCCAAGTTGCTATTCCCCACCTAGCGTGCCCCACGGAGCAAGCAGTAATGGCCACACCAACAGCCACAATGGCAGCAACCGGCGAGGCATGATGTCCGACGAGGCCAAAGCCACGATTTTGCATCTGCGCGAGAGCCTCGTGAGGCAGAAGGAGACCATCCTGGACCAGCGAGAAACCATCAGGGAGCTGACCGCCAAGCTCACGTTGTGCGAGGGCTTCGGCAGTCACCACAGCAGTGGTCATCATGACAACCACCACAACAGTCATCATGAGAACCATCACGACAGTCACCATGATGACCACCACGGTCATCACAGCAGCCACCACGCATCACCCTCGTCACACCATGGGCCTTCAGCGTATCACAGCAGCGAGCATCACTACTCCCATGGCAGCCACAGGGCAGACCCCCACAACAGGAAGGTCTCATCATACACCAAACACAGCTCGTTTTCTCCAGAACAGACGGGCAAAACCCTGCAGACGCTGAAGGAGAGGCTGGAGAGCTTGCAGGTGAGTGCAGTGTGGTAAATATTTGTCTTGATATCTTCACGAGACCTGAGGAAAAAAGTGTGTTTTGCTGCAGTTTCCATTTTGTCTCAGTATGAAAACAAAGTTGCCCTCATCCCACCCAAACACATAAGATAGGATTGGAAAGGCCAGGATGTCCTCTATTGAGCACATCAGGACTTAATAAGGTAGCTGAAATGAGTCAAAACATATATGTCAAAACCCAATGTCTAATGCAGAGGACATAAACAAATAGGCTGGGTCTCAGGAGGATATTGCTGCAGACAAACTGACAATTCTTACAGTACAATATCCAGCTTGAATTTTTGGGGATTTGTTCGGGTTTGGTTAAGATTAGGAAAAGTTGTGGTCTAGCTTAGCAGAGAAAACCTTCATGGTGACTTCAGACAGAACATGTTTTCCCAAACCTTAACCAATGCGCCTTTCTTGTCGAAACCGAACCACGGATGGAGGTGAACATGCATCTAAAGTGTAACAGGACTGGGTTTTGTGAGTCCACCATCCACCTGACCACCTGGTTGCAACTCTATTGCCCTTAGGACATCATACTTCAGTCGATTACGTCCCTTGCAAAAACTGTGAGTAATTGTGTCTATGAAAACCAGGGTCTTATGCCAGACTTGGGAGTAGCAGCTCTAAAATTTAATTCGGGCCATTTGAACATGGCGTGTGGTGTGTTGTAATAACCTTTTATTTTTGAGTGCACGTGTACATCCATTCAACAAAGTTGGCTTGTGTGAATGCAAAATTGAGACTAATGCAAGTCAACTAAAACAACGCATTGAGTTTCAGGTGATGGATTAACTAGTACAAATTGCATCTTGTCACTGGAGCTGTACCCGCTAGAAGAATCACATTTGTACCCTTTTCCACTGGGTACTTGTGGTAATGGCTGTACTCTTTATTCAGCACCATGCCGCTTGAGTGCATATCCGTCATTGTTTTTCACATCTACAAATCTACTTAAAAAAACAGCCTGTCGCCTAAAATTCCCTTAACTGAATAAATTGTACACATACATATTGATTTAGCCTTTTAATGATATCCACTTAATTTGTCAAAATCAAACAGCTGGCGCCTACTAACCTTGATTAAGCTAAGGACTGTGCATTTTGTCCTCCATCACTTGCATTGAATTGGAAGTAGATCATTTAATGAGCCCAAAGGAGTTATTGCAAAAAATGGAAGTAAAAATATATGTACATTTCTAAATTGTTACAGCATCTGCCACAGGACCAAGGCACAAAAGAAGACCGCAAAGAGTTTAAAAAAAAAAAAAAAAAAAAAAGGCCATTTCAGTATTCACTTAATTGTAAGTGGGTACTTCTGTTCTTTCACAACCCCAGTCATCTCCTAGTCGAGCTGTGTAATGTTTTAAATTAAATCTGCTCCCAGATACCATCCGGTTGTCTCCTTTGCAGTGTGTAAATTCTGCAGGGCGAACAAGTCACAGCTCAGCAGTCTTCCCTTCTAAAAAATCTAAAACATATTCCTGCGGCTGTACTGTAATTAAAGCTCTGATGCTTCGGGTGAAAAGGGTAAATGATATGCACTCACTGCGCCGCATAAACATTTTGAAAAGCTTAGTAATATGAGTGCAAAAGAAAGGCTCAACAGCCTGCGGGGAGGCGGAAGCCTATCAAAGGTTTGACTTAATTGGGGTCATGTCTTGCGTCATCGAGGGTCACACGAGCTCAGCCGCGCAATCAGCTGCCAGTTACTTCCGCTGTCAAAATACTGTAAGAAGGATGCGTTTCATGACAACAGGGTAACTCATACTGTAGTGAGGGCTGACTGTGTCAAAGGCCGGTTTTAATTCATTATGAAGATGTTCAGAGGTAATGAAAAACGTTACTGTGGATGGTGACTTAAAATAAAGTACAATTCAAAGCAAGCATCCAAGCAACCAATATCTATTAAACAGACAAAGCTAAGGGTGGAACCATAACTTTTATTTTTTAAAAATGCAATAAAGACAAACTTTTTTTATAGGGCAGCAGATTTGCAAGTTTTTGCAAACAGATGAGGCGTACGCCTCCCACACAGCCAAAACCACAGCTGTTTGTTTGTTGTCTGTAAGGTATCGGAAGCCCGTGTCCTCACCGAGTTGTTCCGATGCCTCTCCTGGGTATCAGTAGCCAAGCTCGAGCTCGCACAGGAAGCTGATCTAAGTTGATTAGCCCTCACCCCTGACCGTAAACAGCCATTTGGCCAAGCGTTCATCGCACAGTGGGAGGGAGATGACTGACATGAGACTAAGACAGAAGCATCTCAGAGCTTTTAGTCAAACAGTAAGAAAACATGGTGGAGACAGCTGAGAGAGTTCCTCATCTTTATGTTTATATGCATTTGTGTTTGGTCTTTTGCTTGTAACCCTTCGCCGCTGCCTGGCTTAAAATAAGTCATGTTACAGCCTCTGTAAGCCTTCTCTGCATTGGGTATTTTGGTGTAGTCTGCGTTAAGCTTTATTCTAAAAGAAGCAAATACATGTGGTCCAGTTCTTTCATTTGTGTTACAACATATTCATGATGCAAGCATCACGATGTGAGACCAAGAACCTGCTGTCTGCTGGTCTGTGAAAGCTTCATTGTCAGTACGAGTGGCTTGAGGCTGGACACAGGCAAAGGATTGCCTGGGAATCCCCTTTAATCTTCCTAAAAGGTGCGAGACAAAACAGAGGTGGAGACAGGATTTATCCTCCGTCACTTCCGGCTCTAGCTGGATGTGGATGCTACCAGCATCTGGCCACAAGCCAAAGAGCCCTAGCCACACTCACCTTCAATTAGTTTCATCCTCCCTGACGGGGCTATTAGGCAAGGCGTGCGCTGGCAGGGAACAAAGCCGGATTTGCTGGTGAGCAAGGGAGAGGAAGGAGGATGGCTTGAAGGGAGGGGCAGAAACTATTCCCTTGTTAATTTAAATTATTCTGCTCGCTGCAAGTAACAGAATTCGCTGCCAATTCAATTATGGTCCTCAAATTTTGACCTTGTTTTTCCATTTCCAATCAAGTATTTAACCTTTAAAGTAGCAATTCGAGCGTTTTTCCCCAGAGCTTTCAACAAGTATCACGGTGTCTTCATCAGAAGGTGCAGTCTGACTCCTCATGTCTTGGAGATAGTGCTGCTGACATGTCAGGTCAGCTCTTGTTGTATGTCCTAATTCATAGTCTTTCCCCTGATGAAAACTCTCTGATGTGGTTGAAAGTTCCAAAAAAGGGAAGAAATAGACCTTAAGCTGAGGGTTGTTGAATTTCTACTGTAAGACTTACAAATTTACCTTTCTAATATTCTGTATTTTTTTTATTACCCAATTGATAAGTTACGGCTTGGTTAAAATAAGTGAATTCAAAATCATGTCCTTACTGGAATATCTGTGGAAAGAACTGCTGAAATTTAGATACACTGGTGAAATCTGAGTCTGTCTGCAGGCCAGGAACTCGTCCAGCTCCTACTCCAGCTCCCTGCGAGAACTCCTGCAGCGGAAAATCAGCGCTCTGGAGGAGCAGCTGCACAGCTACAACCATGACAACCACGACTACGGTCACCATAAGGACCACCATGGAGATCACCATGACGGTCACCACAGCAGCAGCCACTTGGACGACCACCACGATGATCACCATAGCAATGGGCGTCATGACCCCCACCACGATGACCACCCTGGGACCGGTCACCATGATGACCACCATGGCAGCCATCCTAGCAACCACCACGACAGCCAGCGGCACAGCCATCACAGCAGTCATCAACACAATGATCATCATTATGACCACCGCTATACGTGGCCCCACAGCCAGCATCATGGTCACTACAGCAGTCATCCCAGCAACCACCACGGCGTTCACCGCAGTGACCACCACGGTCACCACGCTGATCACCACCATGATGATCACCATGACTATCCCCATAGTCCCATTCACCACTACAATGACCACCACGATGGTCATCTTGACAACCAACCCCACGGCAACGACCACCACGATGACCACCACGGCAACGATGGTCAGTCACGGCGACTGCCTCTCAGCAGCAAAGAGACGAGTCTGCAGGGGCCTGGGCACAGCAAGCTTGAAACCGTTCTCAGTCAGTTGCACCATGGCAACACTGACACACACACACACACACACACACACACACACACACACACACACACACAACACCATGCAATCATGATTCTAGATTTGATTTACAGAAAAAGACTAAAGATTTAAAAGACATTTTAAAAACCTGCTTGTCTGAACAATATGACAACGATCATACCGGTATATTTAACATGTACCAAGTTTTGTTCCCTCACAGCTGAAATTATTTCATTGTTTTCAAGCTACAACACTTGACCACAACTAGTTTCCGAAACATCTCCAAATGTTTTTGTTTTCTTTTTATAATATGAGCTGTATCTGTTCACAAACACACAAAAAAAAGCCCACTGAAAATTGATTATAGATGCAAAATTCCCAAACACGCACAGTTTAACTTACAACATTTAGAGAGAGAATAATCGTAAGACACATAATAATAAAAATTAAGTATGACTGCATTTGTGTTTGCACTGCTGCTTTCCACTTCTTCATGAATGCTGATTAAATCCTCTGATCACGTTACCAGGAAGCAGCTATTGCTATTTTTTTAAATGTTCGTTTTATCTGATAATGTATATCTGTGCCATTGCCTTTAAACTTAGAAACTGAAAAAAAAAACGTGCATTTCTACTTTTTCAGTGAAGGGAATTCATACATTCACACTCACCTAAACACACGAGGACAGACAGTAAGAAATACACAATTACATAATGAATACAAAACCATCATTGTGTTGGAAACTAAATAGTATTTACCAGACTAAAGATACAAAGTTTACAAAAGTAATCAAATATTAAATTACTCTCAAGCCACTAGTATGATAGAAGGCTTAATACAGCTTGAATGCAGAAAAAATAATAAAGACAAAGACAGCTAACATACCTACAGGTAATGGTACAGAGAAAAAAAACTGATATTTCATTTACAATGTTACATCATTATTATTATTATTAATTATTTTGACATATATTTTTTAGAGTATCTTAAATCTTGCACTCTCATTCTTACTAGGAAACCACAAGAAGCTCAAGAGCCCCAGCGCCTTTATGCTGGACTTCCCCATGAGGACCAACTACATGTTTGCCCGCATGAAGCGCTCGGTGGTCAGTGAGATCTTCGCCCTGACCGTCGGCCTGTGGCTGAAGGCGGGAGCGGGTCCCGGCCTCGGCACTCCCTTCTCTTATGCCGTACCAGGTCAAGCCAATGAGCTGGTGCTCATCGAATGGGGCAACAACCCCATGGAGCTGCTAATCAGTGACAAGGTGAAAGCCAAAGTCATTAACTCATGCACGTTCATAGTTTCTGTCTCTACAACCGTGTGTTCACGTTCCTCCTTTCTGTGTGTGGCCCCTGCTGATTCACAGGAAGCACTGTTGTTTATGAGCTGCGTCTGATGGTGTCATTTCATTTGACACCTGTGTCTCCATGCAGACAGAAGGGGAAGGATAGGACAGTCTGCTGAGCAAAATTGATCCTCTTCAGTGCCGGCATGCATTAGTGATCCTAAACGCGACGGCAGCACATCCTGGCGTGACCCTGTGTGTCTTGTCAGCCCATGATGAGTCATGTTTTGCTGTCAGCGTGTGAGCTTACACGGAAAACAGCTGGCGAGGGTGCGTTGTTGTTGTGAACCAACAAAACCATCGCAGGGAGCCATAAACCATATTTAGTGGTCCCCATCAGCAGATGGAACTGGCTCAGGTGTCGCATCAAATGTGGTTACGCGTCCCAGCCACTGCCCTAAAGGAGCCACCTCGTGCTGTTTGGTATTTTTGAGTTTCTTGAAGTTGGAAACCTCCTATTATCCTGTTAAAAACAGAGTACGGAAACACAACCAACACTGAGTAGATGCCTTATGTGTACCTATCCTTCACCCTAACGGTTTAGCCAGTTGGGGGGTCACAGGGGGGTGGAGCCTACCCCAGCAGTTTCACAAGGTCTCACAACCATTAACACTGACAACCTACACACCTACAAGCGGTTAAAGTTGTTGTTTCTCCCAGAAAACCTTCCTAATTGACAACGTATGCCTCAGCATGAACAATTTACTCTATTCAATTATTCTATTATCCTCCTAATCTGTCATTCTTTGAAAGGCTGATACCTTTTTCCCCTAAACAGAAGACTGACAATTAATCTGATTATTCTAATTGACTGGCCTAACTGTCTGTAGGAGTGACATTCCCAGGAGAAGCTCTGTGGGAGTCGAGCGTTGATCAATGACGCGTTAAAGTGATCTTCAGAATGTCAATTATCCTCAGTCTGGAATTCATTTTCTGACTTACAATGGCTGAGGTCTGGAGCCCATGGACATGTCCAAATGCTGTGTCCTCCCACAACATGCATTGCCAGGCCTTCACTGCAGCTGCTGCTTGTTTGTGGGTCTTTCACCCTTCGGTCTTGTTTTCAGTGATAGAAAAGCTGCTCTTTGACTTGGCCAGTGAAGAATTTCCTGTTTCTTTGTCTTGAGAAATCCTTGGGTAGCTGATGCTTTATGTTCTGGGTCACTATCCATCTGCAGTATGACACGGTTTTGCAGCATTCGGCTAAATCTGAGCAGATTGTCGCCGTAGACACTTCAGAATTCATCCTGCTACTGTTATCAGCAGACAGATCATCAATAATTATGAGGGACCTGGTTCCAGTGGACATTGATGTCCCCCTTCACATGTATAGACACCTCTTTGGAGCTCATGTCCAGAATTCCAGTGATCGGCTACTAAATGCAAATGTATAAGAAGCCACATGTGACCATGCAACTGCTTTGTCAGCCATTTGTTTCATTATTGGTCAAAAATGCGGATGTGCCAAATAAAATGGCTCTTAACGACACACTTTTGTCAACGTCTGAATTACAGCTGTAAGTCTTGACTTTAATCACATTTTGAGTGTTTCGTTTCAAATTCAGTGTGATGCGCCCAGAGCCCAAATATTGTTCCAATTTTTATGAGCCTAACTGTATCTCAAGTAACTTATTCCATTCGGCTGAATCTGTTAATTGATGCATCTAAGGTCTTGTTTGGGAGTTTTTACATTAGTTTACTGGTTTCTATGTAGGTGGGACCAATCCTCTAAATTACAAACAAATTACTTGTGGGCCTCATAGCATTTGGAAATTTTTCACGAAAAAGCAGAAAGATGTTGGTTTGTTCTTGTGTCCCAAGCCAAAAAGCTTTCACGATGGACTGTTACAAACGTTCTCCGCTTTCCTTTCTCCACCGGTGCATTTTTAGGTGGCAACGTTGCCCATAACCTTGACAGATGGGAAGTGGCATCATGTGTGTGTGACGTGGACAACACGTGACGGAGTCTGGGAGGCCTACCAGGACGGAGTGAAGAAGGGCACGGGCCAAGGCCTGTCGGCCTGGCACCCCATCAAACCCGGAGGGACCTTCATCCTGGGCCAGGAACAGGTATTTGTGTTCAGTCAGCCAGAGGGTAGTAGATTTTTCTCATAAAGACTAATGAATTTTTAAAGCTACTATCAATAAAATTAGTAACTAAGAGGCAAAAATAAATAGAATTCTCTGATTGGTTAGCAGCTCTGCACAATAAAGTGAGGAACATTATTGTAAATCCAGGTTTTTGAAAATACTTAAAGGGGCAACCACCCATTTCCAGTTTGCTTGCTATAGTTTGCAGATGGCTGCCGTGGTGAAATGCACTTGTACAGTGTATTAATGCATTCAAACTTCTGCTTTCCCCTTCCCAGATGATGTCATCTGGAGGAGTTTTTTAACAAGAAAGCAGAGAGATGTTTTATTATTGTGAGGGCGGACAGGCATTTTATGTTATTCCCATACACATACTCCCCAAACTAGAACCATGGGAAGCATCTTCTTCTTTGCTTTTTGTTGCACATTGCAGTATCAGTAGCATGTGTTTGCTAACTAACCCTAACTTAACTGAAAGTGTCGTTATGTGTTTAAAGTGGAGTGTAAAGCTAAAGATCAGCTCGGTGTCCAAATGTGCAAATCAGTTTTTAGGTTTTCAGTTTTTCATCATATTGTTCGCATTTTTCAACTCCACAGGACACGTTGGGAGGACGCTTTGATGTCACACAGTCCTTCATGGGAGAGCTGTCTGATCTCCAGATCTGGTCGAGAGTCCTGACGCCCAACGAGATCCACAGCCAGGCCACCTGTGGAGGCCACCTGGTGGGTGACATCATGTCATGGTCGGAGGAATCAGTGGAGCTCCACGGTGGGCTCACCGAGATCCCCTTTGAACCCTGCCACTAAGAACTGATTCTGGACCCCCCCACAACACGCTCATCATTCCCACATAACTGATTGCCCTTTGGGAGCAGAACCTTTTTATATAGTTGCAGATCATGGAATCCTACAATCAGTTTCTCTGCTTGCTCTGGTTTTTCATCATGTTGCTCTGCAGCACTTCATTAGCACGAGCTCAGCCATGAGCAGCATGAGGAGTTACTTAGCTTTTTCTATATTTGTTTGCCATTCCTCTCCCATCTTTCTGCCTTCTCCACTTACGCCCTCACTTCCTCCCTCTTACGCTCTCAGCAGAATGACTTTGAGGGCTCCAAAGACCACGGAGCTTTGGATTTAGCAGCTACGTGGTCATGACTGCGGTCGCACCGAGGGAGCACACATAATAGGATTTCCTTCCATTTGAACAGGTCCAAAGGTTGCTTTTTGCCATTAGCTCAACTGCACTAGCTTGTTTTCTTTGATATGTGAGCAACACAACCACAACAGGAGGCAAAAGATAAATCAAGCCACACGGAGACCTGAGTTGGGATGATTCATACTGTATTTGCTGCTAAAGCGCTGGCAATTAAATATATGCCCATTATTTTGTGGAAACAAAGGATAGTGCTCGAATAATGTAGCAGGGCATTTGATAAAATATGGCAGACTTAGCAACTTTTGCACACTGAGATTCTGAGTGTTTCGCATTAGTATTTCATATTGAAAACTCTCAAACATGCTTTTATGTAGCAAGAAAACCTCATTTGCTTCTGTGGCATTCAGGGAAAAAAAATTAATCTATGTGATATGTCATCAATTAACCGGCAGGAACTGTTTTCATGCGTTACTTGTCAAACCAGCGTGTGATGTCTTCAAAGATACAAACTTCTGCATCTCTGTCTGAAAGTGGATGTCAGACGTGACACGTTACAGCCACGAGCCGCCTGACTGCGTCAATAGATCTCAACCATCCCCCCAACGTGTCGCCACGTTAATGCCTGCGTCTCCACGGCAACTGGTGGCTTACGATGGATTTACCTGTGGACAATTGATCTGATCCTGCCTATTTCCGACCCGCTCAAACCACATGGCCGACACACACACACACACACACACACGCACGCTCAGAAAGGATAAACAGGTGAATAGACACATTGTTGATCTTGTGCTGTTTGTAGCTGTAATTTTACATTTTTATAACAGGCTTTTGTACATGTAAATTGTATATCATAGTTTTTCAATATTATATGGATTTGTAATGGTATTTCCCACATTGTAAATAAGTACATATCACCCCTGTATTTAATTTGTAAAGCAAAGCTTTGAAAATAAAAAAAATTATTATCCTGTTCCTGCTGAGTTAAACTCAGATGTCTTCCAGCATTGAGCTGTTTTCGTTGAAAGTAAAAAGGGGTTTCGGTTGTTGCCATGGCGACAGAATGTTTCTCAGCATCAGGACCACTTCATCTCAACAGCATTGCGCTTCAGCTGTAAATATCTTTGGAAAGTTTCTAAGTGTAATGCCGGGACCCTTTGAAAGCAGGCTCCTGTTTTCTTCGTGTCACCGTGGGCCAAATGCACGGGACATTTCTGTGTTTCATATGTTTCTTCTACCTTTTCTTACGTAGATTTTGGTTTATCAGTCCAAGAAAAATAGTTTGTAAGTTGACTACTGACAAAACATGCTAATCCTCGCCTTTGGTGTACATTTAAATAGGTTGTTTTTGTTTTAACCCTGTGTCTTTGGCTGTTAAAGTACAACGTACCACAGTGTGTTCAGTCATCAGTCCCTTCCATATGTGTAAGCCAAATCCATAAACTGTAATGTAACACTTGAAAGAGGCAAATATGCACTATATATGCTGTGAAATATGTGTAAATATGTCAAATATGTGTAAATAGGATTTGGAATTAAACTACAAGACAAATTAAAACTGGACTTTAAAAGTTTCTACTTTAACATTTTGCAAAGTGCAAATGTTTTTTTTTCCTTTTCTTTAAAAAGATGCACATTTTCACATATGTTGATTACATATCCATCTGACATTAAATTACACACATCACTCATTTCAGTCCCTGAATGTTGCAACTATTATGTCTTATGAACCTTGTCCTCTGACGTGTCTTTTTTCTACATTTTTCTGATAACATTAATTAAGAAAGGGAAAATGATCTTGTTAGAGTCATGTAAAAGACTTTAATGTTCTACAGATATCGGACGAGAAAAGCTTCTCAGAAAGGTGAATGGTCCACTTCTGCCCCACACGGCCTCCAACACATTTAAGGTGTGGCCTTTTTTTTCTATTTATCCTCATAAGGGGCCTTAAAATATCTTATAATATTTTTCCTGCAAAGTTCCCTCCAGTCCACTGAATCGGTAGAAGACCACTGAAAGCTGCAAATTTCTTTCCAGGTTTTTGGGGCTTTTTAATATATTTATTTATTATGCATTTAAAAAAGAAAATGGCAACAGTAGCTGGAGTCCTTTCAGAGGTACGGGTGTGTCCGTTCACCACTGTTTGGACCTTCACTCATATTTATGTTTATAAAGTGAATTTGTGTGTGAATAGACGATGTGAACCCTGTGCAGGAGAATTGGAGCCCACCAGTACCAATGAAATCTGCTGCACAGAGAGATAATTACAGATGCAAATAAAGAGTGTAGCCATGAGAAAAAGTGAGGTTTGGAGGTTAGAACTACTCACAAAAAGCAAAGCTATAAAATGCAAAATAAAAACACCAGGTCAAGCTACAAATAGAGAGCATTTGTTGTTTGGCTTTATATCTTGGCAAGTTGCTACATGGCTAACTTGTTAAGTCTAAGTAGAGGAGGTGGTAAAGCGACTAACTTAGCACAAGTAGGTTAAGATAATTAGCCTGATAAGTTAATATGCTGTGTGGGAGTGGGTGTTTTCTTGCTTACTAGCTAACCTGAGGTAGCTGATGGTGACTGCTTGGCCATTGTTGCTCCAAGCTGTTACCATAGTTGTCTGGGTACTGCAAGTTGAAGAGTGCAAGTACCTCAAAATTACACAGTTGAGCTCAGTACTTGATTAAATGTTCATAGCTACTCAACCACTGCCTATTAGGTTAAAACAGACGATGCTTATGAGATGGTGCAGGTCAGCTGCTGAGTTCCTCGTCTGACTGGTTTGGTTATCAGACCCAGTTCTGCTTTGCATACAGCTGCAGGCACATCAGTACTTTCACGTTCACATTAGATAGAGTCTCCCCGAACAGACGGCCACTTATTACCTGCTTTTGGATAGACAGCTTTGACGGCTCGGACAGTGTGGGGAAACTGCTAACGCAGAGCTATTATGATTTGATGCTGCAGTTATTAAACGAAAACCTTTATGCCTGTTGGGAATAAAACCATGGGAGAGAACAATGGACTGGCTCTGCTGGACGAAGACAAACAGGAAACAGCAACGGACAAAAGTAATTTGTTTTCCTATGTTTTTGTAAAAACTTTCTACCAATGCATTTTCAAGGGAGTTTAAGGAGAATGTGTTGTATGTTGTATTGTATTTTACTCGTCTGCTTTCGTGGTTTGATTGTCCGTCAGCTTAAATGTGTGTGTTTTTTTAAATGAAATTTAATATAAAATTGTAGCGATAAATAAAGTGCTGCCAGGTCCAGCAGACAGTTTCCCTTTTACTTGCTGAGGTTTGAAGAAGTGCGAGGGGATTTTACACGTTGTGTTCAGAGCTTCCAAATTCTATTTAAAAACAACGATGTTTCTTTCCAGAAACACTTTGACATTTAGTGAAGTCTCAGCAGCAGATTTCTCAGAACTTCAGCAAATAAGACAGAGACTCTCAGCATGGCTGGGTTCAAAGAGGTGACCCCCTCCTCCTGTACACACACGCTGAAAAAGACACACAAGACACACCACACAAGTTTGGAGGACTTTGTTTGCCCGTTTCTGCTTTGTGGTCACTTTGTGTTTCTTTTCGGTGGGTTTGTGGCCATTTATTGTCTGTTTGCCACTGTGTGCGTTTGCAGTCACTTTGCAAGCATTTTCACTATTCGTGTAAATTTTCTCTGTTTAATTTCATGTTCGTGTCTTTTTTGGTCATTTTTTTAAATGTTTTCTGTCTCTTTGTTGCCAATTTGTGTCTTTTGCAGCTACGTCACTGTCACTTTAAAGTATGTTATATTGCCAGTTACTTCATACAGGCGTAAAAGTAAACTCCAGTTGTACTAAAGAAGCTGGATTACTGCACCAGTTTGTGAAGTGAACCATGTTGTAGCAAGTCACCTCCTGCTGAACTCCCGCTGTATGTAACATAGCTGCTGTTGTTGTCTCTCAGTTTGGTTCGGACAGTACAGACAGTTGGCACATTACTTCTCTCTGCTGTGCTTTCTGCTCACCATCATCATTGTGTTCCTGTCACTCTGCTGTGAGTACATTTCTTTGTTTTTTATTATACAGCATAAGTAGATTGTGTTATATAATTTTCTTTGTGTTGGTGCCACAGTGGTTCAGACCACGTTGCTTTTCCAGTCACAGTCGACCCTGCAGGAAACCAAACTCAGAGATCTGACAAACAGACTGGAGAAACTCAACAAGTCATATCATCTCCTGTTCTCCCAGTATCCTGCTCTGAATCAGTACTGCTCAGTAAGCAACTCCAGCACCGGTGGTGAGCGCTGTGTTTGTCTTGGATTTAGTGAAGATTGTTCACAGACAAATATAAATGTTTCCTCTGTGCATTACTATGTTTGGCATAAATATTGAAACGAAAGAAGAAGAAAAATGAAGTAGCCATAAGTTTGTAGACATACGCTATGCAGCTGTTTACACAGCTTTGCAAACCAACAAGGTGGAGAAATGATCTAAGTAAATGCAGCATAGAGTTTCAGTCAGTGAGTGTGTGTGTGTGTGTGTGTGTGTGTGTGTGTATTTGGCTTGGTTCTGTTCTCAGGATAAGCATCTATTCAGACATTGTGTGTGTGCAAAAGAGGAAATGTCTTTTAAACCCCATAAACCTTTTTACACACAGGAAAGAAAAAAAAAACTAAGAAATCCCACAAAAGTGAAGCGGGATTATATGAAAAAATGATTTTCTGTAACATTCATCTTCCAAATTTTGCTGTAAAACTGCTCAAACACTAGAAAACGAACCAAAAAACGGTTTGACCCAACCGCTACAATTTACATAGTGATTTGCAAAAGCACACAGACCACAAACAGCTTAAGTGTGACTGGATGAACTGTGTATTGCTGTGAACAGCGTGTGTTGCTTTAAATGATGAAAAAAGTCATTTGCACTTGTTTATTAGAGTTGCACATGACAGAAAACTGGTTAATCATTGCCCAGTTAACATAATAAATACATTTGTAGATGTAATTTCAGTTTGATCTGGATGTGGTGAACTTTGAAAATCACTTTATGATTTAGTACTTTGTGCACAAAAGGGCGAGAAACAATCATATCAGGATGTTTTCACAGCTGGAAAGTTTCAAATTTGTGCTGAAGATGGAACCAGACTTGGCATTTGTGCTGTTCAAAGGTCATCTGGAGCTCGAGGCAGATTTAGGCGAATATGTAAGTTATTCCATCGTTTTCTCACTTCTCGCCGCTCAGAGAGAGAGTGCAGCCCATGTCCCGCCGGCTGGACGCCTCTGGGAGACAAATGTTACCTCTTCAGTCAGGACAGGGCCGACTGGATCAGCAGCCAGTACCACTGCATGACACTGGGTGGCGCTGTGGCCACAGTGAGGACAGAGGACGAGCAGGTGAAGCACTTATTCAGACATCATTTTATTAAGTTTAGTTTTATACATTAATCAAAATATTTTTGATTTCCCACTATGTAATTTATTAATTAAGTTGTTGTAAGTGTGTATGTGGGTTTTACTCCTTTACACAGACTTCATGGAGTATTTACACTATTCTGTCCCCGTGTAGAGACGTGGCGTGAGAGGCCTTTTCCGTAAATATCAGCTGTTAGGACGCACATTTTGACATGCACAGATATGCACATGTGACCAGAGAGAGACGTTAAGAATAGATTTATGACCTCCATGAAATATGGAGACATCTGCAGGAGCTGTCACAGCCAGAGGTCATTTTAGGTTTTCACTTTTTTTACTGTACTACTTCTGCAGTGTACAGTGCATAGTTTGTTCCTCGCTCAGAGCAAATCAAATTAGCATGGAGGAAGAAGTGAGGCATAAAGATTTTCTTTGACAAAATAATGAAATTCTCTGACACGTCTCTCAGGTGTTTCTGTGGAAAAAGGCCCAAAGTCTGAGCCAGGGAGACTCATACTGGCTGGGGCTGAGGAGCAGCGCTGCTGACGCGGGCTGGCAGTGGAGTGATGGCTCAGTGTTGAAGGAGGGACCCCAGTGAGTAATAACAGACAGGAGGAGGAGGTTGAGGGGTTAAACTGGGACATATGAGGCTCCAGAATTTGTGAGATGACTGCTATGGAAATCTGAGAAAGCAGATTTATTCCTTTTTTTTTGGCCGATAAACTCAAGGAGAAGAAGCAGAAGGGCTTCAGAATGAGAATCAAGAAGAAGAATCTTTGCTTTAATCAGTCAAAACAAACAGCAACACGAGGCTTTGTCCCCGTACAAACATACAACTTTACGTTAGTTTTCATTACAAAACCAATTTTATTCAACAGTCTGCATTCAGTTACTGGAAAACTATACATCAGGAAATTCCCAAATTTCCCATTTGAGTCAGATTTCTTTGGACTCGTATTAGCTAAAAGATGATATAGACGACTTTTGTTAACATGTGACAAGCAAAAAAGGGACAAGAAAGAAGAAAAAAGCTGAAAAGGAGAATTGAGGGGGACAATTACAACTGCATGGTCACCATTTTAAAACCCATTTGTGGATTTGATCTAATGGGAGGGGAATTGACTTTTGTGTGCTATAAAGCAGTGGTTGCCGTGGTAACAGGTGGAAAAACTCTCAATCTCTGCAGGTTTTGGTGGCGTGAGCCTGATACGACAGCAGACAACAAGGAGCTGTGTGGTCGACTCACCCCAGGAGACGACTACAGGAAAAGCTGGTTCACCTCCAGATGTTCCAACTCCTGAGGAGCATCTGTGAGAAGAGACAGGCTTCTTTAATCTGAGAGGAGAGGAGAGGAGAGGAAAGGAGGGAGAGGAGACAAACTATGTAAATGGTAGACAAAAGTTTAAACTTTATCCAGTGAAAACCTATATTGCTTATTTCTTGTGTTTTTTTTTACTTAGAAGAAATCTAGATTCAATGATTCTCAAACAATGCTCCACCTATTTCACTATTTAGCACCTATTTATTTAAATTAATGTCAACAACGTCAATAAACCAGAGACTGTATACAGTACTATATACATGCATTAGACATGTGAAAGTGTTAAAAAATGAATGCTATTACAAATAGCTTGAATAAAATATGAAAACATTTACACAGTCTGAGCAAATCTGCTGTTGTGTTTTGTTTTGTTGTTTTTTTTAATTTAGTTTTTTACCTTCTTTTGTCTTACAAATGCAATAAAGACAAAAGACAAGGCTAAATACGAGATTCAAGACACCATGCAATGAAAATCTCACTTTCGTTTGTCTTCCTTCACACAACAAGACTCTAAAAAACACCATGAAGACATATGCATAAAAAAAGAGAAGACGGATGGATGCATAAAGTGCAGCGTGACTGTGAAGATAAGTGGACCGGCTGAGCAATACTGCCATCCCTACAGCTGCATGCGTAAAACAATTTTAAAAAAAAAAAAAAACTTTACCCTTTTCAGAAGAACAAAATAATTCTGAAAAATGAGTCAACTAAATTCTCTATAAATACTCAAACTATTTGACAAATTCAGTAGCGAGATTTTTTTAAAACAGAGCAAAACAAATGAGAAGCACTGACTAAAACATTGCTTTTAAGCCTTTTAGTGGAACAACATGATTGTTTGAGTCAAATAAATTGTCTATAAATACTTCAGATTTCTAAAAAGTGAGATCTTCCCTGTAAATTTGACAAAATCTTTATTTTCCAACCAAAAAGAATGTTTTTGCTGTTTGTTTCTTTGTTTTATTTAATTACTGTTGAGTTTTTTGTGTGTTTTTTTAAGAAATACACAAAAAACAAAAAGCTTAGTCCAAGGCCTTGATATGAACTTTAAGACTAACAATTCATTAAGCTCAAAACCCGGAAGAGTTGAAGTTTACACTTGCACCTCCCGCAACTTTCCAGCAGGTGGCACCGTTTCATTTTCAGACACAGCGCCCCTGTCCGTTTCCCGACATGCACTGCGGCAGACCGCTGCTTCCGGACTCGCGACACTGAAGGAAGGAGATTATAGCGGAATTTCTGTGTCAAAGGTAAATATCTTTTATGAAAGCTATATTTTTTTGTGTTGCATCAAGATTGACACCTGGTCACTTCGATTAGCTAATGCTAACGTCATATTAGTCAGTGGGAACAGCTTTGTGTTTACAGCGGTTAATTTGTTAAGATGTTTTTATCAACCAGTTTAATTTTATTCTCTCCAAGCGGCTAAATACCAGCTGGACACCTACTGACACTAAATATGAACCCAGTCATTAGCTAATATTAGCCAAACCTGCTTGGAGTATTCCGTTGTGATTTGTTCTAAGATGTGAGAAACCGGAACTCTCTTTGGAAAAGTAGTGTTTTATTCATACTTTGTCCCTTTTTATAAAATGCCTACATCATAGAGTACAACTCAGGGTATCACATACTCAGTAGAGTCATGTGGTAGATTCGGCAAAAACATCGACAAAATATCTGCCGAAATTGAGCAAATTAGCAAATTAGCAAGTTACTATTTGTTAATTATTACTATACACTGCCCAGGACAGTTTGTTTAATAGCTAAAAATGGCCACATTTGTAAAGCAGATCTGTTTTTCTACTACTCCTTTCTAGTCTGAAGCTGTTATTTGAGTACTTTACATTATTGTAGTTAATTTATCAACACAAATAATGACAAGATTTTAAATCCATAGGATAGGTGTTTGTTTTTTAAACAATCAATGAACTAACAATGTAATCAGCTGTTTTGTTGATATGAAATGGCAGCTTCTGTGAGATGTCTGTTAAGAACTACTCAGATCTTGTTTCTGATTTCCAGCAGCTGAAGATGTCTGACCTGATGGAGGAAAAGATCAAGGGCTACAGGACGGCCCCATTTGATGCCCGCTTCCCCAACACCAACCAGACCCGCAACTGCTTCCAGAACTATCTGGGTAAACAGGAAAACCTGCTTCTGCTTTTTTTTTTTGGTGCCAGAACAGTACTGGGCTGTTTCCTCTCATGCTGAAATTATCATGAGCTTCTAATCAAAGTTAGGTAGCGTTGGGTTCAGGCTAAATTAGAGTCACTTTGCCTCTGTTTTTCCTGAACATTATAGAATTTAAGAGTGTGTGTTCACACTTCAGCTGACCAAAGATTAATCATCAACTCTTTTTAAAAATAAATATTGGATAATGTATACAGGGGTGACTCGGTGGTAAAGCATTGGGTTAAGATGCAGAAGACAGCGGGTTTGAATCCCACCCCACCACGTGTGGCCCCACCCAGCCACCAAGGTGACCTTGGTGCCGGCCCAGAGCCCAGGAGAAAAAAATGGGAGGGTTGCGGCGTAAAAACTCATGCCAAATCAAGGTGGGGTGTTCCGCACAAGGGACAAGCCGAAAGAAACCCAGAGAAACCCACATAGATTTTTCCTGGAGAACGCAGATTTCTCTGCCATGTATCAATAACCGGGTTTCTAATCAGCTTTCTCCAACGGCGCATGTGCACAACAAAACCCTGCAGCTGGGAACAAGCAGCTTCTGACGGTGTGTAAAGTGTAAATAAAAACAATGCAAGGATGAGACATTTTGCCATTTGATGGAAAATATTAGGTCATTTTGAATTTGATGGCAGCAACACATCTCAAACAAGTTGGAAGAGGGGCAACAAAAGGCTGGAAAAGTAATTTTTTACAAATAAAAAAACAAATGGAGGACCAGGTGACTAATTTGGTTAATTGGCAACAGGTCGGTAACATGACTGGCTTTAAAAGGAGCATTTCAGAGAGGCAGAGCCTCTCAAATGTAAAAATGGGCAGAGGATCACTAATCTTTGACAAACTGTCTAAAAGTTGTGGAACAATTTCAGAAAAAAATTCCTTAACATGAAATTACGAAGACTTTGAAGATCCCACCATCTACAGTTTATAATATTATCAAAAGATTCCGAAAATCTGGAGCAATCTCTGTGCACAAGGGACAAGGCCGAAGGTCAAAACTTGATGCGTGTGCATCTTCTGGCCCTCAGTGGCCATCACTGCGTTAAAAACAGGCCTGATTCTCTACTGGACATCACCGCACGGGCTCAGGAAGACTTAAGTTAAAGCTATATGTAAATAACCCATATGTGAACACGATCCAGAAATGCTGCCATGTTCTCTGGGCCAAAACTCATGGCCTCATGGTCTGAGGCAAAATGGAAAACTGTTCTGTGGTTAGATGAATCAAAATTTCAAATTGTTTTTGGAAACCATGGACATCATGTCCTGCAGACTAAAGAGGAGAGGGACCATCCATCTTGTTATCAGTTCAATCAGCCTGCATTTCTGATGGTGTGGGGGGGGCATTAATGCCTATGGTGTGGGCAGCTTACACATCTGGAAAGGCTCCATCAATGCTGAAAAGTACATATAGGGTTTAGAGCAACATGTGCTCCCATCCAGGCAACGTCTCTTTCAGGGAAGAACTTGCATATATTCAGCAAGACAATGCTAAAACCACATACTGCATCCATCACAAAAGCATGATTTCACAGAAGAAGAGTCCAGGTGCTGAACTGGCCTGCCTGCAATCCAGATCTTTCACCAATAGAAAACATTTGATGCATCATAAAACAAAAAATCCAGCGACAAAAGCCCAGAACTGTTGAGCAGCTAGAATCCTGCATCAGACAAGAATGGGACAACTTTCCTCTCCTAAACTCCAGGAACTGGTCTTTTCAGTTCCCAGACATTTACAGACAGTTCTTAATAGAAGAGGGGATGCTGCACAACAGTAAACAACATCCTGTTTCAACATCTGATATGTTGTTTATGTTATACTGTGAATAAAATATGGGTTGATGATGCGTTCTGTTTTTATTTACTTTTTACACATTGTTTCAACTTCTTTGTATTTGGGGTTGTAGACATTAATAATTTAATAATAAATCAATAATTTACCAGCTGCTGCAACTCTTCCTTCTCTCTCTGTTTTCAACAGATTTCCACAGATGTAACAAAGCTCTGTCAGCCAAAGATCAGGACACAGCTCCCTGCCAGTGGTACCAGAGGGTCTACAAGAGTCTGTGCCCCATGAGCTGGGTACGTTACAGTAAATACATCTTTATACCCGCAGCCTCCACGGGTTTACATGAAACTAATCACATCTGTGGTGCTGCAGGCCTGGTTGACTTGCTAGTCCTAATTGTATAGCTTTGTTGCACAGATCTCATGAGTGAATCAAGCAATCAGGTCTCTGGAAACAATGCCAATAAAATATATCTGTCCGAAACAGCTTAATTGCCAACAAAGTCATCTCAAGGCACTTTGCAGAATAAAGTCAAGACTATAAAGATGTATAGAGAAAATCCAAAAATTCCCCCTGGAGCAAGCCATAGGCAAACGTGGAGAGGAAATCTACACAAATTCTTTTGTACTGTTGCAGAGTGTGTGTTTATTGCGTGGGAATGTAGTAGTTGGGTAGTATTATGTCCGGTATGTACAGTACAGCTATATAGTACTAATCTAACAGTAAGTATGAGGTCAGCTGTTAATGAATGTGATCTTAGACAAGCAGCCAATGCATCAGCCTCATACACAGCAGAATGTGAATGACTGTGTGCAGAGGTGGTATTGAACAAAGGTAGAAGTACACAAACTCAATACGCAAAGGAAAAGTGCAAATATTGGCCTAAAGCACCACTTCAAATTGTTACGCTCACTAAGCGTCTCACGATGCTGAATTTGGATGTAAAGAGCTTTCTTGTCTCCATGTCACTGTCCTCTGTCTTGGCCAGTTTGTATTCACACTTAACTTTTTCCACAATTTGTTATGTTGTTATGTTGTTCTCTGGTTTGATGAAACAAAGATTGAGCTCTTTGGTCCAAATGCCAAGTGTCATGTCTGGAGAAAACCAGGCACCGCTCACCAACTGCCCAATACCATCCCTACAGTGAAGCCTGGTGTTGGCAGCATCATGCTGTGGGGATGTTTTTCAGTGATAGGAACTGGGAGATTAGTCAGGATCGAGGGAAAGATGAATTCAGCAATGTACAGAGACATTCTTGATGAAAACCAGTTCCTGAGCGCTCTGGACCTCAGACGTGGGCGATCTTTTAACAGGACAAGGGCCCTAAGCCCACAGCCAAGATAACAAAGGAGTGGCTATGTGACAACTCTGTGAATGTCCATGAGTGGCCCAGCCTGAGCCCAGACTTGAACCCGGTTAAACATGTCTGGAGAGATCTGAAAATGGCTGTGCACCGGCGCTCCCCATCCAACCTGATGGAGCTTGAGAGCTACTGCAGAGAAGAATGAGAGAAACTGCCCCAAAATAGGTGCATCAAGCTTGTAGCATCACACTCAAAGACTTGAGGCTGTAATTGGTGCTAAAGGTGCTTCAACAAAGTATCAAGCAAAGGCGGTGAATAATTATGTACATGTGCTTTTACATGTACATAATTATTCAAATTATGTACATGGGTTTTTTTTTTAATTAATTTGCAAAGATTTCAAACAAACTTGTTTTATGTTGTCATTATGGGATATTGTTTTGTGAATACTTTCTGGACACACTGCACCTGATGCCTGGCAGGGTCTTCCCATTCAGCGGACTTCTAAGGCTCTGTAAGCTTTTTGCACATGCTGCTTTCCTTGCTGCCTCCTCAAAGTTCCATATGGCTAAAAGATCCCATGGTATTTGTAAAGGTCCCAGACACACTGCTTCTTTTGGCTCCTGTTGAACTTGCAGCCAAGCATCTGAAGGATGCCAGTAGCTGTGGCGTATATCAGTTTGTTGGTCTCAGTGATGGTGGTAGTAGAGATGCTTCGTAGTGCTGCATTCACATCTTGTAGACTTTCAGAACGTACTTTATTTAGTCTTGGTAACTGGCTGCAGTGGTTCTAGGTTTCCATCTTAGTCATGATCTTTAATCCCAGGTCAGCTGCTCTTGCTTTAATGTTGTCTGGACTTGTTCCTGAGGTTTGGAAGCCAATGTCTTATTGTGGGGGTGGTGATGATATTTCCCCGTCCTGTCGTCCTGACTCTCCCCTTAGCATTTGTAGCATTTGTGTTGAACCTAATCAGGTTCTTACAGATACTAGAACACTGAGCTACTAGTTGTTCTATTGTTAGTCTAGATGCTCTGTACATACTCTACATGGGGTTACTTGTGTAGAAGCATTCCAGTAGATTCCTGTTCTCTGTGCTTGTCCATGAACATGTTCCAGTAGCCCACTTGTCATCAGGTTGCCCTGGTTCCCACCACCTAAACTGACCTTAATGACCTGTAGCACAATATGCACAAAAAACCCACAAAAGTCAGCCACAACAACTTCTGTACAATCCAATAGAGCAGTTCTGCCATGAATTCAACTTTGACCATATTTAGTTCTTATCTTATAATTTGAAACTGTCAGAAAGGTGATATTCCTACTATGTTTAGGTCGAGTTGTACTTGAGTGCTTTATATTAAGAGGTGGCTCTAATGTTTTGCTCACCATATTTAAAATGAATGACCACATCCTAATGTAGTGCACTGCACCAGGCCAAAAATAAGGAGCTGCATTCTTCATTTGGCCAGCGTGAGGGAAAACTAGGCGGCTTCACTATGTTTGACAAATTAGCAAATGCACTTTAGAAAAAGGGCCAAACACTCCGCGACTACCAATATTTATACAGTAAGCGACTTTTCAGAAAAATAAGCAAGCAAATGGCCAAAACCAATGCAACTTTTAATTAAAGGATGACTTCAGCCATTTTCTAATTTGATGTTGGACAGCAGCAGAGACCTATGGCACAGACAAATAAGCTAATCCAGTTTGCAGACCATGCTTACCATTGTTTCTGTGTCTCTCTCCTTCCCTTTTGTCATTTATCCTTTCATTTCACTGTCTGTCCTGCAGGTTCAGAAATGGGATGAGCAGGTGGAGGCAGGAAACTTCCCTGGAAAGATCTGAACAGACTGATTTCCTTCCATCTCTCCAATCCTTGGCATCTTAATGTGAAAATTTCTGTGTTTTCTCTACAGAATCACGTTATTAAATGATAAAATGTTACTGTGAACTCTCACGTATCCGTCCTGATTTATGCTCGAGTCTGCACGATGTGGTTCTTCAGCTAGTGTGGAGAGCTCCTGAGGGCATCAGTGTTAGACATAACTAAAGAACATCACAAATGCGCAGGCTGCGGTTGCAGTTGCTCTCCTTTTCTTTTAATGTATTCTTCCTCTTTCATATTTTAGTGTAGTGTTTTAGAGCAGTAAAATATCCGGTTCGCTGTGTAAAGCTTCCCCTCTCTGATCGTGCGGTTGGAGGGAGTTTTTCTCTTTGTTCCCATCCTCGCAGAACCTTTTCTGCCTCAAGCTGTGACCAGCGCGCAACAGCCGATCGGACTTTAAACATCCCGGAGGAAATAAGGAAGAAGAGAGAGTTCTCACAAGCCAAATTGATCGCCGCGTATATTCCTCCCTCCGCCTCCACAGATGGAGCATGCGATGTCATACACTCGGTCACAGCCAGACTCCAGACCCGACATCCCGAAGCCCCTCTTTATGATCTCTGGTGACTTTAATCACACAAAGCCTCACCAAGACCCTCCCCACCCCCACTGTCACACCAGGCGGGAGAAGACACCGGACCTGATGTAGGCAGGTTTTAACTGTATAGTGAAAGCAAACAGTGCTTTCTGACTTTTCTTTCAAAAGTGCTTTCTGCTTTTAGGAAAACTACTTCATCAGCTTTTCAATTGTAGACGTGATCTGGATGGGAGCTTAAACACTCCGGTTCACCATTCAGTTTTTTTTTTTATAGCCAACCAACTCACCTGTCACTCTTCTTGTCCTATTATTATTATGGGTTTCTTGTCTTACAGTCATCATGAAAATCCTGGTATAAACACTTATATATAAATTAGAAATGTATTTGCCGGAGTTTATGGAATTCACATGGAATCTTCCTAATCGTACCAAAAATCTTGACTTCAAGTACAACATATTATCAAATTTAGATTTATTTTCCTTGTGACCTAATTTAAGTTGATTGTGCTGAGATATGTCTTAATAGGCAACCAAGACACTTAATATTCATGATATTACTAGTGTTGCAGTTTGGAGGGACATTCAAAATGTATGGTTGCTTTTTAAAATGTATTAATAATTGTTTATATGGTGAGTAATAGTTAACATATGGAAGTCTGTGTTTGTCAACCCAATAAAATGGCACAGTGGGCGGAAAACAAATGTTTTAAAACTATTCTGAACTGAATAAAAGCTGATGTATCATTATGGTTTAAGCACCTGGCAGCATATAAAGTGCTTAAAATCAGCTCCACCTTTACCAACGGTGACCTTTGACCCTTATTTTTTAATATTGCTGTACAGGTTTTGCCGATATCAGTATAGTTTAAAACACATTGTTTCCTCGGTGGAGTACTTTCACTTTACTACTTTAAGTAAAACATAGATCAGCTGTTTAGTGCTTGAGTAAAACAATTACGACCTGTGACCCTGTTTAATATGAAGGATGAGGTCAAAACATTAGAACCCTCCTTTTTATGATGCACTGCAATACAACTGCACCAGCCACCTTAATAATAAAGCTCAATAATTCTCCTGCAGCTAAACATCCATCTTCATCTCAAGCCTGATGATCCAACATGACATGTCTGAATTAATTTTTGATGGATGAATACATTTTGTTCCCTTGTCATCAGTTCTGACCACTGCTCTGCTGACTTTCAAAATGAAAGATGTAGATGCTGATGGCAAATGGAACCACAAAGATTTCAAAGCCTCCAAAATGCTCCATTACAACCTGAAACTCGTAAGTAATTATGTGCATTATTATCCTTCATAGGAATATAGTGTATTTGTTGTGTCGGGCGTGGACATGTAATGTCATCTCTCGGCTGCATATTATAAACAGTTTGATCTCCACCTTAACCTCAAGCCAGATGTTGTACTCGATTGTGTCTATTTTCCTTTTCATTGTCTCCCCTGCAGATTCTGAGACAGTTGGAGGTGGGAAACGTAACATCTGTACAGACTCATTCATTCTGCTCTTCTTTTACAACCACAATATTGATTTTAAAGAACTTTTCATTGTTCCACTTAGAGACCAGTCTCTCCGCGGGGTATTTTGAATGCTCAGGTATTAAATATTAACCTGTTCTCTTCTAATCAGTGAGTTAAGAGCACTTACGTTTATATTAGCAGCCTGTCGAGACATAAAATGGATGGCGATGAAGATTCGCAGAAGAGGTAGTAAAAGGGAGGCAGCCACATGCTGTGTTGAGGCTTGTTTCCTGCATCTGTTTTCTTAGATGTTGAGATTTAGTTAAAGGTTCAAAATGCCACATTTTTATTTCTGCCCATTAATCTACCCTGCAAAAAATAGTTGCAAAATCATCTATATCAATTATAAACTAGAGATTAGTCTTCTCTCATCTCTCATTGCTGTCTCTACACTGGTTTTTTTATGTTGGCACAAAATATCTAAATAAGATTTTTGGATGCTATATAACATTATATATATATAGTTCTGCATTTATCTTGACCTACTGTAGCACATTGTCACTATACAGCAGCTACTCTGGAGCTTTTAAAGAGAAACTTGGTATTTTCCTTAACAATATAGTGTAGAAATACTGTACGAGTCCTGCATTTAATGTAAGAAATTACAAGAGCACTCTAAGGAAAACATCCTTAAAGCACCAAAAGTAGAAGAATGTATATTACATTAATGTGTTTTTATAACTCCAAGTTACTTAAAGTTGTTAAACTACTGTAATGTTAAGATAAGTGTCAGTGTTGAAGTAAATTAAAAGCAAAAACGATACTTAAATGCTTGACATAATCATTTGCTCAAACTTTCATGACCCATAATCAGCCGACTTTTATTATTGTCAGTGTCACAAACAAGTCATGAGATGAGGAGAACTGTGTGTGTGAGTGTGTGTGTGTGTGCAGCTTTAAAATACCTGAAACAGAATCCGTTTTTTTTCCTGAAACCTGCGTTATTTGTTGCTGTTTTCTGTCTTTACTTCAGAAAAAGGATTAAAAGATTTTCATTTGTACCACTGCAGCCTCCTCCGAGCTGCAACCACATGACCCGTTGCCTCAGTAACGGGCCGCGTTGCATCAGCATCCGCATCAGTCACCTAGCAGCGGCCGTCAAGGTCGCCAACGAGAGGCATCATGGGAGAGAAGGAAGGATGGATAGAAGCAGGGAGGGGTGATGACAATCCCCTCACGACCCTCAGGGACACCCCGCGACCGCGCATGCGCCGGGGCTTTTGTTAACTGGACTGACCAACTAACCGAGTGAAGGGCTGCAGCCAAAATAGGACATGAACGCCTATTGCTGCCGCGGGATGCGGTGATGCTGCACAAGAGTCACGGCTTTCTGCACGTAAACGCGCAAGGGGCGGAGTACGTCACGACATGAAGACCTCCCAGTTTTTCATAGGCTGACGGAGTAAAAAAAAAAAACGTCTGCGTGCGTGCAGGTCGCCACGCAGCTCCAGTGTGAGGCGAATTAAAAAGAGAAAAGCAGACAGGCGCTGCCGCAGGATCAGAAAGGGTTCCCTTCATCCGCCACGTAGTCAAGACAGGTGAGTGTTTGTGCTGCTGGTGCACGGATCTGAGCTCTTATTTTTGTACAAGCCAGGCGTAGGGAAATCTACTGCGTGCTCCACTTTGACCGACATAAGCAGAACCTGCGTCCCTAAAGCTTCAGATGTGCAGAGTAAAATCCATGATGTTTGTGGTTATGGTTTATGCTGATTGGTTTTCTGACTGCAGAGGTAGAAAGAAAGCAGTCGTGACCTGCCTGGCAGAGCCAGCTGGTACCACGGACAGCGACTAATGGGGTTCGTTCCTTTTCCTGCAGCTCCGGGCCCCGGCGGGCGGGACGTGCGACGCCTTTAAACACCACCTGAAGATATCAGCTCCTCTGTGCATCCTTCACTGTGAGAGCAACATTTGCCTGGTGGTCGTGCAGCTGTAGATTTCAGAAGATGGAGGGTCAGGCAAGTGTTTTTCTTACTTTACAGTGTCTGATATGACCCACATTCAACGGGGGAGACCTTTAAAAAACTGATGCCTGAAGGGTGCACTGAAGCTCTGAATGTTGAGAGCACAGCAGGGTGGGGGTGGAGGAGTGTGGATGTTGCCTGAGTGCCATAATAACTGTGAGTCATTGTGGCTAGTTGTGTAAGTGTGGGGATGAACGTGTAGACTTGGTTTATTCTGAGTTCTGAAGACAAGAAAAAGTGGAGGAAAATGATCTTGTGTTCAATGTGTGATGGACATGAAGGTAAGAGAGGTGACGTCACTTTGTAGGTGAAATGCATTCACAGGTCTATGAGCTATCAGGAAGTTGGATTCAAACACATTTCAGAGATGCAAAACATCCACAATGAACATTAGATTTGTTTTTTCAGTCCAATGCAGCTACAGGATTCCTGATTGCTGCTACTATATCATCACTCTCTGCACATACACATATATCAGCTACAGGCAATATGTCTGTTCACGTCCACGCCAATCTTCAGGGGTCTGTTCAAGGACCACTGGGAAATAAAGTAAGTCAGTAACCAGGGTAACTGAACATTGTGCAGGTGGAGCAAAAATCACTGCAGCGGACAAATAAATTAAGTTCCATTTGCTGAGCAGTGATGGTGATGAAGTGGATCAATTATTATAAATGATACAAAGTTTCCAAAAACAATCTACTAGTAGCACCACACCCAAATCGTGGAAAGTCCAGGGGGAAACTGACGAATGTGCTTGAACAAAATCAGCCATGTCACTGCCGGTGCTCATCAGTGAACGGTCCCAGTGCTCCTGACATCCCATCATGCACTGGGTGATCCTTCTTGTCCTATATATTAAACACCTAGTCAATACACAACCCCCCAGCCCTGTGGGTCCTGCGTGCTGAAATCGCCCATCACCCAAAACAGCTCACAATTGTTCTTGGTTCTACCCAAAAGTTGATTTGATCGACTCTTCCAGGAGAAACCACGCCGGCTGGTCTGGGGCCTGGATGTGGGTCAGATTGTAGTTTCTGTGTTTGTGTTTGAAAGAGATGAGCAACATGCAGTGTTGCTCTTCATTAATGGGAGCATTACCTTGGTTGATTAGAGCCTGTGTGTGTGTGCCGTAATTACTTTGTGTGTCAATACAATTGTCCCCTCCAGGCTGTTGCCATGGAGAAGGAACAAGTGGACAAAGCAGACCTATGGATGCTTGAATGAACAGATGGAGAAGAAAAAGAGAGAGAAAGGCTTCAGGGGATTTTTTAGGAGGCAGAAACAATAAGAAAAACAATATAGTGTGAAGTCATACGGGTTCATCCACACAGATGTTTGACCTGAAGCCTGTCACACACACTCACGGTATCAGGTTGGATTTATGTGGATTTATTTATCACAAGTTGGGATGATGTGTGAAACGTAAATAAAATCAAAATGACATATTTTATTATGCAATTAAACATATCAGATGTTGAAATCGGGAGATTTGACCATTTCATGGAAAATATTAGCTCATCGTGAATTGGATGGTGGCAACCCATCTCAAAAAAGAATTTATAATATCATGTCATAAATCCCAAAGTGTCACCAAAGAGCAGCTGCACTGGTATTTGACCTACTCAAGCTCATTGTAGATAATGATCACTGACGTTTTTCGATGCTGTCATGTGATCATTTCTCCCGAGTCACTGTGACTTGACAAAAAAAAAACAAAACAAAACAGAGATGGACACGGTCGATCAGAGAGGCTAAGAAGAAGAGGATGTTCAGGGCAGATGTGTGTGTGTGTGTGTGTGTGTGTGTGTGTCATTGTGTTGAAAGCTGTTTGCAGTTTTCCTAAGCACCACAATGAGGTTAATTCTGATCGTATGCTGTGCTTAAGGCTTTTTCCCCCTTCAGTCTCTATCATCAACTTTAAGCTTAAGTGATTTTGATGATTTACGACATGGTGATGATGAAGGATTAGTTTTGTTCGTGTTCACAGAATTTTGATCATATTCAGAATGTAATTCAAGATTCAAGATTCAAAGGTTTCTTGTCATATGCACCGACAGAAAGCATGTTTCCCTGCACATTGAAAATGTCCTTGATGATGGTTGTTTTCTTTCCACCAAAGCCAGAAAAGTTTCTTTTATAAGCACATGAGTTAGTTACAAACTTACTGTTTGGCATCATCTTAGTCCATATAATGAGCATTAGTCTGCATGTGGAGGCAGTTGTGTAGTGGTTTGTAGGAAATCCAAGGTCGCGTCAAGGTCGATGTGCACTGTGTCATGTTTAGTGTGAGAGGCTGCACATTTAAAAAAAAGGGACTCTGCTTTTCAGAGGATTCTTTGAACAGGTGTAAGCATTTAGCAGATTTATACATTTATAAATAAAAGCTTCTACTTTGTTTTGGAAATCTATGTATTTTTTAATAAAAATTAAAATATCTAGACTAGATTTTATTTGATAAAAGTGTCAGTAAGTTTAATAATTACAATTTAACCCTGAATACAGTGCATTATGCCTACAGACTATGATCTCAATATTGTTTTACTATATTTTAGCAAAAGTACAGAAGAAATGTTTTTGGCTGTGGGAAAAATCCACCTGTAGCTAATAATTCAACATCTGTGACCTTTAAAGGACCCAACACATGCAAAACAATTCATGTTTGAAGGTAATTAATTGCATATTATTGTAAAACAAAAAAGATGAAAGCATCTGTCCGAATGTCCATTGTTGGAGTCCTCAAAGACACAACGAGAGAGTAAATCCAGTCCTCGCCATTTCATTGGCAGACACACCGACAGATGCTGCAGCTCTTTCAGTCTGCATTGGCTCACCGGACTATTGATCACACCCAAATGTCACCTGAATCCTCCGGGAACGTATGCAAACGAACGTTGCCCAACGAGCAGCTTTCATTTACCCTGTGAGCTGATTTTGCTGAAGAAGTAAATGGGAGTCTGGGAGAGATTCTTTTCCTACGCATTAAGGCGGACGTTGAGGTGCAGGACTGGATGTGTGTTTGTCCTTGAAGGTTGAAAAGTAGCCTCATTAAATTTTCATGTCGTGTAACAATCATTAGAACCCACAGGCCGGTCTGAATTTCTCTTCCATTTCTGATGGTGGACATGAATAGATCCTGCATAAATTGGCCTGCTGTGTCAGGAAGTGACTCCCTAATCCAATTCAGATCGAATTTGACTGAATATTTAGTGCCGAAAACACAAAAGCAGAGTGGTCACAACAGGCAGCCCTGACATTTCTGTTATTACACAGGAAACCTAATTGCTGTCTGCATTGTGTTTAGTCCAAATGTCCTTTTTCCCCAGACACTTTAACGTTGCTTGAGCAGCCTCAGATGTTGGCTTTGTGCTGAATTATGTACAAACAATGGCACCAGCTGCTTGTTGCTCTCCTTTGCTGAACGGACTCTCTAAACTGAAACGCAATCTGCCGATTCTTGAGACATAAACTCCACTTGTTTACTACACCGGGGTCGAGAATGTGGGGAGACATGTCTGCATTCAGTGTCCTGCCTGTGGTTTGGTTTGGGCAACAACGTTTTTAATTAAAATCTTTTAGAATGAACAAGTTCTATCTTATGACTGTAAAAAAATAAATAATAATATTATTTGGACCTGAGCTGCTATGAGTTATTGTAATGCAAGAGAAGGAAAATACATTGTCAGTGAGCATTTAGCAACTGCAAATACGAAAAAAAAAACAAATTTTCCAGCGCTTAAACAGAAGCTGTCAGTTCTGTAGTTACGGGACTGTACCCATGCTGATGACCTCAGGCTTTAGACCTTCTTGGTTTAGTGGTTCCTCTGCAAAACACAATTAGCTTGGGAGACACAAAAAACGACGTGTGAAAGATGGAGAAAAAGTAGCAATACAAGTACTAGTCCTGCCCTTTGACTGAAACTATGCAGCACATAAAGCAAAACTAGTCAATGTGTATGAAATTAAACACTTATTGTAACATATAAAGGTTGTGAATATTTCCACTTTGACCTTCATGTCATTTGCTGTTCAGATTTCTCGTACCAAGGGCAGCAGATCACCTGAGGCCCAGCTCAGCACATTGATGACTAACATCAGCAGAGTCCAGGATTTCTGCTGCCCGTGACCCAACTTGGCCTGAATCGTATACGTAAGATCAGTCCAGAGGCGTCTGACAAACTTTATTCTTTACTGGTGTTTCTGAATTCTACTAATAGAAAAAAAATAAATGCCTTTTATCAATTTTAGTAAAATCTGAACGGAGCGGGGGAAACTTTTCTAACATTCCCACCATCGGTTTTCTTAGGTAAAACGAGTTGTGTTGAAATAATGATGTTAGTAATTACAGCAACTTATTTTTTCATGTAGGCTCAAATTTCATTCATCCATGTAAAATGAACTCTAAGTTGTTGTAACCTAATAAAATGGACTTTAGGATTTTAAGTCCCCTCTTCCGTCCACTGAACACAAACCAAGTAGAGACTGTGTGTTACAAGAGCTGCTGTACATGACTCAGAGACATTAGAGACATTTTCAGTGGGAGAATTATGGCCTATGGCTTTAGTGGACTGATGGGTAAAGGACAACACCGGCTAACAGAGTCTGTTGTCCTAGTGCTTGAATTGACCATGTGAACTGAGCATCTTTGCCTTGTGTCAGTGGAGAAGGTTAATTTAGAGTGTTGTTTGTAAAATCTGCTAATTTCTAAAGAAGGTTTTTTTTTTTTTTTTTTTTTTTGAGCCAGGCGAAAAAAAAAAGTGGAACAATTATTGAAAAAAATCTATTTTGTGCAACTTCATATTTATGAGTAGTCCACTTCAAAACATTAATTTATATTGTCAGTAATTAAGTAGACGGTCAATAAAAATGCATTTGTTTCTAGCAGAAATGCTAATTCCCTCTATGCAGTGTAGTTTGTCGCTTCCACATTTTCATAACCCCAAAAGTTTGATGCAAATATTTTTTATTTATTTTTTGTTAAGCTAAAACATTTGTTTTTAGAGTGTAATTCAGCTTGATTGTGTGTATTTATGGTTGTAATTTCACACGAAAACCTACAGCCGAAGAAGTTGAAGAAACTATGCATATTACGGCCTCTTCAAAATAACTGTTAACCTCGTTTTCATTAATGCCTCATGTTTTTTTTTTTTTTTTATCGTCCACACAAGTATCAATGTCTTATTTTTGTGATTTTTTTGATTGTGATTTTATTGAGAGCTTCTATAAACCGGCTCTGGTTGTTCACTGTTGCTTTTCCAGTTTTTACTTTGTACTTGTAATAGAAATACAAATTTAAAAGACACACACACACACACACACACACACACACACACACACACACCAGCAAAATGGTGTGTGTGTCAGTTTTTTCTCTCCGATACTATTTGGGCCTTGGGAAATTGTGCCTCCTTGTAGGAGTGAATCCTTGATAGTTTTTTTGCCTTCTCTCTATAGTTGTTAATAAAGTTTGTGTTCTCGCCACACCCCCCTCTCGTCCACCCTTAACACCAAAGCTGACAATTATTCTTCTTATTATGACTTAAATATATTAGAGAGCAGCCTTGTAGCTGCGTGATTACAGTTCAGCCGACCAGCTCATCACTGTTTCCTAAGTGATCACATCACGTGGACGCTTGATGAGGGTCGGCTGTTATGATATAAATAATGCCAGGATGACAGTGGCTGCTCCTTTAATGCAGGAGTGGGAAGAAGTGCTTGGGACTGATCTTCATCTGTCTCTGGTCATGTTCTGGAAAGAGAAACACAGTCATAAAAACAGCTAATGGAGTCTGCACGGCCTTCAAACTTGTGTAATAATACAATCAGTTCCCAAATGTTTTTTGGTCTTATAGTCATTTAGCTGTCCGGATGCCTCCTAGTTCAGAGAAAACATCGCTGGGAGTGGTGTGTTTATGTGTAGCCCAACCAGGTTCGATGCCTCTTATTAATGTTTGTCTGCATCACTGACCTTCCGGGCATCAGCATCACGGTTTGCTTGCATCTGTCCCTCAGCTGCAATGATGGAAAGTTCAGATTTCGTATTTATTATATCTTTCTCTCTTTGTCTCTATCTCCCCACCCCACCTCTGCATTCACCCCCCCTTTTCCCCCTTTTTCTCCCCCCCTCCAGGAAAAGCAGGTGACAGGTTATCTCCTGTTCTCTCTGGCCACGGCCGTCATCGGCTCCCTGCAGTTTGGTTACAACACGGGGGTCATCAATGCCCCAGAGCAGGTTGGTAACAAGTGCCAACGAGCCTGTTTTACATCTTGTCACCCAAAAATATTGATGACGGGCCACCTTAACCCACCGGTTCCCTCTTCCTGTACGTGGGAACCGGTAGGTATCGTGTGACACAGTAATCGGTAGTACTAGTACTGGACACCTAATTGCAATGTGTAACCCAGAGTCTGCTTTCTCTGGAAAGTGCATTTACTGCTCTTCAGGTCACTTCGTTGCGGTTTTATCTCCTAAATGTGCGCAAAGTAACTGGATCTTACAGCAGAATTAATTTGATCTACAGCGTCTCAGTTACAGTAGCTCCGATAGGACGGACCTCGGTGCCGCAGCAGCGCTTTTAGATTTAAGCTGACAAGACGAGTGTGTTCACACATGTTCACCAAGCACAATCTGTGGATTGTGTCGCTAATTTGACAGCTGCACTAAGTGGCAGAGCGTAGATGGATTATGAGGAAGTGGGTCACAGGGCAAAGACAGGTAAAAGCCCTCCACCCCCCACCTCCCCTGCTGCGAGACCTGGAGGGATAAACAAGACGTACAAATGAATTGTCTTCAGTTGTATTTTGGCTCTTTTGGATAATTCTGTCTTTGTGTTTTGTCTCTGTTTGGGACATTTTGTGCATGTGTTTGTTTGCTTTGTATCTTTTTTTTTTAAAAGTTATGTATTTTCTGTTTGTTTCTGTATTTTCATATGTGTTTTTTTTTTGGTCTTTTTGTTTCTTGGTCATGTTTGTATGTTTTCTGTCTTTTTTTCTCTTTGTGCTCATTTCCTGTCTCCTATAAATCACCTGTAAATCCTAGGCCCCAGTGGTCCCTGGCCCCGTCCTCACTAGGCCTGTTCAGTAATCCATCTGTGAAATACTTTACACTTGATTCAGGTTATATTTTGTACATTTTTACTCCTAATCTACAAACAAGCTCTTTAGGAGCTTTTTTAATTTCTTCCATCTCCCCCCTGTCATCAGAAACTCCGGTCTTTCTTCAACGATACCTGGGTGGAACGTTATGGCGAGTCCATCAGCCCGGGGGTCTGTACCATCGTCTGGAGCATTGCTGTCGCCATCTTTAGCGTGGGCGGCATGGTGGGCTCCTTCAGCGTGGGCGTCATGGCCAACAGATTCGGAAGGTGGGAAGTGATCTTTGTTCTACCACCTGACTTGCACACTCTCCTTTATCCATTTCACTCATTTGAATCCTGTTTTCTCTCTAATTCAGGGAGGGGGCTGCGTGTCATGTCTCTTTGTTCTATTTTGCACAGATTCAGTTACCAATTTCCTGTAACAGCTCTGTGTGTTTCCTGCATGATTCAGCTGAGCTGTCACAAGCCATTACGTCTAATGGAGTTAATAAAGCTTTTCTATCTCGAGCCCACTGCTCAGCTCTAATGTTCCCCAGAGTCGGTCCTTCGTTTCTCCATTTTTAACCTGCACAACAAACTACAGTCCAGTGAAAGACGAGACAGACTGGATCTAACGCTTGGCGGATTCGTTTTTGTGATCTCTTACAGCATGTTTGAAATTCCATCTGAAGCAGGAGCAGTTTTGTTCCAGTCCCATTAGCTGCCGACACACCTACAGGACAACAGGAAGGAGCCAGCTTACACGATGCCCTAATTTCTTATTGCTCCTTTCAGAAAGGCTGTAAACAGTGGGCACAGCTGCTCTGCCGGGCTGGTTATGGCATCCGTGTAGTTTTCTATCATCATAAGCTAATATGTCACTGCCGGAATCATTACCGGAGCACAGCAACAGCATCATTGCAGTGATAATCACAGCTGCAGCCTGTCTCAATCAGCCGGGTGGGGTCTAATAACGCACTGTAGGGGGAAAGGTTAACGAATAAACAAGCCCAGTGAGATGCGGGCACACAGCAATGTGCAAACTCTACTGCACGAGCCACGTTGCATTGCTCTCATGTCAGTCTGACTTTGAACGGATGCTGATTTGAAAACGAAGCAGCATCACTCTGGTCATTTTGCCACTTGCCCTGTCTGCAGACCTTTGTCCTGCTCATGAGATCTTGCAAAAAGTCAATTAGAAGCCTGGTTACCTGCTCACACGGCAGCGAAATCAGCGTTCTGCAGTCGAAGTCTACCTGGGGAAATCAGCTTTCTTTAATCACCAAATCCCATGTTTCTTGTTAGAAATGTAGCCTGGTTACTTACTTAAGTGCATGACTGCAGCCCGGCGACTCAAGCGGGGACTCGCTTTATCAGACAGGCCTCTAAGTTTGATGAACCCTGATTTGCTAAGAATACAAACATCGAGATCGGTCTTTCCTTTTGGCTCTCACCATCCTCTTCCTCTTCCTCGTCAGGCGTCGCTCCATGTTCCTGGTGAACTGCCTGGCAGTGATCGGCGGCCTCCTCATGGGCTTCTCCACCATCTGCTTCTCCTATGAGATGGTGATCGCTGGCCGTCTGGTCATCGGCCTGTTCTGTGGGTTTTTCACCGGCCTGACTCCCATGTATGTGGGCGAGGTGTCACCCACGCCGCTCCGAGGGGCCTTCGGGACCCTGCACCAGCTGGGCGTGGTGGTGGGCATCCTGATCGCTCAGGTCAGCTGGCGGTTTTCCCACACCCCTTCAGATGTGATGACTAATGCTAAGCTCTACTGCAGATCTGACCCCGTTGTTGTGGACTCTGCTGCCTCTTAGATCTTTGGTCTGGAGTCTCTGCTGGGCTCCGAAAAGCTGTGGCCCCTGCTGCTGGCCCTCACTGTGGTCCCCGCAGTGCTGCAGTGCATCCTGCTGCCCTTCTGTCCTGAGAGCCCCCGTTTCCTGCTCATTAACCTCAAACAGGAGGAGCAGGCACGCAAAGGTATGCACTGGTACTGCATTTTCTACTTACAGTACTACTTCTTCTGGCCATTTTGTCATAATGCAATACTGCAACTACAGACTCTATTACTAATATATGATTTCTGATACTGCACTGCTACTAACACTACTACTTACTATGCATTCTACTGCTTCTGGCCACTATAAAACATTCTGACTGTAGTACAGCTGTATTGTTTTGCAACCTCTGACGCTACGACTGCTTTTAGTACTGAAGTTACTCAGATAAAGACAACTACAACCACCAGTAATGCTGCCTCAAAGTACCACTGCTTCACGTACTACTGCAGATCCTAACACTAGTACGTACAACATCGCAGTACTGCTGTTAGTAATACAGGTGTAATTTCATTACGCCTACAACAACTACTAAAAACATAAACACTACTAATATAATTTTACACCAATGATAATGCCAGTGATTATACTCTTAGTACTGCTATTGCAATTACTTGCTCTAATACCTCCACTTCTATATACAGCAAGATGTCACAGATACTACAACTTCTACAACACACCAGTTTCTACTGCTGTGGTTTACTATCTACTATCTCTATCTGCTACTGTCACGTAATAGTCACGTAAACACTGGTTCTACTGCAACAGCTGCTGTTATTATTGGCTACAGCTACCGATAGTACTACTATTACTGCCATTACTGCTCATTACATAATACTGCTGTTTCCGCCAACATCACCACGACTGCCACCCCCCTCTGGCACTACTTATATAAACTACCTCAGCTACTTTGCTTTTATGTTAGTACAGGGGCAAATGCTGTTGTATTGCAAACTAAAAATATATGTTAAAGGACACAAGGCAGAGAAATTAAGATAAAAAGGTAAAAGAGAAACAAAGACATCAGGCGGCTCAGGGTCATGTTATGGTCTGGACAGAGGATTTTTTTCAACACACAGGAGGTTTTGGCGTCGACTCTGAGGTACTGACCCACATCTACCTCAGGCTTCTCATCTCATGCAAAAAAACAACAAATACAAGTAAACAAGATGTTTTCAATGATGATCAGCTGACAAAAAAGTCCCTAATTACCAAATGTACAATACACTAACATATTTTATATAAAGCAAATGATATACTGGAAATTAAGTAAAATGTAAACAAAATGCATGTTCCAACATGACAGATTCTGCACCGTCCATGATTTAAAAAATGTATTTAAAATTTCGGGCACGTGTTCGGGGTCAAAGAAAGCACTGTACAGACAACGGTTTTTAGAGGTGTTCATGCGCCGATGCCCTCATTTCCACTTTTTAATGCAGTGCTGATGAAGATCACAGCGGTTCAATATTGATGCAGATTAATTGGATGTTTAGATTATAAGATCTCTTCAAATTTGAAAGGATCCATTTTTATTTCAAAACATCAAAGTATCAGATCTGCTGCAGCTAAATCCACTCTGCTGGTTAAGACTTAGTTCTGAGTAAAAGCTCTGAACACGCTCTCTTTTCTAGTTGCTTGTTTTTCAGCATTACCAAGCTGTTTGCGGAACAGGTTCCAGCTCGATTTCTTCTTTCGTCTGCTTTTACGTTTGCGTCCCGAAGCAAATAAGTTTGTGCTCTGTCAACAGCGCTGGTGCGTCTCCGCGGCACTGAGGATGTGAGCAAAGACCTGCAGGAGATGAAGGAGGAGAGCGCTAAGATGGCCATGGAGAAGAAGGTGACCATCCCTGAGCTTTTCCGCTCGCCGCTGTACCAGCAGCCACTCCTCATTGCAATCATGCTGCAGCTCTCCCAGCAGCTGTCGGGAATCAACGCTGTGAGTCCGAAACACGTCGCCACGTGGAAGTTCATCTGTTCAAAACTGTATATTTGATAACTTTTCCTCCTCTGCATCCCTCAGGTGTTCTACTACTCCACAGGGATTTTCGAATCAGCCGGGGTAAAACAGCCCATCTACGCCACCATTGGAGCCGGCGTGGTCAACACCATCTTCACCGTTGTTTCAGTGAGTGGCTTTAACATTTGTCTTTTTGTTCCCGCATGTGTTTGTGCACATTCAGCAACACATCACCCCCTCGTGTTTCCCTCGTCCCTGTGCTCCAGCTCTTCCTGGTGGAGAAGGCCGGACGAAGGACGCTGCACCTCCTGGGACTGGGGGGCATGGCGGTCAGCGCTGTGCTCATGACTGTCTCACTTCTGCTGGTAAGTTCAGGGTAAACAAGCTACTGTACCTGTTCAGGAAATATGTGCCAACACCATGTCGAAAGACCTAGTTGAAACAGAGTGACCACTAAAACAACCACTACCTTGCAAGTCAGTCTTTGGTTTGTTCCAATAAAAATATCAATCAATAGAGCTTTAATCTGAGGCTTTGCCATAAATAATGCTAATGCTTAAATACCTTTTTTCCTGCTGCATCACATGAAAACATCCTTTGCCATATGCAGTATATTGCAGTTGGACGTTTTTACCACTAGGTGTTACTATTTTATTTTTTCAGAAAGAACATCAACCCCTTTTCTGACTTGTGTCTGAACAGTGTGTTGATGAGCACAAGATCTTTTGTCAACCAGCGGAGATTCGCCATGTGTCACTGTCTGATGTTTTTTCCTCCCTCATCTGTCTGAGCAGAAGGACATTGCTGCTATGAGCTACGTGGCCATCGGGGCGGTCATGCTGTTTGTGGCTATGTTTGAGCTGGGCCCCGGTCCAATCCCATGGTTCATTGTGGCAGAGCTCTTCTCCCAGGGGCCCCGCCCGGCGGCCATGGCTGTGGCCGGCTGCTGCAATTGGACGGCCAACTTCCTGGTTGGAGTGAGCTTCCCCAAACTAGTGGTAAGGGAGGGAGGGGTGTTTGGACGGGTTAGGGCCTGGTGTAGGTTCATTTTGGGCTTCTTGTCTTTTGCACTTTATCATTTTAATGTGTTTTTTTTATGCTGTTTTCTGTTTAATGTCACATTTTGGATTGTTTAGCATCGCGTAACATCTTGTAACATCTTTAAATAGCACAGTGATGGAAGTTTTCAGATTACACAGACAGAGAGAGGGAGCGAAGCTGATTTTATATGAAAGAGAAATTGTCTTGTTGCATGTCAGCAAATCACAAAAACAGTGACGTGTACAATATTTGTATAAAAATCGCATTCACCTTGTCTTCTCAGGAGTGGTGCGGGCCTTGGGTCTTCCTCATCTTCACCGCCTTCCTCGTCATCTTCTTCATCTTCACCTTCATTAAAGTCCCCGAGACGAAGGGCAAGACCTTTGACGAGATCGCCCGCGGCTTCAACAGCGCCCTGCCCGCCTCCTCCTCGTCCGCCGAGGACCGTCCTGCCACTGCCAGTACCGCCGCGACGCTACCCGCCTCGACGGTGAAGGAGAAGGTGCCGCTGGTGGAGGCGCCGGCGCCTGCTACTGAAACTACACCTCTGGATGATAAATTAAAGTCTGCAGTGCAGGAGAGTGTGTAGAACAGCTTTGAATGGGCGGAGGAGGCTATAAATGAAGGAAAAAATCACAGCGATGTCAAAACACTGTCAATTGTTACCACCTTGGAGCAACAGAAACAACTGAGTTTTGATACTACACAGATAGAGAGCAGCCGCATTATCAGTTAAAAGGCTTTGACCTGTAAAAGGTCGTGCTTTGTGCTTTCACTGTACTTCAGCCCTTCTTTTTTGGTGGCATTTTCTTCAATTCCTTCTTTTAAATCCTCCTGTATCTGTCAAAAGGCAGCAGTCACTGTACGACACCACAGATCAAATGTACTGTGCTTTCCTAGGCACTCAGCACTCATCCAAAAGGTGATTCTTTGTCATGGCACCCGTCTTACTAAACCGAGTGGCTTTTCCAGCTCGGCGACACAGGCCGTGTCGGTGGGAATTGTTGCTATCAGGCGCCGAGTAAAGATGCCCATAATTACAGCCATACGGAGGCAAAGTGTGTTGACTGACACGGCCTTAACAGGTGTACAGATGTTTCCAGATGTAAAGCTCATTAACATAACTCCTGAGTTCAGATTGGTGTAGTTGTCCAACGACGCACAGACAGGCGTTATAGTAGGTTTAGGTTCATCTAGTGATATGTAGTTATGCTCCATTTCATTCGTAGCCGTTGTCAAATAACAGGTCAAAGAAGGGACGTTTTAAATACACACTCTGCCGTCAGCTGTTGCCTATTAGCTGACAGACTGGAGAGCTCATTAGCAATGCGCTGAATTTCAATTAACTTCTGGTGAAAATGTGTGACCTCAGATGTGTTCTGGTTGTTAAAGTACGGAGAGAAGATTAGCGGCAGCGACAGGTTTTGCTAAATTCATCAGTTCTACAAGCTCTAATCCACGTGTCGTTGCAGTAAACGTGTTTAGTTGGAATCTGGCGCCACCCTTGGTTATAACCGCTCGTTGACGTGCTGTTGGTTTTGAGCAGAGAATCTTGCTCTGATGCAATGGATATTAAACAGATTTCTATAGTAATTTATTATCACTATATAGAGAATATAGAATATATAGAAGCAAATAGATATTGTTTATTATAATACTTTGTGGATCACCGCTTTATTTTGAGTAGAATTATATAGGGTAAAGTGCAATGTAGATTTATTTTGTCGGAGAGAATATTCAGAGTATTTATCCCCTTAGAATCGAATTATAATATATATATATAAAGTCTATGGTTAAGAATATACACCAAAGCAGAAGCAGAACCTTTATGCTTTCCAGACCATCCCCGACGTATGTAAGTCGCGTTTGTAGTGCGTCAAACCTACGTCATGTAAAGTGGAGCCCAGAGACTGATTGTGTGTGAAGAGACAGGGAATCATATAAATGGTAATATTTGAAGCAGGGTTTAGCATTGGAGCCACAATCACTGAAGTGGACGTCACTGAGCACATCAGCGCTTTATGTCTAGTTCAGATTCATATTTACCTGAGTGAGGGCATATATATATATATATATATATATATCTGTCCACACTAATATTAGAATAAATCTGTATTCAAATGTGCAATCAACGTAGAATCTGCAGCTTAAACAATGTAGGAGTAGATAGTGAGTACAAAGTGAATAAAGGGAAGTAAATGACACCCTCCCTGTGCTTTCTTTTAGAATTTTATTATGTTTTCTGTTTTTACTTTATTTTAGGAACTGTTTTTTTTTTTTTTTAAGTGTTGTTGACCCATATGATAAACCGAGAAAAGCTAATCTATGTGCTTTAAGTCTGTGCTCACACTGTATGTAACAGATACCCGCCTTTCAGAATAAGATCCCCGCCATTTTAAAACGCTGGGAACGTTTACTTTGAAAGTCGTAGTTTCAGATAACAGCTTCAAACACGACATGTGAAGGCTGCACCAGCCTCTCTGTGTGTAACATGTGTTAGATATTACAACCAAAAAGGACTCTAAACCTAAGATTCACTGTACTGACGCCTGCTACCACTTTGTGACCAAACAACAGCTAGTTAACCAACTAACCTTAACCTATACAAGTCTAGGTAAACTTGCAAGAAGTTAATTTACCATTTAACGTGATGGGTAGTGTACAGGTGAGTTATTTGGCAAAAGTAAAGTTTCTTTTAAAGCCAGTTCTTTTCATCACTCGCTTTTTATTGTCGAGCTTACAGAATAAGATCCACGTTTTAAATCCACGCAGAGAATTGAAGATCTTTCAGCCACTTTCGTTTTCGATCGTCCGTTGGCTTTAAAATCACATTTCTCAGAGTCATGTGTAGCGTTGTCGTCCTTAGAGATTTATGTATTGTACAATATGTGTGTTGTGTAAGTGTATGGCACGAGGTATATTTCGCATATTCTGTTATGACCGTGTGAACATTGGAAAAGACATTTTCATCTGTGCTGCACTTTGGAGAGATGTTTTTAAACATTATTTATTTTTTGCAAAAGAAAATATATTAGAAAATATTTGTCCTTACAAGGTATTTACTCGTTTATAGTTGCGGGGAAAATTAGGTTTGAGTGACAGCGGACTTGTTTAAAAATGGAAGTAGGTCAGTTGTGCTTCGTGGTGTGTTGCTGTGTTTGTGGATGTAGTGATGTAGTGTGTTTGGGAGAAGCAGACATCGTGGTTGGCCGCTGCAGACGTCTCTCATCTTAGTATTTAGTGTGGTATTCAGCCTTTTCTGTGACCAAACGCCCCCACGTCTCCCACAGTGTGGCACCAACCAAAACCCTTCGGTGATGTCACAGCCTCAAAGACCCCCGCTGTCCTCCATGTTGCGATATCAAATGAACATCTCAGAGGGAAAAGTGAAAAAAGAAACTGACATTCAACCTGAAATGTTGCTTTTGCCGAGGCTGCGTTATGTCTTAGTGAGCCGGGACTCTGATGGTTCGGGGGGGAAAAGGGCCCAGTTACAGGTGAAGCGGATCTTTGTCCGATTGTTGCGGACTGGGGGCCACTCGAACAAACTCAAAGCTGGGTCTGTGTTTTACTAATAAAGTACGCAAGTCAGAGTTCAGCCTGTCCGACCGCGGCGACTCGCAAAATACACGATCGCATTTAAGAAGAAGTAAGCGGAGCCTGGTGCACGCTGCGCGTTACTGTAGCCAGCTACTTTATGCACGTGTACAATGTCAAAGTCAAAGTATTCGTTTTGAAAACGTGTATTTTTGTAACGGAGTATTTAGTGTATGTGTGGAGCTGTGCCGTCATATGCGGCCTTGGAATATTTTCCCTCTGGGCTGCACATAGACTGAAGCTGAATTGAGCTTTACACCAAGTGATTTCACACCGTCGCTGTCTCTTCTCCCTCAGTCGCAGTTGTGTTTGTGTGTGTGTGTGCGCGCGCCTGATCGCTGATACTAGTCTAGTTTTGGCAGGTTGTTATTTATTGGGGCGGCCATGTTGTTGTTCTTGTGTATTTCTTAGAATTCTTGGATGTAAGTGCGTTGCTGCGGCAACCCTCTAAAAGTCACATCGCCTAGCAACAGTCGAGGAGTAACCGTACGCGCCGCTTTCCACGCTAATTATTGACAACCAGCGGGCGACTTTTTCCACTTTTTCCTCGAAGAGGAATTCAATTATAACTCCGACCTCTAACACACACACCTCCACAGAAAAACACAAACACACCGACAGTAACGACAGGTCGACTTCAGGTGAAAACGAAAACATTGTATAACAAATGGTGTAAGCAGCTGTGTATTACACATTTAAATCTGATGCAGAGAGAAGCGCTGCTCGCTGTATTTGGTAGCTGTGACCTTTGTGTGTTTCTCCAGTGTGTGTCGGTCCTGATGTGTAGTGTACTGTACTGTCTAAGGTTTATGTGCCGCGTACTGTAAGTTGGATATTCGTGCCTCTTTGCACCTCGTGCACACGCTTGTCTAAAATCACGCCGTCATTCGCTCATTCACCCTCCGGCTGCTGCTCTGTCAGCTGTGTGTTCTCTGAACAGTGAATGTAGTGCAGTGACTGCAGTGACTTTAAACTCGTGCGCCGCCGTCGTCTGAACGCTCTGTTTCAGCGGCATCTAACACACCGCAACGACACTGAATGAAGTGACATTTGCAGGATGCTTTGGGATTTCGGTGGCACGGCTGCAACTTAAATTGATGCAGAAGTGTGAATATTCGGGCTGTTTTAACGAGGTGTCGTTAACGTGCCGCCAGCGATGCACCCCAGCTCTTTTTGTTTGGCTTGTGTTTATACTGTAAATACCAGTTATTATGTTGTTAAATAAAATATTCATCACGTAAAACGACACGGTGTGAATGTGTATTCATGTCGTCTGGATTTGGAGCCACTTGACCTGTTATTGACCATATAGTGAATAACTACCATCACAATGACATTGGGATGAATTAAAAATCTATATCACACTTTCTAATAAGAGGGTTTATTAGTTGTAAGTTGTATTAATACTTGAATCCTGTATGAATCAGTCATAAGCTTTTACGTATGAACTTACTTTCTGTAGAATCCAGGGTTTTTCAAGCTTAAAAATCCAGAAAGCCAAAGCATCTGCTTCATCCTTTAATTCGTTATAAATGTACATGCAGTATAAAACATATAATATTGTCTGAATAAATGTTTCCCCTTAATTCTCATGTGAAAACAACAGGAAAACAATGAGTAGAGTATTGTTTTATCAATGTAGAGCTGTTTTTTTAATGTGTTAGGATGCTCTCAGCCCAACACGTAACTGGCAACACGAAATTGTCCATATATTAAGAAATTAAAAAACAAAACAAAACAAAAAACAGCACTATAACAGATTGTAGTATAATAATTTGCTTCTTCAAATTGGATCATTTGGTGGCAAAAAACAAAAAACAAAAACAAACAAGTTACCTGCTTTTACTGACTCAAATATTCTCTTTTAGCCTGATACTTTACTCTTTTTTGGTTCCTCCCTCTGTAATTAAAGCATCACACTTGCTGCTGGAGTCCAACGACTAAACAATAAAAGCAAAATTCTGTGGAGGTGAAATACATTTGGGAGGAAATAATCACTCCCAAACCCACTAAACACACAAATACATCAATCTGCACATAAATTCCTGCATTTTAATTCTCAAAACAATTTCTACTTGTCACTAATACTGTAAACATGCAGAGTAGAAGTGCACTGCCCTGTGAAGTGTACTTAAGTTAACATAAGTAAACATGAAGGTATTTCTGTTGCATATTTCAAGGGCGCGTGCAGAAGTGGAACAATCTGAACATTGAGATGACGATGGGGGGGGTCAGAGGTCCCCCCCGCACGGCAGGCCAGCACTTCCGTCATCCTGTCGCGCCGGAAAAGGCAGAGCAGGAGAAAAAAGGAGGCGTTGCCCTCCAACAACACATCAGCTGCAAATTTATGCAAAACTGTAAAATCCCTGCTGCTGCTGCTGTTGCTGCTGCTGCTGCAGTTGCATCCGTCCTGCAAAAAGAAAGACAACGGCAACAGCAAAACACCACGGTGAGAAAGAAAAGGAGCTGTTGAGAAGCTCCGAGGGGTTTTTCCAGGTGGCAGCCGGTGCAGGAGGAGGCTGAAGACCCGGCCCGGTGACGGTAAGGAGGCACCGAGAGCCCCGTCAACGAGGTAGACAACAGCAGCGGCTAGCGGGAGGCTAGGAGGTGGATCCGGTGGGAACTGGTCTGAAATACGGAGGGTGGGGGGGGGATTGATGTCAGGCATTGATGCAGCTGAGGAGGCAGGGATTTTAGGTTGTGGAGGCTGAAGCTGCAGCAGACTGGTTCGTGCTGGGACAGGATGCTGTGTGTGTGTGTGTGTGTGTGTGTGTGTGTGTGTGTGTGTGTGTGTGTGTGTGAGAGAGAGAAGGGGGGACACTGATGAGCCTACAGGGATGAAAGGGTGACAAATCCATACAAGCTTAGGTGCAGAAGATCTTTAACTATACAGATTAACAGTGTGTGTGTGTGTGTGTGTCAGCAACTGTGGAAACAAAGCACACACAGATTTAGGAGAAAAGAGTTGAAGAAGATTTCGATTGAGTTTTGATTTGGTGGAAAGCAAACAGGAAAAAGTGGCAGCGAGTCCTATTTGCACAGCTGAGGAGAAGGTTTCAAAGTCACCACTAATCTTAAATTAAAAAAATGTAAAGATTCGTCCTATTATTTGCACTAGTGTGTGTGTGTGTGTGTGTGTGTGCAGCTCTACAGGACAGCGATGCATTATGTTTTATTTCAGCATAAATGTCTAAAAATGAATGTGTAAAAACTACACACTAGGTGAAGGATTTCACAGTGTTGCAATTTGTATGAAAGCAGCGACTCCACTGTACCAAACTTTGTGTTTCGCAGCTGCTTTGGCAGCTTCAGTTTGTTTCTGGCTTTACCCACAATTATGTGACACAAGCACAGCATTGATTCTGATGATTACAAAAATGACTCCAGATCTGCTAAACATCACAAACCTTTCTCTTTTTTTATTTTTTATATAAAACATCTTTACTTGCAGTAGGACTTGGCTCCTGACTCAAGAAACAGGCTGATGTTTATTCATATACTGAAAAAAGAAATATGGAGAAACCTTGTTAATCTCCAACCAGGCTCCTGTTTGTGATTGAAATTTGATTTGGTCGCAGATTAACAAAAAATCCTTCCCAGCTGAACTTTCACCATCACTACCTCAGATTATGTCTGTGAGTTTAAATAGTGTTTTTTTTATATGGATTTTAATATGGAACATTGTTAATATTGTTGAGAGAAATACACGTCAATAGCAGCCATAAATGCTTTTTTGTGTGTTTATTAGCGACAAACGAGAACAAGGTTAATGAATCTAAATGACTTTTTGGACATAAGTCAGGTGGATCTGTAGCTTCAAACCCCCAAAAGCAATGCAGTGAAATGGTTAATTAAAGATATTTGAGAAGTTCCCTGTAGTGGATTTCATCTGTGTTTTGTGTGAATTATTACACAGAAATGTTCCAAAGTTAATGTTTATGGAAAAGTCAAGCTTTCCATTGTTTAACTTATTTAACAAATAAGCATATCAATGAGTTCCAACGTCAGCCACTCAGTGATATATTGACCCTCGTAGAGTCCAGACAGTGTGAGGGACGGCGTTTGTCAGGAAGAGTGATGGGTGGTTTACCAGCAGGTCGGAAAAAAAGTAGAGTGTGTGGAGTTTTTTTGTTTGTTTGTTTGTTTGTTTGACTGATGACTGATGCACGGCTGCTCTGTGTCCCCAGCTGCCATGGAGACGGATGGGGAGCAGAACCAGCAGGGGGCCTCGGCCAATGGCAGCGCTGCATCGGGGACGAGCTCCCGCCCTTCTCCGATGAATTCCATGTCTCTGTATGAACGACAGGCGGTGCAGGTAGGTGTGTGTGTGTGTGTGTGTGTGTGTGTGTGTGTGTTAAAATTCCTGTACACACTCACTTGTGTGGCCGTTTGTGTCCTCGTTTTCCCAAGTCCAGGTCAGGGCGAGGTTAGGGTTAGTCGCGTAGTGGTTATGGTTTAAGTTGGGAAAAGACTCGAGAAATGAAGTGTATGAAATGTAAGTCAATGTCAAATTGCTCCTGCAAAAAATGACTATGGCTTCAAACCCTTTGAGTTGTGGCTGAATTTAAGCGGCTCCTGCTGGACTAGTTTTTTATTAGCTTTTATTAGTTTTTTATTATTTATTAGCTGAAGTGAGTAGATTATTATTCAATCCAAATAATAATAATAATAATAATAATAATAATAATAATAATAATAATAATAATAATAATTATTATTATTATTATTATTATTTGGATTAGGTAGCAAATTAATCAACAACAATTTCAATAATAATTCAGGTGTTTAAGTAAGTTAATCAAAAAACACAGAAATTAAAATCACTAATTCTTGCTGTTCACTTTTTCTTTGTGTGTGTGACGTCTTTTAATAACTCAATATCTTTGTCTTTGGACAAAACACTTCTGTTACATTTGAGGACACTTTACAGATCCAACTGTTCACCGATTAATTGAGAAAATATTAGCTTAGCAAATTAGCTTTATGCTACATGCCCTAAATACATGGCATCGATTGCTTAGTTTCAACAATGTTTAGTTGTATTGTTCTTGAAAATAAAAAATAAAAGATTATTATTAGTTGCAGCTCTAATCCAAAAGCGTCTCTTGAATTCAATAATCACAAAAAATATATAAAATCCAAGAAGTAATTGCAGTCACAAAATAATCCAGTCAGTACTTTTAATCTTTTTTTTTTTAGTTTCTGTGCTCAGTCGATGTGCTGCAGTAACAAAAGTGGTATTAATTTCTGTCAATTTTTGCATTTTTCTGCAAGTTTCTAAAAATCAAACCTGATTTTTACTTTTATTCATTTATTTTTCCTTTTTTTTTAACCAGCTATTTTGCAAACCAACAAAGAAGAAGCTGAAGAAACCATGAAAGTTTTTTTTTAAATGGAAAACATAACAGATGTGCTGTGAAGCCTTTTCGTGTCACTTCTGGGCTTTAGGATTGACTCACTTCTGCTCTTTTCTCCAGAGTCTTTACAGCAAAACAGAACGTGTTGCCTGTTTGTGTGCGCGAATACGAGCAGGCTGCACTCGCTTCTCTGCATATTTTGATTTATTCCGTAAGCCGATTGGACAGAAGGTGAAGACGAGTGGCTGAATCAGACGCTAAGACTCGTGGGCGTGATTGAGTCGCTGTGTAATTTTCTCGTGCCTCTGTCGCCCTGCACAGCCATCTGTCTTTGTCACCCTGCACACTCTAATCGAATCCCACCGTGCTCGCGTTCAACCTGCGACTTATTACTGTACGAGCCTCAGCTCATGCATCAGCCTGGTGGCAGGGGGTTGCTACAGGATCCCCACCTGTGTTCAATTTCTCATTTTTACTTCTTTCTTTCCTGCCTCCGTCCTTCTTCTTCCCCATCTTCCCCCAACTCTTTCATCGTCTTTTAGCACATCCTCCTTGCCTACTCTCTCGTCTCTTATTTATGTCCTCCTTTCTTCTTTGTCCCAGTTTCTTTCCTGTCCAATCCTTTTTACTGCCCTTTCATTTCTCTCCTCTCTTCCTCCCTCCAGGCCCTGCAGGCGTTGCAGAGGCAGCCTAACGCAGCTCAGTACTTCCAGCAGCTGATGCTGCAGCAGCAGATCAGCAATGCCCAGCTGCAGAACCTGGCTGCTGTACAACAGGTAAAGGTGTGTATACATAGGTTGTTACTAATTTCACGGTATCTTACAGCCTGGCAGCATTGCAGAGATGTTACCTTCTTACCATTCAGAGAAGGTCAAATATTCCTGCTCTGTTGACAGGTTTTGAAGTTTCTTTTCTTTCTGCACAGCTTTGTCTGGAGACCGACACGGACAAAGGAGTGCGCTGTGTTTCACACTGTAACTGGGGATATGGAGATGGCCATGTTACACACAAATGCTCAATGCAAAACATGATTGCAACTGTGGAGCGTAACAACAAGAAGAGCTTGTTTGTTGTGTTTGACTGATCAAAGTGAAAAATAAAACCGTACGTGTAAGTGCTTCACGTAAAAACGCTGTAATAAATGTTACATACCTTCGATGTATGAAACGAGCGGCGGGTTTACTTTTATGGTACTTGCACTACTAATATTTTTTTGCTCTGCACAAAGTTGTCTGACAGTGTCCATCTGAACCCTAGCGAACTGGGGAAATGCCCAAATTTAGACTCCCTGATCCAAACAGTATAACTGGACCTTTTAATTGTTGCATTTTTATAGACTAAAACTGAAGGTCTGGGCAGAGCATAGCCGTTTGATTTCATGTCCCATGTTACCACTAGCTTCATCACTAGCTTTTTTTGTTGTTGTTGTAACAGAGACAGAAAAAACTTATTCATCAATCTACGCATTTCCTGCCACGTGTTTGAGTCAAGGCGCAGCGGCAGCAGGTCCCTATTTGGCAGTGATGTTTACAAGCCCCTCCTGCAGGATCCTGAGATATGTTCCCAGGCCAAAGAAGCGATTCTGAAGTTCTGAACAGACACATTCCCTTTCCTGTAAATCACATAAAGAATTGGTGGCGAGGGAAGCGAAGATGTGTTGGACTTCCCAGTACTTGCAAGCTTTCTTTAAATCCACCAAAAAACCCTACGTAGACTGGACGCAGACTCCTTCATGACCCCTCTGGCAGCCTTCCATGGGGGTCCACTGTATATGGCCCGGACGGAGTCTGCATTGCCGCTCTCAGGCGTGGGGTTTGATAATTGGTTTTACACGATGGCTGAGCAGTGTGATACATCGACATCTGGAGCCAAACATTAAAGTTAGAAAAACAAGTACAACATTAGAAGAACCAACTAAAACACCAAAGGATGCTCTGCTCTAAAGTTTGAAAAACAACACTAGTGAAAGATGTGGAAACCGTGGTTGTAGTAGGTCACTTTTCTGCTCTCCTCTTCCTTCCAGGCTACTCTGGCTGCCAGTCGTCAGTCAAGTCCTTCCAGCAGCAGCTCGTCTCAGACCACCAGCACCACAGCTGTATGTGCTGTTTCTTATCTTTGGATTTACTGCATCTAAACCCAAATTGCTGCTCTGTGTTGCTGCGCAAACACAAACAGAACTTTGCTGAGTCAAAGACTTGCATCACACATAATAATGGGTTTAACTGACATACATGCTTCCAATTGCAGAAGCAATGGTTCTCTCTGCTACTGACAATACAACAGACTTGCTCTGCTTTTCACAGAATAACCAGAATCATGCTTAAATGTTTTAGCCAAAGCATCTTAAACTACTCCATTAATTCCACACTTTGTTCTTCAGGCCAGTGTAACATCTGGAGCAGGGTCGTCAACCAGCAGTCGGCCCATGGGTGCTCCAGCAACATCCACAATCAGTCAGTCGGTTCTGCTGAGCGGGACGGCAGGGGGCCAGGGACAAATGTACTTGAGGGTGAGTTTCATCTTGTCCCCTGTGACGATCCTACTCATGGGCAGTATCAGCTTAGTATCTGATGGTAGTCCTGTCCTCCCGCAGGTCAACCGCTCCCTGAGGGCCCCCATTTCCTCCCAGCTCATCTTCATGCCTGGCAGCACAACGACTGCTGCCGTGGCAACCGTCACCCAGCAGCCACAGGCTCAGCAACAGCAACAAGAAGTGACACCGACTTCCTCTGCCAGCAGCCAGTCAGATAATGACCAGGTCTGTGGAACCAATGTCTTGAATGACTGCAAGCAAAGAACTAACACTGATTTGGTTCCTGGGGACAATGGATTGCTGGTTTCACACAGAATTCCCTGTGTGGCCCTGTCTGTAGGTGCAGAATCTAGCCCTCCGAGGGGTGTCCAGTCCCAAAGCTGTGGGTGTTAAGACTGAAGGCCAGGAGAGGAGTGACTCAGGTATGTAATATAAAACCAGACCTGCTCCATTCCACACCTCCCAGCATCTAATTAGCTGTGTGCGAATGTGTGTGTGAAAACAATTGAAAAACGAATGATGGATGAGGAGACACTGTGGTGTATGTGAGGATGTTATTGCTCGTTTTATTCAGCTAACAGGTCATTTTTAACCATCTTAGCTTAGCATGTAGCAGTGATCTGTACCAAATGTTGTTGTCCCAACTGGCTTTCATGTGCGTCGTCAGAGACGCAAGAGTCAAAGTGTGACCGACCACGAAGCTGAGAAGACGCCATAAAGAGGGACTTAAGAACTGATAGATCATCCCAATGGGAAACTGTGTGTTTGTGTGTTTTGATCGGGAGTCATTGCAGTTTGACGGAAATTACCTCCTTTACTCCCGTTTCAAACTGTCGATCTTCCATGTCCAGGATGTGAACATTGCTGTTTGTGAAGCGGTTGTTTCGGTTCCAAACTGCATTCCTGGCTGCGTTGGACTGCATATCCTGCATCACTCTGCTTATGTCTGTCTGCTTGTTTTGTCAACAGCAGTGGAGAGGAAACTTCTTTTGTGGTCTGAGGTTTTGGTCTTGATGGAGCGCAGCCTCTTGGCAGTGAAGAAATTGTCATAAATGTTGTGTCTTGGTTCTGAATGACTTTTTACCTCAAACAGAACTTCAAGGACAGTGAATGTTGACTTACGTTGCCAGGTGTCCATAAACAGATGACTTCTGCTGAGTGTATAAATGTGTAATATATGTTGGCGTGAGCCTGTTGTAGGACTTGATGTGTCTGTTTTGTCTTTTTTCCCAGCTGCCTACTCTCTGGTCCAGCCCCCCCATCAATCAAACCCCCAGTCTCCCACTAAACCCAGCCAGCCTCAGCCGCAGCCCCCGCACATCAAAATCCCCACCTACCCTCAGCCGACCAACCTCAAAGCCCACCCCTCTTCCTCCTCTGGTGCTTCCTCTTCCTCCTCATCCTCTACCTCCTCCATCCCGCTCTCTCAGCTCCTGCTTCATGGAACCCGGACCCTCACCACGGGAACCACGGCTCCCACAGCAGCCCACACCCTGGTGCTTACGTCCAACGCGGCATCTCAACCTCACGGGTACCCGGTTGGCACGGCGACCATCAAACCTGCGGTCAACGCTCAGACTCTGGTGGTGCAGCCTCTGCAGAAGACCTCTCTCAGTGCAGAGAAGTCAGGCCACGGCAACGGACCCATCCCCATCCAGCCTAAAACTCTGCAGGGGCTCCGGCTGCCCCTTCAGTTGCCTTCTAGGAACCCTCCCCCGATCCTGCCTGCTCCTCCACCCACCACCAGCTCCAACCAGCCCCCCCAGCCGCCACACATCCCAGTACAGATCGTGGGAGCCCGGCAGAGCACGCTGGGAAATGCGCAGGCGCTGGCCCTGGCGAGGGGTAGCTGTAGCCAGGACGGAGCCGCTGTCCTCAGCAACTCGTCCAGCCTGCTCACCATGGTGGCATCCATCGCCTCCAGAGAGGGCGGGGTCGTGGGCCGGGGGGTGGGTCTGAAAACGCTTCATTCACCCCAAGAGGCTCCTCCGGCGGCTCAAGTCTCTCAGGTGCATCCACAGGCCAATCAGAGCTCTGGACGAAGTCAGAACGGTCACCTTGCTTCCAGCGCAGCCCCCTCTCAGTCCCCCACCATTTCCTCCCCTCCGTCCTCACTGTCTCGCTCCTCCCTCTCCCTTCCCTTGAAGACAGAAGAGCAGAGAGGAGTGTCCGCTGCCATGAGCACCAATGGAGACGCCGCGGGAAGTCAAGCACCACAGGTTAGCTAATCACTGTGAACAAGAGGAGATTTTCTCTCCACTTTCAGCCAGTCTGCATATATGCTTGTACTTAGTGTACATTCGTACATTCATCAGGTAAAGCAGGCGACTGGTTCGCTAAAGAGGAAGTCGGAGTCAAATTCAGCCAATGATGAAGATGGCCCCTCCCCCCCACGGATCCAGCCTGTCAGAGACCACACCTCTGCACTACCACCCAACGCAACTGAAGCAGGTAACACCTACATACACACGTTTTAGGGGAAAAATAAATCCAGCGAATATCACAAGTAACACACATTTTCCTCTCTCGGTTCTCCTCTCCTCGTTTACCTCCTCGTACAGTGTGTGTTGCTCCTCCTCCTCCTCCTCCTCCTCCTCCTCCGGCCTCCTCCTCTCCCTCTCCTGCCCTGTCGGTGTCCCGCGGAGGCTGCAGTCAGGGAGAGAGAGCTCCTCCTCCTCAAGCCGTGGTTAAACCGCACGTCCTCACACATCTCATAGAGGGCTTTGTCATCCAGGAAGGGGCAGAGCCGTTCCCCGTAAGTACCTGGGATTTGTAGTTTCGGATGTCCCGTTCCTGCAGAGGACATAACGCCGGCAAATTATTAGATATCACACTGCCCACACTGATGCAACAGTCCCGCCCATAAATAATCCTCCATGATATGAATGGGCTGGACAGAATAATAGAAACACCCATCTGTGATGCCATACAGCTGCACCCCAAACTACATTTTTTTTTTTTTTTTTTAATTTTCCAAACCAGAGGTCTTAAACTGTCACACATGCTCAGAATGAACTGAAAATGGGCCACATGCTTACAATTACCACAATGTTGTTTAGCCAATAGTGAAATCGTATACGTTCTACTAAAGCTGTTGGAGTATCTCACTTCAGTTTGTCTTGAATTTTCTCTATAAATGTCCATCATCTCTAAAAAGGTTCCTTGGGCACAGATGGGGAAAAGGCTCCACAAACTGTGTGTGCTGGTTATGTTGCTGCTCTGTTGGTCATGGAGAGCTTTTTTTTTTCTTCTGCTGATTGACAGGTGTGTGGTCCAGTAAAGGACTCGGCTGGTGAGGATTTAACTAATGACAGTCCAGACACCAACCAGTCGGAGACTGTTACAACCGCAACAGGTAACAGCCACACTGCTATCAAAGTGCAACTGGCATTCAGGCGTGTTTGAGGCTTGAACATTGCTGTTTGTGCTTCAGTTGTTACCTTCCTGCACAAAGAATTCTCACAATAAAGATCAGATCTGAACTAAATTAAGTTATTTTTCACAAGGACGTGTTGAGTGCAAAGGCATAAACTGTCAACACCAAACAGTGTTAAAGCGTAATCCTTTTTTTTTTTTTAATTCTTTTTTTAATAGTGCAGCTAAATGACCCTTTTCCTTGACCCTGTGTTTGTCTGAGTTGGGCCACAGGAACGCTCGTAAAAGGTTTTAATTACAACCGTCAAGCTGTGAATTTGTCACTCCTGTGAGGGAGCAACACAGCACACTGAAATATCATTAGTCTGCGCTCAGTGGTGCAGAATTAAGGCCTGTCTGTGAGTGCACTTAGGGTTTACTCCGTTTATCCTGCATAACACACTTATTTCTGGTCAAACTGTAATGACCGTCTGCTCTTTCTCTTTCTGAACCTTCCCCTCAGTGCTGAAGTGTGAGTACTGTAAAAACTTTGCTCCTGCCAGCCAGTTCAGAGGCACCAAAAGATTCTGCTCCATGTCTTGTGCCAAGAGGTACTACAACATGCATGAGATATATTTACAGTGGAAGCCATCTGAGAAATCACTGCACTGCTGCCGCAGCCTATTCTCTCATTTTGTGAAGCGAGACACCTGTGACACGAAAGCCTTCACAACGCTGGTTAAAGCCCGTCTTTTGTATATGAAAGAGAAAATAATCCCGAGAGACCAGATTGAATATTAATATAAACAGTAAAACTGTCACTTCAATTCCACAATTTTTAAATTCAACGCAGTTTCATTTTTTATCCGTTTGTAATTAGAATCATTGTGGTTCAAACGTTGTTTGAAAACTTTCTCTTCACCCCCATGCATTTAATCCTCTTTTACATCACTGTTATTCATTTATTGGACAAATGGAAAAAAATCAACTTTTAAATATTGGAATCACTCTTGCCAACTCATTAGCGTGAATTATTTTCGAATGTGAAGTCGCCTCGTGTCATCGAGCTCTCGAACAAATTCCCAAAATATGACCTCAATGTGAACAATGTTGGAAGTGATGTGTGAACGTTTTTATTTCTGTTTCTGCATAAATGTGATCAGGAACCTAATAAAAATAACAAATTACACTTATTGTGGAAAATTTGGGTGCATCTGTAGCTTAGTTGGTAGAGAAGTCGAAGTGTCCTTGAGCGAGACACTGAACTCTCCCAAGTTGTCCCTAGTATCTGCTGCTTGGTTGTAATGTGCTTTGGGTAAAAGCATCAGCTAAATTACTAAATGTAACTGTAAATAGTTAACCCCCTAATAAACTCTACGATTATCAATTAGTTTGAAGGAGAAATTAGATTCGGTTAGTTGGTCCTGCTTTATTTAAAAGGGATAAATCTGTGTCTTCACTATCAAATTCTGACAGCACAGGTTTGTAGAGGTGTAGAGCTTTGTCGGGCAGATTTTTTCCACATGGAGAACAAAGCTCCACTGTTGGCCTCCCCAGGAGTGGTGAACCAACGTAGATCACACAAAGAGCAAAGTGTGACAGTCTAGAAGAAACCAAGAAAAAACTAAGGGTAACATTTAGGAAACTAAACTCTCTTCTAGTGGCTAATGTCACTCTTCAAGTTCAGCACTAACCTACTCAGCTGAACTGAACAGGGAGAATTCCACTACTCTCCAAGAAACATTGCTTGGGTTCTGAGTTGTAAATGCAAATCTATCTGAACCGTAGCTCAGGAGAAAGTGGATCATGCCGCGAGACAACAACCGCAAAGAGATGAGCTTTTTTTGCAAAGTATGGAGGCCGTAGAAGTGATTCAATGTCACGTCCTGTCCTTAATTCTACAGAAATGGTATGGAAGGACCTGAAGCAGACAGTTCATGCAGTAAACCAAAATCTCTGAATTAAAGGAGAATTGGATTCAGTTCTCTCCAAGTCGATGTGCAGGACGGATGGAAAGAAATGACTGCTAAAAACAGGGCATCACATACTTTTGCCACATACAAGTAATTTTCCACAATAATTGAGCGCATAAAAGTCAGATCACATTTCAGGTCATATTCATGGACAAATTGAAATAATTCCAAAGGGTTCATAAACGTTCAAACGGTGCAGCACCACCGTGTGTAACTTCTCAGGTGGCTGAAGCTGGAGTTAACACAGCATGACTGTTTCATTTTTATATTTGAATCATGTGACGGTACCACTTTATCTACTTTTCTTTTTAAAAAAAAAATGGCATGTCGACTTCTGTTTGTTGTCATGTTAAAGAAAGTCTGAATAGTTTGCATTTATTTTAAAATGTACATCGTATTTATCATGTTTCACTGTATAAACAATGCTTTGTCTGCATTGTTTGAAGCTATATGCTGCCAGCATATGATTATACATTTAATGCTTCTGCTTTGCCTTTGTCCCTTTGCCCACTACTTGAGTATTGATGATATACTGCGTGTGGTGCAAAGAGATAACAACTGTATGTGTTGCTCATCTTGGCTTCAGTACCGTATATGTCACTCTTTGTCTACGATACAGTATGTATTGGTTCCCCAGGTACAACGTCAGCTTCAGGCAGCACTTCTGCACGCGACAGGTTCCAAGTCAAGGTCAGGATCGCACTGCGGATCAAGGTCACCTCTCCAACTCGGACGAGGAGGGAGGCGTCGCCAGGCGGAGAGTTCCCCGCAGGACCAGCTCAGAAATAGCCAGTGCCAAGATTGCAGGGAGACCCATACCTGTCAAGGTTCTTCTCTTTTTTTCTTTGTTCCTGTAACCAATTACACTGTGTATTTAAAATCGTGTTACAGAAAGTTTAACACAGAGAGTTGGTAGTTTGCTCTCAGGTTACAAATTTTATAAAATTTAGAAAACTGTCAGAATTATGATTAAATTCCAGTAGTTCACTTGTCACTGCACAACAGAGAGAAATTTAAGGTGGACAAAATTGGCAAACCTATGTTCATTTTGGAACTTAAGAGCAGGTTCGTATTTTTCATTGCTACACATGAATTGGAATAAGCTCGTGACTTCTTTAAAGGGCGGGTTCACATTTTCATAAAGTTTGTCTTAAAACAACATTTATAGAGAAGGTTGTTCACAAATCCAGCAAAAAGTCCAAAGTAGTGTAGAACAGAATTTAATACAAAAGCCAAAGAGAAATGACTCGGATACTTTATTTTGAGGTGGAAGTTTCCATAAATACATTTCTGTCATTGACATTAAGCCTGTGTGCCCTCTGGTGGCTGTGAGGAGGAACTGTAGGATTCTACATTTGTCTCTGCTGTGGCCCAACTGTTCTGGCATCTGTGTTTTTGTTAAATACCATAAGTTGTCATTTAGTGCACTTTTGTCTTTATTCATGCACGTGCTCACCAACAGCCTGGGGATCCAGGCTAAGCACGAGCTTCCACTGACGGAGGCTTATTCTTTTAAACCTTTGCTCACAGCTTCCTCTGCCTCTCCTCCCCACAGTGCCATTCAGAGTCGAGCCATTCAGACGAGGAGTCCAGCGGAGAAGAGGATGAGGACGACCCCATGTCCCTCTCGCCCGCCTCCTCGGCTTCGTGCCACCAGCCGCCACCTCCGCTCCCGTTGGAGGGTTCTGCACCCAGCTGCCTTCCTCCCAGCCCCTCCCAGTGGAGTGTGGAGGATGTGTCACAGTTTATTTCCTCACTGCAAGGTTAGACAAACTTTAGAGTAAAGATGTAAAAATACTGGTTGCGTCTGTTCGGATTTCGTAACAAATTAAAAACAAATTTCGAAACAAATTATTATTAATGAATTGTTAATGTTTTGATGACTCTTTAGCGAGATTACATAATATTCAGTTATGGTTATGTGAATATTTCTGCAGAAATGCTAAAATTCACTGGTTTTAGCATCTGAAATATACAGACTTCCTTTCTTTTTGTCTTCTGTGAAAGTGAATAACTTAACCAGCGAGAAATCAGTAATGTGAATAAGCTAAATTTGTCTTGCAGGGTGTGAGGACCTTGCATCCCAGTTCCTGTCGCAGGAGATTGATGGACAGGCCCTTCTGCTGCTGAAGGAGGAGCATCTCATGTCCACCATGAACATCAAACTGGGTCCTGCGCTCAAGATCTGCGCCCACATTAACAACCTGAGAGACTGATGTCCACGTGTTTAAAGTCAAGCCCTGGGCATTTCCCACAAAGCCCTGTTCTCCTCCCAGTTCAGACGTGGGACTGAGAAGTCCTACAGGTTGAATGTCTGAGGTACTCTCCATTTTTAAAAGCAAAGCCAAGGCTCTGAAGCTCAAACCGGGGCTTCAGCACCTCAACCTGTTGCTGCCGTGTCCACTCCCGTGTGTGTCCACCACATTTTCAGTGGTAACATTTGCATAGGGGTACAGTTCATGTCTTGTGTGTGAGCTGCAAAAACACTGCAGATTACCATTTGTACTGGGGCATATAGATGTGGTGTACGTCTCCAAAGTCAGTCAGTCAGAAGTTCTTTTTACCAAGTGGTTTCATTTTTTCTTTTATTATGCACAAATTCAAACTTGCATCTTTCTTGAAACATTATAAACAAATGTCTTGAATGTCTTTTCAACGCAGAGCTCACTTGTATTGTGTACTGAGCAATTTTACAGCACTTGCATAGGATTCCCGCTTTTTAGGTGATGTACTATTTGTTCTTTTCAGTGACTTTGACCTGGGTCTTGCCAGTCCTACAGTATGTCAGTTTTTGTTACAGCAAAGTCCACCTAACAACCTAAAGGAAAGAAGTAACTTGAAAGTAATTTGAACTGTTGTTTCAGTCATTGTATCATATTGTAGAGGAAAAGTCTTAAAAACACACCCTTGATCTTAGCTTCTAGTTAAATTCTGCCGGATTGTTCTTTTTTTTTTTTTTTTTTTTTTTTTAATTTAATGAGATTTCATGTTTCTCATCTAGATTAGCACTTATTGTTTTCTCTGAAACTTTTTTCTGAATTTCAGGCTCTTCACCTTATGGCTCAGACCAGAGTCAATAGAGAAGAGAAACATGCAGGATATAAAAAAACTCTAGTCACAATTTTTAAAAAATACCGCTGATTTTATTTTTGAAGTACTTTGTGAGGCAAGCGTCGAGATGAGTAATCTCTTTAAAATTATACGTGTAACATAAAATAGAACTTTTAATGTTATAATGCGTTTGCATGAAGAGGCATCTGTGAATTTTGTAATAGGCCTGTTCTGTAACTTACAGGGTAGAGTGTTGGTACAGGGTAGTGGCTGCAGAAATGCTCGACCAGAGACCAAATGAAAGTCCAATTCCTCCAGGTTCACAGAGCAAGCATAAACTGCAAAACCACTGATGTTACATGGGATTTTCTTACATCCTTTAGGTTTATTTTTCACATACGGAGCAAAAACTGGTGCAAAATGTTTTTTTTTCCAAAAACACATTTAGCGTTTTCCATCCAGCTTATTCAGCCTTTTTAAGTTTTTACCAGAGGACTTAATTTTGAATCCGTTTCTTTTCTTTCCAGTGATTTTAAACGTTTTACCTTTGCTACACCCAGCTGCTCTTGAGCTGAATGAGCGTATGAGTGAAGGGTAATGTCACGGGCTTGATTTTTAAAACGGAACATTTGTAAGGAATGCTGCAAGTTAGCAGGTAATGTCATGTGTCTTTCAGCTGCTTTCATGTCCACTCAGAAGAATGGGCTGGTAGCCACATGGACCTATATTGATGACAGATAATATCTAAATGAATGAATGTGTGAATGAGAAAAAAACCTTAAACTATACTGTAATAAGTGTACAATTTGCCTTTTATATTTAAATGCACATTTGTTTGCTGCCTTGTTTAAGCTTTTTACTGTAGGAGTTTTCTCATGTTATCTCTATGTGAACCTTGTGGCCTTTCTCACTAGTCTCTACAATAGGTTTAGATGAGGATTGTCTGTTTTTTAACTGCTTTTCATATCATTCCTTGTTTTATATTAGTGCTTACTTTTTTACAATTGTTATTTCAAGCAATGACATTTGCTGCCTTTCCAAAAAAGCTTGACTGAATAGTAGCTACCTTGATCAAGGGAACTTGCTGTCTTCCTCATAGCTTTGTCACAGATTGTGTAACTACCAGCAGTATTTACCTGTATAGCTAGCTATCTTTGGCTTTGGTGTTAGTGACCGTGGCTATTACAGTATTTTTACTTTTCAAAAGGATGGTAGTCTTTGTTAGCTGTTAGTTTATATCTATAGTCGCCCCGGGATTTTGGAGTCTTACAATCAGCAGGTGCTGCAGCAAATTGTGAAGGGAAAAAAAAAGAAAAGCTGTCAAACTGCATTCCAAATGATGTGAGCCACTATTTCTTACCAAAATCACTGCAATTCTGCAGAGGTTTTCTGTTACCAAGCAGGCTGTTGTTCACTTTGTTCATGTAATTATTGTTCTCCCCCCAAAATAGCACTTTCCTCACAGAAGATTCTGCTTTCTTTTATTTAAATGAAGTAGCTACTTCAGAATCAAAATGTGTTTGCTTGCAATAATCAGAAACTGCAAAATCTTGGAGGGACTGAGTTTGATGAGGAGTGGTTACCAATATTATAATGCAAATAAAACAAACAAGGAACTGTTTCTGTAAAATTGTGATGCCTGTGTTTTTCCTTTTTAAATAGCAAAACTAACATGTAATGATTGTTAGGGCGCACATGACAGACTTTCTCGCTGTACACCTAAAATTTGAAAAATGAGGAAAAGGAACTACAGTAAAAGAGAGTGAGGTAAAAGGAAACTTGAATCGAGTTACTGCCCTCGAGCACTTTTAGGAATGAGAGATACTTGCTGTTAACTACCGATATGCACCTACACAAAATGGCCCCCTTCATAAAAATCAAATAAACGAAGCACATAAAACGAGTGATACACTGGCAGCAAAAATGCGATAACATTAGACTAGTTAGGAAAATTGAGACTATTGTCAAAACTGAACTGAGCATTAAAAAAAACAAGTGCACAGAAAATAATACAAAAATAATACAGTGATTTATTGCATTGTTTCAACAATTTTTAGAAAATCGCTAGCTACTTATTTACATTTTAACAAACTGTATTTAATACATAAGTATACTATCCCTCAGCTGTAATATCTTTCTGCATGAACACGCTGAATTCATATGCAGTAAACACAAACAACGAACAATCTTGAGGTGAGCATCTTCCCGCATATAAATATAATCTTTGAACATTTAAAGTGAGTGTGCCTTCAATATTTTCTTTTCCAAGAGCACCAACAGTTTTATATACTAAGTTGAATTCTATGATGAATTTGTTAAATAAAGCTTTTAATTCTTCATTTTTGCTCAGTCCTTCCGTGCTCCTTCATGTATAGAAAACTTTAATGCCGATGTAGGGCTGAGTGATGGTACTCTCAGCCAATCAGAGCACAGCATAGTTGTATGCCTCTCCGTACCCCGCCTCTCTCAGGTATCGCTCGATGTCTATTGGTTCGTGCACTCTGAGCGCTTTCCTTCCATTGGCTGATTTCTCTCCCGCCTGAAGTTTTGAAATGAGCTCGCGCACGGAGGGACGGTGTTGTGGGTTCCAGTGACAGCAGGACTTGATGATGGTGTACCTGCAGAGACGGGTAGATCAGCGTGAAATTTAAACCCAGGGAAATGTGTTTTCTCTCTGTCGGTACCTCATTTAGAGAAATAGTTTTCAGGTTATGTTATACTAATGTATTATCCTTCATTTGCATGGGCAGTCAGTTGCAGCTGAAAAGCCAGCTGAGCTAGCATTAGCTTCGGACGCTAGCTTAGCGTTAACCTTATTTACGAAAACGAACATGTCGGCAGTTCAGCGCCAGCTTGTGTCCCTCCTGTACTGTTTGAAAAGCCCACGGGGCCATCTAATAGTTTAATTGTTATTTCGAATGACCCAAACATCTTCTTCTTTTCGTAAGGCCACTTCAAACATAATGATTTATGTGACAGTTGTGTACTTGTGTAGAGAAGTAGACACAAGCTGGAGTTAACGGCAGTACAGAAGAAAGAAAAGGTTTCCACACCACTTAACACCAAACACATTTAGACTCGCAAGGATTGTCAGGTCTCTACTAGACTTACGAGAAAGGTGTGAAGACTGTATTAACAGTTGTTAATACAGATAAACCTATATTGTATCCGTGAAAATCTTGAAACTAAGGTGAACCAAATCGAAAAAAGGTGAGCGTATAGTAAACTTATAGAAATGGAATTAATTTATGCATACACTAGTCTAGACTTCTCAAGAATTACTTCATCAATAATATTTTCATGGTCATTGTTAATTTGCCAACTGTTAATAATCCTGAAACTTCTCAGTGCTCATGCATATCCGTGCCATCATTGTATTACTCAATAATATAAGTAATAACATGCTAATATAAATTTGTGAACTATACAACATTTCTTGATTCCCGCTTTTGTCTTACAGTGAGTTGGAGCAGTTGGCTGGCCGTTTGAGATGCTTTCCCCTTTGGAGATGCTGCAGAAGTTCAGTTGCCATGACCTGAGCAAATGGCGGATCACCTGTATACACGGTAATATTAAATATATTAAAACACTTTACTTCGAAATATGCACCAACATTTTTCTGAAATGAGAGTCTGGTTGTATTCATTAAATAAACATCTTACTCTATCCTGGAGGTATTTAGAATTAAAAAAAAATATTCACCTAATGTGACCATCTCATAGAGAAGGATACCAAAGGACCATCTGTGAAAGCAGAGTTAGACAACAGCATTATGCCAATAGATGGGACAGTTTAGTCTAATATTAAATAAATGTCAGATTTAAATAAATCTATTAAATAAATAGATTAGATAAATGTCAGACTAATGTATATAGAAATGTTTTTTTTTAACTTTTGGAATTAACAATACTCATTTCCAAACAACAATTTGCTAATGACATTTTTGTAATAGGAATGCAATGGCAGATTAAGCCACTTCAAGCAAGATTTACTGCTCAAGATCTTTAGAACATGCTTATTGCCGAATGTGTGTACTTTCCATTTTTGATCACTCTGCATATACCTACTGGTAGGAAAATATTTAGAAACATTGACTGAATTCGATCAATTATTAAACATTAGGATGAGCTAGAATAAAAATCAATCTGCACCAAACAGCTTCCCCTGGGATAACTTTATTCACTGCCATTTTTCAGGTGACTTTACTGCCTTTTTTAAAGTATTATTCTTAAAGGAGCCTCGGGCCACTCACACATCACTGCTCTGACTGAAGTTTCTTCTGGCTACCACTTCAGGTGCCTGCCACTTTCTCATCTCCATGTCCTCCACTTCCCCTGGTGAACCAGCTTGTCTTCTCCTGCGGTAGGCTGAGCCCAATCCCCACAGCTTTGCTGTCAGATCTTCAGCAACCAGAATGCTGCGGGCTCCCACATTGCCGTGGATGCAGCTCTGACTGTGCAGGTACTCCTGAAGGATGTGTAGATAAAGACAGAATAGTAAGAGTGCTGCTAGACTTTTAGGACCTGGCTGTGGATGAGTAGAATAATTTTGCTCTGCATAAATACAACACAATTCTTTTGGCAGTATAAGGGGTCATAGTTTAATCATAAGAAGATGTATTGTATATGGTTCGACCAGATGGAATAATAACATAACCTTCACTCTAACCTGAGAGAAGGTGCTGATGTTTTAATGATTAAAGGGCAACTTCAACAGTTTCCAACTTGCTTTCTATGGCTTTAGTTTAGGGTATAAATGTACATTATTGTTTTTAAACTTTCCTTTGATTTCCCTATATTAAAATATTTCTCCACTTCTAGCTTCATCATTAGGAGTTCAGATGATGTCATCTGGGGGAGCTCTGGAAAAGCAAGTTGACTATGATTACAAACTCCATAGTTTGAGCAACAAGATGACATAATCAAAACTGAAGGTTCCTTCAAGTGATGTCATCTGGAGGCGTTTTTCAGCTAGAAGTAGCGAGATATTTTGATATAGGGAAGTCAAAGGAAAGTTTAATGGCATTTATGTACATGTACTAGCCACACTACAACCAAAAGAAGCAAGTTCAAAATCAGTGATGGCTTCCTATAGTGCATAGATGGATTAAGAAACAAAGAGGGAGGCAAAGGGACTCGGTCCCAAATAATTCCTGAAAATAAAGTGCACACAAAAATACAGGCAGCAGTTTAACCAACCAGGGCAGAGGCCACTTGTCCTGCCATAGTGAAGATCCTCTTTTCGGTCATTTCACACGTAGGCTCCAAACTGGAGTTGTCCTTCAGGAAGGGGGAGAGAAAAAAGAAAGTGGGTGGGGGGGGGGGACAAAAACAACTTGTGAGTCAGATTACATCAACTGTCTTTTATGTTGGATGACATAGGCCACACACCCCTGTCCCCAGACCATGTGTGTTAGGCTTATAAGTATAATGTACTGGTTACTATGATGTAGATATTAGTGTTTTCGGTAATAAGAAACATTGTCCTGCACTGCCCCCCAAAGGCAAAAGGCAGTTATTACTTCAACTACACACATTTCATTTTTACTCTCAGCAGTCAAATCTACTGAACAGGAGGGCGTAATGTCCTGGTTTTGTTCAGCATGAAATTCAAAATATGCAGATGTTTCTCTACATCAGATCTAACCTACCTGGTGGGATTATGTTCCTTCATAATTGAATTATTCTACTTTGTATTTTCTTTGCTCATTAGATGAGGCATAAGATGATTCATTTGCAAATGGAATTAACAGGTCTTAAGTATGGATTCTAAAATAAACAGTAAACTTATGAATTAAAATCTGAATAAACTTTTTTGATTAGTAATAGATTACTGTACCTTTCTACATCTCCACAGGAAGCCCAACAGGTCTCTGTGCTGGAGCTCTTCAACAATCATCATTAGGGGTGACTGCACTGAAACCACACCCAGGAGTGCGGGTAGGTAGGGGTGCGGCCCCAGTCCAGACACAAAAGAAGCAAAATCCAAAAAGTGCTGCTGCTCACTGGGGCTTGCTGTTTCTGAGGAACAGTTTAGAAAAACAGAATGATGTGTATTTAGTGTTATTCATCACGGAACATTTCACAAGGGCAATAGCATAGTCTCTTTTTGCTTCCTATGTTACTTTGTAATTTTTTTTTATAAGACTTCAGTGTCAGCAATTATGTACAATTTTGAATGGGGAAAGTTACTGAAAAACTTCCATTTGATGGCTTTGAGTGTGGAAGCTCTGTGAAAACTACACAACTCTAGAGTCTGTAAAGCAGTTATCAGACCATCTCAGCCGCTGAGAGAAGGCAAAACAAAGCATTTCTCTCCAGTAAGCAGTTGACACATCTCAGTTTTACCTTTCAGCACTCTCACGATGACACCTCTGTTGTTCATGCGTGCCCTGGACAGGCTGAATATCTCATTAGGTTTGCTGTGGAGGGGCAGTGGCAGTGCAATGACCTGGCTGAAGCCTCCGTGTTGCCCCTCTGTGGACATCTGCTGTACTGTGGCCTGAGGTGCTCTGACATTCTGCTGAACTTGTTGAACTGACATTGGCAGCTCTTCGTGTTCCAGTGGATTTAGACCAGGGGGTGCTATTAAGAGAGCGTTACAATTAAATAAACGACACAAAGTAAGGTGAAAACAGACACGTGGAGTTGTATGTACTTTCTTACCGTCAATGCCCTGTAGGGTATGTCGTTGGCTGTATCTCTGCGTGCGTTTGTGGGACGAGCTTTTGTAGCGCTTAGGGGCTGTCTTCCGTTTTTGCTTCCGCTCGGGGCAGTACCTCAAGAGACACAAAGCCACTAAGGTGAACAGGGTGCCCAGGAGGAGCAGCGCAGGGACAATAATTATCTCCAGCTCATGCTGCTTTATTACTGAGAGAGAAAGAGAAGTTCATGTATAAATGTGGGGTCTAAAAACTAATAGACTTAGCATCAGGTTGAACACGCACAAAGTGACAAGCTGGTCTGATTAGGATTAGGACGGTTGTTGCCTACAGCATTTTCTTTCTTCTATATATTTATTTATTAACTTCAGTTTGGATTATAGACGTATGCTCTTTCAACCACCAACCCTGCTGGGAATTGTGTGGATGCATTTGTGTCTCAGATATTTAAATACAGATGGAGCAGGTTTGGTTTGCTAAAGGCACTTAAAGGGTATGAGTATGTCAACTATTATAAAAGTTGCAACTCTGAAGTGTTGACACAAAGTTCTGTCTTTTACATGACATTATCCTCCATTCACACTTCATATATGTGCATATAACTACATGACACTGTTATTTGACATAGCAGTTATTCAGTACAACTGTCAATACCCTCAGATGTGCGAGTGATGTAAAAATTAGTGCAGGCAATTATCCCTGTATTGTGTGTTAAGTTGTATTTATTTGAACAAATTATTTTTTAATCTAGTCTTTGTTTCCTCCTCCTTTTTAGCAGTATCATAATGAGGCTGCAGGTGGCCAGTATTCAATATAATGACTTCATCGTTAGTCATTGTTGTTGCACTGCTCACTACTCCCACTGTCTTACTTGACTGGTAATGATACAACTTTTGTCCTGCTATTGTTGCTGCATTGTCAACATAACACAGTTGGGCTGTAATTAGAAAGTAAGACTGGCAGGGGCGTATTAGAATGAGTCATGCACTGACATCAAGTGAATAATAGATTCAGACAGCCATGCTTCTTTGATTACATGCATTTCCCTGCTGAGGTGTTTTATTTTTTTGTCAAATCTTTTTATTTTATTTTTTGTTAGATGCATCTGAGAATTTTTTGCCACCCAATATAATTCAAAGAAACTAGATTGTAAAACCATTGAACTGTGTAAATAATCGTGTTCTGCTTGTGGCACATTCTTTGGTGTGGCGACACACAATACCATTTCTTGTCTTTCTGATTATAGGCTTCGCTTGAGCTTGAACTTTAAGCACTATACATGTCCATCATTTTACACCGTTGAGACTTGATTTCATATTTCCAATGTTTTCTTTTTGTATATGATCAAAATGTTAGCTTTTAGCTAATCTATGCTACATAGATTTTGCAAAAACACAGTAGTGAATAGAATACAGACAAATATAAAAATATTATGATATGCTACAGAAAATGTGACTTAAACTTAAACATTACTGGTATTATTTTCTGATAGCCTTATCTAGATGTAATAACTAACTGTGCGATCACAAAGGATCTGTGAGTCAGTAGTTATTATTGTGAAATCACACATCACTCTGACCTCCAGTATTGCCTAAGACATTTGAGGTTGGAGGTTGCAACATTGCTGTATTCTAAAGCTGACAGTGTCACAATAAGCAAAACGAATGCTGTCAGATTTCGAGAGTTCATAAAAAAATCTGCGTCATAACCTTAATGGCTTTGAAACAGACAATTGTGATTGATCTCAGTTGGCACATTCGCATTTAGGCAGTTAACTGCAGATTTATGGCCAAAACGAATTATAATTCAGATCTGAATTGATTTTTAGTGTGGTCTATGCGGGAAAGGCTATAATAATTAAATATGACCAGGTTTGAATTTTGCAAAAAAAAAAAGCAGAAGATATTTGCAAAGCACAGGAGTGAGAAGATGAGAGAAGTCCAGGGAAAGGGGGGATGAGTGACATCAGAGGAGATGGGCTGAAGAAATGAGATGGTCAACTAGAAGAGCGGCAGTTGTGTGCTTACTACACAGGGTGTCGGTGGGTGCACATAGATTATCAGCCGTGGAGTTGGATGTCATGCTGCAGAGGAAGAGAAAAACACAGATCAACATTACTGTCGGCAGCCACTCTAAATCCCAGAAGCTTAGAGAGTCATGTGGCTTCTGCTTTCTTAATAACTGCATAGTAGCTAGTTCAGATTTTAACTGGGTTTAATGAGCTATCATTGATGGCCACCAAAGCACCCACCCAGACAGACCCAGACCAATAGTGATCAACTTTTAGAAAATAAGGCAAATATTGACTTTGGCTCTTTCCTATTTGTAGACTTGGGTAGCAAATATAAACTGTGACCTTTTTATCTGGACAAACATAAGAAGGAGTGTTCAATGACTTACTTTCTGTGTGCGTAGGTACCTGCTATCATTTTACAAATAATACAGGAGCCAAGATTGTTATTACCATTGCTCTGCAGTTACCTATAATCAGGTGTTATATTCAACATTCTGGAAATGTAATTAGGTCTTACAAACATAATAGTGTAAATATCATCAATAGTCATCCCAGCAAAATTGACCCCTTTGTCTAAAGAGGAGCTGATTGAATTTGTTGTTCGATTTGAGGAAGATTGCTTGTCTGTAAAATTATGTGACTGTGACTTCAGGAAGAGACTACTGTCCTCATCTTAATCAGCTCCATCAATAAATATATTTTCTTTTACCGCTAAATGGTGATTATTGACTTGCAATCCGGTAGTGTCACCATGGATTCGCTGTGTTGTGCGATACGCACTTAGTTTCTGTTGTTGGTGATGTGCGGAGGCTTTGTGAGCTGACGCAATAAAGTGTTTATTTCAGCCTCACTATCCATGTGTAAGCATTTGTAAAATGGTAATTTGATAAAGAAATGACAATGTCAAAGGACAGTAACTAACTATGAAGCAGAACAGTGACAGAACAAAACAGGGAAGTTATATACATAACAGTGTAACTGATAGAGAACATAAGGATAAGAGGAACTTAAATTGTACTGAATAGGCAGCTTTCTGTGGCAATAACTTCTGAGCCATATTTCTGATGTGTATATGAACACGTTTCACAACTAGTAGATCACACATTCGAATCAGGACTTTCAAACGATAGATACCCATGATACTGAGGGACAACTTGCAGACCGCCACAGAAACCACTTTGTATAGGCACGTATACTGTTGTACTTCTGTCCATTCCATTTGTTTAACAAATGTTGACGAGTGATACTTCTGTCAGCCTGCTAAAATCAAAATACTGCTTTTGAGGATCATCTGCTAACAATTGTATTAGGCTAAAATAACTCATGCTACAGGATAAACCCGTTTTCTGACTACTTAAATTGCGTATATTAAGAAATAGACATTGGGAAACCTTAAAAATCAACCAGTGCAGTGCATGTAAATAATAACGTGGACAAATATCAAGGTGTTCTGTAACATTAAGTAAGAAGCTAAAAAGTCGGTTAAAAACATAGAAACCTAAAAAACATATTTTTTAATTTATAGCTTCTTTATGTTGTACCTAACTTCACTTTGAACCGTTGCAGAAAAACGACTTTTAATTTGGCAGTACGCACAAACTAGGACGTTAATTTTGACACTTTTTGTTTTTTTGTTGTCACACAAACATTGAAATATTTTAAAAGCTTTTTGGTGTTGAGACTGTCCCAATATTGTAGAACGTTCTCATGCCTACCTTGTCTGTTTTGGTCACCTGAACTGTTTCGCCAAATGCGGTTAAATGCATGCAGATGGTTGAGGAAGTGAAGACCTTTCACACATGTAGACTACAGGTACAAAGTGTGTATGTGACTTCAGGTTTCATGCTGTAATAATGCAGTTTCATCCTCTTAGTTTGTCACATACACATAACTCTGTCCTCTGACCTTTAAATGGAATGGATGCCAGTGAACCGGTTTGTCTACATTGTTTTCTCACATTCACAGATACCAGTAACTCTCCTGCATTAACACACACCTTCATGCACAACAAAAGACAGGTGTCATAGCACATTTGCTCACTACAAGAAAGCACCAGAAGTATGCTATTAATCCCCCCAATGTAAACAAACACACTGCAATGCAAAACTTCAGGTTTCCTCCAAAATTTTAGTTGGAACATAAAAATCACAGCCCATATTTGCAATTTGGAAGCTGTTAGTGAGACATTCGAAATATTTAATTGTGCTCCAACTTACCTGGCTGACTGTCTGCGACTGCTCAGCTGTTAAACTGTGTGTTTCTTTATCCAAAACATACAGATTGTTGTCTCGGTGAGACGTAATTGAAAGAGTCCTTCATGTCCACATTCTCAGCTTTAAGATTTTTCTCTAGTATATTAGCAATGTCCACAGGCGGGAGGTTCTTTGTTAGATGCGGATGGTGTTTTGTTTGTACTAAGCTGGTGACAGCCAAGTACAGTGTGTTTTCTTTCCTCGTGCCTCTCGCACTCTCTCACGTTGGCCACACCCACACCTCTAACACTTTTTCTTTTCTTTGTCACTCTTATCGGCTGCACACAGCTTGCAGTCAAATAGTTTTTACTGACAAACATGATGTGTCCTTCTGTCACTGATGATGTCTGTAAGGTATCATTTATCAGGGGCACTATCAAGACCTAAGAACTATTTATTTTTAGTAGTAGTGCACAACTCAGCTTAATCATTTCAACAGCTTTTTTTTTTCTTGCTTATTTGTTCAACTTAAAAAATGATTTTTGTAATTACAGCAGATTCTTAATACACCCATCAGGTCAGCGCACAAGGGTCAGCGTGGAAACCCTGACCGGCGTGCTTCAACACAGCAAGCTGTGATGCACTGTGCGTTCTGAGACCTGTCAGTGATGGCCATCGTAGAATCCTTCCACTGCAGACCTGTGTTTGCCACAAAATAAACCACCAGCCAGTGATCATGTTTTGCTATTTAGTAACAAAATGTAATCAATTTCTCGGGTATTTGCATTACAAAGACTTTCTGGGGGATTGAAATGTGGCTAGCACAGTGATTACAAAGACATAGGTTCATATTCTATCAAAACGAAAGCACTTTATTGATTACAGTATTATTCAGTCATGTTCATATATATATATATATATATATATATATATATATATTTAGACTGAGACACAATTTTCATCATATTGTCCGTGCACATCACCACATTGTATTCTGAACAGAAAAAGGTGTGGTAAAATGTAGACTGTCAAATTAAGGGTCTGCTCAAACTATTGGTTGAACTGTGTAGAAACTACTGCCACCTCTTATCATTGCCCCCCAGTTCTGATGGCTCATAAATACTTGGGCAGTTGACTGTCATTTCCTCTTGATTGTATTTATAAGTAAATAGATCAAGTGTCTAGTGTTGTTTTTTTAATTGTCAAAAAATGCCAGTGTCCAAGTCAATATTGGCCTCAAACCCTAAAAACAAGGAACAGAAAAAGGCTGGATTTAACTTTGTCTAAATATATACAACTCTGACTTTATTAGGATTTAGAGGGTTATTGTGTGATTATGCTTCAGATATAAAAAAAAAAACTAGATGTACTGAAACTGAAACTAACTTTTCTTCCAGCTGTAGGGTGTGACTTGTGTTACTTGTGTGGCAGCACCAGTGTTCATTAGTTGCTGAGTTTGCTGGGAATTGTTTGGCCACCTCTAAGCTCCTTACTTACTTTGTCTACTGACACACCCACAGACACTGATTGCACTGTGGTGAAGTTTCACCATAGTCACCATTTTCATCCTTATCTTTCTATCACTAAAGTGTTTTGGTAAATAAAGTAGATGTCTGCAGTCAATTCTTGCAGCTTTTGTGAGAAGTGCAGAAACTTAATTTTTGCAGCAACCAGTGAAACTGGTTTCAAGCTTTAGCTAAATCACGGTTGGCTCTCTGAGTGTATTGTTGTTAACTCTCGTGTTTGGCCTAACAGAATAAATGCATGTCAAATCTAAATGGAATAATTTTGGGTTTTGTTTGGATCACTGCTACAGTTAGGCTTTTTCAGATAAACTGCTTGTTTGCATTTTTTTTGTTGTGGTTGTTTTTGAATATGTTTGTGCTTTTTAGAAGTTTTTTTTTTTTGGCCATGTTACTTGGTTTTTTTTGGTATTGTTTTAGAGATTTGTCCCTGTCCATTGCATCTGTCACTACACTGTACTGGGCAGTTTTGCCAAAAAGCCAGAGTCCTAATCACTCGAATCCTGGAAAACACTCCGTACTAACCGTTATGAAGCCCTTGCATGTCCTCAAATCCCATGCAAATGTTCACTGATCAGCCAGTAGGAGTTGCTAGCGCAGCAACAAAGAAATGACATCTGACATCTCCCACACGTGCACACTGCAGTTGTGTTTGATGGACCTGTTGCATGGCCAAGAAGTGTGGCTACTAGTGACCCAGGTCTTTGCATTGGTTGGAAGCTGTTTCACTACCAGGGGGTTTCCTGTCTCTTTAAATGTTGAGCAATATGTATTTAGTACAGTACCATGTCAGAGTGTGTGTGTGTGTGTGTGTGTGTGTGTACGTCCTGTCCTGGCTGGGCTTTCAGCTCAGTCCTGGTAATGCTGAGACAGACGGTGAGCGGGTGGGTTTATTTTTGGGTTAGTGACAGTGTGTCAATGGCCGCAGATGCGTCGGAAAGGAAGGCTCTGAGATACAAGCAAACTCTGGTCAGTGTCCCTCTCTGTTGCTCTTGGTCTTTCTCTCTCAGTTGCTTGCTTGCGCTTTCTCTGTCCACCTATCCGCCTCTTTGTCGGTCTTTCTGTGATGTTAATGTCTCTTTTGTCTTGATGCAGTTCCAGTCTTTGATGTACTTGTGGTGTTCTCGAATTACACACCTGCAGTGCAGACTATGTGCATTGTTGCTGCATCCAACCTAATGTGTATAGTGTATGTGTTTGTAGACGGAGCGTTAGGTGATGCATAACTACAGCGTCACACACATGGCTACACAACAGGTGCTTAGACATTGTGCACCTTCTTCACCCCTAATCTTGGCATGCACATATTCATGTGCACTCAATCACACACACACACACACACACACACACACACACACACACACTTTTCATGCTGCTTCTTCCTTTCTCTGCCAGCCAACTGTTTACCATTTCTGTGCTTGTTTCTTGGTCTTGCCGTGAGTTTTGTGATATGGTCTGTGTGACACAGTATGTTTATGTATAAAAATGTGTGCACACTCTGTCTTTTCCCATACATCTGTGTACATCTACAGTATGTCTCCTTTCATATTTTTTTTTTCTCTGTTTTTGTGTTATCTTAGTTCGTGTGTATACATATATTTGTGTCTTCATTAATGTGTGTGTTGGGCACCTCTACATATCACTATTGAAAAAGGGGATTATGATCATCTGATCATGCATTTCTTGTTTTACTAATCTTCATATAGTTCCTTTTTAAAAAAAATGTTATTTAATTAAATTGATTTGGGACAAGGCAGAGCAAATGGTGTCTCAGAGGGCTTCCATCATGGCTTTGTGATGTTCTGAAGGAAAGAGTTGCTCAGAAAATGCATACATTTTTTGTTTTTGTTTTTCATATTCTGAATTTAGACATATGAGGGGCGGCTGTAGCTCAGTTGGTAAGGCAGTCATCCATGGACCACAGGGTCAGTGGTTTGATCCCTGGTCCCGGCTATTTGTCGAAGTGTCTCTGGGCAAGACACTGAACCCCTAACAGCCCATTCCCATCCCCAGCTGTGCCAGTAGAAATTGATGGGACTTTTCCAATATATATTATATGTTGATATATAGTCTGTTTTTCCCTGGATTAGTTTAAGTATCTCTCAGAATATTATTATATATAAAAAATTACAATTACAATTGGAAATTTTACAAATTAAGAAAGTCAGAAGTGAGGTTTAAACCCTAGATCAATCAACTTGTGAATCAGCAATCATTCTGGAATAAAGGTGTATTTACTTCCACAGTCCTACAATTTGGACGACAAATTAATGTAGCTGCATAGTCTGTACTGTTGATTGGCTGGTATGTTGCGGCTCGTGATCATGGTAACCGTGATCATGGTAACCTATAGAATGTGTGTGTGCATATGCAGACTTTTCAATGCTATGCAGTCTGTGTTAACCCTTGTGTTTATGCTGGCACCCATGAAAGCAAGGGTATAAATAGTGTTATGTCACTTCTTTGTACAAGTACTGAATGTTTCTGTCCTAAATATATAGTTAATAGTCCCTTGGAGATGCTGCAGTAGGCCTGTAAAGTTACTCAGCATTATCAATAATTAAGCTCCTCCTGCAGTCTACTAGAATGAAAGGACCAATGTGTTAGGAGTCATGTTGAGAATGTATGGAGTTAATGCAGAGAGCTGTCAAATGGCCGTTGATTCCCAGCATTAAGCACCATGTCTCTATCACTAAATCATAATAAATAACTCCCAAAGCTATTCAGCTGAACTTTTATCTAAATCTTCAGATAAACTGGTGGTGATTTTCCTGTTTGGTGCTTTCAAACCAATAGAAAAGAGTGCATCAAGATGTTGTGATTACAAGAGTGCAACTTAAGCCTTGTACCCTTCAAAACTATGTATACAACATGATAGAAATATGGCATTTACTGTGCCATATTTTGCCATGGGTTACTAAGCCGTTTAGAAGTTGGATGAATAGGAGCCCTGATTATCAGGAGAGGCAAGGTAAAAGATAAGATAAATAGAAGAGGTAGAAGTCAAAACATCAGCTGTCAGTTCTGTCCTTACACATGCAAATCTGATAAGGAAAGTGCTTATGCTGAATAACGTCTCGGAACATTTATGGTGTGACCTCTTATACCTATATATTTGTGAGGATGTAAGTTTGACTGAGAGGACATTGCAGCTTTTGCTTTTTTGGTTTTGGTTTGGCTATGTGCCTACACTCTGGCCTGGTTGGGGTTGTGGGAGTAACTGTTGATCATTATGATTTTATATACACTAAACGTTTACTGATGTGGGTGTCTGGCAGCTGTGTCTGTCTGTCTCGTGTTTAAATCTTTCATTAATTGACAATGCGTGTAATTTATAAAAATATATGCAGTAAAAGCGTATTTCCAAGGTTTATTTTTATTGTTTTTGTAAAGCTAAGTGAAAAACATGTTACCGTACCCTTGAAGAAGACCAGTGGAGCTGCTCAGTAGCCACCGTTCACACTGGGGTTGTAGCGGGCAGCCTCCAGGTGAGTGCAGCTATACACTTGTGCAACTATAATTGTGATCAGGGCATTCCTGCAAAAGAGGGCAAAAATCACATTATATTAACATTGGTATAAAAGTACATTAACAACAAAACAAAACAGTCCCCTTTGGGTTTATCAAAAGGGTTTCTGAAGTTAATTAGCACCTGCACAATCTGACTTCAGTTCAGTGTTTTCCCTTAATTATCCTGACTTTGTTGTGTTTTGCATTGTTTTAGCAAAACCTCTCTTCCCATCAGTCAGCCTATTTGCACACTTCATATTTCTTCAGAAATTATTAATAATGTGGCTCCGGGCTGTTACACAGCTACGAGTGAGTTCTAACCATAGTTCTGACACTTGTTTAGCTAACGTTAGCAGCTTCTCCTTTTAGCTGGTGCTAATCTTTTTTGTTTCCGATTGAAATGTCAAACAGCAGGTCAGATCGGCTGTCACTAACTAATGTTAATTCAGTGGCAGGACTTAAACTGATGACAGGCCAAACTGTGTGTGTGTGTGTGTGTGTGTGCTCTTTGCAAGTCAGTGGAGAAACAGGCTTTAGCAGTCCACTGCTGTGAACAAAGATGCTACTGGTGCGATGTATCACTCTGCTGAACATTTAGGGCATCTAAACTCACATTAGCTGCCAGTTAAAAAAATTCTGTTTATACTGAGTATCTTTGGTAAAAACATTAAATAGAAAATAAATAAAAATGTCTCTAATGCTTGAATTTTTTCTTTAGGGACACCAATGCTCCTAAAAATAAATTTAAGCATATACACTGGAAATTATTACTAGGGCATGTAGTTCATTGCAGATCTGGCCTCTTAAGTTTGCTCTCAAAGTGCACTTGATTGATGCATTTAACTGACGCCCCCTAGAGTAATCAAGGTCCATCCATCACAGTCTCACAAAATTGTCTGGTAAACTATTTTTATTTATGCTTTGTTTTTAGTTTCTTTTGTAATCAGGGAATGTATTTAATGCTGTTTTTTTTTTTGATTGGCCATTGTTCTTTACCTTTGCAGAAACACTCGGTTTGAGATAGCTTTATTAGTTCATACTTTATGTCCATAACTCCTTGATGGGCTACAAGACAGCTGTGAGGACGCTGAGAGGGAGTAAAAGAGTTGCACAGGAGAGAATGAGGAATATGATGAGGCATTGAAAGATACACTGATGGTGAGAGGGCGAGAGAGAGAGAGAGAGAGGGTAATGGGAAGTCAATGAGGAATATTGGATCACACCAGCACTAAATTTAGCCCAGAGTAGTGTTTCACCGGCATAGAGAGCGACTAAGAGAGGGAACGAAAGAAGGGAGACGAGGAGGCAATGAAAGAAGGGTGTAAAGGAATACGTGTGATTAGTAAAGAGTAGACTTTGCACTGGTCAAGAGTGAAAACAGATAGGAAAGGTGGAGAGAGGTAAAGGAGAAGGAACAAACCAACATCCCTTAGGTGTGTGAATCCTTAATGTACATTTGGTTGCTTGGCTGATGTCTAGTTATTTTGTTTAAAGCAAAACAAAAACTGAGGTTTTTCTGATTCTGAACTCTTTGTCTTTACATGATGAGTAATCTCTTGTTTATATTTGTGGTATCCAATATTGTCTTTGTGAAAGAGCACATGTAAACACTGTAGATAGGTAGATATAGCCATATTCAACCATGTCAGTCTATCTTTGTGGCAACATGTGATAAGACATAACTATTTGTTTGTAGTGCACTTAAAAGTTTTTTTAGGGGAAAATGTTGGGAGAACTCATTTGCATTTGCACCTAAGTGTAATGTTTCTTAGATGAGCTGAACAATTGTGATGTGTGTTATGACATTAAACACGTGAGCACCATGGACAGTCAAACCATCTGCTGCTTGTATTGTTTCAGCCTGTTGTATAGGCATTCAGTTATAGCACATTGTGTATAATACAGCTCGAGTTTCACTATGCATCCAGTGTCATTTCTGATTGCACCTCATGCTCGATATTTTGTGTGCGCGTGTCTAAATTCATTCCACAATGTGGATGTCCATGAACCTTCTAAAATAGAAGCTGTTGAAAAGTTACTTTATTTATGTCCGAGGTGTCAGCACCAGATACAACTGACACAGTGATCACTGGAGTTCTATTGTGTGCTGTTGATGTACAAGGGTCATCAATATGAGTCCTGGTTGAACGTTGTCTAGTTCAGTACTGAAACATTGCACAGTATGTCAATTATGTAGATTTGGCAAGTATTCTACAAAATACTACTAGTCTACTCGTAACCCTATACTTTCAAATGATTTCACAAATTGAATCTTTATGGTTTGGTGACCTCTAGTGTCCCTGCCTGATGTGTTTTTTTTACCCCCCCCCCCCCAATTAGGGTCTGTGTTGTTTGCATAACTTGTGCTACTATTAAACTGCATTTTACAGAGTGTATCAGTGGGGTTGCCAGTAATAATAATAATAATAATAATCAGCCAGTATAAGGAAAACCATTCAAAAGCATCACAAACTACATTGTCATCATATCCAAAATTATATAGTTGAGTCAACACGCTGAAATATTTTCTGTAGAAACAAAACATTATCATCTTAAAGGGATGATTTATTGCGCTGCTGTTGTATTACACTGCTTCCCGTGTAAGTTTTAGCTTAATTTTACTCGGACTTAATCGTAAAAAAGCCAGCTGGATGTGTGTGGGACGTGTGTGAGCGTTTTTTCCATTGGAAGATACAGAGGAAACAAATGTGAGAGGGCTTTTCCTACTGAAGTGTTGGAGATTCTTGTGTTAGAGGGAGTAAAAGGGGGGCTGAAAATTAATGGGTTCCCCAGGTGTCCCGGGCAGTTTTCATGGAGGCCGTCCAGAGGTGATAAATCGAGAGGCAGAGCCCATGTTTCCACGTGTTGTTTGGGTCAACACGTGGTTCTGTCTATTTTTATCCACAGAACCACGGAATCCTTCCTTGCCCGGGTGTCAGAAGGGATCTCTCACTCCACATTCCCCCTTAATCCAGAACCACCTGCACATGTTAATGTGTCCCAATAAATTCTACTTAGTACTTTATTTTGTTTTCATGTTTTTTCTGTACCACTTGATTAATGGATTGGTTTACTGATTGATTGTCAGCTCTATGGCGAATACCAAGAGCACCAAGGAGGATCCGGCAGACGGGAGGCCACACGCCTGCTGACAGAGAGACAGATCAAGAAGCATGGCAATCATCACCGCAGCCACGGAAGGACGCGACATGGCCGCCGTAGCCTTGGTCAGAATGGATACCACAGTCGACATGGGCATCACAGCTTTTACAGCAGGCAACGGAATAGGCGTCAGTCTGCCATTAACATGGAGGCAGAGGCTGCCGATGAGCAAACAGCTGAACACGACCTTAAGTCCTCTATAAAGAAGAAACGCTCCTACTCCAAGTGCAGAGGTGAGCAGTCCTCAGGAAAGATCGGAATCTAAGTAAATAGATACCTTATTACCTCCTTCTGTGAGCTTTTGTGGGATTTGGTTTTGTCAGACTGCATAGCACGGGTGCAGCAATTCCTTGTGACCAGGCTGGGAGAAGACTGGATCTTCCTTGTTCTGTTGGGCATCACAATGGCTCTGGTTAGCTGGACAATGGACTATGCAAGTGCAAAGAGCCTTCAAGGTAGGAAAACGTACCCTGCAATGCACTACAAATTACCAATAGAGTAAATAAATATTTTATTTTAATTTTTTGGGATTTTTGTGGCTTGTTACATTCCGGCCTTCTTTTATGTCTACATTGTGTTTGCTCTCTTCAACCGATACTAAACTGCTATTGATCCTTATTTTTATTTTATTTTTTTCAATTTCTGCTCCTCTTTTTCTATTTCTTTATCATCTCCTCTTTTTCTTTCTTTCTTTCTCCATCCCCTCCCCTTTTTAGCCTATAAATGGATTCATGGGGAGCTGAGGGGGAACATCCCCCTGCAGTACCTGGCCTGGGTTTCATATCCCCTGATCTTCATCCTTTTCTCCTCCATCTTCTGTCACCTGGTTTCCCCTCAAGCTATTGGTCTGTACCCCCTTGCTCCTCATGACCGTTCTCATGTCTCACTTTTTTCATTTGACTTCTAGTCTATTGTTTTTCAAACGATTGCTTTAAATCTCATGTATTTATTATGTAATATGCATTTAAAGTTTGGGATTCAAGAATTTGGCCTTGGAATTTTAAAGAGGGATATTGTTAACAGACCTTTAGTAACATGCTTAAGAACATCTTGGCTACTAAAATCCAATGGTGCAGTGTGGTGGGTGGACCTCAAAACCTCTAGGGGGTTCAGGGGGCAGAAGCCACAAATGTCACACACTGGTATTGTCCATCTCATTCCTCCCTTAAGAGAAAAATATATATGTAAACATATCCTCCAATACAGCAGACTGAAACAACACTGGTGGATCCTTTGACTGTGTCCTGGCTTGTTCCTTCATATTTTAAAGACTGACAGAGAGCAGCACTCATCTGAATCTTTTTTCCCCTTTAGGAAAACGTTAGGGTTTTTCTGTGCCTGCTTCAACCTAATTCTGAAATACTGAATGGTAAACACATGCTCCAAACTATGACTACTGGACAAAAGGGGTTGCTTTTTTTTTACAGGAATTGTTCCACTCCTAGTTAGGGTTATACTAGTTAGTTAATACCTGAGTCTAGCACTAAATGTTATAATTTTGGTACCAAACATGTTCAAGTTATAAATAAAACATTTTAACTGACATGGTGATGTGAGATCAGACACACTATGGTGGACTGTAGTTCCAACACAAATGCTCAGCAGAGTGATCCTTGTAAAGGATCTTTGTTTTATGTATAGCAGCAGAATGCTGAAGCCACTTGTCCACTAGCTTGCAGAGAGTGGCTTCACTTCATCAGCCTTGATGATTACACAGAGCAGTATAAAACACAACGTTAAAAATCTTAAAATTTATTAGGAGAACTGTAAATATATTTTTGGGTTTTCAGAAAGTAAGGCTGCACGGTATATATTTTTTTCAGCATTGTGCAATATTCCCTTCGCACAATGTGCAAGTAATTATTTCATAAACAAAAAGGGCCACGGTTTCTTGGTGATTTAACAAATGTATTAAATTTCTTTTTTTTTTATTCCTCCAAAATCATTTCAGAAGAGAAGTCGCAGTGCTTACCTGTTTATGTGTTTGGTGTGCTAAACGTACGCATTTCTTCACTAACCTGTAATTTGAATTTATTCAATGGCAACTAAAGAGAGTAAATGTGAGTGACGTTAACGCACATAGCACATTTTTTAATCGTGCAGCCCTATTAGATCAGGTTTTCTACATTACTCCCACAAGCCTCACACTGATTTGTATTTTTATCCCCGCCACCCAGTTTCCTGGTATTTAACATATGTTTGTCTCCTGTCTTAGGTTCGGGCATCCCAGAGTTAAAGACCATCCTGAGAGGTGTGGTGCTAAAGGAATATTTGACTCTCAAGGCCTTTATTGCTAAAGTCATTGGTCTGACTGCTGCCCTTGGGAGCGGCATGCCTGTAGGCAAAGAGGTTGTTGAACCTCGATAGACGGAGGTTTTAATCAAAATAACATTTTCATATAGACTGACAGTTTATGGACTGACGATTTTAATGTTTTTCTTTCCTCCTTCACTCAGGGGCCGTTCGTTCACATTGCCAGTATATGTGCTGCAGTTCTCAGCAGGTTTATGTACTTCTTTTCAGGAGTTTATCAGGTAAGCGGACGCCAGGGAACATTTACAGTCACGTATTCTTTTTGTCTTATGAAAAATGTAAACTGCATTGTACAGCATGATTTTCCTCTCCGCTTTTGCCCCTTGTCTCAATCTTGTCTCTTCATTCTCCTCCTCTCTGTATCAGTAGAATCCATATTGTTATACAGACATCCTGACAGTGGGCTGTGCTGTTGGGGTGGGCTGCTGCTTTGGTACTCCCCTTGGAGGTATACATTTTATTTTACTGCTTTCTTTTTTGGCTTGTGTTACTTACAGAAGTTGTGTATAATAGCTACTGTAGGTGTTTTATATTAGATATTTACAATATTTCAACACAGGCAGCTGAAATTTTAGGTTCTGTTCAAAATCTTTGAATCAAAAACCTAATGTCATTGGGTTCTGTCTGTTTGGTTACTGATTGTTTTCCCTTTTCCCTACTACACCAGGTGTTCTCTTCAGTATAGAGGTAACATCCACATACTTTGCTGTGAGAAACTACTGGAGAGGATACTTTGCTGCTACATTTAGCGCCTTCATATTCAGAGTGTTATCTGTTTTCAACAAAGATGCAGGTATGGATTGGAGTGTCAACAACCATTATAAATTCTGCTTGTATTTGTATGAAGGACAATAGGGAATATAATATCTCTCTCTTTATGAGGCATGCACTCAGTTTAAGAGGCAAATTGTCATTTCGATTAGTTAACACTTGACTTAATGTATCCACTACAGGCACAACATTCATTTTCCACTAGATGGTGTCCTCCCCCCAGCATGTAGCAGCAGGATGTTTTACTACTTGAACCAGGTTACTAAAGTATCTGAAAAGAATATTAAATTGAGTCCTGGAAATATATTCACTTTCACTTACTGCAATACAAGGAAGTTGAACAGTACTGCAGTACTAGTCTTATTTAAAACCTACAGCTGGTGTTGCTTTAAACTAAAGAAAAGAACTTTTTTTCCTGAGTTTGGCTCCGTCATGTCTGGTTGCCAATTCCCCGGACTGAAAACCTAAATGCACCCCCCCGCCCCCATTTATATAAACAATGCCCTATAATGACAAAGTGAAAGAAGTGTGTTTGAAATCTTTGCAAATTTGTTAAAAATGAACATAAGCATACATGGCCTTTGTCATGACACTCAAAATTGAGCTCTGGTGCATCCTGTTTCCACTGTTCATCCAGATGTTTCTACAACTTGATTGGAGTCCACCCGTGGTAAATTCAGTTGATTGGACATGATTTGGAAAAGCATGCACCTGTCTATATAAGGTCCCACAGTTAACAATGCACGTCAGAGCACAAATCAAGCTGTGAAGTCCAAGGAATTGTCTGTAGACGTCAGATTGTATCGAGGCACAGATCGGGGGAAGGGTACAGAAAAATGTCTGCAGCATTGAAGGTCCCAATGAGCACAGTGGCCTCCATCATCTGTAAATGGAAGAAGTTTAGAACCACCAGGACTCTTCCTAGAGCTGGTCGGTCGGCCAAGCTGAGCGATCGAAAGAGAAGGGCCTTAGTTAGGGAGGTGACCAAGAACCTGATGGTCACTCTGAAAGAGCTACAGCGTTTCTCTGTGGAGAGAGGAGAACCTTCCAGAAGAACAACCCTCTCTGCAGCACTCTACCAATCAGGCCTGTATGGTAGAGTGGCCAGATGGAAACCCCTCCTAAGAAAGACACATGACAGCCTGCCTGAAGGACTCTCAGACCATCAGAAACTAAAGTCTATTGTCCAATGAAACAAAGATTGAGCTCTTTGGTCCGAATGCCAAGTGTCATGTCTAGAGGAAACCAGGCACCGCTCACCACCTGCCCAATACCATCCCTACAGTGAAGCCTGGTGTTGGCAGCATCATGCTGTGGGGATGTTTTTCAGTGGCAGGAACTGGGAGATTAGTCAGGATCAAGGGAAAGAACAATGCTGCAATGTACAGAGGCATTCTTGATGAAAACCAGTTCCTGAGCGCTCTGGACCTCAGACGTGGGCGATCTTTTAACAGGACAAGGGCCCTAAGCCCACAGCCAAGATAACAAAGGAGTGGCTATGTGACAACTCTGTGAATGTCCATGAGTGGTCCAGCCTGAGCCCAGACTTGAACCCGGTTAAACATGTCTGGAGAGATCTGAAAATGGCTGTGCACCGACGCTCCCCATCCAACCTGATGGAGCTTGAGAGCTACTGCAGAGAAGAATGAGAGAAACTGCCCCAAATAGGTGCATCAAGCTTGTAGCATCACACTCAAAGACTTGAGGCTGTAATTGGTGCTAAAGGTGGTTTGCAAAGATTTTAAATGTCTTTTAAATTGTCATTATGGGATATGGTTTGTAGAACTTTGAGGAAAATAATGAATTGAATCAATTTTGAAATAGGGCTGTAACATAACAAAATGTGGAAAAAGTTGAGCGCTGGGAAAACTTTTTGGATACTTTCTAAAGATTCTTCTTCTTCATATTCAACCCAAAGCAAACATGGCATCATCACCATGCTTCTATGCTCACTGTACAAAATGCTTGAAGACATCATACCTTTTGGATGACATTAAGCTTTATGCAAGATGCAATAGGTACATATGTGTTATATAAAGGAAGATGTACAGTAATAAAACTGTCAGTGACAAGATAGTTTAAACAAATACCAGTCAGTTTCAGGTAGCACCACAGCACAGAGTCTGCACTGCTGAAAAGCTTATTAGTGTCAGCAGAGTCTGGATATCATGCCAGTTAAATTTAGCTGTTTTGATAACGTTGACCATCCCATACTCTTGAAATATGCCAAATGTTGTGGGCATCCAGAACAAGGTTTACATTACAGATCAGTATTTGTTACATTAAGAAATGTTTCGTCATCTCCTGCTGTTTTTCCCAGGGGTCTACAACAAAGCTCATGAGGTTTATACTACTGTCACAGTTCATGCTATTGCTGGGATTCATTTTTAGAAAACAGGAAGTCCCTACCTTTCCTCTTTAGGAGTAATCTTCAAGTCTCTGTTAGATTTCACAAACAAATCTATTCTGTACAAGCTTCCTCTATAGCTTCCAAAGTTTCCTTCTCTGTCTTGCACAAGTTCATTTCCACCTGATTAGATAATGGCAACACTTGAATATAGTTGAATTGAAGAGAATGTGTTGTTAAAGCACCACATGGACACACACATTTGTCACCTCCTCATCCCACATACTAAATTTGTACCACATTTCTAATTAGTTACTTTTCTCTTCTCCATGTTTAATGTCAATTTAGAGCTGACAGAGCCTTTTTCATTGCTGTTCACAGAGAGATAATGTCCCTTCTCTTGCCACTTCGCACCTTTATGCAGTTGCTTTTTTGGCCCCATGAAATATTGTCATACATGCTTTAATTCGTCTATTACAGCAAACTACTTTTGAACTTTTTTCAGAAGTTTACATTTATCTCTGTAAAGCCTTTCTGTGAGCGTCTGTTATTTTTAAATGTGCTATTTAAATTAATTTGACTTGTTGTAAGACTAAATCCTAAATCCCACCAGTAGCAAAATGTTCTTTATGAATTTAACTTCCTGATTTTAATTTATTTTTTCTTCCTCCAGTAACGATCACAGCTCTGTTTAGGACAAACTTTCGCATGGATTTCCCCTTCGACCTGCAGGAGCTGCCTGCATTTGCAATCATTGGGTAAGTGACTGGAAAACTGAAGCAAACAGCTGTCACATAGTGTGTCAGCATTGATGTGGATTTCCTGATGAATGAGAGGGAAATTATTAATAAATCAAACCCTAATGCAAAAATTGCATTCGAGATATAGAGAATCCAATTCATTAGTCCAACATTTACTTCCGATGTGAAATGGAGGATAGAAAGACGTGACAGTTGACCAACTTTTTGTCTCCCCTGTGTCATATCCATATGTCATTCCAAAACACAGAATACAATAAGTATGCTTAAAGTAAATTTGTAGCAGTGAAACAGTGATGTAAAAGCCTCAATACTTAACGTGTTTAGGGCCATTGCTAAAGTAACTTTATTTGTCTAACATGGGGTTTGTTTGTGCAGAATCTCTTGTGGTTTCCTGGGGGCGTTCTTTGTCTATCTTAACAGACAAGTGGTCCTGTTCATGAGACGACCCAATGCCATGACCCGCTTCCTGACCAAACGGTGAGTCGCCGTGCAGGTTTTCAGTGATTTTCTAAATGTTTGCCCCGTTAGTAACAACCCATTTACTTTGCTCCGTACAAGTACCGCTCTCTAGGTACAGTATGTTGTTGTATGTCTAGCACACAGGTACAATTAGGATTTGCTTATTTTAGATAATTATCTATGCTTTACTAATTAACAAAGCTTTTGTGACTTCCTTTTTCTTTGTTTGCACTCCCAGGCGGCTGGTTTTTCCGGCCGTGGTAACGCTGATTATCGCCACCTTGACCTTCCCACCCGGGTTTGGACAGTTCATGGCAGGAGAGGTCAGAGCCAATGTCTTGTCATCCCTCATGTTGCTTATAGAAGCGAAGGAGAATACAGGGCATGTAAATGGTTTTATATCTGCACGTGATGCTGACAGCAACAGATGGAACAAACAAAAAAACAGCAGAAAGCAGGCAGCTGTATGTGATTTACATGTTTCTCTACCAGGCAAGAATTTTACTCAGAAATACACCTGTTTCAGAAAGACACAGCCCAAACGACAACAAAATGTGCAACTGTCCAAAGACGTTGTCTGCACTTGTGTCAACTGTTCACCTACCTAGAGCTTAGAGCTAATCAAGTGTCTCACAGATGCTCAGAATAGACCACTTAGCAAGTGTGAACTGGTTGTATTTGTGTGTGCTACTGTGTATGCTGTTGTAAGTGCATGTGTATCAGCCTGTTCATATGTCAGTCAGCAACACCCCAACGTGTTTTTTTGTCCCCGCTATGCATGTCTTTCACACCCTCATTGTCCAACTGTCATGCCTTTTGGACAAACTCATAGCCGAGAAGTGAAGTCATATCTAAATTTGGATCCTTGTATTTGAGAAAGTATAAACTGCAGTGTGGATTGGATCCTTGGAATTGAACCTTACTGGATGTAGTGAATAAAATCCTTCAAAATCAACTTGATCACATAGTGCAGAGTGACAGAAGAAGCAGCACAGTGAGAGGAGATTAAATGCTGCATGGGTTGTGAACCAGATATGAACCCACAACTTGACAAAGGCACAGGAAAGCATGTTAATAAATCCAGCTCTGTCGAGGCCCACGGGAGCGTTGAACAGAGATCCTCAGCATTTCCACTCGCACACCAACCCATGAATTTCAGAGCCTTGATCGAACTCTTAAGTGAAGTAGGAAGTAGACAAATTGAAACGGCAGTGCTGTTGTTTTTACCCTTCGCAGCGGAGCTACGCAGACGAGGGAGGCGCTGCGGCTTGTGCCTGTGAGCGAATTCAGATGCATCTATGTAAATGTGGAGCCAAATGGTTGAAGTAAATTATTCAGTCATGACTCATCTAAGGAGAATGAGTCATTGGACATGGCCACCCATACCCGTCTTCTCCCAGCTTTCCGGATGATTTCATGCCTGTTTATGCCACTTGACTTTCTTCCCCTCTTTACATTTTTTTCTCCTTTCTTATTTGGTCTTCTTTTTTTTATACATTTCCTCCTCCTACCTCCCCCTCTTCTAATCTTGCTTCCACCTTTCATCTGCTCCTCTTACTTACTTTATACATCCTCACTTTTCTGTCCTTTCACCTCAGATTCACCCTCTTACTTCATCACTTCCTCCTTCTTTAATTCTCTTACTGTTGTCATTCTTTGCACCCTTTCTCCTTTTCTGTTAATTTCATTTACTCTCTCCTCATTACTGTTCTCCAGCTGATGCCCAGGGAGTGTATCAACTCTCTGTTCGATAACTTTACCTGGACGAAGATTTCGGGATTGCCTCTTCCGGTCGGCCTGGGCCGCTCTGCTGCTTGGCTGCACCCGGATGTCAGCGTGTTTGTCATCCTGCTGCTCTTCTTCATCATGAAGGTTTGTATGTTGGGCATTTGCAGGATTGGACACGTGTTTCTGTACAGGTCAGTGTTTGTCATTGTTTTTGTGTAACAGTATTTACTTGGTTGGTGTATTTGCATGTTTGTAAATCTGTGTGCACTTGTCAGAATGTGTGTGCATGCTTGACTCCACCTGTATTATCATCCTCCTCCTCTTCCTCATTAGAGGCATTTGTTGCAGGTCACTCATGTTGTTTTTTGTTGACAAGGACGTGTGTGTGTGTGTGTGTGTGTGCGTGTGCGACTTTGTCCTTTGTTTTTCCTCTACACAGAACTGGCTTGTGTTTTCTGTAAAGCAGCTACACACACATTCTGGAGATTTTGCATTCTTACGGTCTTCTCAGTTGTTTACTTAAATATTTTATGAACAGAGTCATGTGTGTAAATGGTGGTCTAGGTGCTGGGTTGACTGCAGAATGCTGTCTGAAAACTTCACAGAAATGGACAAATGATTAGTACCACACCATGAACAATCCTAATAAACTTTGATAAATAAATCACATACATACATCAAGGAGAATCCTGATAAGTAGAATTTATCATATTTGTGAAGGTGAATCTTCAATAGGAAACCTAACAGATTCAGATCAATCGTGCAGTGTAATGATGTTTTAAAAAGACTTTAGAGAGCTTTTAGTAATATTATAGATTAATATAATTAAAAGTTTACTGCCATAAAATAGTTGTACTCATGCTAAAGATGCATAACCTGCGATCATTGCATGGTCTTGTAACGTCTGAGGCCACTTTTCAAGACCATTCTGAAGTGCAGACATTGCTCCTGGTTGAGTGTCATAAGAATCCAGCTAATGTCAGAGTAGAGAATATTACACTAAGACTGGATCAGAAAAGAACAGTTGCATCTGAACCAAAACCTGGAGTGATCTAAATGGAAAGAACACTATAGAAGCACGTTGTGCCTTCAGTTAATAAGAAGCTATAATGAAGTAGCTAATAATAACAACTACTCTAGAAATAGAATAACCACCAAATTAAAGGTATCTGCCCGACTTTAGTCGTGACTGACCAAAGCTATGTTAGCAGCAAAGTGAATCCTCACCATATTTTAGCCTCACAGCATTTATACTGTAATACATTACATAGCTGACTTTCCAAATCATCATTAGTGTGTCTGCAGCTTCTAACTAATACTCCAAAGCATGAACATATCATGGTTTTATCTTCTCCCCATTGGCAACCAGTCAAATTCAGGATCCATTTTAAGATTTTAGCTTTTGTTTTTAAGGCGCTGAAAGGTCTTGCTCCACCTTATTTATCCGACCTCCTAAAGCCACCTAGGCAAATTAGATCATTGCGCTTACAGGAGCAGAGCCTGCTGGCAGTCCCTCACACACCAGATACAAGAGAGGGGGTGGCCATGCTTTCTCTGTTGTGGCACAATCTTCCGTTCCCACTGCGTCTGGCCCAAGATTTATTGCCTTTTAAATAAGAACTCAAAACGCACCTTTTTAAGAAGGTGTTTCATTTATTGGAGCAGTAAGACACCACAGTTATTCATTTATTCATCTATTTAGGTTTTTCAGAGGACAGGGTTAGATGGAGGCACATGATTCACTGTGGCGACCCCTGAAAGGGAACAGCCCAAAGGAAAAGATGAAGATTCATCTATTTAGGTTTTTGGTTTGTGTCTCTCCTGTTGTACAGTATTTTAATGGTACGTTTTGTATTTAGACTGCGTAGCCCAATTTTTTTTATCGATGTATTAGTTATAAATTTGGTTGTTCGATTTTTACTTCCTATTCCTCCTTCAAGCATTTATCTGTTATTCTGTAGATTATTGTGTTTAATTACGTTTCTGCATTTTATGCATCTTAAATCTCTTATTTCTTACTGTAAAGCCTTTTGGTCAACGTGCTATATAAATAAACTTTGATTTGATTTCATATACTGTTTTTTTTTTTTTTTTCCAGTCTGTCCACCCCCATTTGGAATTAGTGACCTGGGGTTCCACATTCAAGTGATTTATGTCTGAAAAATAAAGTCTGGTGTTTTAACAATGACCTCCATCCAATTTGGTGGCTGGTACAGGAAACAGCACCATGCTGTAGCTTCCTGTTTGGTCAAGTCTGAAGCTTCTCAAGAGCAGATAATGGTAAAAAAAAAAGTGAGGAACTGTAACACAGAGTCCTCTTTATACTTATGTTTGCCCCTCATTCTACTTAAAACCCACAACAAAGACATCTGATTGGCCACCTTTTTGGAATTTGAAATTTTCTTAAGTGTACTGCCAGTTTATAAAGATCTGCACACATTTCAAAAGCGATTATCATTAGTTCACCTCTGTACTCCTTAAAAAATCCATTTGACTTTTAACTTCAGCCTATTTTTATGCACTGTTTGAATCAAATTAGGCAGAAATGCCATAAATAATCCTATCAACAGTTTATTAAAGCCTGTTTATGCGGCGGCACACACTACATTAGTTATGTCATGGTGCTCCTCAGTAGATCAGATTGGCTCCCTGTAGTGAAAACCAAAGTCAACCTAAACTGAGAGCAGATGGGTGGTAAAAGTTACACACACACACTCTTTATCTGCTTTTCTGTCACTTTCTCCTGCTGTCGGTCTGTCTGACACTCGAACACACTGAATCTGGATCTGCTTCCCAACTGTGTTCATTCAACTCCGTGTCTGTTTCTTTTCCTTTTGTCCTACACACAACTCAGCTAGTCTTTTTCTTTTAGGTGCATTGTAATATAACATTCAATTTGACATGCTGTATTTAAGGATCTTTACAAACATGCAGTTCATTTTAAATCTAGAAGCAGTTTTGCAAAACTCAAACCCAGCGTTTATTTTTAGAAATCACACCCTTCGCTGTGCCACTTCACACTCTGTCTCCAAATTGTTCTTCATCAAACAGTGTTTCAACTCCCATCTGTCTCTGGATTTGTGACACTGATGCAGCAGTGTGTGCTGAACGCTTGTGTCGGTTGTGCGCTGTGTGAATCTGCATGATGGTGTTTGACTGTCAGGATTAAAAAGAGAGGATGCAGTCCTCTCTGTCATCAGGATACCCTGCCATCCCATGAGGGACGTACTAATGAGTTTTTGTCTTGTACCACAGTGATTAAGTTCTCGATCAATGATGACAAACGATGTGTAGAATGGTAATCTGGACTGTTAAATGTTAATGTGGTGCTTCACCAGTCCTTCCAAATCAAAGTGAAAAAGCTCAGCTTGTGAAGGGATCCTGGTGAAACACACTCAGCAGAACTAAGAGCTTGTGAAAAGGTAATTGTTATTGCTTTTGAGCTCTTTACAGCCAACAACAAACCCTGTAATTAGGTGAGCTATTTTGAAGTTACTTCTGATGAATGCGGAAGCTGTTTGGAGACAAACAGTTAAAGTGACATTTTGCTTTAATTTCCTCTGCAGGAGATTTTATACATGTGCCTTTTTCTTTTTTTTTTTTTTTACCGTTTTAGTCCCACACAATTGTGCCTTTATCTGCAAGCCACCCAGCACAGCTCCAGCACCATCCTCAATCAACAGCCTCACTGCAGCAGCTGTTGATTAAGTGCCTTGCTCACGAACGCCCAAGGGTGATGGGGGAGCCCCCGCCCCCCAAAGACACGCGGTTTTCAGATTCTCCACTTCTTCGCCTCGTCAAGCCCTGATCAAATTTATTTATTTCCTTATTTAAATGCAGACACAGATTCGAGATCTCAAAAGGGCACAAGGACTTTACATCACTCTTGTTGCTATGCAACACAACATCTAGTAAGCAATGTAATTGGTGGTGGGGCGATGACCTGTAGTAACAAAAGAGATATTGATGACAGTATTAAATGAAAAAGAGAAAAATAGCTGGTGTGTTTGTGAGCAGTTCGACCATACTATATTCAGGACACCAGGAAAAGGAAGTTGTTCAGATGTTATAACTTTGTGAAGTGGAGTATGGATACAATTGAAATGACAATGACTGTATGACTGGTGTTGGTGGCAAAAGGAAATAGTTGATTCGAGGCTGCGCTGCTATTATGCTCAAAGAACACAACGACACGAAGTCTCTTTTTCTGAATAGCGGCTTGTATCTTGTCCTGCAGTTCTGGATGTCTGCGGTGGCAACCACCATGCCCGTTCCATCTGGAGCCTTCATGCCTGTTTTTATATTGGGTAAGCAAAAAACACCCGTGACCTTCCACAACTTCTCTAAAGCTTTGATTAATATAAAAGGTCTTTAAGCACCAGAGGCGAGTTTCCCGAGCCATTTTCTCCCACATCTATGCACTTTTCATGAAATCAATAACCTCTCAGAGCCTTTTCACATTAATGATGAATTTTGTTTTATGAAAAAGCAATTTTTTAAATTATTTTTTTATTTTTTTGCTCCCAGGCCAATTTCTTCAAACTTTAGTAGTAAGAGCAGCACCTCTGCAGTGTCAGCAGCAACAACTACTTAAAATTTCCAACACACATCCACAAGTAGGTTTGACAACTAGCTTCATATCCTGAACCAGGCAGTGAAAACTCACTCACCCATTCTTCCCTTAGGCACAGTCAGCATTAGGTCGTCATTGTCTGATGTGAAGTCCATTTTTGGGACGTGACTTTTTTGAACCTGTGCTCAAATATTTCAGGCGCGTTACATGCGAATATTGGTGGTGCATTTAATTTGGATTATTGTTATTTTTTTGCTAATTTTCACATTGTTTATTTGTGTCACGTTTAAAGATCTTAAAAATGACTTGTCGTGTAATATTAGTCCACCAGTCTCATCTGTTTTTCAGTAGTGTTTCGACTCATTCTTGTCAGTGCTGTGAAAATAAATAGGTTCTATTATTGGCAACGGAAATCATTATATGTCCTGTAGAGTAATACATAAATTATAGTGCTTAAACATCAGTTATGAAATGTTGTTTTTGTCCTGTAGATATGTCATGATTTTATGTGTCAAAGGGTGTTAATTTAGTTTCATATTAGATATCAGTTTCTCAATATTTATACCGACATTTTAGGAATCTGTGTTTATTTGCAGTAATTTTCAGTTCATCCCATGAACCAGTGCCAGTGCTTCCCTTTAAAATATTCCTCATTACCAGTCGTAAACATCTTCAGGTGAATACATTAGGCCCCAGAGATGGTGGGTCACATCGTAGTTGTGTGTTTCTGAAGTTTCGTACAGTATTATTACAAACTCTTTGAATGAACCCATTCTAGGGGCATCCTGCCAAATGAAAGCACCAAAATTGCTGGCACAGCAGTTTCCCTCTGCCATTATTGAGCACTTCTGTTTTCTTTGAATTTGTTAGTGACATTGGCAAAAACAGTGTCAACCTAAATACATTTCTGGTATTTTTTTATTTATTTTTCTTAACCACCTTTCCACTATCTCGTCACTGGAAGCATTGCTGAGTTCATTTTGCTCTGGTTGTATTCAAAAATGCACTTTAAAGTACAACGCTGGTTACAAATTATTGACAGCTAAATGCCTCTTATTGAAATATTTCAAGCTGAAGCAGGAGTATGAAAGGTAACCTTTTGCTTCTGTCTCCTCTTCTAGGAGCCGCATTTGGCAGGCTGGTTGGGGAGGTCATGGCCACTCTGTTTCCTCATGGGATTGTGTTTGATGGCATCCTTTATCGCATCATCCCTGGAGGGTACGCAGTCATTGGTTAGTGTCACTTTTGTCCTCTTAGCATTTCCCCCTCTAAGTAGTCACTTCACAGTATCACTGCAGCTGCAGCTTCACTTACTTTTCCTCCAAGCTCAACATATGACTAGTTATTGATAGGGAAAGACCCACATGCAGGGTGTAATATTAATAATCAGCAACCACCTGACACAGTCACATGCTCTTAATAAATAAAATGCTAATTAAATTGTTCACATTCAAACTAGTGTTGTATATTTTAGAACCTATATCATAAAGCTTGAGTGTCAAATTGTCCTCCCTTTGTCCTCCTTAAGTGTCACGCTCCTGCACCCTCAGGACCGGTCAAGATGGCCTCCTCCTTCTCTCCTGTCATTTCTTCTCCTCCAGCTTCTCCTCCACCCCTCCAGTCTGCCTCTTTGGCCCTCTAGTTGTCAACCTCTCCTCCTGTCAACTCCTCCTCACCTAATCCGTATCTCCCTGCCTTTGTCATTCTCTCCCTCCTCCTCTTATTTCTCCTTTCCATCAGAGCATGTGGGTGTTTGTCTCTGACAGTTGAATGTCAGTGTGGGTTCTATCTGCTGTCCTCACCTCAGTCACTGACCCAGAAACGTGGCCTTTCTTAGATTCCCAAACCTAGAAAGCCAATTCTTCATCTACATCTTTTCTACCTCTTCTTCCCTTCTTAGAAATGTTCTTTGTCCATCTGTCTATCTATGCTCATCCTTCACAATAATCTAGATTTGCTTTAGAACCCTTTCCTTTTCTTGCTGTCACTGCTTTCATCATCTCCCCTTTTATAAATTCTCTCTTGATTTCTCCTTTTCAAAATTTCTATCCAGTGTCTTTTATTTATTTTAATTCTCCTTCCAATGATCTCCTGATTTCCCTTTCCTTGCATTTTACTGTTTACCCACAACCATCCTTCCTCTTGTCTATTGCTTCAATTACTTCCTCCTGCTTCCAAATGTTTTTTGTTTTGTTCTCTGATTTCCTCCACTTTTCATCTGTCTCAACCTTCTTTTCACTTCTTTCCTGTTCCTCATCCTTTCTCACCTTCTATTTCTTCCTCCCCCTTTTTTTTTTGGCTTCTTTTTACTAATGTCCCTTGCCCTCCTAACACACAGTCCATTGTTTTCCTACACCACTTGCCATTCATCATGTTTTATGCACGCTCCTTGTGCTTTAAAATTGGAAACACTCTTTTGTGTCTTCTTCTTGCGCATTAGTTTACTGCTATGTGACTGTGCATTCATTTGCATTTTCTTTTGCTGACTTTCTTAAGACTCTGTTGAAATTTGTGCTACATTTGATTGGAACCCTACTTTCTGAAAGGAGCGGCTGCACTGACAGGGGCAGTGACTCACACGGTGTCCACAGCTGTTATCTGCTTTGAGCTGACAGGCCAGATCTCCCACATCCTGCCCATGATGGTGGCAGTAATTCTGGCCAACATGGTAGCCCAGGGTCTGCAGCCCTCCCTATACGACTCCATCATCCAGGTCAAGAAGCTGCCATACCTGCCAGAGCTTGGCTTTGGACACATGAGGTTAGTACTAATTTCACACTTTAGAGGTTTCTGTGTGGGGGAATGACAGTGTCCTCCACTGCTATGGCCCTGCAGATTAAATCTTTTAGAGTTGCCTTTCTTGTATTGCTTTTGCATCTTCAATGCCTCAGTTCGATGTAAATCAGGGATTTGACACAAAAAATACATCTTGTGACTTTGTAACTCTGCAAACAAATTATAATAATTTAGGATCATTGTTTTGAAATGTAACAAATTAGAAATTAAGTCAAGAAGCAAGTTAAAGTAACATGCAATATTACGTTCAAACTTATAGATCATGTCTAAAGTTTTTATAGGTAGTTTCAGACTACCTGTGTGTTTCTCTCCCACAGCCAATACAACATCTTTGTTGAAGACATCATGGTGAGGGAGGTGAAGTTTATATCATCTCAGTCCACCTACAGAGAAGTCAAACTTCTGCTGGACTCATCCTCACTCAAATCAATTCCACTGGTTGACTCAAAAGGTAAAAGAATGAACAGGGTATCTTATCCTAATAAATGCTGTTAAACAAAATAGAAAGAAATTAAAGGAAATCATGATAATATTACCTAAAGTAATAAGATTAATATTGCTGATATCAGCTACACACTACACTGAACTAATCCAATCTCGTTATTCTAATTAGACTTAGACCTACTACTTCCTCTTGTTTCCAGACTCAATGATCCTGTTGGGCAGCGTTGACAGGTTGGAGCTTCTGGCTCTCTGTGACTGGTGGTTGTCACCAGAGAGAAGGCTCCTGATGCAGGTGAGGACAGTCGAAGGCTGTTCAATTGTCAGCTGTTGTTTACCGTCTTAGCCAAGGACTCTATGCGCATACAGCAGGTCCACCCTATTATTTACTTGACAAAGTATAATTTAGCTTCACAATATAGACATAAATTTAAGACTTTATGGAAAAGCTATTAAGATTGAGGTTTGACTGGTTGATTTGTTTAATTTACATGTTAATTATATAGAGTGGTGCCTACTGACCATAGGGTCGGAGGTTCGGGCCCCGGTTTTCCGGCCACATGTCAAACTGTCCCTGGGCAAGAACCCCCAACAGCCCATCCCCATCCACTGGTGTGCAGTGCCGGTCCCAAGGTAGAATTGGGAGGGTGGCATCAGGAAGGGCATTGGTGTAAAAACTGTGCCAAATCAACATGCGGACATCCACTGTGGCGACCCTGAACTCACGGGATAAGCTGAAAAGACCAAAAAATGTATTATATTGGTTAATTAAACTGCTTGTTTTTAGCTATCGTCTTTCCTTTGTTTGAAGAGACATGAAGCCAGACAAGAAAAATAAACATACAAGCCATATTTGTAGATACATGGACATAGGCTCTGTAATTCAGATTAAATGGAAAAAACTCCAAAATCAGGAGTAAATAAAAAAATGTTTCATGAAGTAGGATAATTTGACCCGATGACCCCATGGTATATGTTAGTGTTGTGGCTTTTAAGCTTTACCTGCCCTAGCGAAATCAAACAATCAGACAAATTCACACTGAATTCAGGTTAAATCTGAACAGCTCGTTCTGTTTTCTTGGATTTGGATTCAGGGTCGGAGCCTACAGGAGCAGTCTCAGAGACACAGCTGGGAGTCCTTTGCCTTCGTAGATGAGGAGGAAGAGAATGACGGAGAAAAGGTGGAGTTCTAATTTGCATCCATTTGAAGTCATTAGTGTTTTTCCTCTATGGAGCCTCTTAAAGCAGTAGAGGATGGATTACAATTATTGCTATTGTTTAACTGCTGGTGTGTTATTTTACTAAATGTATAATATAACTGAATCTAACTAGAAATCTGTCTCAGTTTTAACATTACATGACTTTATATTATAAAGCACCATAATTTTAATTTCACTTGAAACAATGCATGACTCATTTACACATCCTATTATCATCTGATTAAAAACAAATTACCATTTGTTTCTGGAAGCCGTTTTTTAATAAGGATTTATAGCACATCTACTTGTTGTCAGCAGGGTACTCCAGTGCAGGAGGAGAGGAACGGCCCCCTGCCTCCTCCAAAATCTCAGGAGCCTTCTTCAAACCATACTGCTCCAGTTCCTGGTGAGCTCAAATGATATTTTCAAGTATATTTTTAGTTAGTTTCTCCCGTTTCTGTCACATTCTCCTGGTCAACAATAGACAAAACCACTACTCGCTGCAGCTGTCTTTGCACTGCCTATTTGTGAACCTTCAAATCAAGTTTCTGTTGAAGTGCCGGGCTAATGTTCCGTTTACCGTAGAAACAAATCAAACTGTGGAGGGACATTCAAGTTTCTGATCTCTTTTCTTTACTGTGCTACACTTGAGTGACACGGAAGCGAGGCAGGTCTTCTTAGAGTAATATTAGCATCTTTAGAAATGTTTTGCTCACTAGAGCAAAGTAACATGGTTTGTATTTTATGTGTCCCCTGCTGCTCTTCAAAAATATGTCAGCTGATATGACTAAGCGTTTAGTCAGAGCACAGATGGTGTATGGAGCTCACCAGGTTCTCATATGTGTTAAGTACATCGGTGCTAAAAAGGACACTAACGCATCTCGATGGTGCTTATAAAGTATGAAAGGACGAGCTGAAGGAATTTATCTAATCATAAGGAAGAATGTGGTGTTTAGCAACCTGTAGAGTAGCAGCAGTTTTTGCCAGTTCAAACATACTTGGGTTAAACCAAACAACCAGACACATTTTTAGCTTTTTTTCTGATATTTTTTCACATTGACAGGGGACTTCATTTTATCCTGTGGAGTTTTTGACAATTGCCCCTAGTGAACAGCATTTTAATGAGTGAGTCACAATTTTAATCAATCTTATTATTCATTTAGCATAGGCACAATGGCCATGGTGAATTTGCACTTAGATGTAGATGAAAGAATACACATTCTTAATGATCTGCATTGTCCCAGCAGAAGTTTTAGAACACTCCATTACATAAACAATGTGATCACCTGCCCTCAGCTTTATGGACCTTAAACATTTTAGTAGTTTCAATAGCTGTCTGGCCCACAACTTTAGTCTTTTGGTTCACTGTCATACGGCAATGAGACAATTCCAAGTGCCCACTGCCTGCACAACACTAAACAAACAGTTTAACCAGTTAGTTCACAAATGAAACAGTTTTGTTAATTTGTCACATTTTTCACACTGTGTACTAAACATGAACTTGCATGCTTGTCTCTGCCCTCAGCAGATGTCAAAAGTTTGGAATTATTACTTTGCAACGCTAACAGGAATCAGGAACAGTAGCATGTTCACTGCAAGATTCTTGTGACAAAGTAAGTCCCTCAGCAGCCCGTTATACACAACAGGTCTCTCAGCGAACGTGTATCCAGGCAACAGGAAGCATGGGTTTCCTGGGTTGAAGCTGTCTCCTGAAATCTCCGTTTGCAGTTGGGCTTATTCTCTCCAAAAAAAACTACATGCGTGTGTTTAATTGACGTTCACCCAGTGCATATCACTTTTCCTCTGCCTCAGAGAAAGGTCCTCTGCAGTCTGTAAGGAAGACACTCAGGAATCTCTTCACCTCCAAGAACACGCAGACAGAGGGGCCGTCACAGGTGAGTGTGTATGTGTGCACTTCTAATTACGTCTGTTCATCCCTATATGTTCCGATGCATGTCTTTACAGCTCTGCTGTGTATGCCATGCGATCTTTGTGCTTCATTAAGTTTGTATGTTTTATTTCTTGGTACTGGTATCTTGCATTGTGCATTTTCCTCATTTCGGGTAATTAGAGAATGTCAGGAATGTACTGAGTAGCCAAGCAATTTTCCCTTGCGCTGTGAACAATTGATCCTTTCTGCAAGGCCATACCAAAGCCACTGCCCCACACAACATAAATATTTGTTCATTATTTATTGCAGGAATTTGTCGTTACGGTTATGATTTTCTGATTTATCTGATTGACAGAGGCGCATGAATACACAGCTTCTTTCTTGTCCTCAGACGCACTCCCTGAGCTAGAGCATTATTCTTTCAACCTGCTCTCAAAGAGGAGAGCCAGATACTGGAGGTAGCATTATTATTCAGCTCAGCTGTGAGCCTGGCTCACAGGGGAAGCTACACATGTTATCGGTTTATAAGAGCACGAACGAAAACTGTGTTGGAAAGTGAACATATGCTTGTGAGTTTGATTTGTGTTGTGCCCACTGCTGTGGCTTGTGAATTACCAGTATGATTCTCTATTATCTTTTTGGATTCTGTCCTGTTGCTGCTTGGGGATTGTTTTTACAGCAAGGAGCCATAATTCCACAGCCCTGAATATCAAATAGCCACACAGTGGGAAATGGCAACTGGCAGTAAAGCCGTGGGTGAATCAGGTTTTTGTCTACGTTACAGTCCCTGATGGCAGGTAACCAAACACTGACCTTTAGAATATATTTGGCTGGTGCAATGGTGCATCTTGGCAATTCTTGCATTAGTATAATTGCAGCTGTTGCAACGATAAACAATAACTGGGGAAAAAAAAAGATTTGTGCAGGTGAGATAAAAATAGCAAGAGAACTTTGAAAAATGTCAACCTTTACATTTGTGTGTGAGTGTGTATCTGCCTGACAAACGTTCCGGGCCGTGGTTGGATACAGAAATCTCATAGAAGTAATGTTTACTGAACAAGGTGACGGTATTTATTGTTGCTTCAAGGTCAGAAGAAGCCCTGCCTGTTTCACAAAACAGGTCACAGCATGTGTTGGCCTGGATTTCACCCACTCACAAAGCTGCTGGCTGTGCCCTAAAAGAATTGTGCATGGAAGAAACTACAAACTGATTACAAAATGATGTGTATAAGTGTAGTACTTTAAGAGTAAATAACATTGTAGTTCTCTCACGACAGTTAGAGAATCACTTACCATAACAGATTTTACTTCTGTTTGTGTTTTTTTTTTCTATTTTCTTTTAATATATATATTTCAAATCAATTACTAACATATCATCCTTTTTTTTTTTTTTTTTTGTCCCTCAGGAGCCTTGTCCCCCACCCCTGTCAGACACGATGATGCCAGAAGAGGTACAGTAATGATGGATTTTTCTATAGAACTGTAGGTTAGTCATTTACAGTATTGTAATTGGACACTTGCAAATCTGGGTTACTAAGCTTTGAGTCGGAAGTGAGTCTCAGGCATCTAATTTTTAAGTCATCTCTGTTTTATTGGATTGGAAACCAGACCTCTCTAGGTGTTTCAAGTAGGTGCAGGGAGACAGAGGCAATACTGCAGTTATTTTAAGCACATTTTGGCTAAGTTTTAAGTTTCTATGTCTCCGCTAACATTCATTACATAAACGCTTTCTCACTATTAAGGGAAGCATAGCACCAGAACTGTGAAGAAGTCCCAAATAATACTCTGATGTTTTCTTGGTATGAAGTCAAAGCTGCCAAATATCAATAGCAACATTTAAATCTATGGCACATGTAGGTCACAGGCATTAGAGATCTGTGCCACTTTAGAGGAGAGGATTCAGAATTGGGGCACTTTTTAACTGCAGTGTGAACACAGACAGAATTTTAAAAGACCCACAACCCAAATTGCATCCTCCTATTCTGTCTGCTGCTTTCTCTTCACCCTTTCTGGCACTGTTCCAAAATGCCCCATAACGTCACCCTGGAAATCCTAAAGGACTGTTGCCGTGTCACAGCAGGCTAAGACTTGTAGGTAAAATCTGTAGTAAGGCTAAAAGGTGTCAGACACCCTGAATCTCTCAGGGAGAACTGATGACATGCAAGGACAGAACACAGCGTTTCAAGGTTTTTCGCAGCTGCAAAACTCTCCTCGGTGGTAGCTCATGATCATCTATCTCGTGCAGCCACACACAGACTATATAAACACTTACCATCAGTTTTGCACCAACATGCTGCTCAGTGTTGTGGTTATTTATTCAACTGTTAATAGTGTTGCCTTATGCCATGCTGCCAACACAGCTCTGACTGGTTGAGGCATGGACTACACAGGACCTCTGAAGGTTTACACTTGCATTTGGCACTGAGAGGTCAGCAGCACATCCTTTAAATCCTGTTAGCTTCAAAGTGGGGTCTTCATGGATCTAACTTTTTCCCCCAGTACATCCAGCAGATGCTCAACCAGATTGAGATCTGCAAAGCTTTTATGTTACGTCAACACCTTGAACTGTATTACATTCCTCAAACCATTTCTGAATGATTTTTCACTGATACCCGGACCATCCTTCAGCTTGCTTTATTGCGATATTCCATGCTAGTGCCATCTTGTCTCCAGGTAAACGACAAACATGGGCTATTCACATAACTTACCAGCAACGACAAAAACACGAGTCTTTAGACCAGGTCACTTTCTTTCATTTTTCTATGGCCCAGATCTGACACTCACCTGCCAATTGTAGGCTTATACACAGCAGGCTGCGCGGCACTGAGGGTTGTGGTCAGCATCCATTTTTTTCCAGCAGTCTATGCTACAGCAGCTCTTCTGTTGGACTGGGCTGTATGGACTATCCTTCACTCTCCACACATACCAGTCAGCCTGGGGCATCCATGGCCTACTGCATGATTGAACATTTTACCATCCTGCATTCTGGTAACACCCTGTAAGACCTGCCAGTTTAGTGATGCTCTGACCTACTCATGTAGCCAGCACAGTTCGACCCCCGTAAAAGTCACTTACTGTAGATCCTTACATGTTTGCATTTTCTTGTTTCCAACACATCAAGTTCAAGATCTGACTCTTCTAATGCATCCCACCCCTCAACAGGTGCCATTTTAACAACCTAATCTGTGTTGTTGGATTTGCTATTTGTGGTTTCAGTGTTATGGCTGATCAGAGTATGCAGTAATTATATTCTCACGGTATAGTTGTGAGTCAGTGGACAGTACAACACCCTCTAGCAGAACTTGTTCATTTGAATAGAAATGAGTATAATGCCGGTATGTTCACTTCTATGACATTGCTTCTCATTTGCTGCTGCAGATCAAAGCGTGGGAAGAGGCAGAGATGGACAAACCGATGGAAATCGATGAGATACGGGTAGACCCTTCCCCTTTCCAACTGGTTGAGAGAACTTCGTTACATAAGGTGGGTGGAGAAACACAAATAGGCCTCACAGGGGTCAGCAGGCAAATTGCAGTGTAACAGCATTTTGAGAACTTTGCCTCATTACTGCAATCACATTCCAAGCAGACAGGACTGAAGGCATAACATCGTGTGGGAGAGCATTTGCTCCAAAAACAAGACAAGGCTAATTTTATATGGATTTCAGTCAGACCCAGTTCCAAGTAAAAGCAAAATAAGTTGTAGGATGTAGAGAAACCTGTGTGATTTGGTCAGTTGGTAATTTGAAAGGTCTGGAGCAGGTTTACAGCCTGGGATTGAGTAGAGCCTGACACGTATAAAATAGTTTTCTCTGTGTGATTAATGAAAAAGAGTAATGGCTGAAGGATCGATGTGTTGTCCATGTGCTTGTGAGCCGTTAGCTAAGCACGCATTAAAAAACAAACAGCAGTCCACTCAAAAAAACTTGATCATGGTTAAAAAAATGACGACATCTATAATGTCTATGCACAATGTAGTTCTAATCTTTAACACCTTGTACTTATCCCCGTCTTTTTTCCAATCCGCTTTGGGTATAAAGCTCATTTAAAGACAACCGGGTTGACTGAAGTGATTTACATTGTACAATTAAGAAAAATCAATAAAGCCACGCAATAAATAAACAATATATAAACTAAACGGAAAAACAACTCTGTCTGTTTTAAGAGCCAGGGGAAAAAAATGGGTTTTGAGACGTGATTTAAACACTTCCACACTTGGGGCCTGCCTTACATGGAGAGGAAGTTTATTCCATAACCTGGGCCCCATGACGGAAAAAGCATGGTCACCTCTGCTCTTTAGCCTGGTCTTAGGGGCCTTTAGGAGCTGCTGATCAGTAGACCTGAGGTGATGGAACAGGACGATAAGGATGGAGATGTTCTAAAAGGTAAGAGGGAGCAAGGCCATTAAGAGTCTTAAAAAAAAACTGGCTTCTGCTCCATTTTGGAGTCGACTTCATGTATTGTTTACATGAAGTCGACTCCAAAATGGAGCAGAAGCCAGTGAAGGTACGCTAGCATTGGAGTGATATGCTCTCGCTTGCGAGTGGCGGTGAGCATTCGGGCTGTAATGTTCAAGAGGCAAGTGGTGCAGTGATAAAACCATGTACAAGGGTTTGAAAATTACAGAAGGATATAAAGAGTTAGACTTTTGACAAAAGTTGCAAATGGTGAAACCCAGTCTTTGCAATATTATTAATTTGTTTATAAAGCATAAAATCAGGGTCCATTTTCACGCCGAGATTTGTCACCATGGGTTTAAAATATGGCTTCAATGGGCCCAGGTCCAAATGAGAGACTGGGGAGGTTTTACTAGGGTTCAAAACAATTACCTCTGTTTAACAGTTTCATTCCAACACCAGCTGTTTTCTTAATTTTGAAAAGGAAAATAAATATCTAAAGCAAGCATAGAAATATTCTAAGAACCTTCCATTTTCCTTGAGATTCATAATGAATTATATTGTAATTTGCATGAAATTACTTCGGTGGATGGGCTGCAGTTGATTTTATTTCCTAATGTAAATTCACCGTAGATGTTTTACTGTCTCGCGTCTTATACTAGCAGAATAAAGGGCGTATAAATGGAGCTCAGCACCTCAAGCAGGCTTAAAGTCTTTTGTTGATGTTCCTACATCCAGTTCCTTAAGTTGTTTACTGTTGTCACAGCTCATGCAGCCGGGGATGTGGATCACCTTGACAGAGGGGTAATGGCACATTAACACTTTGTGGAGACAAGGATTTATTCACGTCGTTTTCTGACTAAACAGAGATGGACACAAAAGCTCTTAACGTTTGTGACTGGGGACAGAATTATGTTCAAAGTACTCAGCTGATAGGTGCGTTTGTTACATAAACACCAAAACATTTATATGCAGGAATTGTGCGATGAAGGTTTTATCACTTGTTAACTCGGCTATTGATGCTCTAACGCATTTGACATCAGATCAATCTATCTGATATTGGAATTTCAGGGGTGCAGAAAAATATATATATATTTTTTTCTGATCCACACTCCAGAAAGGTTAGTGTTGTGCTGTGTTTAGTTTACTTTCACCATGTAATCCTCTGCTTGAGAGGTTACATCAGCTTAGTCCCTTGTTTGTTGAGAACAGTCTCCTACAAGCTCCATAATTCAACCAGTCAAAGGTGGCTGTTTGCTGCCAACTTAATGCGTGTGTGTTTTGACTGCTTTCACGATATTTTATCAGCACAATTTGTTTTGCTGTCATTTCCCCAGCCAGTCGTGCACCGTGCGTGTGTCCTGCTCACGTTAAGTGCTTTCAGATCCCCCCTTTTATTTTCTGTGATCACTGTGACATGCTCATATCCACATTATGACACATCTGTAGGCATGCTTAAGCTTTTGCAGATACAGTGTCTAGTCTAATAAGTGTGTACAGAGCTGTGTGCAAGTTCATTGTTATGGTAAGTCCCTGAAAGTTTGCTTATTGAATTGTGAAAGGAGCCTTTTGATGGAAGAGGAGCCGTGCATACAAAGAGCTCGTCTAAAGTTTGACCTTATCTAAGTCAAAATGATCTAACTACTAAAAAAAATACAAAACGCATATTTATTTATGAATATATTGAGAATTCTTTATGTGCACAATATATGTTGGTGTAGCTTGCATAACTGCATGAACCCATATTGCACAATACAGCTCTGCACTTTTTTTTTTTTGGCTAGCTCGCATGCGCCGTGACCCATGTGTCAGACAAAGTCAGATGTCGCACTGGCTGCCCTGTACGTCAATCAGGTGACAGATTTCAATAGTGAGGACGGGCTGACGTCTACTTTGCTAATTCCATGCGATCTACCCACGCTACCTTTGCCATCGAAGTATTAAGCTCCCCTGATATACAGAATACATTGTGCATGGAAACATGCACAGGGGAATTTTTCTTTCTGTGCTTCACCCGGAGCCTTGAGCCAGTTTGCTTTCATCGCTCTCCGTGACATTGTGTGTAGACATAGCAGACAGTGAAGCTCAAAGCCTGCAAAGCTTCAAAAGTCGCAGACAGACCAATGTCCGCCCTGCTCTGAGAATTCGATACGTAGTCCCATTTTGACTCATGACATTTTTTCTGTCTTTACAGACTCACACCTTGTTCTCCCTGCTGGGCCTGAGTCATGCTTATGTGACGAGTATCGGCAAACTGGTGGGGGTGGTGGCACTGAAAGAGGTAGGAAACTTGATTTCTTACCCTCTTTGTGGCCTTAGTCCAATGAATGCTACCTAAAACCAAAAACTTCAATAAAAAAAGTCTCATTGTACTGAATCCAAAAAAGTCATTTTTGTTTTAGGCATATTCTCGTTTCTTTTCTTGACTTTGGAGGCAAGACACTTTGCTTGGAGTTTTATTTTTGAATAATGTCGGACTATTCTGTTGGCATAATCAATACCTTCTCTGTATGTTTCAAGCGGTCTTTGATTTACTTTCCATTCCTCCTGTCTTTTCCTGTTGATGTCTCTTCCTCTTGTATCTGTCCTCCATTATTTCTATCTTACTAACATCTCCACCTCACTTAACATTTGATCTTTACCTTCCGTTTTTTTCCATCCCTCCCTGCTTTCCTTGAGCTCTCTTCTGCTTTTCTTTTTCTTTTCAATTAAATGTAGAACATTTTTTTACTAACATTTCTATCTCTCCGTTCCTTTACATACAGTACACGTCACCACTCACCTTCTCCATTCCTGCGCCTTTCCTTTATCTGTTCCATCCATCTTTATATCTCCTCTTCTTTTCCCTCCTCCTCTTCCTTCTCCAGCTTCAGAAGGCCATCGAGGGCTCCACACGCTCAGGTGTCCGGCTTCGCCCTCCCCTTGCCAGCTTTCGTGACATCAGCAAACACAACTCTGTCTCTAAACCTCCACCTTCTGCTCCTGCTGCTCAAACCTCCTCAGCCACCCCTACCTCACCTTCCTCACTACCAGCGGCTCCCCAGCCTCCCTCCTCACACCCCACTCACCAGCACCACCACTATCTTCACGAAGAGGAAACAGAGGCGTGGATCGAGGGTGTGAAAAAGAGGCGGAGGAGAGTAGCAGCAGTAGCGCAGGAAGCGGAGGTGGCAGCAGCCCCAGCAGCGCGGGGGCCTGCAGTTTAACCAGTAGGAGTTGCAGCTACAACAGCAACCTCACCTTTCCTCCCCCTTCCTCCACTCCTCCCCCAGTCCCTTCTTTCTCGACTCCTTCTCCTTCACCTCCTCCTTCCTCTAGCCTTCCCTCCACCCTGAAGCCCCTGCAGGAACTGCTTGAGGGGGATGAAGACAGCGATGATGAGCCAATGGTTTAGATTAAATAAGTGTGACGTTATGTTTTTTATAATGGAAAACCTTTTTTAATGGTGTGAGTTTCCTCTCGACTGTTCTTAATCTGTTGTTCTGGTCTTTAGACACCCATTTACCTCTTAATATCAAAACTGTAGTAGATCAAAGATCTTGAAGCAGTAGTGTGTGGTTGCTTGATGCTGTGCCGAACTAGGCATTATTATTGAAGGCAATTCATCCTGATGATTTCTTTCTGTTCATTTCCCAGACTGTTGCCTAATTTACCCCATGACAAACACATTGTCTTTCCTAAATAAGCTCAGTGTTTTCAGTACGTGTCCTGCCACACATCCTCCTCATTTCCCCTTTCTTTTTCTATTGTTAAGAAAATTGACAGTTTCCCCCCAGTTTATTTGGTTGTTTTTTCTTTTTTCTTTTTAAATTGGCAACCAACCATCTGCATACCATTAGACTAATGGAGCTGCTCGTTCCACTGTGGAAGATGGGCCAAAGCCCCAAAACGACCTCCAAATTGTGCGCTGACCTTGTGGATGCCGCCTCAGAGCTCATCTCATCACGGTTAAGTTGATAGATGGTGTAGCTGAAGGCAGCTGACGACAGCCAAAATCCTGTTGCGTAGACTGGAGATTTTTTTTTTTTTCTCTAACAAGGAGGCCTTTTAGTTTGAGCCAAAATCACACATGACTAGTTTAATTAATGAAGCGTTATGATTAAGATAATGTTGCACAAAGAAATGCAAAAACATTAATTTGTGTACTTGACAGACCAAATTGATGGCTGATGTTTATGATGGCAAATGACAGCTGCCGTTTTGTCACTTACCATCTAGATTCTAAAGAAAGACGAAGACGTATGCTGACAGGGAAATAGGTGGATATTAATGCAATAATTGGCTTAATGACTGACCTCATTAGCATGACTATTTGACACATGATGAATATTATGAGGCATGGAAGCTTGTGATGCTCTCTTACTTTAGCTGCTACAGAGTGTTACATTTTAACAAGAATGAACACTGTGCCACTGCTGACATGTGATGTGCTACTTGTATATTTTTCTTAGTCCACATTTGAGAATAACCTTTTTTTTTCCTCTATTGTTTTACACAGTTTTTGTACAGGCTCCGCAGCAGAAAGGGGATATATGTTTACTGTGGGGTTTTCCTTTCAGATCATTTAGTTTTGTGTCTTACTGTTTGAGCATTACTTAAAGTAAATGACAAGAGAGCAGAAAGATGGTATAACGAGGTCTTTAAATGAAATAGTCATGGCTAGTTACAGTTCGGAAATACCCGGAGGAACTGAAACATTTAAAAGGCTTAGGAATTTATACATGTTTAGAGTTGGCTGTTGTGTCAATGCCATGGAAAACACACGTATCTCCAAACTACCAAGTTATCCTCTGAGCTTGAGTTTGGCTTGAGTTTTCGCTCATGCATTAATTGAAGAGCCCTTCTGAAATTCAGTCACTGCCAATCATGTTCACAAAACAGCTGTTAATATGAAAAGCTGCTCAGGGACTACTTTAATAAGCAAGTTTGTATGTTCCTGAACTTTCCCACTTGGAATGCACCCTTCCTTTTCATCTCCTCTTACACTCTTATTGTCTCATGGTGTCCTAGGATCAGTTTCTCAGGTGCTGCCTTAAAAGTCTTTAAATCTGCAGATTCAACACCAACCTTTTTTTTGTGTGTGTGTGTGTGTGTAACTTATCTCAAATTGTATAAAACTGTGAATATTGTAGGTAAATAAAGTAATAAGTAAAATGCTCTAATGTGTTTTTTTTTTTTTTTTTTTTCTTTTCCAAGTTTCATCTTTATCAGGTCAGGCTTGACAGGAGACAACAATTGATTTGCACATAGAAAGGTTACTCAGCCCCCCTCCCCAAAAACGGAATTACCCAAGGTAGGGTACAATTATTGATATTTTTATTTTATTTTATGTTTTTTGATTTATCAGCTATGCTAGGTTCATTTTCCTCGGGTAACAGCAATGAAATATTAATATACTTTTCATTATATCGGGTAATTTTGTTTTTAAGTCTAATTTTAAAAATGTATCTAATCTCGTCTTATATTTTAAGGCCAACGTTTAAACATTGTGTTTACCTTGGATGTGGCCACTGCATTAACAAAAAGAGACTACTGCAGCATTATTTGTAGCTATGCATTAAAAGCACTTTTGATCCCTTGTCATCTTTGATTTAGCTCTGTTTTGACAGGATAGCAGGCTTTTCAGATCGTCTTGCTTACTTATACTTTTTATCTTTTTTTTTTTTTTTTTGAAAGACTCTTTCTCTTTGTATTTCCTCTGTCATTTTCAATGTGCTCTTTTGCAGACCATTGTTGTGAAGGAATTGGAAAATTGTTATCTCATTTTGGAACGCTGGTTTAATACATCCTTCAATTTAATCTCATACCAGCAGTTTTACTTCTACTCAGAAAGAGCTGGATTTGATGTGCGTGCTTTGTTGGGTTTTGTACGTGCCTCATTTTGTACAATGAGGTTTCACTTATTTTAAACCCATCCTCAAATGTGATCTGTGTGTTGTGTGCTTGAACTTGTGATTTATAGTATAAGATCTTTGAGCTGCAGGAGGACAAACACGGGACAGATAATTATTTCAGTGACCGGGGGCACTGAGGTCTTGATCGCTGAAGTATAAGCTGATCGCCCTCTAGAGCAGCTGTAAGTATTGGGATTTTAGAAGAGAGGGTGTTAAAATTGGCTTCACAGGTTACATCGTTCAGTGGTTTCTAGTTTGGGACTTTCTCAGACTCATGACAAATACAGTTTCCTAAAGTATAATGCTTTCAAAGACTTCTATTATGCCACACATTTTTTTTTATTCAAAGTGATTTTGGTGTTAAAGTCGCACAAGATCAGAAACACACCACTAGCCACAGGTTTCTCAAAATACATCAGCCAAAATCACAAAAGACAATAGAAGAACCCGACTGGATAATAGCACTTGAAAAGACGAGGGCACTTCTCCGTCCTCAGACTATGATGAAGTCTTTACATGGCCCAGTTTAATGAACGAGGCCGTTGTAGTGATTGTAGTGTTTTAGCAGGATTGATGACTACACGAAAACTACTTCATCTCTGTGAGGAGAATCTCTGACCTTCACGCAGTAGCTTGAGTTTTTTTTTTTTTATTTATTGGAAAGTGTGGACTGTCGTTACTTAATGATACAGTGCCCATAAAATACTATATTCAACCTCCCTTGGAAATTTCCCCCCTATATTATTAACATGGAGTCATAGTCAATGAAATTTGGATTTTTTTACTATTAAATTACAAAAGTCATTTACTAGATGCACTTTTGGCTGACATTTTAGCATTGAACCTGTGTGGATAGGTCTCAATCAGCTTTGAACGTCTGGGTGCTGCAATTGTTCCCCATTCTTCTTCGAAAAGCAGCTCAAATTCTTGCTGGGTTGCACAGAGGCTGTGGGTGAAAATCCCTCCTTAAGTCTAGCCATAAAATTCTCAATTAAATTGAGGGTCTGTGCTCTTACTTGGCTACTCCAGACCTTTTTTGTCACTGAACCATTTCCGTGAAACTTTGGCTCATGTTTGTCCTGCTGGAAAACAATTATTTGCAGAGTGCATAAGGTTTTCCTCCAGGATTTGCTCTTTTTCTTTCTCTCTGCCAACACAAGCCTTCCAGGGTCTGCTGCCTTCTGGAAGCTTCACTGCACAATGACTGTGCCACTCACTAACCTCTTTCTTGGACGCTCACTCTGTTTTTAAGGAGGACCTGCACATTTACACATGCCATATTTCATCCATTTCTTAATGAAGAATCCACTGTACTTCAAGAGACATTCAGTGACTTTTATTATTTATCCCCACACTACTTCTTTTCAATAACTTTTTTCATGTAGTTGCTTTGAGTGTTGTGTTGTTGTGTTGTAGTTGTGGCCTGATTTGCCAGTAATTGGACCTTCCAGACACGAGTGTATTCATACTGCAGTCACACATCTCATTTAATTAACTTAATAGATGTGACTTCTAAAGCCAACTAGCTGCACTGATGATTTGAATTACACTGACCATGACTCAATGTTTAAAAGTGTGTGTGTGTGTGTGTTTGGACAAAACAAAGCGAAGAAGAATGTTTCCCAGAATAGATATATTTTACACACAAAGTTACATTCATACAAACATACATACTTACATTCATACAAATACATATCAGTTTATTGGATATTATTTTTTTTTTTACTATAAAAGGCAATTGGATATATTATTTCTTTGTATACTGTGGTACGTTGTTAGGGCTAGGTCACTGTTAAAAAGCATGCACTTTCTTTTGTTGTGTTCAGATCATAGGTTTGCAAATAACTCCAAGTGCATGCCACTCGTTGCATCAAGTAGGATATTTGACTGCATTTAATGCATCGGAACATGTCGGGTAGATACGTCGATTAGCAAATCGGACGGCTCTCTGGCCACGTACACTTTCAACGCCTGCAGGGGTTTCGTTATGTGATGCACTCAGAATTATTTGCAGATACCGTCTCACTTAAGTCTGGTTGTGTCCACATTAATTTTTTTTATTTTATTTTTTTAAACTAGGCCCTTTCTACTTCTTTTCCTGCCTTCTTTTTAATTTCACGTCCATCCATTTGTCCTCTGCGCAGGATTTAGTCCTGGATATTTGGTTGACGTGGTCCAAACTTTCATATCCGTCTTGTTTCAGCAGTCACTGAATTTATAGTCTCTCGATCTCTCTGATTGTAGTTCATTTATTCCTTATGACATGTGTAATGTTTCAGAGTACCTGTACAAACTTAGTGGGCTTCTTGGCATATAGTTTGTGTCCATTACATCCCATGTCTCCATTAGAAAGTCTTCTCTTTCCTCAGACTCAAAGTGGGTAAATAGTTGGGAGGGGTTGGGATAATAGCTTGATTGGTTATTAGAATATTAGAATATTTTCTGTTTTTGTCAGTCTTTTTATGATCGTATGATTCAATTGGTTGCAACAACGACAATGGAGCCCTCCTCCACCTCCTCGTCCTTCTCTTCCAGCGATTGGACAACACAGGGCGTGACATCGAATAGTATCCTCTCTGCGGGGCGTTCTGCTCTCTGTGCTGGTATGCCTGGGCTTGGTCCTCTAGTTGAGGGGGCCTCCTCCTTCAGCGGCGAGGGGGTCAAAGAGCATGGCTCTGGTTCCAGGGTTAATGTCACGTCTTCTACCTGTAAACAAAGGAAAATTGCCGAAAAGATGAAAATGCTGTCCTCACTTAGCATATGTTGACTTCGTCTTTTTAAAAACAATGAATCGCCTTCACTTTTTTACGACACAAAATGTGACGGAACCCAAAACCAAACTCACCTTTGTGAGCTCCTCCTCTTCATCTTCATGTTGCTCAGGGATGCCTTCAGAGTTGGGCTCTGGCTCCTCCCCAACTGTTTCCACCACTCCTACAACCATGTCAGCCATCTGTCCACTTAACTGTCCGATGATCTCCACCTGCAAGCAGCAACATTTACTGATTTTACTGCTTTTCCCTTTCGGTTTTACTGATTGTAATTAGAAGGAGAGTAAAGCATGTTTAATAACAGGCGGTTATCAACTCTTCACGTATAAGTTCTTCATAACAAACTTGGGGAGTCACACAAATACAACGGAGAAGGAGAAAAGATGCGCAAGCAGAATATGAGCGTTCCAACTCTGACCTCAGCGTAGTTTACTGGTGCCGAACATCAGAGAGAAAAGACAGGTACCAAAAACACAGATGCTGAATCCAAATGCTTAGAATTGTAATCTCGCTGAATTAATGGCATGCTACTCTCAAGACCAGCAGCATTTAAGGATCTCTTCTCATCCAAGTCCGCCGCGGGCTGTCATGCAGACTTTTTGGCAATGCTTCATGCAGACCTCCAGCCTGTCTCCTACCTTACTGACTTCCCTGGCAGTTTTTCCCCATCATTCATTGCACTACAGATGTGCGCTAAATATCCCTGCTGGTATAAACAAAGCCAGATCCACAACACAAAAGTAGAAAATGTCAATGTGAAGCATGAGGAAAACATGGTGCAGAATATTGAAAGGTTCTTGATATGAGATATTGGTCACTTTTGAGGACATGTGTCCAATAGATCGGATTAAACATACATATAATGTAAATCTTAGCTTCCTACGATAGCAGAAGTAAATGCATAATAAGATATGCTGTCGTGATCAGGGTGACTGTGTTGTCTTACTCCTTCTGTGAAAAGAACTGAAGGGCGGTGTCTCCTCTATGTGCCTGTGACTATATATGCGGTCAAGCTCTCATAGCTGCTCTACTGAAATAAATTAAACCAGCATGTAGTCAGCAAAGTCTGTAGTCCGAGCATTTGGATTCAGCAGGAGACTGCCTACCTGGTGTGCCTCCACCTGCGCAGCTCCCCACAAGTCAGCTAGCCGAGGGTGGGTGGGAGGGCCGAGGCTGTGGATTGTGCTGTTGGGAGTTGCTTGGAGGGAATGGGAGGCACTATGTAACCTGTGCTCCACAGACTGTAGACACAAAGGAACATGGGAAACGGAATAGGATTTACTGGGAAATCATTTGAATATGTTTATAACCAGTTGACGTGATTGTTAATCAAGTATGGTTAATTTGCCATGGGCCACCTTTCTCTTTTGTTTTTTTTTTTTTAAACTTATGCTGTGACTAGAATTACCGCCTCACACATGCATGGCTCCGCCAACCAGTCAAGTCAGATTTACACATATCTGTCAAAACTTATAATCAAATTAATTAAGTCATGACTCCAAGTGAAAGTTTGAGCCACATGTAATTCTGAGATTTGACAGACATGAGGTAACAGAACTTGACCTTGGTCCACCAAAATCTAATCTCTTCATCTTTCAATTCAAGTCTATGTATTTGACACATTTAAAGACATTTCATGAAGGTGTTGCTGGATATTGCTTTCCTTGACCTTGACTATGATTTGAGTTCTTTGAGTGTAAGTGGATTCTTTTACTGATTTGGAAGAAAATCCAAGGGTGTTCCTGAGATACAATATAATGTTAATTGCTACAGGAAAGACGATGGATGAACCTACAGGCAAACCAAAAGCATTATGACCATAGCTGCCGCCAAAAAAAAAAAACAAATTCATGAGCCTCCTCTTTACAAAAACAAATGACAAAGCAGTTTTATTCTTGTGGCATTTAGCTCTCTTTACTGCAGACTTGTGTGCTCACCATCTATTCTCTAATAATGGCCTGCATCTACTTTTAGTTCAGGAATGGAGCTGCAGGGAAGAGAGCAGAAAATGTCTCAGCCTCTTATTCATAGACTGATGCTAAGAAAATTGACTCCCTGACCGACAGACTTGAATAAAAATAAAATGTAATTTATTCAATATTCTTCGGCACAAGGGAAACTATAACGCACAGTAGAGCTAACAACCTCATTTCTGCCATGGTTTCAGATTTGTACACCTGTCCCTGACCTTTTCAAGTTATTATTTCATAACCTTTTGTTATTTAATGAGCTCTCAGTATGTACCAATGCAAGAGCAGCTAACGAAGCCAAATAAAAAAAGACCTCAGGAGTCACATCGCGACTCACATTATTTGCAGAAAACTTTCCAATGCATGAATTTCACAAGTGATTCACGCCAGTAATAAACAACACAGTCTGAACTTTAAGCCTTTTTATACAAATTAAAGCTTGTGATTTAAAATTAAATGTATTTAAACAGGTTTATTTTCCAGTAAGGCCCTGAAGTCCATTCAGTATGTCTGTAATGAAACAACACTGCAATCGAATTATAATATTTCAAAATTAAATCAATTTGACTACTGGATAAAATATTATGCTATCAAAATAACCATAATACCATTGATGTTTCTATGTTGCATATGCAAAGTACATGACTTTAACAACAGACACTGAGGGTCTTGCTTTAAATTATACCTGACATCTTCATTGTTTTCACTCACCACAATCTTTACTAACTTCCAGTATTTTGATTTGCCTAAACTTAACTATTAAACCTTAAGCATGCTTTTATTTGCCAAGTGCAGATTTTTGGCCTGATATTGTAAACGATGTAAATGACAACTAACCTGTTGTTGCTGTTGGTACTGCAGAAGCTGTTGCTGCTGGTAGTGGTGAATGTGTTGGAGCTGTTGGAGTTGGGTCTGCTGCTGCAGGGTGAGTTGACTCGGGTGCTGCTGAAGGTAACCGCCCACTGTTCCATCGTACCCCTCACCAGGTGTACCTCCCGCTCCACTGCTGCCTCCTAGAACCATAGATACATATTAATAACAACCATACGACGCTTAGTGTTGGGAGACGGTGTGAAGACACCAGATGTCTTCCTTACCAGCACCCATGATGTAGGAGCCTGCAGCAGGCGAGGCAACACCGGAAGGCTGGCTGGTGATTGGCTCCCAGCCATCAGAGGAGGACAGGCAGTAAAGGCCCTGGGAGACGTAGGTGTGAGGCCAGACATCTGCAGAGGAGTGATGGAGCACCTGGTCTGTTGGGGAGAAGCAGACAGGTGGGTGGAACGAGATTTTAGATGCCTTAAATACGAAAGATAAGAGTCATTAGAGACATGAAAGAGGTGCATTAAAAGCAAAACTTTACTGAGACGTTTGTAGAAGTTGGAAGAGTCTCACACACACACACCAACCTACACCTATGTGAACAGGACAGTCAAACCTCCCACCTCTATGGTCTTTTATGTGTTCTAATGCTTTTTTTTAGTTACAAGGTTGACTACATTTTAACTAAGACATAACTTGTCTGATGGATAATTAGGATACAGCTTTTATCATCTTTTAAGAGATGTGAGCAAATAATTTTGTGAAAACCAAATGCGGCAAAATCTTCTCTTGGAATGTGACACGTATGAGGCAAAATCGAGTCAATTCAAGTAACAATTTAAATGCTCTCATAAAGTTGTACATGAGGATAAACCTCATCCAAAAGCAACAAACTGCAACAACTAATAAGATGATTAGCCTTATCTGGAGTTGTATTGTTACTATGGCGTAGACCCATGGAAGTGAGGGGAAGGGGCTGAACATCAAGTCTGCGAAGGGGAAATGTGCCCTCAGTCTTATGCTTATATTAAGTAGCTTTTTAATTGTTGCTGTCTTTGTGTGTACTGTGCATGTGTGTGCTAGTGTTGCAAGCCAAATAAAGCACTGAGCAGAGCCCATATGGTGCTGTTAATGAGAGCAGGGCTAAGTCCTTGTGCTAACCTACAGGGTCCCTCGGGGTTTGGAAAGCACTCAGCAACAACACCAGCGAAAAATGTTTACAGTGTTACTGTGTGTAAGTAAAGGCTGCATGCAAATACAGATTTCAAATTACCTTTGTTGTTGCTCAAAAAAGTGGTTTTGATTTTTTTTATTTGATTTTTTTAGGTGGTTTAGCTGTTCTTTGTGAGGTCAAATGGGGGTTTTCTAATTTTGCCAGAGAAAATTGCTCTTCTCTTCCTCTGTTTTCTCATCCTTTGTACAGCTAAGCTCAGTAGACAGCTCACCACCTGAGGCTCAAACCACAAATTAGGATCCGAGTTTGTTTCTTTCAAGCAGTTTTCGTTTAATCAGTGAAGTGTAAAATTCATTTTGTTATGTGAATAAAACTTTAAACTTTAAAATGTCGAAATTATTAGAAAGTCCTATGATATTTTACAATTGACAGGCTGATAGAAATAAAAACGTGGAGCTGCAGCTTTGTGTGAACATCTGTCCAGAGTTCTTACACTTTGCAATATTAAGTCTGTGAGAATGCACTATGTGTATTTATTCTTCAACCGTTAAAAGGGCTAAAATGTCTTCAGTCTGCTAAATGACAAGGCTGCACAAATTATTCAGCCCTCCTCCATGCACTTGTAATTGTAGATGTATGGAAATGGGCATTATGTGCCAGCATTAATAAATGATGCAGCTGTTTACAACTAAATGCACCAGAAGCCTAACCCTGTACTCGATAGCCATTTGGAACGATTTAAGTGGCAGCACCTCTGCTGGTGATGCTCTCCTGGTTGACCTCACTGAGGTGGGCAACGCTCCCCTGGTTGGAGCCAGCTCCCATGCTCTCCCCGTCCATCGAGTTCCAGCCAAACAGAGTGGCCTCAGAGATTGCAAACTGCTGCATGATGCCTGAGGAGGGAGGAAGATCAGTATCGGTGCTAGCTGAGATGCAGAAACTGATAATAACAAAAGCAGTGTATAAATATGTTGCATGCCACTTCCAGTTCTTCTAACACAGAGAGGAGTTTAGAAACCAACATGAGTTAACAATAGTTATTAACGTGAAGAAACAGCAGATGTGGGAAAGGGAATACACTGTTTATTCCACTGTGGGAAATCAGTAAATGTTGCAGACAAATAAATGAGCATGAATAACAAACAAAATGAATAATTTAACTTTGCTTGACATAGCAGATGAGCCAGAACCAAAAAGCTTCATTGCAGAAAAATGATGCATTAGATAACCAGGATGAGTCTTTGTTATATTTCTTAGCATTTGTGCTATATATATATTTTTTCTTGACAACTTCTCACTTTTTAAGCAATGGTTTATATCTGCTTGTAAGGTTATTAATTGAGGAGCATGTGATGTCTAGGATGCTTTCAACCAGTCAAATAACTCGATTAAAACAGAGCTTCTGTAGCCTCAGTTGCTCTTACAGTATACATTGTATTTGCTCATCTAACAGTGTAGCATCTGTACATTAATGCCCAGATGTGCTCTCACCTGCAGCAAAGCGAGCCTCCTTCTCACCATCACTAAGGTCACTGTAAGCATCATTCTCCAGCCTTCTCTCCTTTTCCCTTTGCAGGTTGGTGTGCCCCATACCGCCTATGGGTCCTGCAGATGGTTTGCCCCAACTCTGCCACTCAATCATGTGAGCAACGCGACCCTGGGCCATGGCAGTGGGCTTGGTCACCTTGTCTTTCATGGAGCGGGTCACACCTATAAGTGGTATGGGGGGAGCAGGAGGAGCAGACCAGCAACACACACACACACACACACACACACACACACACACACATCCAGCAGACACACACAAACACTGTCAAAGCTACTTCTGGCCTCAGCAGCAAATACACCTCCAAATGAGGCTCAGAGGGAAATAGAATGAGAAATTGTGATGTAGGGAATCTATTTAATAGATGGAACTATGATGGATAATGTAATGTTGGTAATAAATGGGTTTGGATGAATTCAGAGAGTTCTGTAATGGGTGATGGTATTACAACATGATGGGTACTTTGCACTAGTAGAATTAAAATGTATTTATGTATTTTTATCTATAAGGATTGTGTGAATGAGTCTACAATACAAATTTCTGTGGCTATGCTAATATGTTTTTGTGTAAATATAAATCTTAAACATAAATCTATATATATATATATATATATATATATATATATATATATATATATATATATATATATATATATATATATATAGATATATAGATATAGATATATCTATATATATCTATATATATATCTATATCTATATATATATCTATATCTATATCTATATATATATATATATATATATATATATATATATATATATATATATGAGAATAAGCAGCTTCTTTTTTCTTTCTTATGTCATTTAGGCCACGAAGAGCTGCTGCAGTAGTTTGGTGTTAAAAGCCTAGTTCAACAACATAATAGTGTTGACATGTATCGGGCTCTGAAACACACCAGGCTCTAACCTTAAAACAACTGCTGCTTTCAAACTTCCATCAGTGAAGCAAAGCCACAGAATATCTAGCATCCCCATTGGCTCTCATCAGAACCTAATAAATTAGTCACATTTCAACTAATACCTCTTCGACATAAAAAAAAAAAAAGGCTGTCAGTCACCGCTCTGCCTCTATTCATATCAGTCTCATTATCGCTCATTTTATATGGTTGTGATGTAATTGATGTGCATGAGGAGAGAATGATTTGGTACACAATCAGACGAATGCCACATAGAGGTGAACTCGCACAGCAGTGAGTCTTTGCTTTTTAAGCTTGTCTGAGATTTTGCTTGAATATTTTACTATATTGAGCTGCAACATTCTGCTTTTTTTTTCTGTTTTCTTCATCACAAATCTTGAAAACCAACATTATGTAAAAATGTACAATTATAATTACAATCACTGCAGTTCGACATATCAGCCTCTCTAGAACTCATTATGTAAAAATGTACAATATTCAGATCTGACTGAACACACTGCAATTAGTTCTTGAATAATCATTATTTATAATCTGATTAATCTACTAGATCAGAGCAGTTATTTGCACAAAAATTCGGAAAGTCTCTGGTCAAGAAATGGACTGAAGTGAACAAGGTCAGACTTTAAGTGCCATAAACTAACCAAAGGGATAAATTGGACAGGGCTGCCTGTTTGCCCATTAGAGTTTGTTGAATTGAACAGAAAAGGACAAGGACAACGGCTGAAATGCTGACATATCCATATTAATACTTAAAACCATTACTCATCTCCTGGTAAACAGACTAAATGAGATTCATTAGACTTTATGTAATTAAAAAACGTGTTACAGAGACTGAGAGGGGCAGGCAAGTAATCCTTAGGTTTATGCAGAACATGGCGAAAGGTCCACGGGCAAATCTCTGCCCAATTAAGATGCAAATACGGGACTCAAACTAGGGACTTATTCACTGAGTCAAATGCTTGCAGAGTCTGATTGATAAAAAATAAAATTAGAGTCATACAGGCTTGAATAAACATTGACAGAGCTTTGGAAATTGCTACCCTGGTCCAGGGGGCAGGCTAGAGGCTGAGTTATAAATAGACACTGTGTTCCCCGTAGACAAAGACAGCCAGTCTCATCTGAAAATCAAACACGCCCTGCAGGGTCTAATTGGGGATGGAAAAAGCAATGGAAAGACTGGTGATGAGGAAGGGTGTTGGGGTCTTGGCTATTCAAAAGGCTGAAAAAACACACATAGTGCTATAAACAGATTTTTATTATTATTATTTTTTTTTCAAACTGCACCAGACATAAAGTAACACACGTTTTAAACAAACACTCTGAGGCGCTACACTTACCCATTACAAAGCACAGAGCGCTACACTTTGAAGCACAAGAGAGCACAAAATGTCACAACACTGCACAAAAGATTCACTGCTTCACAAATACTGGGCCACACAACCACCACCAACAACAACACTGCCACATTACAAATACACTACATTTCCCAACACGCCTGTGGAGATGCTTTATTGGTGTAATTAAAGTAAGTAATCGCACTTACTTTAGTTTCTTTGAAATCAAAGATCTGATCGGATTCCCATCAATGACTGCTAAATGTGTCTGTCATTGACGTGTGCTGTTGATATCAATGGAAGAGAGGGGGAAGTAGGGTGTGATGTAGGAAAGGGGCACCCACAGGGGCGGCCATGTTGGTTCCAAGCTCCCCGTCCTCCTCCTGTTGCTCTAGAGTGAAGTTGTTTTTTGAGGCAAGGTTCCATTTACAAAATTGACCATTTACAGCAGAGATCAGAAGATAATTTTCGTTTTTTTCCCCAAGTGTCTCAGACGATTCTTTGACATTGCGTGCAGTGCAGAAACCAAGTGAAAGTGACAGCAGAATGGAGTTTTAAAAATGTCTGCAAATCTCTAAGGGAAAAGGCGTCTAAAGTTAATTACAGTGTCTAAAGCATAAAATGTCCAACAAAGTAATGAAACACACCAGTGCGGTGAAAGAATCTTGGCTTCGTGACACAGGTGTCATTTAATTGTGACCAAGGCCTTTGGGAGCCATGTAAATACACAAAGATATTTCTTTGATATAGAGTAGCCAACTGGAAACCAGATTCTGCACATACATTTTTACGCTGAGCTCCAGGCCAATATATTTCTGTCTATGTTTGTTTGATAGGCATGAGATTAATTCCAGGAAGGATGATTTGTGGAAAAGAGTCACAAGTTTGGAGGTTTATAAAATGGTACAATTGCACAGTAGAGAAGACTTTATATTAGCTTAGGTGGGAGTTTACCACTCAAAAGTCATTCTGTCTTGAGACAGAATGACTGTGTTCATGCTTGACTATCAGTGCATTGCTAGATGCTGCCGTATATCATGGCGTTATTAAAATGTTTTTGTTCCTTTGTTTGCTTGTTTGGTTTTTGCAGTGCTGAAATCTGAAGAGTATTTTTTTTTTTTTCCCTCTGCTTTCACTGAGAAAGGACTGTGAAAGGAAAAGAAACTCCATTCTGCAAAGTAATTAATGGTCCTTAATATACTGTAATGCTGAATGAATGTCAACAGATCATATTAACTCTGTAAGAAGCAATGGCAAAATGTGCTGCTAGTTCTCTGGTGATTGCTGTGAGACCACACAACACATTCAGCACTTGGCTGCTGTGCTACTCTGGCGCCAAATAACCGTCTGAAATACATGCGCACAAAAAAAACCAAAATTATCTTTCACACAACAGGAAATGCAAGCTTAGCCCCTGTCAGTCCTCAAAAGCAACTTCATTCTCGACCCACTGTGGAGCATATGGAGGCAACATGGGGGCTGTTTTACCACCTAGCAGCACAGACACACACCTGACACACCTGACAGAGAGGACTTAGCCAGGGCACCGATCCCATAGGTGTTGGTGGGCGTCCTCTTGAGACGAGGCAGAATGGAAGTAGTGTCCTCCATGGACAACTAGAGAGAGGGGGAAAGAGTTGAGGTGTTGTCACAGCAGAGAGGTTGAACAGTAGTACAAAGGCAGAGGATGGAAACAGAAATAGAGGTCAAGGTGGGGAGGGTGGAGGAACACTGGAGTAGGTAGGACGCAGATCCAATGAAAGGGAGGGGAAAATGCAGTGTGACGGCAAAAGTGACAGCATAAGAATAGTTGAGAGAAAATGATATATGCATGAAAGAGAAAACGAAATGAAAGAAATTGAGGTGAAGGGAGCAGATGATTGAAAGTCAGAGATAGAGGAGCTTGTAATAGAGGGAATAAGAAAAGGAGGGTTAATTATTTGAGCACCTTGTAAAAGGCTTACAGGGATCATTGATTGAATAGGAGGGACTCGTATTCACACCGTGGCCTGGAGAAAATTTGATGCTTAATTGGTGATTCAGAAGCATTTTCAATGGACGTGAGCGGCTGGAAGTTGACATTAGTAGTATTTGATAAAAATTGTGTATATGCTGTACAAAGTGAATCCATGATTGAAACATATCCCACATTCTTCTCCAGAGTTAAACTTAGAGTTCATGCTGTGATCAGAGTTTGAGGGAACGAGAAACATATTTTAAAGCCAGAAAGAGGAGAATCACGTTAGTTGATGATCAGTCAAAACAGGAGGACCAAGTACAATCATGGCTACATCCCATCTGCCTGAAAATATCTCTCGCGTGTGTGTGTGTGTGTGTGTGTGTGTGTGTGTGTGTGTGTGTGTGTGTGTGTGTGTGTGTGTGTGTGAGATCTGTACTTCCTGGCGCCAGTGTTCGCGGTAATCCAACGAGCAAACTAATGAACTCAGAGACAGATCCTGGCTCTTAGTGACGTCCTCACAACAGCTAGTTACAGTTGGAAAGCGGGGAAAAAAATATTTGGGGCTCTGTGATCAATGTAATGTTATATTTTAAGTTAAACTGCATTAATTAGCTAAAGGCAAACTATTTTCACCCCCTGCGTTGTCCTACCTGCTTTTATATCTTCAGCAAGTCACAGTAACATAGCAGCCAGTTGGTCTGCAGGCGTACAAACATAGCTATTATAGCAATCCATCATCTGCATGTCTCCTTAATAACTCTTGTGTCTAAAGCCTGATCATGCTCTCGTGTAATAGACCAGACAATTATTCCCCGATTAAAGAAGAAAAACCCTCCCTATATTGCCTTGATTCCCTTCCAAACTTTCCCTTTCAGACTAATGTTTTGTAAAAAAAAAAAAACAGATAAACTAATGTTTTCAGCAAATAAGCTGAAGCACAGAAGCTAAAATGACCCGACTGTATTTTACCCAGTCAGCACCAAATTATGTTGCTCTGTGTTTGTTGGATGTATAAGTAAGCAATTGTTTGCTGGCACATGAGTTAGAAGTACCTTTGATAGAGTTGACAGGGCTGCATGTCTGTCACCTTGTTCTTGAATTCTTAAGTGCACAAAGCCAAAAGCTTTTCATGGGTCGCTAGGTAATCAGTTGAATTTTATTTGTGTAGCACCTTTCCTACAGGTGCATGCTATTCGAATGCTTCACAGCTGACTGAGGTTCTAATAATGGGACAGAAGAAATGTGAATAGCAACAACTACTACACTACTACTACAACCAGTTTCACAAAGATCTGTAATAAGTGTACAGTAAAAAAAAAACATAGTACTACATATGAATAAAATACAAATCAGACAAATGACAGTGACAAAATGTGTGATTACAAAACAGCAAAATGGACATCTAACATTATATATATAAATATACATATATAAAATAACATGAAAGATTAGGGAATAAAAACATTTACAAAATTCATGCTTCATTCATTTTCTCCCATGCAATGCATTGCTACCTTTTCTGTAGCGTTGCTACAGAATGATTTTTGCTTTATCTGCCCATAAAAACAAGCCATATGAGTTTACTCAAGTATTTGTACAAACTTCCGAAAGCCAATAAATGCTTCCTTTGGGTCAGCAAGGTATAAAAGCCTGTCTCCTGACCTCTGCTGCTTGAAGCAGGAGTTTGTTTATGGGAGATTATTTGCCTCTGGGCAGCTGTGAGTAAAAATGTGCATTGTGCACATAAATTCTGCGAGAGGAAAAGAAATAGTTGATGCACTTCATTATGCAGTGCTTTCAATAAAAACTGAGAGTTGTACAAAGGCCTTAGTTGTGGTTAAGATAAGCTTATTACAGCCTGTTATCTGAGTCTGTGTGTGTGTATATATAAATATGAAGCTTGCAGTACAGTAGATTAGCAGAAAGCCGCGAGAGGAGATGGATGGGAGAGCGTGTTTACCGGGAGAAAATGAAAACTGAGGGGATAAAGGAGCGAGAGAGAGAAATGTGGGAGTGTCGGGAAGGGCTGAAAGGATAAATAAGTAGGAGGTCATGTACTCAAAACCAAAACTCAGGTAGTGAAGGATTGATGGAAAAGAAAATGGCAACACAGTGAGATGTGAGGAGTGAAAAGAAGGAGATGTGAACAAAGACTTACGTTGATTCCTTCCCAGGAAAACTCGGCACGGCCATGCTAGGGGAGGGAGGGGAGGAGAAGGGGGGAAGAAGGGGAGGAGAAATGCACAGGAAGGTATAGCAATGGTTGGACGAGAAGAAGGAGATTTTAAACTGTGACAAGGAGACGTGAGATATCGAAACTGATGTTTTTCAGCCTTGGTCCTACAGCTGTAGCCAATGAAAGTGTCAGTCTCTGTCTCAAACCGCGTGGGTTTGTCACTCTTGGGGCGATTGCTCGTCTCTTGTCCCGCGGGATGACATGTGGCGCTCAGCTTATGTAATTTACATTGTAAAATGGATGATATTTGAACTTGAGTAAAGAGTTTGAACAGGCACTTCTACCTGCTTGGAGGATCTTTTTGGCACTTTTACTTAAGTATTGATCTTGTGTACTTTTATCTTAAAGTGTGTGTGAAATAATCTTTTAGTTTATTAAATCTTCAGGCTTCGGGCATATTTGTCATTAACCCTCGTTAACAACATATCCATTTAATTCTATCTTTGTGTATCTGGAGCTCACAACAACAGCAAGCTTGCGAATTATTTTGTAATTCTAACCAGGCACTTAAAGCCGTAATCCACACGATGTGAATGAGCTGTGCAGTGTGTATGTTCATGTACTGTGCGGCAGATCAGTGTCACGAGCTGCAACGGTTCAAAGGCAGTTGAAGTGTAGACAGAGCAGCATGGGACATGAGAAGCGGTTTTTAGAATAGAAGGGAAAACCTAGAATGTGTGTAATTGTGTGTCATAGTGTTCGTCTTGTCTCTCTTTGTCCTATAGCTACTATTTAGCAGTAACATTGTTGCTGCAGGCAACAATATTTATTTATTAATTTATTTGGGGCCCCATACACATGCACACAGACGCACACACACCCTCACAGACAGTCATGCATATTCATCGTGCTGTACAACAGACGCAGTGACAGTGAAGGAAACATTTTGGAAACTGTGGTTGCTCCAGAGAATTTAAATGCACTGCTGTCAACATTACTTTTTTTTTTTTTAAACATCGGGGCACATTGTGACACTGCCTTAAAGAGTTTCTCCGCTGGCACTTTAAGCTTGTTATCACAGCGCTCAAAGCCACTGCTCACACACTGCACGAGAGGTGAAACCATGAAGGTCCTAAACCAAACTATCGAGTCAAACTAAATGCCACTTCTTACATTTTTACTGCGGTTGCTTGCACAGAGGAACAAAGAGGCGTAAAACATTCAGCGATGTAATTTATGGCACTACGCAATGTACTGTGTCATTTTTTTTTTTTAAATCTTGAAACCAAACAAGCTCCAGCGTCGCAGTGTCTGAACTCATAAATCAGGCATTTATCATTAATTACTGTATGTACAGATAATACAATTCTAAGTTTTAGAATAAGATTGCTCCTTAATGCATTGGCTTCTATTTATGTAAACACAAATGCTTTCCACAAAAAATGGGAAAAATTTAAATGTGCAAATCATTTGAAACCTGCTCTTGATTGTAAATAGTACAAAGACAACATGGCAAATGTTAAAAGTGTGAATTGGGTTTTTCCTCTTTGCTGACCTCAAATTCAGTGTTTGAATCTGAGGTCAGCAAGACATTTAAAAGGTGAAGAAAAAAAGTAACATCCATTCATTATCTGTAACTGCTTATGCTAATCAGGGTTGCAGGGGGATGAAGCCTATCCCAGCTGTCACTGGGCAAGAGGTGGGGTACACCCTGGACAGGTCTCATCTCGGGGCATGGAGAAGTGCTTTAAAAAGCAAAGAGAGAATGAGTCTTTCAGGAGGACGGAGAAAGGCTCAATGCCATTACATTTCTTAACTTAAAATGTCCTAAATTTTAAGACATAATATCATTAAAACATTCCGAAAATCTGGAGAAATCTCCAGGTCAAAAAACAACAGGCACTGCATGGAAAACATTAGATAACTTGCACATCTCAGGAACCACCGTTAATACTGTACGATATAGTGATATTTTTAGGCTTTGGAGCAACACATGCTGACATCCAAAGGACATCTTTTTCATGGATGACCTTGTTTATTTTAGCAACACAGTGCTAAACCACAGTCTGCACATATTACAACAGCGTGGCTTTCGTAAAATCGCAAATCGCTATTGAAAAGGTCAAGTTGCCTTTTCGTATGATGTCACTGGTGAAAGTGGCTGCAGCGTGGACGTAACGGCCTCTGAACACACAGAGCGAATAATACAAATACTAAAACGGTAATGACATGGATGAATTGGCAGTAAAACTATGAAGAAAAACAGGAAAAAAATGTAAGTGGTGAAAATACATTTAGATGGAGTCTGTAGTCGTCCATGCTTTAATCAGCAGCTGCTGGGCACTGGGCCTCTATAAGCAGAATATCTACATGAATTAATGTGAATCTGGCTCTGACTTACTTTAAGGCCTAACAGCCCTGATTAACATTATTCATTTGGTGTCAGACACAAGGGCTAGTTAGCAAATTGAAACCCTGGGCAACCCAAAACAGAACGCTATAATTAATTCTCTTCCTGTAGGCGTCCTTTGCTTTCTCTGTAGCATGGATGTAATTTTCATGTCAGAGATGTTTATTTTTCTGACACCAGAATGAGGAAAAGGAATAATCTTCTTCTCACAAAGCAGCCCCTTAAGATGGAACAGGGATTTACCAACCCCCCCCACCAATATGTCACCATTCGCCTTGTTGGGGTTTTGCCACAGATTAACAAGAACAGGGGAAGAGCTCAGGAATAATTACTACAAATGCAGTACAATATGTGCAACGAATATATATTCTTAACGCTGTGTTTTAAAAGTTCCCTGAAGAAGTTTCCTGAAGAAACGCTCCCACTCACTGTGTAAAGCTCACAGAGCTGACAGACGAAACCCAACTAATTGAATAATGCTTTACTTAATCTGAAAAGCTAATGAACATTCTCAGCGGTGGTGCTGCAGCTTGGACTAAAACAAATTACTCTTTCACTTTCACTAACAAGAGGGAATCACTGAGCAATCTGAGGTCATCAAGGACAAAGTCGCCATTTCTAAGTTGAGAGAAAGTTATTGCTTAATACATACAAATAATTAAATATATGAATAATAAAATACAACGGGTTTTTTTTTAGCTTATGTAATATAATAAATTGTTGATATACACAGATCTATACAGTAAATTAAACTGGTGTTATCTCCTCTTTCAATTAAGCCCTTGTACTTTAGTTGTTGCTTCAATATTCTAAGTTAAAAGTAAATAATATTCCCACCTTCAAAAAAGAGTTAAAGAGTTTTTTAAGTTACTGTTAAATTGCTGACATTTATTTTATTTTAAGCTTAAATTTGGGAAAGATAATTTTGTGAACCCAGTGTTTCGGGCCCTTCCTGTCTATACGTACAGTAGTTGTTGGAACAAGTTTCTGCGCAATTGCAGTTCGATCATGTCGTTGCAGATTCATCATCTTAGTGGCAGTTGTTGAGATATTTCCATCTGTGCCAAAGTGGTTGTCTAGTTAATGGCTGACTAGATCTCTGCTACTCGCATAGCTACAGGTGTTTCATTTCTTAGGAATAAAATACCTTGAGCCTTGAGATCCAGAACTCTGAGCAGCTCTTCCTGTAATCATGTAGTCCTTGGTTTTGATCAATGACCCTGTCAACATCTCACAAATTATTGTCATTTTGTGCAGAGGAGCAGAAAACTGCACACTTGAGCGTATTCACAAAATGTAAATAACAGGGTTCGGGGGTCAGTGTATTGTTCACATAAAGGAATGAATCATTTATAATGGTCAAATGCATGCGGAGGTGCAAGTGACAATAGTGATGTCACCACCTCATACTGTGCGTGTGTGTGTGTGTGTGCTCATATTTTCCATTTAAAGAGACTCACTAAAGTATATATAACAGCAGCTGTGTAGCCTGGTCAATAATGGAGATTCCTGAATCACCCTGAGATGCAGCAGCACTTTGCAAACTCCATTTACCTACAATAACGGTTTCTCAGTAAACACATGTTCTCAACTCAACATTTCACTCTGCGGCTTTAAGTATTTTCCTGCGGCAGTTCTTCCTACCCATCACTGCTTTTTCTGTACCTACTAATCCTGTGCTGCAGCACAGCATGCACTTGTTTAGATGCAGTGCACATTGATACTGTAGCAGATGCACACTATCATCATTTTTACCATAGTCAATAACTCTACATTCAAACATGTTGCTATGAGGCCTCTTCTTCTCCTTTCAGCTGTTCCCTTTTTAGGGGTCGCCACAGCGAATCGTGTGCCTCCATCTAACCCTATTAAACAAACTAGTCAGAAACTCTACTGCCACCTCTCCTAGATACTTCCATACCTCCACAGGTTTGTCATCAGGACCAACTGCCTTTCCACTCTTCATCCTCTTCAATGTCCTCCTCACTTCACTCTTACTAATCTTTGCTACTTCCTGCTCCACACCAGTCACCTCTTCTACTCTTCGTTCCCTTTCATTTTCCTCGTTCATCAACTCTTCAAAGTTCTCCTTCCATCTTCCCATCACACTCCTGGCACCTGTCAATACATTTCCATCCTCATCTTTAATCACACTAACCTGCTGCACATCCTTCCCATCTCTATCTCTTTGTCTGTCCAACCTGTACAAATCCACCTCTCCCTCTTTAGTGTCCAACCTAACATACAAGTCCTCATATTCTCTTTGTTTGGCCTTTGCCACCTCTACCTTCACCTTACGCTGTATCTCCCTGTACTCCTGTCTACTCTCTTCAGTCCTCTCAGTGTCCCACTTCTTCTTAGCTAACCTCTTTCTCTGTATACACTCCTGAACTTCCTCATTCCACCACCAAGTCTCCTTGTCCACTTTCCTCTTTCCAGATGACACACTGAGTACCCTCCTACCTGTCTCCCTGATCAAATTAGCTGTAGTGGTCCAGTCATCTGGAAGCACCTCCAAACCACCCAGAGTCTGTCTCAGCTCCTCCCTGAAAACTACACGACATTCTTCCTTTTTTAACTTCCACCACTTTGTTCTCTGCTCTGCCTTCGTCCTCTTCATCTTCCTCACCACCAGCATCATTTTACACACCACCATCCTGTGTTGTCTGGCTACACTCTCCCCTACCAATGCTTTACAGTCACTGATCTCTTTCAGATTACAACGTCTACACGAGATGTCATCCACCTGAGTGCTTCTACCTCCGCTCTTGTACGTCACGCTATGTTCCTGCCTCTTCTGAAAGAAAGTGTTCACTACAGCCATTTCCATCCTCTTTGCAAAGTCTACCACCATCTGTCCTTCTTTGTTCCTGTCCTGAAGACCAAACCTGCCCATCACAGTCTCATCACCTCTGTTCCCTTCACCTACATGCCCATTGAAATCTGCACCAATCACCACTCTCTCACCTCTGGGGATGCTCTGCATCACTTCATCTAACTCACTCCAGAATTTCTCCTTCTCTTCTAACTCACATCCACCCTGTGGGGCAAAACCATTCACAACATTGAACATCACACCTTCAATTTCCAGCTTCAGACTAAGCAACCTGTCTGATACTCTTTTCACCTCTAGAACATTCCTCACCAACTCCTCTTTCAGGATAACTCCTACTCGATTTCTCCTCCTATCTGACCCATGGTAGAACAACTTGAAGCCTGCTCCTAAGCTTCTAGCCTTGCTATCTTGGTCTCCTGGACACACAGTATGTCCACACTGGCTTATGCCCCCTTGTGGTAAGGAATATATTACTGTTCCATTCAATAGCTGTAAATATCTAATTGCTGCTTTCAGGACAATTTGTGGTTTTTCTTACAGGAACTAATTTGAAGTCTAAAACAACGATACTGAGAAAAAACACAAATGGCAGTAAATGAGGTCTGGAGTTGAGCTGGAGCTAAATCTCAGATCTGTTTGTGTTGTCCATCTCGTGTGAATTCTGTATGCATAAATTCTCAGAGGAGATCCAGTAGGAGCACTCAGTTATTGATCTGACTTTTAGTGGATCCACAAACAGGCTGAGGTTTCAGCTAATGTGCCTTTCACTGAGTCTAATGCTACAGGGATATTTTCCTCACTTAAACTGACAGTGTCCAGTGTAAGAATGTTAGTCCACAATGATTATCCCACAGCTTTGGGTTTTATGATTGGTAGGAAAGCACAAACTATGCAGCTTAAACAAACTTAAACAACAGCTTTGTATGTTTTTTCTAAAGGGCACCTCAGTTTTACCACTTTTCCCCCTGGGCTGACCAGTACTTCCATACACTGAATACATAGTATGAGTGGGGATGTGTGCTCCACGTATGCACATTATATGATGTCAACCTCTGACCTTCTGCAGCAAAAAGAAATTGAAAATATAAAACTCTAAGGTCCACCCTGGACAGGTTGCCAGGCTGTCTTGGGGCTGACTCACAAACACACAGACAACCATTAACACTCTCATTCACACCTACCAGCAATTTAGAGTCATCAGTTAACCAAACTGGAATGACTTTGGACTGTGGGAGGAAACCGGAGTGGCCCTGAGGAAATCCGTACCAGCACTAGGAGAACATGCAAACTCCACATAGAAAGGCAGCAGCTGGCCAGGGACTTGAACTGGTGAGGTTTTACTGTAACGGTGAGGCGGCAGCACTAACCACTCCAACCCAAAAAATACCATGTTCTTCCTCTAGGTTACGATAATTAAATGGGCATCAGTAAAACTGAAATCCTTACGTGACTACAAACAAGACTGACTTTTTTTTCTTACATCTGTAAAACCTTCCCAAAGCCTAGAATAGTTCCTTTTCTTTTTGTGGCCTGTTAAGTCTATGGGCCGAGTGCACAACTTTTTGCATCGACCGGCGATCGATCTTTAGTAAATTGACTGAAAACTGTGAGCCTAGTGTGCAGTTCTCTGTTGTACACGTACATGGTGCAGACACGGATGTTTAAACTAACCCTGGATATTTGGACAGAGTCTGCCCTGACCTTCGCAGACTCGGGGTCCCCTAACAGGCACACGGACGTGGAAAGCATGAATCGAGCTTCGTGCGCTGCTCACACTATGCTGTTTGTGGAGGCATGATGCCAAAATCTCTCATATTAATATAGAGAAATAGAGTTGTTACTGCGTTTGCCACGTTGAAACTAAACCGTTTTTTTAAGTTGTTAGCTCTAATTTACAGTTTTAAGCGTTTGCTTGATAGAAAAATAAAAACATTGGCAGCAGGTTGATGTTTCATGTCATTCCGCGATGTCTTTTTCATTTCTACCAAAATAGCACCCGTGCATACTGTGCTGGCACCAATATATTACACAGACCAATGTGATTTTCAAGGTCAGGAAAATACCAGATTGCACAGTTTGTGCTAGTCATTCTACCACTACAAGAACTTTTAGTAAGGTCTTTGCCAAGATTTATGAAGTCATTCTATTCTGGTGACTGCTTGTGGTGTTTTATGTTGAGATTTCTCTGTCTCCTATTTTATTCCTTTATTCTCTCTTCTTTACTCCTGTGGGGTTTTTTTCCTCATCTTTTTAATGGTGTGTTTACATTTAGGTCTGGTTGTATAAAGTGGATTTCATTTCGAGACTGTCTGCAGTGTTTTGTTTATTGCACTTGGATCAGAGCTCCCTGTTTCTGAATCTGAATCATCCCTCCCAGCTCCTGGATTTGACAGAATATAATACCTCTCCACCTGCTGGCCTCTCTCACTGCAGGTCTATAAATTACACAGAGGAGTCATGTTTGATGAAGTAAACAACTCGAGGGCTGCCATGGGATCAGGGCTTAACGTGAACAACACTTTATCAAAAAATGAATTCTGCCTCTGATGTCATGGCCACCTGATGTCAACGCTGTCCTGCTAGTCCCATATATGTGCAGTATTTCAGTTTTTCTCTGGATGGGATATAGAAATCACCTCTACCATGTTTATTCTCTTCACGGAGAAATAGAGCAACAGGGCTTATATTAAGAAACTTGCAGCTAATAACTACCGCTGCATTCACGAAGAGGCTTCATGTCATTTTCATCTCTCTCTGGCACCTTTGAGCTGTAATTAGCTCAAGAGTAATGCAGTGATGTAAACAAACAGACCTTTAGGTGCATGTCAGCCCTCTATCCCTATAGTGCACAAGGAAAAATGGCATCGCTTAAGAAAAGAAAGCAGCAGCAGCCAGTGATGGAAGAACAATAAGATGGATGTCTGTTTCTCTCTCTCTCTCTCTCTCTCTCTCTCTCTCTCTCTCTCTCTCTCTCTCTCTCTCTCTCTCTCTCTCTCTCTCTCTCTCTCTCTCTCTCTCTCTCTCTCTCTCACAGGGTCCACAGCTGAGAAGTGATACATGGCTCACTAATACTCTGAGCCCTGGGGAGAGTAGCTCTGTGGCCTTGGTAAGAGACTATCAACACACACCTTCACACCCAGTCACGCACAGCCAGTCATGAGAGTGCTGGCATAGACACAGGAGCACACACACACACACACAGTTTTGACTAATGGGAGCTTCTCAAACACTGGCAACAGTATCTTCAGCCAGTCCGTCCTTAGCCTCTTCCCTGTTTTATCTTTTAGAGTCGTTCTCATTGATAATTTCAAAAAAAGACTCTTCAATTAGACACTGAAATCAGAAAGGACTGCAGTTCTATTAGGAATTGCAGCTAATAAAGGAGTTATGTAATATGCAAATGCTGTTAGTTGAACAAACACAACAAAACAGGTGAAGACACTGACATGTTTGTCCGCACATTAGATATAATATAAAACTATGCGTGACTTTGGGCTTTGATTTGAGGGTGTCCAGAAGTAATTGGTCTTTCTCTAACTGAAGGATTCACCCTTCCTGCTGTGAGACATAAAATAAACGTAATACACTTAAGGCTACATTTTCTTTTTATTCATAGGTAGAGAGCCTAACGAAAAAAGACGAAAAAAGAAAAAGGAAATGTTGAGAAAAACAGAGGTAACAAATTGGACCTGGCACATTGCTGGTTGTGTGTCGTGCGTTTTGACCACAGTCACTTTTAATATTTCAGTGACTGAAGTCTGCAGATCTGTGAAGTCTGCTCTGGCAGACTGGTACAGCAGACAGTTTCTCCTCTCCTCTCTCTTCAAGGGCATTTTGCCTTCAGTCTGGTCTCCAGCAGCACACTGTGAATAACTGACTGATTCAGTAGCCTGCTGCCTCCCGTAGCACTGTCACACTCATAATGGACAGTGAATACATTTGATGATACTGGATATCATCTTTGCTCTTCAGCGGATTCCTCCTTAGTTTTACTTCAGCTACATTCTGATGTTCTTCAGTATTGAAAATAATAATAATAATGACAACAATTCACACTTTTGGCCTTCAATGTAAACGCAGACACGTCCAAATGTCCAGGCACAAAGTGTGAAAAGAAGAGGGAAAAAATGCCACACATCTCCACACGTGAATCTGTCTTTTCTTTAAAGTTTAGATCTGGACGACCTTTCCCGAGGCTGGGGCCTGGCTGCCTTAACAGCAGGAGGCAGTTTTGGGTGAGTAACAGCACTTCTTTTTTTCACCTCTAAAAGATTTAAGGAGACAAGCTACAACGTGTGCACGCAAGCACACACCATTTCTGCCTGGAGACTGTTCAGACGTGAGAGAAGAGCTGAGGACACTGGCACCGGTATCTTTTGTATTCTGCAACAGTAGCTTTCAGCAAAATGGGAAAAATGAGGTGTGCAGAAAAGACAGAAGCATTAAAAAAAAAAAAAAAAAAAAAAAGATAATGGCATTTTACCTGATCCCCATCTTTCCGTACCGGCACTGCATCCACTGCTGGAGAGGCAAAAAGAGAGAGAGAAAAACAGAGAGATGAATATAAGATAATTTAATTATCGGGTGCTTCAGTAGCTACAGCTATCAAGCCTTGTGGAGATGCAAGAAAGCTGAAGACATCACACGAGAACACGCAGTTGCTTCGTCTCAAACATCTACGATAGGTGAGGGCGAGGGAGGGAAGGAGAAACGGGAACATCGAAGAGGGAGCGAGGGACACTGACAGAGATAACAGTATGTCAGACCGGTGCAGCCTTCAGCACACTTGCTGAGGGAAAATGACAATGCTGTCCAGTATTTCTCTCTCTCTCACACACACACACACAAACGCGTGAAGCTAAAATTAGATTAATTATCCACGCCAAGCTTTGGCACACAGAGGGCACAACCAGTGCGAGTCATGGGGGCCAGAGATGATTCTAAAATATTTGAGGGTGATGAAAGGGGAAGCCACTCAGCTAGTAATTATCATGAGTAATACAGAGATCCAGTACATTAATAACTTAGTGGTAATGGAATAGAAAAAAAATAAGAGCTGCTAAAAAAAAAAAGTGAGAATTTTGACGATGCCTGACTTAAGCCTCTTTCTCTGTCACATAATGACCTTGAGACTGACTGTAACACTTTAGGTGCTGAAAGACCTCCATGTCTTTAGTCAATCATTTGTGTACATGTTAAGTGTTCAGTGGCTTGAACATAACCTGATAATCAGACACTTTCATGTTGTTCATTATTTACGCTGACACAGGAGACTTTTGTCCTAACCAGTCATCACCGAGTGACATATTCGTCTTGTCAACGTCGCTTTCAGTCGATGCAGTTGCGGTTGCCTGCAGCCAATAACGTTTGTCACTTTAATTACGTACTTCACATATAATGATGCTCGAAAGTTTATGAACCCTTTGGATATGTCCCCATCCCAAGGATTTTACCCCTTACAGCTCAGGGATGGTGCATCACCTGCTGCTGCACGCACAAAATAAAGCCGCAGCTCTTGTGGACATTCCAAACAATATTTGGACTAATATAGTCATTAATATAGTCAATTTGTGGAGGCAGAGAAATTTATTCACTGTTTTGTAGCCACTCTTTTGCAATGATTCTCTATGGCAGAAAATCTTTTTGGAGCCAGTGCGCATAACATGATCAATGTGGAAGTTGCTGTACCGCTGTTGACCACAAAAAAAAAGTTGCTTCACTGCCCAGAACTGATCCTCAGGGCTCGGCCCTTTCACAGCATTTTTATAAGATCGGCCAATCTGACTAATGCTGCTGTTTTATCCACTTCCTGTTAACCAATTGATACTATGAAATGTATCCTTCTCATTACCATTTGCATTTGTTTCTCTGTGCTCACTGTCTTGATCCTACATTTTAGGGTGTTTCAGGTCCCTGCCTAATCTCCTGAAACTTGCCGTGCCCTCTCTTTTGTGTTTTGTTTTGCCAAACGTGGAGACTTTTGATTGATTGATTATTCTGCACTGTCTGAGGAAAAAAGACACCAAGATTTGTGCGATGTGTCTTAACAGTGGAGGGATAATGAATCACCATCAGTGACGGCTGAGACGATAAACGGGTTCCGATTTGAACTGTTGTTGACTGGATCCTCAAAGTTAAAGAACCTGAAGTAGAATCAGCCCTGATCTACTGTAGATCATATGACTTATTGTAGTGAAGCTGTGATAAATAAGCATAGCTAAATTGAGAAGAATGAGTACATTTATGTGCAGACTAATAATCAGTTTAAGAAACATCCACTTTGCTATTGCTCCTAAAAAACCTAATCCTTCTTACAGAACTCCAGATGAGCCCTCGATGTACCTGAATATCTTTGGTAGTCAGAAATGACAAAGTGTCTTCCCGTGCATCAAAAACTCACCTCCACTGCAGTTTTAAAAGTCCTTGCCATTTATTTCATTGTGTTCTGTCAGTGTAGCAGCCAGTGACTTCCAATTGCAACACTTAATTTTGATCGTCCCGCGTCCAGAAAACAAATGGCAACACCTGTTCATGCAAAGTAAAGTTGATTGGAGCGGCAGAGTGAAATTCGGCCTGCTTAGAAAGTCTGAGAACTTTAAATCATATAATGCAAATAACTCTTGTGACATCCCTCCCACTCTGTCTGGTGAGCTGTCTTTGTTGCCTCTGATGTGATTCAGGCATCTTGGGAGCTGGTGAAGTTCCTACCAGGTCACCTGCTCATCCTGGGCCCTGGGGGCTGTAAAAGCTTTCTGTTTAGCATCCAGTTGGCATCCACCCTGTACGGTTTCACTCGTTGAGTTGGCAGCAGTAACGGCACTAACTCACACATTAGTGCATTCAGGACTGCAATTAACAAGTAACTTTCAGATATTGTGCAGTTTTATTTTATCACACACAAAAATCCATATCCTGAAAGTGAACAGTTAGAGGATATGAGTCATAGCCAGGACACTGTTGTGCACGCGAATATATTCTGTATTCTCATGTGAATTACACATAAACAGTTGAATACAGGGTTTCCTCTCTGAGTCATCATCTTTTATCACAACATTAGGCTGAGTAAAAAAAAATAAAATCTCTGTCCCGTATAACACTCGGAGCCTGCGCTAAAATTAGATTAATTATCCGCACCATGGCTTGGCATGCGGGGGTCATGACCTGCATGAGTCAGCGAGGCCTGGGATGTTGAAGGATATTGGATTTAAGTGGTGATGAAAAGAGAGGCCTCCCCCCTTGTTAACACAAATTATAACCTACATCTCTAAGATATCCTGGTTAAAAACCGAGATAAGACACGTCCTCACAGCTTCTGGTGGATCCACATTGCCAGCAAGCGCTATGACATTAGTCCACCTTTAGCTACAAAAAGCAGAAGTCAAGGGAAGAGTGCTTTTGTAGGAAATTGCTTAAGTTGTTGAATATGACTCAAATGTTTCAAGCAGGGATAATCTTGAGCTTTCTACATTCTCATCAGTCGAGCAGTTCATTGTTGAAAGCCTAAAAATCCGTCTTTAGCACATTATGCCTCTTTCATCTCCTCTTTGATGAAAGGCTGATTGAAGTGGATTAAACGGCTGAAATCAATAAGGCAGCCTGGAGTCGCTCGTTGGCCGACTTCAAAATAAGAGGCGATGTGTCTTAAAGTGTATATTATATTCTCAATGTATGGCCCAACATCCACGTCAGTGCCGTCCATATTGATTTTGTGCTCTCCGGGACGTCCCGCCCCCAATGTAGGGAGCCATTTGGCAGAGCCTAAAAGTAACTTTACACTGTCTTCACTGGAGTCTTAAGTTATTTCATTCATCCATTAGCTATACTCATTTAACCGTTTGAAGAACACATGCAGGCAGCGGCCAATCCCAGGTGACAATGCGGACAGACAGTCGCTCGCACTCATATTCACACCTGCTGTACAGTCACCAGTTAACCCAGCTGCATGTTACTGGGCTGTGAAATCGGAGGAAATCGGAGTTCCTGAACAGAACCCAGCCCAAGTCACGTGCACGGGCATGTTCATACCCAGCGATGGTGATAACTGTACCACCGTGCTGCCCTGGAAACCTAAGTTTTCTGTTCAGATTGATATCAGTTAAACCCTTTTGGGCAAAGAGCAAGAAGTGCACTTTATTTCTGTGGACAAGAAACGACAGCTCTGTACCAAAATTGCTCTGAGCTGTCAATGCCTACAAGTTTAAAAGACCCAACTGTTGAACCCGATGCAAGGCTTGATTCTGAAAGGCTATATATATTCTTTTGGAGAACAAATACTTACATATTTTTTAAATGCTTCTCTACTTGTTAAATACAGTTCATTACAGTGATGCTTCTCGTACCAACACATCCAGAATTTCCAATAGCCACAGTATTACACAAAGCAGCTCTGCTCTTATATTTGTCATTTCCATCTCAAGCTTATTTCATCAGGCTGGTCCCGGTTCTGTTTTTCTCGTGGGGAGTCCTCCTGGGTAACACCGCACAGAGGGTTTTGATATCAGGAAATGTTTTAAACATGGGCAACAGTAAGCATGGTCTCAGTCCCACTTAATCAAAGAGTGAGGGATTCTTTGTGATGTTGCCAGTTCGTGTCAGCATCAATATCTGACAAAGTCATCATCATGAGCTGATCAGAGAACAGTTTACACCCACAGGACCAGAGAGAAAGCAGAGGAGCTACAAAACATGCTTAGTGTGTTTAATTCACTCCAGCAGCTGGATGGACACTGTTCAACCCACTGTAACAATTTTCTTGTGGACATTTGGAACAGTGGAAATGAGTCGTTAACATAACGTCATCTCATCTTTGGTGGCGTTAACAGTGGACTAGTGTTTGCACCTCTAGCTCAGATTTTGGTCTCTACCAACTTCTGGTGGAAATGTCAGGGTCTTTAGCTGCCAGATGTGTCACAATGTCACCCGTTAGTTGTGTTAGTAGTTTTTAATTAACTTTTTCGGTGAACAGCAGCCTGCTGTGACTAAAGAGGACTCTGAGAGCGGTGGCAGTAAACCGCCAAACAAGAAGCCTCAGCATTGCCTAATGGTGCAGCCTGACCATTCGTTCTGCAGCTTTTGTCCTTCAACTTCTGGTTGAGTCCTTGTCCTGATGAATGCACAAAGCTACAGTACATTTCAACTATGATGACAACACAACAGCTTACGTCGGCATTAAAAAGGTTGTCAAGATGAGTGTTTCCTTTGGCATTTACTACCTTAAAATAAGCTCTGCTATCTTACTTTGTATTTCAGTAGCTGTTCAAAGATCAATAATTTTAACATATTATTGCAGTTGTGCAGATTTTTGCCGTATGTTTGTGCGACTGTGTTCTGAGTTAGGAAAACCTTTATTTGCACACATTTTAAATGTCTACCGTTATAAAACTTCTGGTATCATAATGTTAATATACATAAATGTTAAGAGACAACATTTGTGAAATAACAAGCAAGGTCAGCAGCCACTGTATGTCTTTGAAGGCACTATAGGTGCAGACCATAAATCAAAAGGCAAACGAGCAGAGTCAGAGCATTTATTTGTTGCTGAAACACAGGGTCAGTAGAACAGAAAGGGACTGAATGAAACTCCTCTCGTATAATGGTGTGAGAGCTTCAGATGAATGGAGGCGGTTGAAGGTGTGAGAATACACAATCAAATTCACTGAGCTTCATTGACAAAGCAGATGTGTTGTAAAACATTTTCATGCTTGATCGCGTACTGTAGGTGAAGGAAAGCATTTCTAGAAGACGAGTGACTTCAACTGAGTTATTCAACTTCGTTAGACATGCTATCTCTCTCTCTCTCTCGCTCGCTCGCTCTCTCTCTCTCTCTCTCTGTTAATGAAAGGCATGCAGTCTTAGTCATGACTCTGCTCCCTGTGAGCACATTTGAGATGCAACCCAGGGGATCCTGCAGGCCACTCACTCCACACAACACACCCACACGCAGCCAGGCACATACAAACTTGCACGCGTGTACACATCCACGCACCAGAAACGTCTGGGGTGGATGGGGCTCCCTGCTGGAGCCACAGGGGAGGAAGGAGAGGGTGAGGAAGAGGCGGCGGGGAGCTGAAATCTCTCAAAAACACCAGAGTGGGGCAGATATTGGAAAGCGTAACAGAGGAGAGGAATGACACGGAGAGAATGATTGAAGCTCAGAACCACAAGGGTCTGGGCGAGAACAGCACGTACTGCTGGGAAAGTCAAATAAAGCAAGATAGAAAAAGAGAGAAAATGGAAGGAACGGCTGTTATGTAGTGTGAGTAAAACCCAATTTCACTTGATGATTAGTGCTGCTAAAGTTATGTCAACATTGCATTTGTTGGTAATTTATCTAATTTGCGCATTTATTACTTTGCAATGCAAGAGAAGATAAAGGCAACAGCAGTAGAAGATGAGGATTCATCAATACAGCGACAGCCTGTATACAAAAACGTGAAATGATCCACCGCCGTGACACCCTCAGCAGCATCCTGTAAAGTAACCACAGCTGTTCGCACTTACACTTGTTAGTGCAAACAGCTAGCAGGATCACTCAGCTGCCATTTGATGGCCATTTACCCAGAGTTCCCTGCAGTACCTGGAGGAAATGTGCCCGTGCCCTCATTACTGTCAGTCAGTGTCAGAGAACCTAATGACCGATTTACACTTTAACTCCGGATGACTTTCCTTCATCGTTAGTGTTTCAGAAACAGTCTGTCGTGCTCGTGTTAATTTGATCATTGCTCTGTGCACTTAACTGCACTGAAGTCTCCCCTCGTTGAAACAATTTCTTTTTTCTGTCACTGCAGTTTCAGTAGTTGCCCTTCCTCCCTGTGTTTGGTTATCGCTACCGATTGTAATGCTCTGTTCCCTTAAGCTCATATATCAGCAGGGCCACGGGGATCTAAGAGGGTGCACATGTATTCCATTTATCATCTGCTCATGTGTGCGGGGGGCTGACAAACGTGTCAACACCTCCTTGTATGCAGACATCAGCACAAACAGGACCACTTGATGGAGTCATGTGTCTGGTGTTGCTGTCCCAAATGCTGAAGCTATAGTGTTTCAGTACTAATGGTCAGTGAACGTTTATACTTTTTCATAATCGGTTTGCCAGCTGTTTTTTTGTTTTTCTCTTTTCATTTAATAAATGCAACAATAACAAAACAAAAATTTTATGCAATGTTTAAAACTGCTTGTTTATTTCACTCATGAGTTCACAAGATATTCGTTTAACTGTGACATGCACAACAACGTCTACAGTTAAACCACATTAGGCACTTTTAATTCAAAACAAACTGTCGAACTCTCATTATCTGTTGATCGTCAGACTAATGGCTTTACTACCATGACAAATCGGGGGAAAGACAGATGTGAAAGATGCGAATATTTTCTACTTGCTAATTAATCTAAACCAGAGTTTGGTTATGAATCAGTGTTTTCTTGAAACCGCAGTGTAATGTTTACTTGTTGGACTGTGAAACACACAGTTTAGAGCCACTGAGGTTTGGTACAGTACGTGTGAGGCCACTGACCTTTGTAGAAAAGGAACATTTCCATTTGTGCGCCCAAAGTCCCTGCAGCTAGTTGAAGGAAATCAGGCGACTATCTGATATATTAAAAATGTCGTCTTTTTCATAGACTCAGATGACATTTTTTAAAACAGCCATATATTCCAATAATACAATTCATCCCTGAAAACATTAAAACTATTTAAGTTAGTATCTAAATGCAGTCAGTCTTCACTTCTTACACCACATAATGTCATTGAAAAGGGACAGGTTGAGTTTCCATTGTAGCGTTTCCAACCATGCAGAAAACCTGCACAGTTGCTGGCCTTAAAAAATAAAAAATCTCTGCCATATTTTCCTCGGGCTATTCTCATGCAGTCAGAAGATTACAAGGCCATCATCGGTGTCGTCTGTCTAATCTGTTTGGCGAGAAAGCAGAAGGTCTCAGGGAAATCAATCTAAGCCAAGAAAATATGACAGAAAAGTGCTGCCTGCCAAAGGTCCTGCACATTTCATTTAGCCAAGAACAGACTTTCTAACTAAAATCCGCTACTTTTGGCAGCGTTTGTGTTGTTTTCTTCTTTAGTTTAAAAACAAGAAAATATACTGGAGGATTTCTGTGAAAGAGGAAGAGATTAAAACTGTTTAATTTAAATCTGTCTTCAACCCTCAAAAGAAAACATATTTATGAATAACTATGTCTACCAACATTACAGATTAGGAGCTACAGTAGAAAAGAGGATCTCATCTCTACCTGCTGCAAGTTCAGCCTTTGAGCAGAGAAAATATTTGTTGTTATTGTCATTATTTATTCATCTGTTCAAAACCTACAACACCTCTCCAGTGGTACAGTGCAAAGGCAGAATCCTAAATACCCACCCACCAAAAGGGCCAAATTTGGTCAAAGCGTTGGCATATTAATGAATCATAGAAGCCTAATATTGTGACTGGTCCGTTGGGAAATCATGTAGATTTCTTTAAAGCAAATTTTGTCATATTTGTGCCTAAATCTAAGCAGCACAAGGCCGAGATGAGGCCTCAAGATTGTGCTATCAGTAATCCAAAAAACTAAGACCAAGGAATGTTTGGCATTTTTACTCTATCTGTGTTATAATCAGTCATCTGTATCAATCAAAATGGTTGTTAGCCACATGATGAGGGTGCGTACAACATAAACATAGGATATTAGTACAAAAATGTACTATGTACTATGTAATTAGTCTGGCAACCAACAATCAAACATGTGTTTGTTAGCATTTGGTGCTACCTGTGTGCAAAATGCCAAGTACAGCTTGATGTCAGCATATTATGTAGGAGAAGAATATAACAAGCCTGGCGAGACTTATGTAAAATGCCAGGAGAGTAGGTTACAAGAGATTCAGAAGTTGAGGCATTTAAAGAACTGCCTTGCTTTAACTGCTCCATGAGGAACTAATACGGCCGCAATACTGCATCGCAGGGTCGTAGGTGGGAGAAAGGAAGCATGTGAATAAGAAGGAAGGGAAGTGGAGAGAGAGCAGTGAAACAGCAAGCGCTATATCGATGAGGGAAGGAACAGTAGAAATAGAAAATGATAAATAAAAAAACAGCAAAAGATGGTGGAGGAAGATTGAAGGAAATGTAGGGTTGAGATTTACAGGAAGCATCACGCTGAGGATAAAAAGGAGGGAAGGGAGGCAGGGAGAGGACAAAAGGGTAAGACAAGGAACATAGAGGTGATCAGATAGGCAGAAAAGAGGAAGCTGCCACAAACAAGCCATCATCCACAACATGCTATACATAGACAGAAATTCACATGCACCTGCACATGTACGCTGACACACACACACACACACACGCGCACAAATGTCTAAGGAAGGTCGGCATTATGGGACTCTGTGACAATAGGTCCTGACAGGCCTCTCTGGCAAACCCTCGCCTGCCTGCTGCCATTGCCCTGGGCGCTGGGGTGTGTGTTTGTGTGTGTATTTGTGTGTGCGAGGTGACACACGGCCTGTGACGGTGATCTGAAGTGAAGTCTGGAGTCTGACTAACCTCCGAAGCTCTGAACCGACACCAAATGCTAAGGGAGTCCTACTTACTATGGCTTGTCGGGGGTAATTCCTTCATCTATCCATTCGTCCATTCTTGTGTCTGACTGTGTGTGTGTGCGTGTCTGCAGCATCTTATCTCGGGTCACCCCAAATTCCTTCTAGCTACTGGAGGTTTCTGCTGGATACTTGATGTTCCTTATAATCCATGATGTTCCTTACTCCTTTCTGTGCCTGTGTTCTACTGTATGCATTCATAAGTGAAACCACTTTTATTTCAAATTTTCTTCGAGATTGAATGTTGAATGACAAACAGGACCACAAACTGAGCAACATGTTGCTTTCTGTGACAGCTGTTACGGGAAAACCCAGTTCATTTGGATTGTCACACTGGATGTAGTTACTCTATAAAGCAGCAGATACCTTGCTGTAGGTCGTGGTGGTAAATGTCACCAAGCTACAGCTTCGCTATGTGTCCTGTCACCTTTATTGGCTAGACATAATGTGGACCCTTCTGACCAATCAGAGAAGAGCAACAGTCTTTACAGCCTTTTTTTTTTTTTTTGTGCCATTAAGCTTTGACAGCATGCCAATGGACAAGAACAGAACTTGAGTGAAAGTAACTTTGTTCTGCAGCTACATTTTGACCCCCACAGGAACTTTGTCTTTACAGCCAGAGACTAACGTGTTCTTTCCAGGTCCGTCATGGTACTGCTGTGATGGAGCTCACATCGTGCTGCTAATGTGTTTAAGTATGGGAGTCTCAGCAGAGCAGTCAGCACAAGGAAAACAGAAACCCCAATGTGTGCGCTGGCTTCCAGTTTTAGCTTGATTTTACCTTTTAGTTTGAGCTTCAGTAACGACGTTTTCACACCTAGGGGACAAAATGCAGTCTCACAACATTCATTATTAGAGTTTGATGTGTGAGCCCTCTGTTCAGCCGTCCTCCAAACTCTATTTCTTTTCCTTAAACTCTGAAAAAGCTCCATCCAGCCAAGCAGCTTAAGAAGACTCCATGCTGATGACTGGGCAATTCTGGGGGATTTCTTCTAAACAAAGACTGCCTCCCAGTGTGGATTAGTGTACTGTCGGTGATGTGTGTCCAACTTTGTGGAAATGCTTTAAATAAGACCCTCCTTCCTGTTTTACCATGGCAGTGCCCCTGTGCCCAAAGCCAGCTCATTAAAACAAATCCCGGTGTGATGCTGAATGCTCGTAGGAGAAAGTGCCTGCAGTCAGGTTCCCAAATCTGGTGGACAGACTGAAACAAGCAGGAGATTTCTCCTTGTTCCTCAATTGGTCTGGGCTGTCTAGTTTGCCTAAAGAAGACGTTTCATGACCAATTAAAAATCTCTATAGCTCCCTCCCCTTTCTCTCTCTCTCTGCCCATCAGATTAGCGATGCTCATGGCCACCTGTCAATCAAATTATTGACTAGTTGCTGCCGTGTTTGTGTGTCTGTCACCCTTCGACTCGGTGGCAAGATCTCACAATCCATCTGGAAGTGTCATGTGCACGTGTGTATGTGTCTTTGTCTACACACACCACTTAGTAGCAAGCGCCCATCAATCGGTCTGTCAGCAGAGGTAACACAGTCAATATTTAGGTGGTGGGGAGGGAGCGCGGCTTTGCAACGTAAGGTGATGCCTCAAACACAGCTGACAGAGAACTAATCAGTTGAATGCAGGTTTTAGACGACAATGAATAAATCTGGCAGAGAATATCAAGTCTTTGGCGGCAGCGTGAATTGTGCAATTACAGATTGTGTGGCTTTTTTTTTTTTTTTTTATGTATCATCTTACTATAAAGCTGCACATGGGCAAGATTGAAATTTTTGCCATTGTCAGCAAATCCAGGAAAAGAATTAAAAGCAATTGATTGTTTCCAGTTGCTCCTTAATGAGTTTGTTGGCGTAAGTATAAACTCACTTGCACTAAAAACCACGGTGACACAGCAAAGGGCCTCTGACAGTAAGACCGACGCCTGTTTGTTGTATTTGAGTGAACAACATAAGATATAGAGGGGGGAAAAAACTGTATGTGTACCCAGCTAACAATAAATGTGACCTAGATGTTTGAATAAGCAGGACATGGCTACAGTCTTTGAAATACACACGACATTTTCTTTTCAAGTGTATACTGTATGCAGTTAGAGCATTTGGAGCTCAGACAGCTTTTACAGATTCAGAATTCTGGCCCGTACAGTACGTGGAGGCACTGGCAGCACAGAGGTCGTTTGATGCCGTGTTAGACAGGAAAGCATGGCATGTGTGAACCAAAGTCTTGGGTGACCTTTGCATTTGTGGCCACAGTGGGCACGTCTTCACTTTTACAAGGAGCACAGAGAGGACTGCTGACGACTCTACGGGTAGAGATTGATCATGAAACACACACAACACGCAAAATGTGCCTAGTGCACTTCAGTTTGGAGACTCTGGGGAGCAGTTTGTGTGCATACCCCAAACATTTGACTTGATGCTTAAAAAATGCTTTAAAGTCACATGATTGACAGCTAAAATCAATAAAACCGGTTGTGTGTTGAAACTGTGCAGACACTGCATGAAACTAAATCAGGCACATACTTGTGGAAACAGACACGGCATGTATCATTTGGCCTGTTTATCCAAAGCCTGATATAGGTGAAGTGAAGCCGTGGACAAACCAACGATGATTTCTTTTTGTGGGCCTGGATCTGACAATGCGACTGCTGTCAGAGCAGTGACGTCAGAAGTCCTGTGGGTTTTTTGTGTCTCATTTCTGTGCCTGTGTTCATGTTGCCTGTCGTCATCAGTCAGTGTCTGAGCCTCAGAGGAGAGAATAGAGAGATGAGGAAGTTTCGGATTTGTTGAACGTCTTTTTTCACAAGTTCATTTTGAACAATCCCACATACATGCAAGAAATTGGACCCCTAAAAGTGTGTGATCTTATTTATGAGAATAGTGTCTTATCAATTTGTATATTTACCTGTTTGGTGTTAAATAAAAACAGCTGGAAACAACTACATCCATATACAGCTCACACAAGAGTTTCCGTGGACGAAACCATGTTTAAAGAAGAGAATACTGAGACATCCGGTAAACCTCCAAAATAAACAGCCCTAAACCTCGTTGTCAGATGCAATAAGTGGAAAAATTAGACCAGACACTATGACACAGACACTCTGTGCTATCAAACTATGTAGAGCCAACAGATAAGTTTTAGTGCTTGTCTTGATAAATGGTTTTATAAGGACAGCCTGTGCTGGGACAGACTCCAGCCCTCCCCGCGTGCCCTTGGAGAGGCTAAGTGGGCTAAGAAAATTAATTAATTAAGAATCGTGTGGGGATAGATTCAGCAGCCAAAGCTTACAAAAGAGCCAAAATGGGAACCGTCATTTTCCTCCCCAGTTTCTGTGTGTAAGTCTTGTGTAAATATAAGAATGCGTATGTAAATACACTCGTGTTTCGAGCGCGTGTCCCTAACCTGCTGCAACAAGGAGCGATGTTGCATCCAAGTGTACTTAGAGCCTAATGAAAAAGCAATCAATGCAACACTTTCCTTATCGTGTGTATAAAGACCCAAAGAAACCCACCACGAAGGGCCATTTATAAATAGCGAAGTTGTCTAGTGCAGCTTTTAGCCACATTGGCAACATCTAAAATGCATTCGGTATGGAAGCTTTATCCTTTCATGTTGAGAACGTAGAGCAACTCGCAGCTCGCGGAGCCACTGGGATGCACGTTTCTAAGGGAAAGTGGCAAATGAAAGGAAAAGACAAACCTGAATGAGGCATCACCTCCTTATTCCATTACTGGCCTGAATCGAGTTGTCTAAAAATAAAACCAGCAGGACTCCGATCCCGTTGCATTCACAGATGACCGCACAGGCCCAGTGTCACATCAGATGAGACGCGCATCATCCAACCTGTGTTTATTTGTGTGGAAATCGAGCTGCTGTCTGTCAAACTGCGAGTCTGTTCTTTTTGTTTTTCTTATTTGGGGAAGGGGGGGAGGGGGAGTCGCACTGTTTTTGTTTCCTGCCAACTGAAACACAAAAGCAACAAAACAAGCACTACACCCACAGACTGATGAATCAGATTTCGTCTCAGGTAACACAAACCTCCGTAAAATGTGTAGATTTCAGAGGTGACAGAAAATCTCTACAGCTCATCATCAACAAAGAAACGGGAGTGTGCGTATTTACAGACTGTGTCACGGGATCTGTTTGTCTAATACAACTTTCAGCAGTATGAGCATGTTGAGTGGGTGCACGTGAAGCACAACTAACCTTAGTAACACTGCAATATCGCAGTTGGTTGAGCCATCCACTACTATATAATGAATCTGTTAATTAGGGGCTTTAGGGCTGAAACGTGAGTCAAAAATCTCAATTCTTTCTCTCAGTCACAGGCAGGATTTCTTGGTAAAATAGGAAAATCATCCAAATAAATAACACTTTTATGAGCCGCTGCAATGGCATACGATCAAAACCAAGTAAAACCTGAGATATCACTGCAGTGAGACAGTCATAAATAGTCCTCTCTCTTAGTAAACTTCCAAATAGCACAAACAGCCAGTGTGTTGACTGCACAGGCGTTTGCTGTAAGCCAGCTGGCAATGTACACAATGACCGTGTGTGTGTGTGTGTGTGTGTGTGTGTGTGTGTGTGTGTTGTGTCTCAGCAAGGTTGCCGACTGTCACGCTTTTGGATGCTGTCTTGTGTGCTGCTGCCAAACAGGAAGGAAACACGAAGACACCCGTTTTTGGGTTATATCATATCTCTGAGCTCCAGCTCCAACATTGGTCCATAATCAGAAAAAAAAATAAATAAAAAGCAGCTAGTTGGCAAAGGTATGCGTACGCACACACTCGACCTTCACCCACAACACACACCTTTCATGTACTATTTTACAAATGGAAACCATTTCAGTGCTTACAGTCATGTGTGAAAGTCACCCACCCCCTTTTTTTTTTTAAATCCTGCCAGTTAGTTACTGCCTTTGTCTGCTGTTTGCTGTTGCAGCACCAGGGAACCAAAACAGTCATGCGTTATAAAACCAAAATGCTTCTATGAAACTGAGTCTAATAGTATTTCATGTGTTCATCGTTCGGTACATTTCCCCGATTGTTACCATCGTTACAACAGCTTTGAGTAGACGTAGTACAAAAATCATTTTACTGCAGTAGAAATGTCGGTTGCCTATGTTGAATTTTCAGTATGCATGTTTGGGAGGCAATAAAGTATTCTCAGGCAATCAGCAGTGGGGGGTGCAGAGTTAGCTCACAAACAAGCAGAGCAGGGGTCCTTGAAGAGCAGGCTTGAGAACCACTGGCTTAATGCACTAAATGAGAGTTAGTGCCACAGAGATTCGCTCCAACCTAAGCGAATAAGTGAGTGAATTTACGGCCTTGCGTGTTTTATGTCCTCATACGATCATGACCAACATCTGCCATCCTGTTTTGCAGCGCCGAACTGCGGCCGCACCTCACTTTGTCACTACAATTATCGTAAACAGGAGAGTAGCAGCGGCAATGATGAACACACGCAGCCTCGAACAGCCTCCATGCCACTGCGCCTATTGACAGCCAGGTTGAAATTGGAAGGAGATCTGCAGGAGTGAAAACAGATGCCGGATGATATTCTTGCAGGACAAAAACACAGCTCCGGCTTCCAGAGTCGCTGATAACAGCAGATGCTGGATCGAGTCGAAGGCTGATGGAAAAATCACATGTTCACATCTTTATTCCCTTTCTGGCAGGAGAAAGGAGAAGCCAACCAGTCTCCTTTTGACTTCTTTTCAGTTCAAATGGCATCAAGGCATTGTCTCCTATTTTGACAGCCCTCAGAAGCACATCCCTGTCTCTTCGTTGAGGCTTGACGTGATCAGCCATCACCAGCTCCCGTTTGAAATTATACAAATATGCTTGAAGTGAGAGCTGCACATTATAGCCATCAGCATCTCATGTCGTCCTCAGTGGTCATGTGATGCAACTGAACCATCTCCGTGACAACCAAGCAAACTTCATCCTGGCACACTCTCACAATGTTTTGGCTGATAGACACCTTGGATCTCCCCCTATAGCTGGGATAGGTTCCATTCCCCCACGCTAGGACTGATGAACATTGGAGCTAACGTACCAACACACACACTGCACTGTAGCTTCTGCTGGCTGTTAGCTCTGACTCTGCCCATCGTACACTAAGTGGCGGTCAGTCAAGTCTTTCGTGCCCCCTCTGTTTGTTGGTTGTTGCTCACTCATCTGTTGCATTTTTTAAAATAAGCTACAAGACACTTTCTGGGTATGTAGTTTGGGTCCTACCCTCATGCAAAGAACACGCATTTGTGTCTTGACCAGGGTCTCGACCTAATTCATACACAAATGTTGGAAAGGTTGTAAATCGACACCTTTTCTCTACAAGAATGAAAGAAACAAAACCTTTGATGAACTATGTTTAATAAAACGGGCCGTTTTTGTCGCACGACCGTGCATATGATTCTCTGCTGTGGAAGAGAATTGAAGCAAATCCTGGTGTTTCAAATCCTGGCGCTTTAGTCACAGTCACATTCTGCTGCCTTACAGTTAAATGTTTATTCTCAAGGGAAAATAGTCTTATATCTGCTCTCGCACAGACAAACACAGACATGTGATTGCTGCCTCTTTTGAAGAAGAGCTCGGCGACCGCAGAAGTCGTCGCGTCTACATCCTCGAGTGGAAAGTGTGGAGATGCAGATGCAGCCGTTGGCCTGACAGCCTTTCTGTGCGACTGTCCCGCTGTCTGAGTGATGACTGCTGAACACGAGCTCTGCTGTGACTGGAGGATAATTGGGTACAGTGGCAGGTGGTGGTGCATTGGTTAAAAAGGCACTCCACATGAAATGCACTGCTGAGGGAACCGATACGGCGCTGCAGACCGAACCACAATGATCCTGCAGAATCCCTGAGGTGATGGAAGGAACTAGAATATGAAACAATACGTCTTTTGCTAATTCATTGTGTTCTTTGTCACGGATCACCCACAAGACCTATTTTCCTCGCACAAAGTCAGGGGTGGGATGTGAACGAAGGAGAGAGCTGTTGACCCATATTTACTGTAACATTTTCCCTCCCCTCCCTTTTCCCTCAGTCTCTCATTGACCTCCCTCTTTTACCCCCGATCTATTTTTAGCAGCAGCCGCTTTCACTCAGACCTAACGTAAGAATAGATGTTCTTGCAGGAAAACGCAGCAGGAAATGTTCTACAGGCAATAGGTTCGAGGGACGGTGGGTGGGGGTCGTCATCCCATCAGCCTGACCGATATAACGAGGCCTGTCATACTTTTCAAAGATAGTCAGTCTCCTTATTCTTGTTCAACCCTTTGATCTGATTTTTAGGGGCGTTCTTGTGCTTTTACTCTAAGCAGCTCTTTATTAGCACATAAACCAGTTTATTTTGGTAAAACACTTTTATCCTAAGCCTCTTACTAAAGACGACAAAGTTTGGTCTTGACGCTCCTTCTTCCTCATTGATTTGTTTTCGTATAGTGTTCCACGCACAGTGCTTTGATGGACTGGTCTGCTTGTGGCATTTTTATTTACCAAAATGCTAGTTGCACACTTGTTGCTCTACTTCATCGGGTTTTTTGAATTTTTGTACAAAAAAAAAACACAATTTCTTTTAGAAAATCAGCAAAGTCAGGTATTTCAGGGCAAAACAATCTTTGAAATCCAGAAGGGGCTGATTTTGCTTTTGTATTTGATGATACTTGATTTTTTTAATTAAGTAACATTTTACCTCGAAGGGCTCACATTTGTTGTAATGGTATGAATTTACTTATTGATAGTTATTGATTCAAAAAAGAAATTACAAACAGGATTGATTGAATACATTTAGAATAATATCCCTTTATCCCTTTTTCTACACGATTCTTTGTATAAAGACATTTCCAAAAATGGTCTCAAACAGCAAACTTGTAAATAGTTTATTTTCTGGAGAATTGCTGGTTCATTGCACTGGAGGAAGAAAAGATTTTCAACTTGCATTTGCACTACTGGCTCCTCCAGCTTTTTTTAAAGGCAGAAAGTCAACAAAATCCACAATAACAATATTCATGTCAGTGCTTTTTATCCTGAGGAAGTCGTCTTTCCTCGCCTGTCTTTGATGTCACCTCACTAGAATGGGAGTGTGTTTCCCACCACTTCTTCAATGCGCTCATCTTGACAATGCTGCTACTGCGTCCCCGATGAAGGTCACATTAAAACACCCCGTAAATGTTGTTTACGTATTCGTCTCTCGTGATAAGTGCTTGGTGATGTGGTTTTCCTGCACTGCACACTGAGACAGGGCGGGACTGTGGTGTCTTCTACCTTTGAGTTTCTCTTTCTGTAAGTCCCTCTCATCTTCACGTGCTCAGTGATGGTGACTTTTTTGCCATTTGTGCAAACTCCCCATCTCCCAAACACCAAGTTGAAAATGTAAAACACGTATTTCCTGAACTTGCAATGCCAGATATCGTACTGAATTGGAAACAAACTGAAGCACACCATAATGTTGCACATACTGTAAAAGCAAAGCAAATGTTTTCGGAAATACACTGCATTGTCAATTTTACCACATTTGGCAGATGTTTCCCAACCTGCATTGTTTGTGCTACTTCACTTCCTTACACAGCACCACACTTTATTGCTCTGTCTGTCTGAGAATCGGAAGCGTTGCCAAAGGCTCGGTCGACCTCGGCTTGCTCCTCGCAGATGTCTGGAGCACACGCTTCCAAAAATGAGAACCCAAGTGAGATAACATGCTCGGCACATAGCTAGCGTAATATGCTGTCATCTACCTCTGATGCTGCAAATAACGGAGAGAGATGGAAAGGGAGAGAGTCAGACAGAGAAGAGATGTGAGCAGAAAGCTAAGCACAAAGGGGACACACCACCTTATGAAACCCAAAATGACTTTTTTTTTTTCGGCTCTTCACTTCACAAGCTCTCAAAAATCGTCCTTATCATTCCTCCCCCGACCACCATCTTCATCTCTCCCCTGATCTCACGCTGTCTCTCCCGCCCAGTTCAATGACATTCAAAGGTCACATTTCCTCCCCCCATTATCTGTTTGAATCTCCCACCAGCCTCCATTTGTTTTCATAAAAGAACCAATGAGGCTTTGATGGGCTGTTTAAAACACAGAGGTGACCAGTCGCTCGTATAATAATGTGGGTTCGCATCATGTTAAGGCGAGACACACACACACATAGATGCATGCTTCAAGTAACGTTAGAAGATCGTACACACTCAGAGGAGTGACCACGTTCCCTCGAATAACCAGAAGTTCGCTTTGAAGTGTGTCTTTTGGGACTTTGTCTAATTTAGTGGAGCAGCTTCTGTGGAAATTTTAAAGTGTGTGGTGTTGGTTTTTTTTTTTTTATCCCTACAGTTTCAGACCTTGGGTGTGAAGACATTTTCTTTAGGGCCTCATGTTTTTCAGTGGCTGTTGAAGTCGATTGTGGTGGAGGGTAGAAGAGTTTGGGAAATATTTGTGGAAACAATGTGGGGTGTTTCCTATGACGGCTCTTATGTTTGACAGTGCTACAAATGTGCTGGTCACTGACTTGTGCAAATAGAGTCTTTAGTCTCTGTCACACATGCACTGGAATCCTGAAATTCTCTGGACTTTCTCCAGAGTCAGTGTATGTGAGAATGCAAATGTATGTGATATGGTCCTGAGATTATCCAGAGTTCATCCTGCAAGTCCCCCCCCCACCTTTTTTTTTTGTAAGAAGCCCAACTCTGATGTGCCATGAACAAAACCCTGTTTCTCACAGCCTAATTCTTCCGGCTCATGTAGGCACTGACCCCTCACTGAAACCAAACCGAGTTTTTCCATATCAGACAAGGACCCAAGCTGACTTCTCCAGACATTGTTTGTAGTTAATATGTGAAAGAGGCTTTTCCAAAGTTAAACCATATTGTTGGTAACTACAATAAGAGCAAAAAATCCGGCCTTAAAGCTGAAATTTTCTCATGCAGTGGTTATTTTTTAACCAATAACTTTCCCATAAACCCTTGATATCCCTGGTGTGTGTGTGTGTGTGTGTGTGTGTGTGTGTGTGTGTGTGCCAATGACTAAATGCGTGTTAATGTACTAAAACATCACAGTTCAACAGAAAAATGCGAGTCCCTGAGGGAGTTGAGGGCTGCAGTCATTAACATCAGGACAGAGAGGACTGAATGCTGATGAACATTCACATCACATGTCTTAATGCTCAATACTGACGGCTCACGTGAGTCCAGCTCCACTGTGGACTAAACTGACACACGTGTGCGTGTGAAACACGCACTTACATGCTGACAGAGGTTGCATCATCACAGAGCCACACATAGGGGGAAAAAACTGATTTGGTTTCTTCACACTTTTTGAAGAAAGATTGGACTGTTCAGCATGTAACAGGAACGCAGCCTCAGGCCGTGATGCTTATACAACCAGAAAGTAGATTTGAAACTGACTTGTGATGCAACTTCAATGGGAGCCATAACTTTGTGCTCACACAGTCATTTAACTTTGTTAAAACCGTGATGTTTTACACCAGCTGCAGTAGTGGATGCAGATTTGTCTGAAAATATGGATCATTCACCACAGTTCATACTTCTTTTTTTTTTTTTTTTTAAGATATGAAAGAGATGTATTGATTTTTTTGAATCTAGTGGAACTGAGATTAGAATGGACGTCTTTCTCTTTGGTTATGTATTATTAGCGATTATAAAATAAGAACGAGATCTGTCCTAATACAATCCTGCAGTGTATTTTTTGGCACTTGGTAACATTAGCACGGATTTCCACTAAACTTCTCATTCATGTAATTCACCAGCCAGCAGCTCCTGCAGACTCAGAACTCTGCTCATCCCTGACTGGTAAATACACTGCATTTCTATAGAGCCTATATCCAGTTTCCCCCTCTTATTCCTTCACACTGGCAGCCAGCTGCACACAGATGTGAGTGTGTGTGTGTGATGGGTCTGACTGGGCCGTCACTGCAACGCCCCCAGATGTCGCCTTTGTTTCCTGTGCTTTTCTGGATCGTTAACCTGCCAACTAAAGGCATAATGACCAAATTATTATTGAATTCACTTTTGACTTAAGGTTAGCTCTGACTTTAAAGTAAGGGTCGTCTTGGTGCATCAGTTCAACAAACGGTCTCCACAAGTATAGTGTGCAGTGTGTGTGTGTGTGTGTGTGTGTGGCTTCTACCACCACTGGCTTAGCAGAATGAACCTTAATGTGCAGAGTGTTCAGACTCACACCTGAGTTTACCAGCCGGTTGTGACTCATCCTGCACGAGTCATGCTTTGAGCTTCCTGTTTTTGTGTGTGTGTGCGCGCGCGCGCGCCTGATGTGCACTGCTTGCGTCTTCAATTTATTACGTCGCTGCATGACGCACAGGATAGAAAGACAAGCGGAGAGGATGTGAGAGGTGAAGGAGGAGAAGATGGAAGGAAAGAAGGGTTATGAGGAGAGAGGAGAGGAGAGAGGGGGGAGACGGGAAGGGAGGAGGGCGAGGGGGGAATTTTCTCAGACACCCAGCATGCAATGACCTTAGTTTTATGTCAAGGCGGAGGTCTCCTTCTCTCTCTCTCACTCTCTCTCTCTCACACACACACACACACACACACCCTGCCTGGTGTCATCCATGTGGAGACATAAACGTCAAGCCGCATCTTATTCCCCCTGCCGTCCGCTGTCTGTTCCGCCTTTTCCCCTCCGCGTCTCCGCTTCCAGCAGCACACCCGCACACACACTCTTAAAACACGCAACACACACACACACTGAGCCGCTGTAGTAGCCTCTATAGTAAACTGTGCCCACGCTACACCCCCTGGAGAGACCCGCTGTGTGACCGAAAGGAGCGAATAAAGGCGCTGCGCCTCCCTGCACGATGGATTTGAAAGTATTCAAAGCAGAGCGGAGGTTCATGTTGCCGGCGCCTCGTTCGCTTCTCTTCTGCCCTTGTTCTTCCAAACATCCCCACACAGCAAAGCCACGAAAACACATTCCACTGTCTTTTATTTCTCTCCATCCACCCATCCATCCATCCATCCATCCATCCACCCATCCGTCCATCCGTCCATCCATCCACATGGCAGACAATAAAAAGCGGTCTGTCTTACTGATGGTCCGGGATCCAATGCAGCCCATGTTGTCTTACAGCGGCTCGTTCAGCTCGGGGAAAATAAAATCCATGCGTACAGCGGGCATTTCTCCTCAGATTTCTCTCTCTCGCTCTACGTTTTCCCCTCTCCTCCTCTTCTTCTCCTCCTTTCTCCTCTCTGTCTCTTCTTCTTCACCGTCCTCCTCTCGTCCGCGCATGAAAAAGACAGAGGGTGTGTGTGCGTATCTTCCGCGTCGCTTCCTCCCTCTCCCTCCCTCTCTCCCTTTCTGCCGTACCGTCCTCACACACTTCTCTCTCTCTCTCTCTCTCTCTCTCTCTCTCTCTCTCTCTCTCTCTCTCTCTCTCTCTCTCTGTCTCCAGTCATTGTCGATGTCGCTCGATCGCACTCCTTGGTTTTCATGTTCTCATCCAGCAGACACTTTGTTTTACAGTGAAGCTTCGGGTGCAGCAGCGTGGACTTACAGTAGCAGTGTGTGTGTGTTTGTGTGTGGCCATAACTAGTTGTGTAATAAAATCTTGTCAGCATGCCTTACTGAATAACTAGAAATAAAAAATGTGGATATTTTTACAGCTTTTGAACAGTCCTAAAAACCCTGTATGAACACATGTAACAGAGTCATAAAGTTGACCTGACTCCACTTGTGAAACTGTTAAAATGAATGGATGTAAAAAAAAAAGACTTACAACATCCATAAACTCTTAATTTAGTTAATCTTGTTGTTGTACCTAATAAACTGGCAACGCACCAGATGTTATCACACACAGCTCAGCCTTTTTGCAGGTAAATAAATTTGAGATGCTGCTGATTATCGAATGTTATTGTTTTACAGCCATAGCGGTCTGAAATCATCCGCTCTTGTCCAGCTGCCCTGACTTGTCTGCTACCTTCCTACCTACAGTCTGTGGTCACACACTAACCGTCGGCCGCCTTCTCTTCTTGTGCTCTTCATTGCTTTCTCCCTCCATAGTTTTACCATAAATCCTTGACATTCATAGTTTTCAGATCAGATCAGCTGAGAGTGTAAATGGGACTGGTTGTCTACAGCTGGGATGAATTTCCCCCAATGCTTCCACCTGCTGCATAATGTTAGATTTATTTTATAATTCAGTTCACACCTGCTGTTTAGTGTAATTCTCCACCTGCAGTCTGTAACTAGCTTGGTTCCGCACAGGCTTAAATGCGAGACTTGAATCTTGCAATACCCACATCCCTAAACTTAAGAGCTGGCAGAACCGGACTACAGTATGGGTGACTACATGGGTGTCAAGTTAAAGGATCAGCTATAGCGTCATTTGGTGGTCGAGTTGATTTCTAGTGAGTGTGAAACAATGGTGGTCATGTTTTCAGCAGTGTCTTGACTGAAACGCTGAACACGCGGAACATCTTTGGCTGGTTTGCTGGATTCACACTGGTCACGTTGATACTCTTACTGTGTACAGATGTCTGTGTGGAGTTGCTTGTGAACATAGGTCCCCCCAATAAAATGAGAGCAGATCATCTTCTCGGCACACTCAGCGACAGGACAAGACCTGAAACAAAGTACAATTCAAAGCAACCGGCCCCAAATAAATACTACGTCCTAACCAGCTTGTCAAGTCTTCTTGCATTTCTATCCAAACTCTATATTGCACAAGTTTCTTTATACTATTCTAGGCTGCAGTTTACCTTTATCATGTGAAACCACATTTACTTTAAGTGGTTGAAAGCCACAGATGTACTGCAAACACTTAACACATAAGTGACTGTGTTTTTGAGTGTAGTGTTTAGATGTTAATTTCCACAAAATTGCCTCCAAACTGACGAGAATTGGTCCTGCTTTTGCACAACCTGTTGTTGACTTTTGGCGAATGCTTGTTGCCTCATCTGCAGCCTGTCTCTTAGCACATCCGTGCACGTTTTGAGTCAAGAAAAGACAATTAAAAAAAAAAAAAAGCCACAGCAAAGAAGTTGTTTCTTACACTTGGTGCTGACAACGGCTGCTCTAGATGTGTAAATCTCCCTCTGCGCTTCCTCCACAGCCCATTTCTGTTTGTGTGATCGTTAAAGATGGATCCAAAGTGACAGCTGCAGAGAGAAGCCAGTTCTTTCTGAGACACTGACATCAAAACTGTCAATGCATTTTTACAGACTCGGTTGCTCGATGAATTGATGAGCTAGACGTTTTCTCGTGGATGTGCTCAATATCTCTCCACTGCCAAAGTGCCATCTGAGAGTCTGAAATGTAAATTCAGTCATATTAAAGCAGCCTTTACACACGCAAGCTAACTGCGCAGCTTCGACAACAACATGCTTACTCGTGATTTGATCTCAGACGCTGCCCTCTGATGGACTGTCTAATGTATTATTGTCGTACTCATCATTGCTGCAGAATCTAAACGCTTTATTCCGCTTGAGAAGAAATGAGCAAGTGTTGAAACACACAAGATCAGATGCATGTATCACAGTGGAGCTCATTTTACTCTGCAGCTGGGTGTTTCCCCTCTCTCTCTAACAATGCTGTACAGCTGTTCCCCTCCTCCAAACAGCTTTGCCCTCGTATCCTCTCTCGGCCCGCGCAGCTGCCTCCCTCCATTTCGAACACAATATGAATGTGAAAACACACAGTGATTCGGCTAAGGAGTGCGGGCGAGAACGGATGGGCGCTCTGGACTCTATTAACTCGATTTCCATCTCAGACAGAGGAGTTACAGCCCCGAACTCCACTCTCCGAACCTCGCGCTAACTAAATATACAGACGACTGAGCAGAAGAGTTTTACTGCCGTTCTAAGAATACAAAACCTTTTACTCTGGCAAAAAACTCATTTTAACAGTGACACGTATAATTCAGATTGTATTTGCCCTCCTGAATGTCATGTTGTTCTGATCTGCACTTTGATCCAAAGCAACTTACAAAAGGGGAACACACAGACACACACCAAGGGCATATACAGTTCACTGTCTTGCCTCAGGACACTTTGACACAGACTGTGAATTGAATTGTCAACCCTGTGCATGGTGGACGACCTGTTCCACCTCCTGAGCCGCAGCCATCCCCGTAATCTAATTAATCTTGAAACAGTCGACTCATCCAAGCATTTAATGGAAAATAATTCAAAGAAGATGGGAAATATGTAAAGAGTCATTTCAATTTATTACAGGTTCTGCATAAAAACCATAATTAAGCGTTAGCAGTGGGTCGGTTAGTTTCGGATCTTTAACCTCCATCAAAATACCACTGTGAAAGAGAAAACTATCAGTCAGGCGTTCAGACAGGTTGCGATTAGGCCGATATTAGTCAACGTTATCTAAGTCACTTGATTCAAACAGAACGTACACTACAGTTGTGTGGCAGGCCACATTTAAAGTCACTCTATCAGGAAGTTCTCAATCCATTACCAAACCGGTATCAGTTAATGGCCCTTAATTATGGTACAGTAGGTTCTTATCGTGTATTATGGTTTTGAAAATGAAAGGCAAGCTACAACCTTTTATGCACAAAGTCTACGTGGTTGCCCACCCATCCACCCAGTCCACCGCCTGTAAAATACATCACCAACAGTCCCTCCTGCTACTGCTAGATATTGACTCATTATCAGACCAATAAAAGGGAGAAGGTCACCTACTGGCTCATAATTATGGGATGATAACTCATTATGCCACATCTAATAGTGTGATAACTGGCTGTCTAACCCAAACTGTGATAAACTATTTTTGTCTTTCATTTAACAGCTCACATTCATTTTAATTTTCTATACGTTGGTTTCAAACTGTCAGGTCATTTGACTTTAGCAGGTCCCTCTTAGCGTTGTCATGAGGATGGGATATAAATCCTTTCTGTCCCATCTCTGTCCCAGAAAACCTTGTCTCTTAAGAGCCACTGTTCATTTATCAAAATAAAATGCGTAGTAGGGTTTCCAAAAGCCATAAAGGAGATTCCAGTTATGCTTTTGATTTGTAACTTAAAGCATTGCATCCACTAAGCAATCCCCAAATTAAAATGTCACTTCGCAGCGCTGTCTCTTTTCAGCATAACAAACACATCATTCAACGGTCACCATACTTAAAAGTTCCCCAAAAACTAGCTGTTATTTTCAGGAATGAATATTCAAGCTATTTTTACACTTTACTCTTTATTAGGAATGAAAATATCGGTGTGAAGGTGCATTCTTAAACATCAATAATTGTTAGGAGCTTGACAGAAAGATGCATCATCCCCTCACGTTGTGTTAAAGCCATCCTGTTGCTGTGGCTGCTCTTTATCCGGACTTTAAAGGCTCCATTGGGCCGGGCAAGTACAGTTCTCCTAATCACCAGGACACTGTGCCAAAATGTGTCATCCTTCCTTTGGCGTCAGAGTTGTACCAGCACAGTCTGAGAGGTGAGACAGATTTATAGTCCCCACTGCATTCTGGATGTCAGCAAATAGAGACAAAGAAACCACTTAGCGATAATTACATAAGTGATGTCAACACATACAGGTCGGAGATCACCCTGGAGCTACAGAGCAGCAGGTAAGTGATGAACAAGTCAGCCAGATTCTCAGTTGTGTAACGTTTGCCTCAGCAGCACCCTGAAACCAGATACTGTACAACTCCATTGCAGCAGTCATTTGTATGAGGAAATGCTACATTTCTTAAACAGTCTTCATTTTTGAGTTTAATGTCCGACAGCTGAACTCTATTTTCTTCTCTCTCTTTCTTTGTTTTGAGCTAACAGACAAACAAAGATTCAGCAGGAACAGCTGAGAGATGTTTGGTGGATTCTCAGCCTTGTGACGCCTCAGCTTTCCCTGCCGGCTTAGCCTGATGGCTGAGATGTTGACAGCAGAGCGCAGTAATGAATGCCAACATCTCTGCTGCTGCATGGAGTCCTTGTAAATGTGGGTTTCGCTGTTCTTTTTACCGGTTGCAGCCAAATGACCTCAAATGTGCTGCATTGTGATTAAAAGTAATCCAGTAGCCTTTTTGTTAGGATCAGAAATTCCACAAACATAAATACTTAAAATTTAACACTGACAAATCCAAAGCAACATAAGAAAGTTGCATAGCCAACTGAGCTGACTAATTTCCCAACTTTGATTCCAGAAATTAGCACATACAGTATGTAATCATCTGTTTTATGTTGTTTATTAAAGGTTCATCGGTTATTGTTGTAACATGGAGATGTAGGGATTGCGAGCTGAATTTATTTGAACAACAGTAAGACCCGTACTTGTAGAATAAATAAATAACTCATAAATAAAGAAAAACTCATCTTTGGCACCACCCAGTGGTATCACCCCTGAGTGCCCTCGCCCACCAGACAAGTGGCAGTTTACATTGCATGTCTGTCTAGACTCGATCTAATCAGTTCATTGAGTCCATTTGGACGTTTGTGCCAGTTGTAGTAAGACTCCCTGCAGGCATTTATTAGACGCTGGGCCGATGTGATGAGGACAGATATGAGGTCACAATGAGCTTTGACTGCCAAATCTAATCAGTTCATTCTTAGGTTTAAGTAGATGTTTGTGCCACATTTGGTCAGTGGTTATAATCAGCTCCACCTTTTCCAGCTGCTATTTTTGTTTCACACCACATCTCTATAGTAACATAGACCTTTTGACTTTTTGTTAATTGTCTGAAAATTATCATCACTGAAAATTATTTTTTTCACCTTTCAAAGTATGGAAGAAAATCGGAATTAGACGTTCAACAACATCAACAACATCAGCTTTGATTCTATTTAAAATAATTTTTTTTCTTAATTAAGTACTTGCACTTTTAAGTAGATTCTGCAGCATGTACGTTGTACTTAAACTTGAGAAAGAATTTAAAGGAATTTACTTCCACATACTTCTGGAGTTTTTTTGTAGCCAAGTAGGTGCACTTTACTTTAACATTGAGTTTGTGTGCTCCTACCACCTCTGGTGATAATTCCTGTCTACACACACCTGTGCAAATATTGATTTGACTTGACTTATTTTAATTTTATTCAAATATAACAAACAGAAAAAGATGTGATATATTTTGGATACAGGCTCCAGTTCCAATGCAAAGTCAATACACAGTAATATTGACTGCAGTTATCTTGGGCAGGAGACTGTTGCTTCAGAGACTATAATAAATCGTATGGTATATTGTTGGACGGATTTAGATGTTTGTGATATTTGCAAAGGAACACTCAAAATACAATAAGGAGTTTTTTTTTTCACATTGCGGGTAAAACAGTCACATGACAAGTCAACACCCTTGAAATTCACATTCCGAGACAGAAATCTCCATGACAACATAATGTCCTCCGTACACGGTGCAAAAGAACCAAGATCCCAGCAGACTGCCCCTGCGAAAACGTTTGCAAATGCAGCACTTTTACTGTGATCACAGTAAAAATGTTGACTCAGATTTGCTCATTTAAGCACGTCTTTGGGGAAGCGATGAAGAGCCTGTGGGCGCTTTTTGGTGAAGAAGTGCATCGCGGATTGAGGCAAAGATGAAAAAAAGGAGAGGGAGGGAGCTAAAACCCGAGCAAGCGTGGATGCTTTTCCAATAAAACTTACTTGAGAAAGCAAAGTAGGTGGTGGATGGTAATGTGTATGACTCATGCTGAGAGATGAGGACAAAGAATTCAAGCAGAGAAAATTTATGGGGAAAAACTTGAGAAGGCGAGAAAGGAGGGATGAGAGGGAGAGAAGTTTATTAGTATTCTGTTGGAGGGAGGAGAGTTCGAAAGACAAGAAAGAGAAAATGATCCGATGAAGGCGGAGAAGAGGAAAGCAGCAGTCAGAGGAGGACAAAGGAGAGATGGGTGAGGAAGGAAGGAAGAAGAAGGTCAAAATGCTAAAGGAGGTGGAAAAAAGTTGGTAAAAAACACAAAAGCATAGCTGACTATTTATAGCCGTGTGTTTGTGTCTGTCATGTTGCAGTTTGTGTGCATGCATAATTGTACAGCTGCTTGGTCGTCTGTGAAGGGATGCATGGGGACAAAAGGACATGATGAAAGAACCTTCAGAGGACACAATTGGTGTTTGTGTGCATAACAAAAAGAAGAAAACCACACACAAATGGGATTGTAACATTTGTTTGTCGGCGCTGATGAAAGAAAAACCACCCGTCATTCAGCTTCACTGGACTGAGGTATGTTTCGCACTGTCAACAAGTGCCCTGTAAAAACCCCAAAACCCAACAGTCCATTCTGCCCTGTCTGTGGCTATGGGCTCCAAGCCTGGAAATAAAATATATTTTTTAAAGGGTTGAGTAATTTTCCAGCAGGCCTGGTCAAAGTATATATACGTTTTTAAAATTGCTAGTCAAACAGGGGAAATAGTAACTTTGTTGGGGACTATTTTCAGAGGCGGATCCAATCGCGTTTGAATCAATGCAAAAGGAAAGTCTATAAAACGGTGACGGTCACAAATGCAAACAAATGTCCCAAATGGACTCTTTGTTTTATTATTTAATTTTATCCCTATGTGTGCAGGGAGCTGAGAGACTTCTCTGGACGAGGTTGCAACTCTGTGGCCCTCAAACACCCTTAGATCTGCTCTTCCCAGCACACCCACTCCCTGCTCCACCATCTGCTACGCTGCATCTCGCTCTGCACAGACACTCAGGTGTTTGTCATTAGCAAATTATGAAAGTCATAAACAGCAACTCCCTACAATACGATTTTAGAACAGTTATAGCATATTTGGAGAAAGAAAAATATTATTGCAGCTAGTATTCAGTTATGGACAAAAGCTTAAAGTATGTTAAATGTTTTGAACGGCTACAAAATTCACAAAATAACATCCCAGAGCAACTTTCTGAGTCACCTCTGCCTGCCATGTGCAGCTTTAAGGTTAGCTTCAGGATTACAGCAGCTTCTGCTTAGGAGACTGTTGGAGGATCTTCTTCAGTGGGTTTCTGAGGTTCTGTGCATGCGTGGACAACGCAGGACGGGTCAGGACGAGGTGAAGGCAGCACTGTGGCTGTCTGCGGGGTAATCCTGTCTTTGGCAGCTGGAGAGGAGGACTTACTGTTTTAAAACTCACCCTGTCTGCTTACAGATGCCATCGCACACAGGGTTTTAATGCAGTGCCTTTAAGGAGAAATTGCTCAAATTTAGCCCACACAGTATTCTGCTCCGTGCGAAATCTCATGTCTTTCAGCACAGACATCTTCTGTCTCTTGACCAAGCCCGTTGGAAATAAGAAACATGCCACCCAGTTCAGTAGACTGACTGACTGTTTATTCTCATTTTCTCATATACTGCAGGTCGAATCCAGGTGACAGACAAATGAGAAAATGATACAAGTTATGTGGAAGAGAGGATGTAAAGTGATATGTTTTTGATGACCGTTGCCTTTTATGTTGGCCGATGCTTAAGAAAATATTCTACTGATGGAAAAAGAAAGTAACTGTAAATGAAATAAACTCAGAAATGAGAGTTCGTCTTCAGTCTTCACACAAACACGACAGGACACAGCCTCTGTGTAAGGGTTTGAAAAAGGCAAATCCTCTGTTCAGGGCTTTGATTTCTTCTCTAGCTTTTCTTTATTATACAGTGCACCCGGCGACACTTCTTACTGTTGGCCCTGTTCTGTAGCATTAGTGAGGTTAGAGCTCTGACTCTGAGCTTTAATGGAAGGTTATCATTTCCACGTCAGGTGTAGGAATTGCACAGACCCCCGAATTGGAAAAGGAGTCAGTGACTAAAGTGACCTCAAGTGTACAAATCATTAAATACAGCAGACTTTACATCTTCCATAGTCATTCTCTGCACCAACACTTCAGCAGCTGAAAAAATAGAGGCAGACTGATTGACAATGAAACAATTGCTTGGTTGGTTTGACTCTGTGTTTAGGAACAATGTTCGACTTTGTTCACACAATATGGGGACAAAAAGCACTCAAATTTAAACTGAGCCACCATTTTATTAAATTGTGAGAACTATGTTCTAAACGCTTCTGTGAACGAAAACTTAGACCAATCGGGTGTAACATTGTGACCACCGTTGCAATTTAATGCAATGGAATAGGCAGCACCTCTGCCATGAATCCTACTTTTTAGAATGTTACAATTTCTCAGTTTTTAGGTTGAAACTGTCAGAAAGGTGATAATTCTGTCACGTGCTAATGATTGAGGTCAAAGTCTAATGTTTTGGCCACCATATTTAAAATGAATATGGCCAAAACATTAGAACTGCCTGCTTACCGTTGGGTTAGGCTCACCCTCCTGACCAATCAGAGATCAGATAATTCAGGGGTGGGAGCTCAGCACTATCTAGGCTTATGCTCTACAGGCTAATAAGATTCGCAGTTGAAAAAGATGCCTATGTTGCATTATTTACTCTTGACCAGTTGATTTAGTTTAATGTAATTTTTTTAGCAGCTAGTACCTGAAAGGGTGGGTGGGATGAACAGGTTTTGAGTCTCATGCCACCACTGTCCTTGAGTTCCATATGGAGCTTTAGCCCCTGAGTCATTGTTTGATTTTGCATCCATTGGTTGTAATACAATGAGAATCCCATCCTAAGCTGTAAAGAAAAAAGGGGGAAAAAACGCAGAAAGAAAGCTTGAACATCACTTTTCCCATGAACACAAACCAATAAAAACCAAATCACCCCTGAAGACAGTTTAAGAGCATTTCACCTCTGCTGCACCATCTGGCACTTTGTGGCATTTGTGTCCCACCTGAAGACATCAGTTCAGTTCTCTGATGCAAAAAAACAACCTGCTGCGTCCTTCTTTTTGGGTGCGTTTGTGAAACGTGAAAGCCTCAGCAGCACCGGGAAGGGTGGGGCTCCAACCAGAATGCCACAGTGAATGAACGTCCACCCACCGTCCTGTCAGCCGGAGTTTGGAGGCGGCACCATATCCCTACCTGAACCCTTTTAGTGAGCGTGTTGTTCTTTGTGGCCAGACAGATGCTGTAACTCCTAGAATAACAATAGAATCCAAGCATTGAACATTGCATTGTCTCCCCTCCCCTGTACAGAAAAGCGAGGCAGCAGAAGCTGTCGGACTGATGCTCCACATCTCATGCTAACACTGAAGCAGCTTTTGCTCGCTGTAATCCCCCTTGCTGTTTATGTGAGTTAATGCATCCTCCAGTGGAAGAGATGATGGATAATATACTGATAGTCTTTTCTAAGATGGACGTGTAAACCAACCTCAGAACTGCACTGAACATTCTATACTTTCTCTCTCCACTTTCCCGAAGGAGGAGAGAACGTCAGAATCTGTCAGCGTGTGAATGAATGAATTAAAGCTTGTGTGGGGGGTTTAGCAGCCGTGAAGCTCCTCAGCTGTAACACTTACTCACTCATTTGGAAGGTTCTCATCCAGCTGTTCACAGTACGGTGGCATAGCTGAATATTTTTCTCATACTCAGTAGGAGCTTTTTATTCTGATATTCTCTTTTCTGCTTGTATAGGGTTAGTTTTGGGTGGATGCTGCATCAACATGCTCCATAAGCTGCCTCTTACTTTTCTATTTCTATTTCTCTTTTGGTGCATGGCCACTTGTATTAAGGGATTTACAATCACACACACCTTCACAAAACAATGGTTGCTACGCAAGGTGCTTATCCGAGCCACCAGGAGCAACTTCAGTGTCTTTCCCAAAGGAGGGGCCGGGGATCCACGGACCCCAGGGACCACTGACCCGGGGGTCCATGGATGGCTGCTGTACCAACTGACCTACAGCCGCATGTTTTATCCGTCTTTCTGCTGTTTTTCCTTGTTTTCTTTTACGATGTTTTCTTCATCAAGTCATAAAACAAAACAAAAATTAAAACTTTCTGGCATTTTTACTATGTTTATGCACAAAGTATGGCCTTTATTACAGTATATTCATAGCTCTATTGAAGTTCTATGATTTTCTTATAATTGTTTTTAAAGTGCTTATTTACTGTATCTTACAATGGCTCTTTATACAACAGCTCGTCTAGTCAAGTGAGTGAAACTATGCTCTGATTGGCCGGCGCAAAGACGCCTTCCCGCTGGTGTGGTTAGTGGCCACAGGGACCCAAAACTGAGGTCGCGTGGAGAAAACCGATCAGACCCAATCTAACAGCGCAAACTGAGACCAGGGCTGTTCACCTACAGCAGGCATTTAAACACGTTTAGCTCACGTCTGAGTGTGTGTAACACGGACGCCACTGTTACACGACTCTAGATCACAAAGGCTGTACAGTAATAATGTTTAAGTGCACAGAAAAAGCCACATTTTAACTAATTCTACCTAAGGATTTAGCTAATGATTACAGTCGCACACATATGGAGAAAAGTGTCCACAGGTTTTATGTTTGACTCTCTCTGTCACTGCAGAGAGCAGCGGTTACCCAGCGGAGGTGACGGGCTCAATGACGCATCAGCAGAAAAACCTGACACAGCCTGAGACAGCACAAAGCACAGGTGACACACACAGAGCTGTGGGTAAAGGTTAGCAGCATGTGAGTGGTGTGTGTGATGCTTTAACTCCCTTCATGTTGTCTGAAAGCCCATCTGTCTGCTGGTCACAACTGTCAATAAGATAAATAATATTTGTGGTCATTGAGTATTACGGTGGTCTGGTGGCTCAGTGGGTGGAACGTCATCTGTGGGATCAAGGGTAATGGGTTAAATGCAGAGAAAGGATTTCACTCTAACATGTTTATGTGCTCGATGAGAACTATAAAGCTTCTAATCTCTATTATTATCAAGACAATTTCTAACGGACTTTAAGTTGTGATATTAGCTGAAATGAATGATGTGGAACAAAAATGAAAAGGTCAGATCAGGCGACTACACCAGGATTCAGGCAAAGAAAATGCATTTTAGCAAACAGGTAGAAATGTGACTTCTTTTTTTTTTTGTTTTCACATCAGTTTATTATTAGAAATGTGTCTTTATGTTGGAGTGGTTTCAGTTTAACTGTCACCCCCTTAAAAATAAATAATTAATAAATAATAAATAATTCAGCTTTATCACTCTTCTTGCAGCTGATAACCAACTGGGTGGATTGATTATGAATGGAAAATCCCACACAGTTCCCCTTGGTCTCCCTCAGCATCATCCGTCTCATTTTACTTACCTCCACCTCACCTGGTTTCCTGCCAGTTATCCCAGCATCCTCTCTGCGGAGCCGATTAGAGGCCCCTTCCTGTAACAGAGGACAAAACAAGGACGCCGCGCTCTCCGTCTGCCAAGAAAGCTCTCAGTTAGGCGGCCCGGCCGAGGCTGCCGCTCGATGAAGACAGATGGTTCAATCCTGCGACGAAAAGGTGGGTTAAAATGGTGGCCTGGAGGGGGGCAGCCACACGGAGGCTTTATTTAATGACATAATCATAAACTGCTGTAAGATTGTCTTGATCTGTAAGTTCCCTTTGTCTTCACACAGAGGTTGTTGTTTCATTTCTTTGTTTGGCAACTGGATAATAAAATAGAGTCATCAGAAAAATGGCTTCCTACAGCAGGACGAACGTCATTTAAAGTGACCTTCAGAAATGACATTCACCTCATTACTACCCAAGATGGATTGATTCAGCTTCATCCATGTCTTCGCTATGTCCCTCGAGGGTGAGTTTAGCCTTTTTTTATCCCACTGTCATGCACAGCTGTAGTCCTCCCCCGCAGTAAAACTATCACCGAAACATAAGGAGGAAGTTGTGGGTGCAGATCAGAATTCTCCACACACGTGAAGGCTTGAAGAGAGGATTCAGGAACGTTTTTCACTTGTACGTCGTTCAAGATCTACTGACGGAGCATTTTTTTACCAAGATATGTAACGTCCCCATGTCTGTCTCTTTCACTCTGATCCCATTTGGTCCAGTGTTTGAGCTTTTATTCAGTGACACATAATTTCCACTCTATTAACTCTTTCTATTTTTGCTTGTATTCTCATGGCCGTGCATCGATTGATCTCCTCCTGCACCTCTTCCTATCTCTCATGTTTGTCGTCCTGTGTCCCTCTCTATCCCAGAGGTGGTGGTATCCAATCAGTCCACTGCTTCCGCGCTCGTGTGGTTACTACTACATTTGGAAGTTTCTCATATTTATGAATTTTGTGATTAAAAACTGTGATTAAAAACCATTTGTGGGGTCATTGGGGTTTGTGCAGAGCCCTGTGTTAATCGCTAGATGGCAGCAAAGCACTAAATAACAACAGTTCAGGGCATCTCGATCCAACATGAATACTGATGAATACTGTTTCACTAAGTGATTATCCACTTACAGCACAAGCTTATTTGAAAAATTAACATCATGGCTGCAATGAAGGTCAGTGGAGCGGTAAAGACAAAGAGGAGTGGGAAGGACAGTTGCAGGACAGGAGTAATTCTCTGGGTCTCATAACTTTCAGGTTTTAGTCTTAAGATTTGATCAGTTAACACACATACTCACCTGTGCATGGACTATTGGAATTGGAATAATTAACATTAATAATAAATCTCGTGAATGTTTGTGGCAGAAAAATTCCGAATATCACCAAGCTGATCATGCATGAGTGCAGTTTTCAAACTTTCAAAGAATATTGATTTATAACTGCTGTTGTTTCTAAACTGTATTTTTACATTCTTCTAAAAAGAAAAAAGCAACACTCTGTCTCATGTTCATATTTAAAAATCAAAGGGGATTGTGATGCCCATCCCATCCCTTGTCCAGCAAAGAATGTTCATCTGTTGATAAATCAGGGCGGAGTTGCTATGTTGATGAAAAATAAAATAAAATAAAAGAGACAGGTGAGAAAACTAAACCAAACAACAGTTGAATATTTTTATGTGATTTCTTTTTTAAATATGACACTATAGGTGTCAGTTTTTGGAATAATAGACATGACAGATAAATATATATATTCCTCACTGGAGGGGGGCAGCACAGTCAGGGTGGGATGGGCATCACCTACAGTAGGAGACACCAATCAGCTTAGAGGACAGAGACCACACAACTGTCAATCAAACAGTTGAGACCTTGTCCTGTGTGAGAGCTGATTTTCCTCTTTAAGCAGTTTCTGTCAGATGGTTTTTCTGCTCCAACAGTCACTGACTCACACATTGTTTCACTTCCCTTTGAAAAACCTCTCATGTAAATCAGCACAGACAGAATCATCAGACAGTTTGAGCTGAAATATGTCCAACTACACCGGAGACAAAACTGTGCCATCATCTAAAATACTAAATGCACAATAATCAAATATTTTAGTTGAAAAAGAAAAAAGTACAGAAAATTAAAAAACAATCACCAGATCTTGTTCATGTGGCCAATATTTAAACACTTTCTGACTTAATTAATACATCAGCGAAATTTCAAAATTTTCACATAACTACCTTTGTCTTCACTTTGGTCAATTTTAGTTTTTTTCTAGCAACAGTCACTGTGACACAAAATACAAACTAACCGTTAGAAACAGTAGAATTAAACTTTTATCTCGTCTACACTTGTTTAAATGTATTTAAACCTGTTTAAATGTTAGTATGACAGAAATGTGTCAGGCTGAAATTTCATTAAACAGGTTGTTTCCTTGATAAAAGGAAACAAATCCTGATCACAAACAGTGTTAATAAAAACAAGAACATTCAACATTCCTTCAAAAATTAAAATTGTATGTTAAGTAAATTTTTTTCAATTAAAAATGTTTTGTAGATGAAGTTCGGAATACTATACAAAAGAAACTAAATATACTGATCATCACACTGATACTCATCAAAATCATATTTTCAAAAATTCCTAATAAATTTTCCAAAAATCGGAATCCATCTACTTGGAAACAACATCTTCATCAGAGTGATCCAAGTCCCTGTTGGAGTCAGTGAGATCATTTCCATAGAGCCACTTTGCATCAGCAGCACCATGCTCCAGTGCTCTGGGAGAGTTTATAGTCCTGAGAGTTGAACACTGGATGACTGACAGCTGTCCTTCATGACAACAGAAGACACAGAAATCCTCCTCATCAAAAACATGACTCTGATCTCCGTCCTCATCTGGACTCTCCTCTGCTGCTGCTTCACAGGTAAAGTCCAGAAAATCCAACTCCTCTCCTCTATCAACATCCGTCCCTCTGAAATGAAGCCCACAAAACCATGATGCTGCTTTCTGTTTTTGTCTCTGTGTCCTCAGAGTCCAGAGGTCAGGTCACAGTGACTCAGCCTGGAGCAGTGAGTTCTGCTCTGGGAGGAACCACAACCATCAACTGTAAAATCAGTCAGAATGTGCACAATGGGAACCATTTAGCCTGGTACCAACAGAAAGATGGAGAACGTCCTAAGCTCCTTATTTATTATGCCACCACTCGAGCATCAGGGATTCCAGATCGTTTTTCAGGCAGTGGATCAAACTCTGACTTCACTCTGACCATCAGTGGAGTCCAGACTGAAGATGCAGCAGTTTACTACTGTCAGAGTTATCACAGCATCAACAGTCAAATTGTGTTCACACAGTGAAAAAGCATCGTACAAAAACCTCCCTCAGTCAGACTGAACAGTAACTGAACTGATGCTGCAGCTGGAAGCTACTGCAGAGACTGATACAGTTCACTGAGGACGCAAACACACACACACAATAAATGAAGTCACTCAGAGTAAGTTAACCAAGAAACACAAAAAGTAAATCAGTATAATTGTGATATAAAGCTACACTTATCATTTTAGATTCATTAAAGTTTCCACCACAGTTCAGTGTTGCCTGAAGAACTGAACTGTTTTACTTTATTAAATTTGCTAAAACCACTGGAAAAGTCTTAAACTCAAAATTGTACATAACTTCTCATCAATATCACGTATAAGTAGCAGTTGTATGAAAACACAAACATGTTTGTTGTAAAATGTGACCTTAGTAATGTTACAGTTAGTATAAGTTCTTTTAGGACGAACCCAAGTAAGGAGACAGTAAGAGGAGGTATAAAGAAAACGGTATTTATTTAAAAAGAAACAGGATTACAGGGTTAAACAGGGTTTAACAACTAAAAATCCCTCCACAGGTGGAGGGTAAAGAACTTACTGAACTAAAGGTAACAAAACAACAAACTAAACACATACAGAGTAAACGACAGACTAAAACAGCTATTCAAGCAACGGGGTGCACACATACAAGACTAACACAAGGTAGGGTTCACCCAGGGACCAGACTAGACCTAAACTAATTGTAATACACGGGTAAGAGGGTAAATTAACAGGTACAAATGAAATAAACAGGAATAGACAGAAGGGAATAAAACATAAACAAACTAAACTCGAGGCAGTAAGAAATTAACGGGGGTAACTAATACAGGGAACAGGGGAAGATAAACTAATGCAAAATGTAACAAAGCAGAACCAAACCAAATAACAAGAAATAACCAAAACACATAACAAGGAATACAAAACCACATAAGGAAAGACCAAACCATAGACCAAAACCTTGACAGTCCAGACAGGGATCAGGCAGGATACAAACTTGTGACAAAGGCAGACAGACAGACAGAGCACTAACACACATAACAAATAATACGAACCAGCAGAGAACACTGGGAAGAGCAGGGTATAAAAGGACGGTGGAACATGTGAAACAAATATGGACAAAACGAGGAAGGTAAAGACAGCAAACAGACTCACAGGAGGAGACACAGGAGGATCAATAAAATGAAAGACAAAACAGCAAATAAAGCTAGAAAACTTAAACACTGGGACAGGACTGTGACAAGTAACCATAGAAACAGACAGGTTTTAGTAAAGATAAGAAGTTTAAATGTTCATTTCTATGTTTACAACATTAAAGGAAATGTGTCAAACAATTTTTTTTTTTGCTCTGAAGTGACAAACAAAATTTACCTGTTATGTAAAATAACAGATTTACAATGTTTTACAATACTTTAGGGCTGCTACTATAAAAGATAAAATAACTGGTTGATTTATATTTGGTTTGCTGATTAACAAAATAATAACAAATTCCATCAAATTCATCATTTGAAATAAAGATTACTTAAAAAACCCTGTCTTGACCCAGGTGTTTTAGCCAATTACAGACCAATATCTAATCTCCCCTTTATTTCTAAAATAATTGAAAAAGTAGTTGCAAAACAATTATGTGATCACCTTCATAGGAATAATTTGTATGAAGAGTTTCAGTCAGGATTTAGAGTTCATCATAGTACAGAAACAGCACTGGTAAAAGTCACCAACGATCTTCTCATGGCCTCAGATAATGGACTCATCTCTATACTTGTTCTGTTAGATCTTAGTGCTGCATTTGATACCATTGATCATAACATTTTATTACAGAGACTGGAACATGAAATTGGAATTACAGGAACTGCACTAGGTTGGTTTAAATCTTATCTATCTGATAGATTTCAATTTGTTCATGTTAATGATGAATCCTCCATGCACACAAAGGTTAGCTATGGAGTTCCACAAGGCTCTGTGTTAGGACCAATACTTTTTACTTTATATATGTCTCCTTTAGGCAACATTATTAGAAAACACTCCATAAATTTCCACTGCTATGCTGATGATACCCAGCTATATTTATCTATGGAACCAGATGAAAATAATCAGTTAATAAAGCTTCAAGCCTACAAGACATAAAGGCCTGGATGTCCCACAATTTTTTACTTTTAAACTCAGACAAAACTGAAGTCATAGTATTTGGGCCCAAAAATCTCAGAGATATGATGTCCAACCATATTGTTACTCTAGATGGCATAAGTCTGGCCTCCAGTACTACTGCAAGGAACCTTGGAGTTATTTTTGACCAGGATATGTCCTTTAACTCACATATAAAACAAATCTCTAGAACAGCCTTCTTCCACCTACGGAACATTGCCACAATTAGGAGCATACTGTCTCAAAGTGATGCTAAAAAACTGGTCCATGCATTTGTTACTTCTAGGTTGGACTACTGTAATTCCATACTTTCAGGATGCCCCAGTAACTCCCTAAAGAGCCTGCAATTAATCCAAAATGCTGCAGCAAGAGTGCTGACTGGAACTAGCAAGAGAGATCATATTTCACCTTCACTAGCTTCTCTCCATTGGCTTCCCATTAAATTTAGAATAGAATTTAAAACCCTGCTTCTTACATATAAAGCTCTGAATGTTCAGGCTCCATCATATATAGAAGATCTCATAGCACCATATCATCCCAGTAGACCACTTCGCTCTCAGAATGCAGGCCTACTTGTGGTTCCCAGAATTTCCAAAGGTAGAATGGGAGGTAGAACCTTTAGCTATCAAGCTCCTCTCTTGTGGAACCAGCTCCCAGTTCAGATTCGGGAAGCTGACACCCTCTCTACTTTTAAGTCTAGGCTCAAAACCTTCCTTTTTAATAAAGCATATAGTTAGTTATAGTTATGCTGCCATAGGCTTAGACTGCTGGGGGACCCACCCCACGATGCACTGAGCTCCTTTCCTCCTCTTGACCATCTCTCCTCTCCTCTCATCCCGCAATTGTAACCACTGTATGTCATTAACTCTGTGTGTTCTCTCCCGTAGTTGTCTTTGTCCTCCTCTGTCCCCCTCTCTCTGTCCCTTTCTGCAGGTGTCCCCCGGCTTTGAAGCTGTGTGTCTTCCAGCGTGCAGCTACTGGTCCTACCAACCTGCCCGATGTTTTGTTGTTGCTTTTTGTTGCTCTGTTCTTTTCTCTCTCCCCTTTCCACTCACCCCAACCGGTCGAGGCAGATGGCCGTCCACCCTGAGCCTGGTTCTGCTGGAGGTTTCTTCCGTTAAAGGGAGTTTTTCCTCTCCACTGTTGCCTATGTCTTGCTCCAGGGGGAATTGTTGGGTTCTCTCTATACATCTTTATAATTTTGACTTTATTCTGTAAAGTGCCCTGAGAGGACTTTGTTGTGAATTGGCGCTATATAAATAGTTGAATTGAATTGAATTGAATTGAAATGTAAATTACTTGCACCACAACATCCAGCGTTTGGCCCTTTGCTTTTCTGCGTATACAGTATTTGGATGATCTACCTAAAAGCTGTAAAGACACTGTGTGCTGCATGTTTGCAGATGATACAATCATTTATGTTACAACAGAAACTGTGGTAACTAGGCAGGTAACTTTTGGCTTGTTGTTTGCCTGACCAGCCTTTTCTGCCCCTTGTCTGTCTGCCCTGCCTCACTCCCTGCCCACCTGCTGGAGCCACAGCCATACTGGACACTATTGTTCCCCTAGAAGACTCCAGACCCTTTCTCCTATTAAACTCTTCTCACTCTAACCACCTGTTAAATTTGGGGTTTGGACTTGGATTTTGAAGATCTGGATTTGGATGTGAATATTGTATGTTTGGACTTGAATTTGGACCTAGTTTCTATGGATTTGGATTTTGGACTTTTGAACTGGAAATTGGATTCTTGAGAGCAATTTTGGTTATTTGATTTAATCCAATAGACATTTTAGGTTTTGGACTCCTTGGTTTTGCACCCTACCTTGTCACCAGCACTCATTCATCTACCACATTGACATCAGCTGGATTTCGTTCATCTCTTCACTGACCTCACTGCCCCTCCCTCCATTTAAGGAACACTAACGTTTTTATCCTTCCAAGCCCCCTCATCCCCGCCTGTGGACCACCACTGCACACTCACCAACCTGCACTTCCCCCCTGCACAAGTAGGATTATCAATATACTCCAGAGATCAGTCAGTTCAGCTCCATTAACTCTGACTGCTACATCTTGTTTAAAGAGGTAATGAGAGAGAGACTTTGTTTCAGCAACGCAACTCCAAGCTTACACACTACTTGACACCACTCCCTCTAATCCCCTATTGTTTAATAAACTGCAGTATCTAAAAATCTCCTCTCTGCTGCTCTCTTGTTTTTGGGTCCAAACAAACTGAATACACTTACAACTAAATATTTAAGATGATTTTTCTTCAAACATGCTGAAGTAAAAAAAAAATTACATATTCCTAATTAATACAGTAATACTTTAATATGAGTGTGACCAAAGTCTCTGTTGGAGTCAGTGTGATCATTTCCATAGAGCCACTTTGCATCAGCAGCACCATGCTCCAGTGCTCTGGGAGAGTTTATAGTCCTGAGAGTTGAACACTGGATGACTGACAGCTGTCCTTCATGACAACAGAAGACACAGAAATCCTCCTCATCAAAAACATGACTCTGATCTCCGTCCTCATCTGGACTCTCCTCTGCTGCTGCTTCACAGGTAAAGTCCAGAGAATCCAACTCCTCTCCTCTATCAACATCCGTCACTCAGAAATGAAGCCCACAAAACCATGATGCTGCTTTCTGTTTTTGTCTCTGTGTCCTCAGAGTCCAGAGGTCAGGTCACAGTGACTCAGCCTGGAGCAGTGAGCTCTGCTCTGGGAGGAACCACAACCATCAACTGTAAAATCAGTCAGAATGTGCATGGAGGGAACCATTTGGACTGGTATCAGCAGAGAAATGGAGAAACTCCTAAACTTTTTATTAAGTTAATCAGTCAGCGAGAACCAGGGATTCCAGATCGTTTTTCAGGCAGTGGATCAAACTCTGACTTCACTCTGACCATCAGTGGAGTCCAGGCTGAAGATGCAGCAGTTTACTACTGTCAGAGCATTCACAACATCAACAGTCAGTGGTTGTTCACACAGTGAAAAAGCATCGTACAAAAACCTCCCTCAGTCAGACTGAACAGAAACTGAACTGATGCTGCAGCTGGAAGCTACTGCAGAGACTGATACAGTTCACTGATGACAAACAACAGAAATCAATTCAAAATTAGATACAGAACAGACAATGTACCTGTCAAGATAAATTTATATAAATTAGATTTGGCAACTTACTTCTTTTCGTTTGGCAACTTACTTCTTTTCGCTTTTTTGAAACAGCTGGTTGAAACTACATTTCCATGTGATGGCTGTAATGGTAATAGCAACACTACGCTTCTGGTGTCACTAAATTTCACTTGTGTCTCACAAGTGCCTTTCATCTTCTCATACACATGTGCCTACACACACACACAAACACACACAAACACACACACATAGCTGTAGCATCAGCACAAAGTATCTCAAATGGTTTTTCATCCAAACAGCTGTGGGAAAATACATCTTAGGCATAATTTTATTTTAGCAAATCAGATTGTATGCAGATGATATCCTCATATACTTGACAAAGTTCTCATTTCTTTCATCTAATGTGCAGCTAATCTTTAGGCCTTTTTCTGTTGCATTTCTGACTCTCATCTCTCATTTAACTTTTAACAACTGCAGTAGTAGCAGTAGCATCTGCTAATGTGATAACTATCAAAGTCACATATCAACAAACAGTAATTTTAAGCTATTAAAACACAATCATAATCATCCATGTCTTAGAATATCCATCAGTTTTACAATGTGATGGTTGTAAAAGTAATAGCATAACTATGGTTCTAGTGTCACTAAAGCTCAGCTGTGTGTCTTTCCTAAGCTTCATTGTCTTAGCAGGCAGTATACAGGTGGAAGGACACAGCAGTGGCCTTTTGCACACATGAGCATTTTTTAACACCTTTTGTTGTTTGTGAATTTTTACAGGAGCTTCATCTGGGGATAAAGTCTCAGAGCCTCACCTCTCATACAAGTCACCTTGACCAACATCCCATTTCAGTGGTCTTCATTTGTAGAGGTAGCTTTCAGTGAACTCAAGCAAAGAGTCACTTCTGTTCTCATTCTCACTCTCCCAGATCCTCAGCAGCAGTTTGTGGAAGAGGAAGAGGCTTCCAACACTGGGGTGGTGAGCAATCTTTACTCGAAGATTCACTGTCAGCAAAAAAAAAATGCATTCCTGTCTTTTCTCTCAAGTCTCCCAGAGAGAAGAACTTTGATGTTGATAACAGGGAGTTGCTGGCCATTGAACTCTACTGGAGGAGTGGCATCACTGGCTTGATGGAGCAGGGCAGCTTTCATCATGTGGAATGACCATAAGAACTTGGAATATATTCACAGTTTCTCCCCTGAACATGTCCAAACCACCTCAATCTAGCATCTCTGACTTTATCTCCCACACATGTAACATGAGCTGTCCCTCTGATGTCCTCATTCCTGATCCTGTCCATCCTCGTCACTCCCAAAGAGAACCTCAACATCTTAAGCTCTGCTACCTCCAGCTCTGCCTCCTGTCTTTTCTTCAGTGCCACTGTCTCTAAGCCGAACAACATCTCTGGTCTCACCACCATCTTGAACATCTTTCCTTTCATTCTCGCTGATACTCTTTTATCACAAAACACACCTGATACTTTTCTCCACCCGTTCCAACCTGCTTGCACTCACCTCTTCACCTCTTTTCCACACTCTCCATTGCTCTGAACTGTTGACCCTAAGTACTTAAAGTCCTGCACCTTCTTCACCTCTGCTCCCTGTAACCTCACTGTTCCACCTGGGTCCCTCTCATTCACACACATGTATTCTATCTTACTGTGGCTAAGCTTCATTCGTCTGTTTTCCAGAGCAGACCTCCACCTCTCTAGATTTTCCTCCACCTGCTCCCTGCTCTCACTACAAATCACAATGTCATCTGCAAACATCATAGTCCATGGAGATTCTTGTCTAACCTCATCTGTCAGCCTGTCCATCACCAGAGCAAACAAAAAGGGGCTCAGAGCTGATCCTTGATGCAGACCCACCTCCACCTTGAACTCCTCGGTCACACCTACAGCACCTCACCACTGTCTTACAGCTCTCATACATGTCCTGCACCACTCTAACATACTTCTCTGTCGCTCCAGACGTCCTCATACAATACCACAGCTCCTCTCTCTGCACCCTGTCATACGCTTTCTCTAAATCTACGAAGACACAATGCAACTTCCTCTGACCTTCTCTGTACTTCTCCATCAGCATCCTCAAAGCAAATACTGCATCTGTTGTACTCTTTCTAGGCATGAAACCATATTGCTGCTCACAAATACTCACCTCTGCCCTTAGCCGAGCTTCCACTACTCTTTCCCACAACTTCATTGTGTGACTCATCAGCTTTATTCCTCTGTAGTTGCCACAGCTCTGCACATCTCCCTTGTTCTTAAAAATGGGCACCAGTACACTTCTCCTCCAGTCCTCAGCATCCTCTCACTCTCCAAGATCTTGTTAAACAAACTAGTCAGAAACTCTACTGCCACCTCTCCTAGACACTTCCATACCTCCACAGGTATGTCATCAGGACCAACTGCCTTTCCACTCTTCATCCTCTTCAACATCCTCCTCATTTCACTCTTACTAATCTTTGCTACTTCCTGCTCCACACCAGTCACCTCTTCTACTCTTCGTTCTCTTTCATTTTCCTCATTCATCAACTCTTCAAAGTTCTCCTTCCATCTTCCCATCACACTCCTGGCACCTGTCAATACATTTCCATCCTTATCTTTAATCACACTAACCTGCTGCACATCCTTCCCATCTCTATCTCTTTGTCTGGCCAACCTGTACAAATCCACCTCTCCCTCTTTAGTGTCCAATCTAGCATACAAGTCCTCATATGCTCTTTGTTTGGCCTTTGGCACCTCTACCTTCACCTTACGCTGTATCTCCCTGTACTCCTGTCTACTCTCTTCAGTCCTCTCAGTGTCCCACTTTTTCACTTTTTCTGGCATGCTGACGACATCCTATTATATCTAAAAACCCTTATATTTCCATTGATCAGGGTTTAGTCAGATCAGATATGAATGCATGCTTTCTAGATACTCCCTCCATTTTCAAATGTGCAGCAAATGATTAAAAGTGTTGGAACTGTGCATTTCAACAAACTGAAGTAAATACTATATATCCAGGTTTACTATGTGACAGAAATAAATCGCAAGCTGGAATTATTAATAAGTTTTTAAAAATGTGATGACAACGTATTTTTCTGTCTTTACTAAAATCAATGTCCCTTTGTTAGTATCACACTGACTTCACATAAAATCAAAGTAAAGGAAATATTTCCAGTCCAAATTACTACTTATGGTGCTGCCATCAGTGTCATGTGCAAAAGGTACCAATACGAATATTAAATGTGGGGTTTCAAATAATCTTTGTTGTGGTGACAATCAAAGTAGTGTTGTAAAAAGCTGGTTGTGGAGGGAATAACTGTAGTAGTTACTGAAATTTTATTTGTAAGTGTTTACACTACTTGTTACTGAGAAAAGTATTAATGTTGCAGTTACGAACCACCACTGACACACACACACACACACACATACACACACACACACACGTTTATCAAACATATTGGGCATTGTTTTAAAATCACCTAATGTGTAACACTAATTCTCAGAGATCTAATTACTTTCTTCATCATAGTTATAGTTCATCTCATATTCCACTAATGTCCAATTGAAATCACATATTTTTATCTAACTGTCCCAAAAAAGTTAAGAAGAATCCACCTTTGCGTCAATGATAACAAGCTTGGTTGTGACATCTGACCTCCATCTTGAATTGAAGCTATTTCGGAGACCAGCACCTGGTCGAGGAAGCCACAGGAAAATGGAAACTATCGTGTTAGAGTGACAGAGCCGACAGATGTGACATGTATCACTGTACATATCACTATAAAGCTTAATACAATTATACAGTCAGTTGAGAAAAATCCTTCATAATCCCAGAGACCCTTTGTAAATTCAACATATCTACTGTAAACATTTCACACAATTATTATTCCTTTAATAATACACATGACCATGAGTTGTGTGACGAGTTTGTCTTTACTGATGTGTCACTGAGTCATTTGGTTTATGTGAATACTGATTTTCATTTTTATTGAAAGAACATCTCACATCACAGACATGTTATATCACTATGGCTTTATTAGCAGATAAAATGCCAGGTGGCTTGAATTAGAGGCTCATTTCCATAGAGCCACTTTGCATCAGCAGCACCATGCTCCAGTGCTCTGGGAGAGTTTATAGTCCTGAGAGTTGAACACTGGATGACTGACAGCTGTCCTTCATGACAACAGAAGACACAGAAATCCTCCTCATCAAAAACATGACTCTGATCTCCGTCCTCATCTGGACTCTCCTCTGCTGCTGCTTCACAGGTAAAGTCCAGAGAATCCAACTCCTCTCCTCTATCAACATCCGTCCCTCTGAAATGAAGCCCACAAAACCATGATGCTGCTTTCTGTTTTTGTCTCTGTGTCCTCAGAGTCCAGAGGTCAGGTCACAGTGACTCAGCCTGGAGCAGTGAGCTCTGCTCTGGGAGGAACCACAACCATCAACTGTAAAATCAGTCAGAATGTGTATTATGGGAGCTGTTATAAGTTTGGTTGGTATCAACAAAAAGGTCAACAAGTTCCTAAACTGCTTATTTATTGTGCCAATCAGCGAGCATCAGGGATTCCAGATCGTTTTTCAGGCAGTGGTACAGACTCTGACTTCACTCTGACCATCAGTGGAGTCCAGACTGAAGATGCAGCAGTTTACTACTGTCAGAGTTATCACTACATCAACAGTCAGTGGTTGTTCACACAGTGAAAAAGCATCGTACAAAAACCTCCCTCAGTCAGACTGAACAGAAACTGAACTGACGCTGCAGCTGGAAGCTACTGCAGAGACTGATACAGTTCACGGAGGACACACACACACACACACACACACACACACACACACACACACACACACACACACATAATGCCCATATAGTCACTTTGCAACATATTCAGACCTTTTTGTTTACTGCATGTTACTGTACACAAATAATATTTTTCCAGGAATCTACATACAATAAATCCTAATGACAAAGTGATCAAAAATTATTTTTATAAAAAAAATAAAATAAAATCGTCTTATTACAGATCATTTAACTGCTTCACAAAGTCAACACTTTGTGATGTAACACATTGGACCCAAAAACTCTTACCCATGAGACAATACTTCCTTTACACTGCATTTATTTTTAACAGTGAAGTGCAAATGTGTGTGAGTATGAATGCTTGTCTGTCTGTGTGGGCCCTGAGGTAGACGTGTCCAGGGTGGACGCCACCTCTCGCCCAATGACAGCAGGATAGGCTCCAACAAAGAGGATAAGTGGTTACAGATAATGTTTAAATGGATGTAGTTAAGTAAAAAGCACATATATTTTCTCTTAGATGTAGTGGAGTAAAAGTCAAAGTAGACATAATAAAATCTATATACAAATGTACTTGAGTTTTTGTACTTTCACTACTTGAAAAGTGGGATTTTCGTCAGTAAAAAGCACTTTGAATTGCAGTGGAAACTCAATAGATATATTGACTGATTTTGATTTTGGCTCAGTGTGATTAGAACCTCAAACAGTGGCTTGAATACATTTGATGTATTGTAACATGCTGTCATGTTTTACCTTTTATGACCAAACATGGCATATTATAAGTTTAAAGAAAGCTCACACACAAAAACTTAACTTATATTTCAGCTCTTTGGGTTCACACAGCTTTTTTAAAGGAAACATTAAAGCTTTTTTTAGAAAAATATTCCTACTCTTGAATCCTTCAGCATCTGAACTGTTACTACAAATACAGTTGCCAAATTGACCTTTATGGGTCTAACTTATACCCACAGCAGCCAAAGTATCCAGACACTTTGTTGAGCTGTTCATAACAGCCTTCATTATATGTAAGAGGTCAACAGAAGAAAAGAACTTTCATTTTTTGGGCCTTTGTGTCAAAGAACAGGCATCATTTAATTTTTTTAAAAAGCAGATCATAATCACCACATACATATTTTTTGCATGTCTTAATGGAAAAGATTCAGGATGTTTGTTTTTTGGCTTTGACTGACTGTCGAACGTCAGATCCAGGAGGAACAATGAGTTTTCTGCACTGGTCGTGAAACAGATGAACGGTTCTTTACACTTGCAAGACTACAGGAGGGGAGTCACTGGAGTATGCCCATCCAGTCTACTTGTGTTTTGAGGACTTGGAGAAGGCTTATGACCCCCTCTCTCAGTGGGGGGTATTGCAGGAGTAGGGGGTGGAGAGGCCATTGCCATCCAGTCCTTATATAACTGGAGTGAGAGTTGTCTGTACTCTCGGTAAGAAGTCAACATGTTTTCTGTCAGGGGTTGCGACTCGTCACTGATCCTGTGATTTGGATGGACAGGATTTTAAGGCGCAGCTGGGGGGAAGAGAGAGTCCGGTTCAGGGACCTCAGAATCTCTTTTCCCTGTTCTGTGGTCTTCATCAGACCATGACAATCAGTATGCAGTGGGACAATTTACAGCTGAGTGTGAGTAGCTTGTGATGCGAATCACCTACAAGTCTGAGGCCATGATTCTCAGATGGAAAATGGTGGATTGTGCCCTTCAGGTTGGAAATAAGTCACAACCCCAAGTGAAGAAGTTTAGGTATCTTGCGTTTTTGTTCATGAGTGGTGATAAAATACTTAGTGAGACTGACAAACAGATTGGTGCAGAAATTGTACCAGAGTGTTTTGGTGAAGTCTGAGATAAAGGCCAGAATCTCAAGTGACCAGTCAATCAATGTTCCAACTCTCACCTATGGTCATGAGCTCTGGGTAATGACCAAAAGAATAAGATCACGAATACAAGCGGCTAAAGCGTTTCCTTTGTATGGTGCACGGTCTCAGCCTTAGAGATAGGATGCAGAGCTCAGACATCCAAAGAGAGCTTGGAGTAGAGCTGCTGCTTGTTGATGGGAGTAAGTTGAGATGGTTCCGGCATCTTGAAAGAACGTCTGGTGGGCACCTCACATTAGAGGTCTTTCAGGCACGTCCAGATTATCCCTTGGTGAAGCCACATTGCAGAGATAATATGTCTCATCCGTTCTGGAAATACATCAGAATCCTGCCAGAGGAGCTGGAAATTGTTGTTGAGGAGAAAGACATTATGAAAGCCTCACTAAATCTCCTGTTAACACAGCCTGTTTATACATAATTGGAAGATGAGGGATGGATTTCATACACAGATTATTTAAATAAATCAGACTTTGCAGAATTATAGATTAAAAAAATTAGCTTGAATATATTTAACTTCAACTACTCAAATTGTACAAAGTTGGACAAAGCTGATCATGAGATCATTTGGAAAAGAACAAACTGTTATTCTTACATGAGCAACCTGTTGGGACAAGTACAAGACTAGATCAGAGAACTGTGAGACCAGCACCTGGTTGAGGAAGCCACAGGAAAACAGAGATACTTTCATTTTATACTGACAGAGCTGACAGATGTAACATATGTCACTGTACATAACACTATGTAGTTTAATACATTCATAAGTTCACTTGAGAAAATCCTTGATGGAGTAGATTTCACAAATCTACTGTGAACATTTCCCACAGAAACACATAAAGCCTGGTCTCCTTTAAAATACAAACATGAGCATGAGTTGTTAAACTGGTCTTTACTGATGTGTCATTAAGTCTTTGGTTCGTGTGAATGTTCACATTTTAATTATGTTGGACGAAAATCTCAGATCATGACAAATTCTATCACTTGATGCAGATGATGTCCTGCTTTTTCTTCTAATCACAGAAACACTTTTTCTATCATTGTTGGTTAATTTGATTGTGTTTTCTTTCTAGAATTAGAATAAACCAATTTACCTGTGAACATATATGAGAATCAGACTTGAATGTTGATGGAGATTTTTATAACTGTGGCTCATTAATCCATGAAGATAAATTATGTCACAATGTTGTTTAACAATTTGGTGAAACTGAGACTTTAACAGGGACTAAATGATTTTAAATCCCTCTTTGAAAATGATTGTAGAGCAAAGTTAAGAATGTGTAACGTGATGCATTAATGATGATCTCATGAATATTGCAGATGTGATAAAATCTTTATTCTTTTGGAATCACACACTCATCAACATTAACACGAGAAACAAATAGAGACAGAGAGAAAGCAGCTGCAGAGTCCCAGTGATTCAGGTCAGGAGTGGGGACACTGGTCTCTCCTCAGTGTCTGCTTGAGTGAAGTCTGGGAGCCCTGGGTGGCCTCACAGGTCACAGAGTCCACCTTCCCCCACTGGTCTGCAGGGAGCCTCAGGGTGCTGCTCCAGCTGTAGCGTCCGTCCTTCTCCAGCACCACAGGGCTCCTGCTCTCCTCCCAGCTGATGCTGCTGCTGCTGTCCACCTTCCAGGACAGACTCCAGTCTGAGGGGAAGCCCTTGTTGGCCAGACACATGAGCGTGGCCTTGCCCTTCTCTAGTTCCTCACTGGAGGGGGGCAGCACAGTCAGGGTGGGATGGGCATCACCTACAGTAGGAGACACCAATCAGCTTAGAGGACAGAGACCACACAGCTGTCAATCAAACAGTTGAGACCTTGTCCTGTGTGAGAGCTGATTTTCCTCTTTAAGCAGTTTCTGTCAGATGGTTTTTCTGCTCCAACAGTCACTGACTCACACATTGTTTCACTTCCCTTTGAAAAACCTCTCATGTAAATCAGACAGAATCATCAGACAGTTTGAACTGAAATATGTCCAATTACACCGGAGACAAAACTCTGCCATCATCTAAAATTCTAAATCCACAATAATCAAATATATTCAGTGGAAACAGAAACATCATATTTTCTTCATGTGGACAATGTTTAAACAGACACTTAACAAAAGGATCAAATTATTTCAAAAATAAATATATCAGAGAATTTCTGCATTTTCACATAACTACCTTTGTCTTCACTTTTCAATTTTAGTTGAAGAAAGTGAATTTTTATGTATTTTAGCAACAGTCACTGTGACACAAAACACAAACTAACTGTTAGAAACACTTTGTCAGTTGAATTAAACATTTATCTTGTCCACACTTCAGCCTGTTTACATTTAATTAAACAGGTTGTTTCCTTGATGAAAGGAGACAAACTAAAACCTGATCACAAACAGTGTTGATAAAAACAAGAACAATAATTTGCTAGAAACGAAATCTGAATTTAAAATGTTACTTTTCCACATGATATTTAATATTTATGCAGAAACTTACTTCCAACATCCAGTCTGGTTCCTCCACCAAAAGTCCACCACAGTGATACAAACTGACTGAGTCGTCGTACAACAACCTCTGACTGTACAGAGACACGACTCTCTGACTTTGTCCAACTGTACAAAACCTTCAAACCTCAAATTGCAACTTCACAATTACATATTCAACTAATGATTTAACCACTGGCTTAATATTTAACGTTATTTAAAATGAGTTTCTAAATTTTGAGTATAAATACAGACTTAGTTTAATAGAAAAATATTTCTGCAGATCTTATAAATTACCAATGAAAGACAACAGTTTGTTATGAAATGTTGAATATGGACCAAATAAAATTAACTCCTGAAATAAAAACATGTTTAAACATTTGACTTACTTCCAACATCCAGTCTGGTTCCTCCACCAAAAGTCCACCACAATGATACAAACTGACTGAGTCGTCGTACAAAAACCTCTGACTGTACAGAGACACGGTTCTCTGACTTTGGAACAAACAACAAAAACTAGTATTCACTGACTAATATTAAGTCTGATATGAAAAGTAAAAATAAATACGATGCCTTTACCAATACTACAATATTGTTGATAATTATATTTTTTCCATTAAAAAGATTTTGTTGATTTATTTGGAAATACTTCTACAAAAAACTAAACATACTGACAAAAAACATTTTTGGAATATGATACTCATCAAAAATCAAATTTTCAAAAGTTCTTAATTCATTTTCCAGAAATCCGAATCCATCCATTAGAAAACATCATCATCAGAATAATCCAAGTCCCTGTTGGAGTCAGTGTGATCATTTCCATAGAGCCACTTTGCATCAGCAGCACCATGCTCCAGTGCTCTGGGAGAGTTTATAGTCCTGAGAGTTGAACACTGGATGACTGACAGCTGTCCTTCATGACAACAGAAGTCACAGAAATCCTCCTCATCAAAAACATGACTCTGATCTCCGTCCTCATCTGGACTCTACTCTGCTGCTGCTTCACAGGTAAAGTCCAGAGAATCCAACTCCTCTCCTCTATCAACATCCGTCCCTCTGAAATGAAGCCCACAAAACCATGATGCTGCTTTCTGTTTTTGTCTCTGTGTCCTCAGAGTCCAGAGGTCAGGTCACAGTGACTCAGCCTGGAGCAGTGAGCTCTGCTCTGGGAGGAACCACAACCATTAACTGTAAAACCAGTCAGAATGTTTATTACAGCAGCCCTAATCATTATTTAGCCTGGTACCAACAGAAAGATGGAGAACGTCCTAAACTGCTTATTTACTACGCCACCACTCGAGCATCAGGGATTCCAGGTCGTTTTTCAGGCAGTGGATCAAACTCTGACTTCACTCTGACCATCAGTGGAGTCCAGACCGAAGATGCAGCAGTTTACTACTGTCAGAGTTATCATGCTATCAACAGTCAAGCTGTGTTCACACAGTGAAAAAGCATCGTACAAAAACCTCCCTCAGTCAGACTGAACAGAAACTGAACTGATGCTGCAGCTGGAAGCTACTGCAGAGACTGATACAGTTCACTGAGGACACACACACACACACACACAATAAATGAAGTCACTCAGAGTAAGTTAACCAAGAAACACAAAAAGTAAATCACTATAACTGTGATATGAAGCTACACTTATCATTTTAGATTCATTAAAGTTTCCACCACAGTTCAGTGTTGCCTGAAGAACTGAACTGTTTTACTTTATTAAATTTGCTAAAACCACCGGAAAAGTCTTAAACTCAAAATTGTACATAACTTCTCATCAATATCACGTATAAGTAGCAGTTGTATGAAAACACACACATGTTTGTTGTAAAATGTGACCTTAGTAATGTTACGGTTAGTATAAGTTCTTTTAGGACGAACCCAAGTAAGGAGACAGTAAGAGGAGGTATAAAGAAAACGGTATTTATTTAAAAAGAAACAGGAGGGTTTAACAACTAAAAATCCCTCCACAGGTGGAGGGTAAAGAACTTACTGAACTAAAGGTAACAAAACAACAAACTAAACACATACAGGGTAAACGACAGACTAAAACAGCTATTCCAACCAAACCACATAACAAGGAATACAAAACCACATAAGGAAAGACCAAACCATAGACCAAAACCTTGACAGTCCAGACAGGGATCAGGCAGGATACAAACTTGTGACAAAGGCAGACAGACAGACAGAGCACTAACACACGCTTACACATAACAAATAATACGAACCAGCAGAGAACACTGGGAAGAGCAGGGTATAAAAGGACGGTGGAACATGTGAAACAAATATGGACAAAACGAGGAAGGTAAAGACAGCAAACAGACTCACAGGAAGAGACACAGGAGGATCAATAAAATAAAAGCCAAAACAGGAAATAAAGCTAGAAAACTTAAACACTGGGACAGGACTGTGACAAGTAACCATAGAAACAGACAGGTTTTAGTAAAGATAAGAAGTTTAAATGTTCATTTCTATGTTTACAACATTAAAGGAAATGTGTCAAACTAAATGGTTTTTGCTCTGAAGTGACAAACATAATTTACCTGTTATGTAAAATAACAGATTTACAATTTTTTACAATACTTTAGGGCTGCTACTATAAAAGATAAAGTAATTGATTGACTTATATTTGGTTTGCTGATTAACAAAATAATAAAAAATTCCATCAAATTCATCATTTGAAATAAAGATTTCAAATGTAAATTACTTGCACCACAACATCCAGCGTTTGGCCCTTTGCTTTTCTGCTTATACAGTATTTGGATGATCTACCTAAAAGCTGTAAAGACACTGTGTGCTGCATGTTTGCAGATGATACAATCATTTATGTTACAACAGAAACTGTGGTAACTAGGCAGGTAACTTTTGGCTTGTTGTTTGCCTGACCAGCCTTTTCTGCCCCTTGTCTGTCTACCCTGCCTCACTCCCTGCCCACCTGCTGGAGCCACAGCCATACTGGACACTATTGTTCCCCTAGAAGACTCCAGACCCTTTCTCCTCTTAAACTCTTCTCACTGTAACCACCTGTAAAATTTGGGGTTTGGACTTGGATCTTGAAGATCTGGATTTGGATGTGAATATTGTATGTTTGGACTTGAATTTGGACCTAGTTTCTATGGATTTGGATTTTGGACTTTTGAACTGGAAATTGGATTCTTGAGAGCAATTTTGGTTATTTGATTTAATCCATTTTAGGTTTTGGACTCCTTGGTTTTGCACCCTACCTTGTCACCAGCACTCATTCATCTACCACATTGACATCATCTGGATTTCGTTCATCCCTTCACTGACCTCACTGCCCCTCCCTCCATTTAAGGAACACTAACCTTTTTATCCTTCCAAGCCTCCTCATCCCCGCCTGTGGACCACCACTGCACACTCACCAACCTGCACATCCCCCCCGCACAAGTAGGACTATCAATATACTCCAGAGATCAGTCAGTTCAGCTCCAATAACTCTGACTGCTACATCTTGTTTAAAGAGGTAATGAGAGAGAGACTTTGTTCCAGCAACTCAACTCCAAGCTTAGACCTCACACTACTTGACACCACTCCCTCTAATCCCCTATTGTTTAATCAACTACAGTATCTAAAAACCTCCTCTGTGCTGCTCTCTTATTTTTGGGTCCAAACAAACTGAATACACTTACAACTAAATATTTAAGATGATTTTTCTTCAAAGATGCTGAAGTAAAAAAAAGTTACATATTCCTAATTAATACAGTAATACTTTCATATCAGGGTGACCAAACACTCTGTTGGAGTCAGTGTGATCATTTCCATAGAGCCACTTTGCATCAGCAGCACCATGCTCCAGTGCTCTGGGAGAGTTTATAGTCCTGAGAGTTGAACACTGGATGACTGACAGCTGTCCTTCATGACAACAGAAGACACAGAAATCCTCCTCATCAAAAACATGACTCTGATCTCCGTCCTCATCTGGACTCTCCTCTGCTGCTGCTTCACAGGTAAAGTCCAGAGAATCCAACTCCTCTCCTCTATCAACATCCGTCCCTCTGAAATGAAGCCCACAAAACCATGATACTGCTTTCTGTTTTTGTCTCTGTGTCCTCAGAGTCCAGAGGTCAGGTCACAGTGACTCAGCCTGGAGCAGTGAGCTCTGCTCTGGGAGGAACCGTCAGCATCAGATGTAAAATCAGTCGGAATGTGTTTAATGGGTACTGTTTAACCTGGTACAAACAGAAAGATGGAGAACGTCCTAAGCTCCTTATTTATACTGCCACCACTCGAGCATCAGGGATTCCAGATCGTTTTTCAGGCAGTGGATCAAACTCTGACTTCACTCTGACCATCAGTGGAGTCCAGACTGAAGATGCAGCAGTTTACTACTGTCTGAGTTTTCATACTATTAAAATTCAAGAGGTGTTCACACAGTGAAAAAGCATCGTACAAAAACCTCCCTCAGTCAGTCAGAACAGAAACTGTACTGATGCTGCAGCTGGAAGTTACTGCAGAGACTGATACAGTTCACTGAGGACACACACACACACAAACACACACACACACTCGTGCACATAGAGTGATCGTGATTAAAGGGAAATAAATGTACATAATTTTACTATGTATGTTACAAACACAGATGATGATGGTTCAAATACTATATTGATAAAGATCACTTACTGTTTTTGTTGTAATTGACATGAACATACACCAGCACAACCAATAGTAATTTGACAGAAATGAGGAAGCTGACTAACTTTGTGAGGAAGAAAATCCATCAGCATCTTATGAATCATTTTGATCAAAATTATACTTTTGATCAAATACTTGATCAAATACTTGCTTTTATGCTGATGACATAAAAAAATATTCCCATTAGTCAGTGTTTAATCAGATCGGAAGTGAATACATGCATTCTGGATCCTCTCTCCATTTTTAAATGTGCAGCAAATGATTTACCTTTAACCAAACTGTAGTAAAAATACATATTCAGGTCTCCTATGTGACAGAAACAAATGGTAAGCTGGAAAATATATTCATATTTCTATAGTGTGATGAATATCAAAACGTTTCCCTGTCTTTACTAAAATAACAATATTATGAAGTGCATGTAATTGTTGGTTCAACATCGACTAATGTTTATAACTGCTTGTCAGAAATCCCGTTTGTTTTTTCATCCCAGCTCCTCGTCGTCCATTCATACAACAATGAAATTACATGTTCTTATCTATCTAACATAAAATATCGTATTGTCTCAACTTTATATAAATAAAGTTGAGTAAACTTTAGAATGTAAATGATGAAATGCTCAGTTATGACCTATGACCCCAAGCTTGAATTGCAGCTATTTTAGCTTTATCATGTGACAGAGGACGGATTTGCAGTACAACGTAGTATTCTTTTAAGATGCACATAGAGAAAAAGATGTGGAAATAAAGTAAAGATTCTCCAGCAACCAGAGTTAACTCAATTACGCAATCTTAATACGGAGTAAAATCCCATGTGTTTGCCTAACAAACACTAATTCAAATTCTTGACTGAACTTGAAGGACACAAGTACCTACTCTAAAAATGTAGAAAAACTCCACAAAATAAAAACTATGTATTATAAACAGTACTGAATGTGATGCTGTTGATAACATAAATGTTTAAGTCTCACCTAGATTAGCTTTACAAACTCTCAATGGTGAAATGGCAGAGCTGGAAAAGTCTGAGCTGATTCACAATTCTCACAGTCCTAATACATAACAATACAATAAACAATAATTTCTAAGTTTAAGTTGAAAGGTGATGTTTATTGTTGAGTTCGTAGTGGGTGGGTGAGTTGTACTGAAGTGCATTGTATTTAAATGGTGGTGTTTTACATGGACAATCTGACTAAAAAAAGAAACTGCCAAGCGTCAGCAAAGCCGTGTTTCTGTTCCACCCTCCAAGATCTAAAATATCAGATTACCATGAGGATTAATAAAGTACCAAGCAATTGCTAAGTTACTTAGTACTAGCGTTAACATGCATGTTAATGAGTGGATTAAAAATGCATATAATCATAGCTAAAATTTCATATCAATTGCACCTGTGGCCTTTGACATTTCCATTGTCTGAACTCTTTTAAAGACACTCATACAGGACATTGGAAAGGAAACAAGGACTCTGTCCCTCACGGGTAACTGATGTTACTATAATCTGATCAGCTGGGATGTATCCATTTGGTTTCTTCTTGTAAGAAGGATGTAAAGAGGCTGCTGAGTGTGCAGAGTTTGGTAGCTTGTAGGACAGCTGAGCTGAAGAGTTTCGCTTGGGGCCTTTTGTGTGGTCTGGGGACCACCTTTGCCATTTGTTGGCAAAGCGCTGGGTAGAAGGGATTGTAGACCTGAATGAAGGAGTTCAAGTAGACAGGGGCTGTGGATTTGACCCCTCCGTATGCAAGAGTCTGTGCTTTGAACCTGATTTGGGCAGCTACAGGAAGCAAGTCCAGAGATTTGAGGATTGGTGTGATGTGTCCTTTTTGGCTGATTAAAAAGGAGATGGCTGCATTTTGGATGATCTGGAGGGGTTTGATTGGACATGTTGGTAGCCCTGTGAACAGGGCATTGCTGTAATCAAGACAAGATGTGACCAGGACCTCCACAATGAGTTGGGTTGCATATTGAGAGATGTCTGTTTTGGACAGGTATAGCTTAAGATGTCTTTTTGTTATCCAAGCAGACATGTCAGACAGGAAGGAAGAAACTCGTGATGAGACATTGAATTAATGTGTGTCATCAGTTAGAGGAAAAGTCATTTGAGTGGATGATAGAACATTGGAATATAGATGAAAAACAGACCCTGACACACCAGCAGACAGGCTGATAGAGTTAGAAACATTCCCTTGCAAGATTACCTCGAATGTACTTCCTAATAAGTAAATGTAATGGTAAATGTTCTGCACTTATATAGCGCTTTTCTACCTATTGGCACTCAAAGCGCTTTACACTGCTTCTTATTTACCCATTCACACTCACAATCACAATCACACACACACTCATACACCAATGGGGGAGCTGCTATGCAGCTGGCCAACACTCACCGGGAGCAACTAAGTTGGGGTTCAGTGTCTTGCTCAAGGACACTTCGACATGTGACCGAAGGAGCCAGGGATTGAACCAACAACTGTGAGATTGGTGGACAACCGCTCTACCTTCCTGCGCCACAGTCGCAGTAAGTAAGTAGTAAGACCAAAGACACGCAAGAGCTCTTCCAGAGAATTCCACATCACAGAGTATGGACAGGAGGGTCTGGTGGTTTACCATGTCAGATAGATCAAGTAAGATTAAGACAGGAGCCTGCAGAGAATCCACAGCTATCAGGAATCTCATTCCTGTGGAATGACCGCTTTTGAAGTCAGACTGGTTGACATCAAGCACGTTGTTCTGAAACAGAAAATCTGAGAGTTGATCAAAGACTGCTCGTTCAAGGGAATTGGCCAGAATGGAAGAAGAGAGACAAGTCTGTAATTCTCAAAAAGGCAGTGGAGTAATCTGGGGCTGTTTAAACGCAGCAGGGAAAGTGCCCGTTGTCATAGTTGTATTAATTATTTGTGTAATGGTTGGGATTAGTGTGGGTGCAACTGCTTGAAGGAGTGGCAGTGATGGCATCCAGAGAAAAAGTGGTAGGATGGTTAGAGAGAATGATCAGAGTGGAAAACAAGCAGAGTTATGCACTGTTGGATGAAGTTAGCAGGAAGCCTCTATCTATGGTGGTGGCGTGTGTGTTTACATCAACACGGAATGGTGCAAGAACTCTGTGCTTGTCTCACGTTTCTGCTCATCGCTAGTGGAGTTTGTGACTGTTAGATGCAGACCGTTCTATTTACCACGGAATTCACCACTGTTTTCATTGTCGAGTGTACATTCCCCAGCGCTAATGCTAAGGAGGCACTGTGTGAACTCTACGGTGCTATTAGCGACCTGCAGAACGCTCACCCCGACGGACTGTTTATTATTGCCGGAGATTTCAACCATGCGAATCTCAGGACTGTGCTCCCTAAACTCCATCAGCATGTGGACTTTGCAACGAGAGGAGGGAACACGCTGGATCTTGTTTACACAAACATCCCCAGCGCGTATCGTGCGGAGCCCCGCCCCCATCTCGGCTACTCAGACCACATCTCCGTTATGCTAATTCCAGCATACAGACCGCTCGTCAGACGCTCTAAACCGGTTCTGAAACAGGTGAAAACCTGGCCAGCAGGAGCTACTTCTGCTCTTCAAGACTGTTTTGAGTGCACTGACTGGGACATGTTTAGGGAGGCCGCAACCAACGGCGATTCCATCAACTTGGAGGAATACACGTCAACAGTAACCAGCTACATCAGCAAGTGCGTTGACGATGTGACCATCTCCAAGACCATCACTACACGCCCAACAGGAAGCCGTGGATAAATGCCAATGTGTGTGCGCTGCTGAAACAAAGAGACGCTGCCTTCAGAACAGGGGACAAGACGGCCTTGAGAACAGCAAGGGCCAAACTGTCCCGTGCCATTAGAGAGGCAAAGCGCGCACACGCAAAGAAAATCCACGACCACTTCGAAGACAGCGGAGACACCCGGCGCATGTGGCAGGGCATCCAGGCGATCACGAACTACAAGACAACTTCACCTGATTGTGACCGCGACGCCTCCCTCCCAGATGCTCTGAACCACTTCTACGCCCGGTTTGAGGCACAGAACAACGTGAAGGCGAGGAAGTCCACTCCACCTCCCAGTGACCAGGTGCTCTGTCTAACCACAGCTGAAGTGAGGAAAACTCTATGCAGAGTTAACCCATGGAAGTCTGCTGGACCAGACAACATTCCTGGCAGAGTGCTCAGGGAGTGCGCAGAACAGCTAGCGGATGTCTTCACAGACATCTTCAACATCTCCCTGAGCAGCAACGTTGTTCCTACGTGCCTCAAGGCAACGACCATCGTGCCTGTGCCTAAGAAGTCTACTGTCTCCTGCCTCAATGACTACCGTCCCGTCGCGCTCACACCCATCGTGATGAAGTGCTTCGAGAGGCTCGTCATGAGGCACATTAAGACCCAACTCCCAACCTCCTGGACCCCATGCAGTTTGCGTATCGTCCAAATCGTTCCACGGACGATGCCATCTCCACGACCCTCCATCTGGCCCTCACCCACCTGGACAGTAAGGACTCATACGTACGAATGCTGTTCATTGACTTCAGCTCAGCATTCAACACAATCATCCTCAGCACCTGACCGAGAAATTGAGCATACTGGGCCTGAACACCTCCTCTGCAACTGGATTCTGGACTTCCTGACTGGGAGACCCCAGTCAGTCCGGATCGGGAACAACATCTCCAGCACCACCACACTGAGCACTGGAGCCCTCAGGGCTGTGTGCTCAGCCCTCTGCTGTTCACTCTGCTGGACGCTTGCGACTGTGTAGCAATGCACAGCTCAAACCACATAGTCAAGTTTGCTGATGACACGACCGTGGTGGGTCTAATCAGCAAGAACGACGAGTCAGCCTACAGAGAGGAGGTGCAACGATTAACAGCCTGGTGTGGAGCAAACAACCTGTCTCTGAACGTTGACAAAACTAAAGAGATGGTTGTGGACTTCAGGAGAGCACAGGGTGACCATTCTCCATTGATCATCGATGGATCCTCAGTGGAGATAGTCAAGAGCACCAAATTCCTTGGTGTTCATCTGGCGGACAACCTCACCTGGTCAGTCAACACCAGCTCCATCACCAAGACTGGAGAAGAGAAATGGAAGCTGACGGCTGCCACCTTACTCGTAAAGAAGGCGACAAAGTTGTTGGCAGTAAGAGCGGTGGATAGGGGAGGTGGAGTGATTTGAATGACGTGGTGTTGCTAAGTTTGTCCTGATAGTATTTATTTTTTTAGAAAAAGATGCAAGCAGACTGATTTTTAGGGGTGCACATGGAGTGCACGTCCACTCAGCATTACCATTAATTAACATGCCAAAAATGACATATCATGGACTAGTGTGTAGTTTGTAGCATTTATTTATTATAAAGCAAGAATCTATTCATGTTAAATATTCTTTTAGTTTGCTATTAAGCCATGTCAGATACATTCTTACACTGAAACAACTTCAGATAAAAGTAGATGACACATAGCATCAAAAAAACAAAACTCCCCTCAACACTTATTGTTTCTTCTGCGATCTCAGTTAAAGGTCTCCTGTCTCCCTCCTCATCTATGAAGGACAGTGTCTTAAACTCAGGTTCTAATGCAGAGGCCATGTACAGAAAGTGTTTGTCCAAGCATTTCACCAAAATAGCAAGTCTGTCACCAAAGCAGGATCCTTATCAGCAAGTCCCCATTCATCTGTTAGCTTCTGAAGAATCTCTGCTGTGTGCCCCCATGTGAAACGGTTTCCCAGTTCACAGAAAATGGCATGTTACGGTGATATAGGACCTAGTTGCACATGAGGTCCAGGCATCTCATGCAATGGCCACAGTTTCTGCAGATGCTATGGCCTCTGTGACTATTCACTTCACATCAGCATGGAGCTGGGGAACGGCGGTTTCTGTCACGAATCGGCACGCGGGTATAGCGTAGCATGGGTCACACTCGTGCAGCAGTTCTTCTGAGTCCATTGTGAATTTTGGGGATAACTGCAGTGCAAAGCTTCTGTCAGTGCTGACTGTGAGGTCGCTTGCTGGCTACCTGTTGCTAACTGGAGCTCTGGGTGATGCCCTGTAAGGTGAAGGCGCAGGTTCGTAGTGTTGCTGCAGTATTTCTCTTTGGTTTTGCATCCTAGGCCATTGTCTAACTCCAGACTATCTGGCTTTTGAAAAAATCCAAAATGCTCCCATACACTTTCTCTCATTTTTGGCAGTGGAGGGTAAATGTTTGCGCCATGTTTTCTCTTTCAGTGTGCTGTGGTTGCAAGATTCAATTTAACACACGCTGCCATGTTGTGGCCACAATGAGCAACATCCTGTAATATGCAACACTACTGAGATAGATGTTTTTTGTGCAGCTGATGGACGATACAGCAACGTTTGAATCAATCTGCGTATTGGTAAGTTGTTATTGTACAATACATGACCGAATCGATTTTCCAAACCCGGTCCTACTGGCTACAGTACTACAACGAAACCAGTGGTTGTTTTTATTTTCATCCATCCATGGTTAATGCTATTCTGACATTACAAATGGCTTTTATTAAACTGTATTTCCAGGCTAAGCGGAATTCTTCATGATCATTTACTAATAGAAAGACCTGACATTTAATAGTTCACATTTAACAGTTTGAGGACTTTGTTCTGCGAGAGGACTTTCTCATAAATTCACAGCTAATAATGATGAAACATTTCCATTCCCCAACCATTATTAGTGAAGAAAAGTTTTATCGACTTGTATGAGCTCACTGCTGCCAACTGAAATGTTAAATACGCTTTTAAAATGTGTGTGTGTGCGTGTGTGTGTGTGTGTTTGTGTGTGTGTGTGTGTGTGTGTCCTCAGTGAACTGTATCAGTCTCTGCAGTAGCTTCCAGCTGCAGCATCAGTTCAGTTTCTGTTCAGTCTGACTGAGGGAGGTTTTTGTACGATGCTTTTTCACTGTGTGAACACATACTGACTGTTGATAACATGAAAACTCTGACAGTAGTAAACTGCTGCATCTTCAGTCTGGACTCCACTGATGGTCAGAGTGAAGTCAGAGTTTGATCCACTGCCTGAAAAACGATCTGGAATCCCTGATGCTCGAGTGGTGGCATAGTAAATAAGGAGCTTAGGACGTTCTCCATCTTTCTGTTGGTACCAGGCTAAACGGTGATAGCTGCTGAAATAAACATTCTGATTGGTTTTACAGTTAATGGTTGTGGTTCCTCCCAGAGCAGAGCTCACTGCTCCAGGCTGAGTCACTGTGACCTGACCTGTGGACTCTGAGGACACAGAGACAAAAACAGAAAGCAGCATCATGGTTTGTGGGCTTCATTTCAGAGGGACGGATGTTGATAGAGGAGAGGAGTTGGATTCTCTGGACTTTACCTGTGAAGCAGCAGCAGAGGAGAGTCCAGATGAGGACGGAGATCAGAGTCATGTTTTTGATGAGGAGGATTTCTGTGTCTTCTGTTGTCATGAAGGACAGCTGTCAGTCATCCAGTGTTCAACTCTCAGGACTATAAACTCTCCCAGAGCACTGGAGCATGGTGCTGCTGATGCAAAGTGGCTCTATGGAAATGATCACACTGACTCCAACAGGGACTTATATCATTCTGATGATGTTTTTAATCGTTTAAAGTTTCTGGGGTTTTAGCTTAGGTTTGGACAGACCTTCTTCCTAAATTTGATATAAATTGTCTTGAATTCTTTAACATACACAAGATCACTGTGTGCCATAATGTACAATAACGTATTGGTGAATAATTTATTTTGCATCATATTCAATGTAGAGTAGATTAAAGAGAAACTGATGTCTGTAGCTCAGAAACCATAACTCAATAAAAGTTTTAATACTTTTCATAGTTTAGGACTTAGATGTGCAAAGTTTAACCAGTCATTATATAACCTGCCTTAACTGGGAATATTTCTGAGAATTCTTTTTTAAGTATCACAGTAATATACAATCGATGGAGGAACTGAACTGTAGAAGATTGTAATGTTAAATAATGTAATTTTTCATGTATTCCTATTGAATTTTCATAGCTGCAGACTTTATTGCAATTTTTTGATATTTAAAACTGCCAAACTTTAAATCTTCTTCCTCTCTCTGCTGCCACCTGTCATTTCAGTGCGAACTGCTGCAGACTACGTGTGTGAATGAGAGGAACCCAGGTGGAATAGTGAGGTTACAGGGAGCAGAGGTGAAGAAGGTGCAGGACTTTAAGTACTTAGGGTTTAGCGGTTCAGACCAACGCAGAGTGTGGAAAAGAGGTGAAGAGGCGAGTGCAGGCAGGTTGGAACGGGTGGAGAAAAGTATCAGGTGTGTTGTGTGATAAAAGAGTATCAGTGAGAATGAGAGGAAAGATGTTCAAGATGGTGGTGAGACCAGAGATGTTGTTCGGCTTAGAAACAGTGGCACTGAAGAAAAGACAGGAGGCAGAGCTGGAGGTAGCAGAGCTTAAGATGTTGAGGTTCTCTTTGGGAGTGACGAGGATGGACAGGATCAGGAATGAGGACATCAGAGGGACAGCTCATGTTAGATGTGGTGAAGAAAAAGTCAGAGAGGCCAGATCGAGGTGGTTTGGACATGTTCAGAGGAGAAACTGTGAATATATTCCAAGTTCTTATGGTCATTCCACATGATGAAAGCTGCCCTGCTCCATCAAGCCAGTAATGCCACTCCTCCAGTAGAGTCCAATGGCCAGCAACTCCTTGTTACCAACATCAAAGTTCTTCTCTCTGGGAGACTTGAGAGAAAAGAAAGGACAGGATACATTTTTTTTTTTGCTGACAGTGAATCTTCGAGTAAAGATTGCTCACCACCCCAGTGTTGGAAGCCTCTACCTCTTCCACAAACTGCTGCTGAGGATCTGGGAGAGTGAGAATGAGAACAGAAGTGACTCTTTGCTTGAGTTCACTGAAAGCTACCTCTACAAATGAAGACCACTGAAATGGGATGTTGGTCAAGGTGACTTGTATGAGAGGTGAGGCTCTGAGACTTTATCCCCAGATGAAGCTCCTGTAAAAATTCACAAAAACCAAAAGTATACATGTGGTAGGACACAGCAGTGGCCTGTTCCACACATGAGCATTTTTTAACACCAGACAATGAAGCTTAGGACACACAGTTGAGCTTTAGTGACACTAGAACCATAGTTATGCTATTACTTTTAGAACCATCATTTTAGAATATCATCTGCATACAATCTGATTTGCTAAAATAAAATTATGCCTAAGATGTATTTTCCCACAGCTGTTTGGATGAAAAACCATTTGAGATACTTTGTACTGATGCTACAGGTATGTGTGTGTTTGTGTGTGTGTGTAGGCACATGTGTATGAGAAGCTGAAAAGCACTTGTGAAACACAAGTGAAATGTGTTTAGTGACACCAGAAGCATAGTGTTGCTATTACCATTACAGCCACCACATTGAAATGTAGTTTCAACCAGCTGTTTCAAAAAAGAAAAACCAAAACGAAAAGAAGAAAGTTGCCAAATCTAATTTATATAAATTTATCTTGACAGGTACATTGTCTGTTCTGTATCTAATTTTGAATTGATTTCTGTTGTTTGTCATCAGTGAATTGTATCAGTCTCTGCAGTAGCTTCCAGCTGCAGCATCAGTTCAGTTTACATTTGAAATCTTTATTCCAAATGATGAATTTGATAGAATTAGAGTTATTATTTTGTTAATTAGCAAACCAAATATAAATCAATCAATTACTTTATCTTTTATAGTAGCAGCCCTAAAGTATTGTAAAACATTGTAAACATGTTATTTTACACAGTAGGTAAATAATGTTTGTCACTTCAGAGCAAAAAACATTTTGTTTGACTCATTTCCTTTAATGTTGTAAACATAGAAATGAACATTTAAACTTCTTATCTTTACTAAAACCTGTCTGTTTCTATGGTTACTAAGGTCACATTTTACAACAAACATGTTTGTGTTTTCATACGACTGCTACTTTTACATAGCAGCAGAGACTGCTGTGTTTTTGTGTTTACGGAAACGTGGCTTAGCAACAGCGTTCCAGACAGCGCCATTCAGCTCGATCAGCTGACATGCTATCGAGCGGACAGAGCTCTCGGGTTTTTCCTCCCGTGGCTTTGTGTTTGCTGATGCTGTTGTTATCTGCAAGCACTGCTCACCCCTGGTGGAGTTTATGATTATCAAGTGCCGGCCGTTCTATCTGCCGAGGGAACATACAACCATACTGCTCGTTTCTGTTTACATTCCCCCGAACAACAACATCAGCAGCAGGAACGATGAACTTAATGAACTGCACCAGTACATCAGTGAGCAGCAGACACCCTGATGCTTTTCTCATCATAGCTGGGGATTTCAACCATGCAGACTTAAAGAGTGTGTTTCCAAAAATACACCAACACATTAACTTTCCAACATGAGGTAATAACATTTTAGACCTTGTTTACACCACACAGAGAGGAGCTTACAAAGCCCTTCCCCTCCCCCACCTCGGTGTCTCTGACCACATCGCTGTCATGCTAATGCCTGCATACAGACCGTTCGTCAAAGTCGCCAAACCGGTTAAAAAGCAGATACAGGTGTGGCCGGAAGGGTCGGCAGAGGCTCTTCAGGACTGCTTTGACACCACTGACTGGAATATGTTTAAGCAGGCTGCCACATACAATAACACCACAGACCTCCAAGAGTACACAGAGACTGTCAGTGCCTACATCAACAAGTGTATTGATGATGTAACTGTCAAAAAGACCATCACTGTACGGGCCAACCAGAAGCCGTGGATGACAGGGGACGTCTACAGACTCCTGAAGACGCGGAACACTGCCTTCAGAGCTGAAGACAGGTGGGCCTGAGAACAGCCAAGGCCAACCTGTCCCGTGGCATTAGAGAGGCTAAGAGACTGTAGTCCAGGAGGATAGCCCATCAATTCAGCAAAAGCAGAGACACTTGGAGCCTGTGGCAGGGGATACAGACCATTATGGACTACAGGCCCCCACCGCGGACCTGTCACAGCAACATCTCTCTGCTGAACGAGGTGAGCGCCTTCTTCACTCGCTTTGAAAAGCAAAACAGCTCCACTGCACAGAAGACTCCACCTCCTCCTGGCAACCAGGTGGTGATGCTGACCCTAGACAGCGTGAGGAGATCCTTCAGCAGGATCAAAGCACAGAAAGCTCCGGGTCCTGACAACATTCCTGGCCGTGTACTGAGAGACTGTGCAGCAGAACTCACCAATGTCTTCACAGACATTTTCAACATCTCTCTACGTCAGGCTGTTGTACCCACATGCTTCAAAGCCATCATTCCAGTCCAGAAGAAGCCGTCTCCATCATGCTTCAATAACTACCGTCCAGTTGCACTTACTCAGATTATCATCAAGTGCTTTGAACGGCTAGTCATGCACCACATCAAGTCTTCCCTCCCCCCCTCCCTGGACCTCTTCCAGTTTGCATATCGGTCCAACCGCTCGACCGACGATGCTGTCGCAACTGCTGTCCACTCAGCACTCAAACATCTAGATAAAAAGGACTCATACGTGAGAATTCTGTTCATAGACTTTAGTTCAGCATTCAACACTATCATCCCTCAACAGCTCATTCACAAACTGGTCTGGCTGGGGCTCAACACTTCGCTGTCAACTGGCTGTTGGACTTTCTAACTGGAAGACCTCAGGCAGTACGGGTCGGCAGTTACACATCCAGCACCATCACACTGAACACTGGGGCCCCCCAAGGATGTGTGCTGAGCCCCCTTCTCTTCACCCTGCTGACCCATGACTGCATACCATCACACAACTCCAACCTCTTCATTAAGTTAGCGGATGACACGACTGTGGTGGGTCTCATTAGCAACAACGATGAGACAAACTACAGGAGTGAGGTGAGACACCTGGCCGGGTGGTGCAGTGACAACAATCTCTCTCTGAATGTGGAGAAAATGAAAGAGACTGTTGTTGACTTCAGGAGAGCGCTCACCCAGCACACTCCTCTAACCATCAACGGTGCTAATGTGGAGAGGGTGAGCAGCACCAAGTTCCTGGGTGTGCACATCACAGAGGACCTCTCCTGGACCGACAACACTACAGCACTAGCCAAAAAATCACAGCAGCGTCTCTACTTCCTCCGCAAACTGAGAAGAGCCAGAGCCCCTCCCCCCATCATGTGCACCTTCTACAGAGGCACCATCGAGAGCATTCTAACGAGCTGCATCACTGTGTGGTATGAGGCCTACAACGCCTCCTGCCGGAAGACCCTACAACGCATAGTGAGAGCAGCTGAGAAGATCATTGGTGTCTCTCTCCCCTCCCTCCAGGACATTTATGGAACCCGTCTCACCCGCAAAGCCCTCTGCATTGCGGGTGATCCCACTCACCCGTCACACAGCTTCTTCAGCCTGCTGCCATCAGGGAGGAGACTGCGGAGCTTACAGGCCAGGACCAGCAGGTTTGAAGGACAGCTTCATCCATCAGGCTGTCAGGAAGCTGAACTCGCTCCCGAACTTGCCCCCCTTCCCTCTTCAGCCTAAGTACTGTACTGTACAGGCACAGAACTATAACCCTCTACTACCTCACATGTCAACTTAATTTAAAGAACTGCTCTTGAGCCCTCTGCACTCTGCCACTTTTACCAGTCTGAATAAGCCATTTTTGCACTAAATCTGTTACCTGCACTGATGTACACTTTACTGGTTTGCACTCCATCTGCCATGTGCTGCTTTTACTTTATTGTACTTTGTATTGTATTTTTATTAGTATACTCTCCAATGCCCTTACTGTATAGTTGAATTGTATAGTGTATTTTATATTTTTATATTTATGTGATCTAGATCGTAGGCTCCACTGTTAGAACTACCAGTAAGCACCATGGATCCGAGAGAAATGCAATTTCAGTTCCTTGTATATATGTGCATGGGGAAGAACTGACAATAAAGCTTGACTTGACTTGACTTGACTTTACGTGATATTGATGAGAAGTTATGTACAATTTTGAGTTTAAGACTTTTCCGGTGGTTTTAGCAAATTTAATAAAGTAAAACAGTTCAGTTCTTCAGGCAAAACTGAAAAGTGGTGGAAACTTTAATGAATCTAAATTGATAAGTGTAGCTTCATATCACAGTTATACTGATTTACTTTTTGTGTTTCTTGGTTAATTTACTCTGAGTGACTTCATTTATTGTGTGTGTGTGTCCTCAGTGAACTGTATCAGTCTCTGCAGTAGCTTCCAGCTGCAGCATCAGTTCAGTTTCTGTTCAGTCTGACTGAGGGAGGTTTTTGTACGATGCTTTTTCACTGTGTGAACAGATACTGACTGTTGATGTAATATTCACTCCGACAGTAGTAAACTGCTGCATCTTCAGTCTGGACTCCACTGATGGTCAGAGTGAAGTCAGAATTTGATCCACTGCCTGAAAAACGATCTGGAATCCCTGATGCTCGAGTGGTGGCGTAGTAAATAAGGAGCTTAGGACATTCTCCATCTTTCTGTTGGTACCAGGCTAAAAGATGATTGTTGCTCGAAACATGAACATTCTGACTGGTTTTACATCTGATGTTGACGGTTCCTCAAAGAGCAGAGGTCACTGCTCCAGGCTGAGTCACTGTGACTCAGCCTGGAGAGGATTTCTGTGTCTTCTGTTGTCATGAAGGACAGCTGTCAGTCATCCAGTGTTCAACTCTCAGGACTATAAACTCTCCCAGAGCACTGGAGCATGGTGCTGCTGATGCAAACTGGCTCTATGGAAATGATCACACTGACTCCAACAGGGACTTGGATTATTCTGATAATGATGTTGTTTCCAAGTAGATGGATCAGATTTCTGGAAAATTAATTAAGAACTTTTGAAAATGTGATTTTTGATGAGTATCATATTCCAAAAATGTTTTTTGTCAGTATGTTTACTTTTTTTGTAGTATTTTTTAAGTATTTCCAAATAAATCAACAAAATATTTTTACTGGAAACAAATATAATTATAAACAATATTGTAGTATTTGTGAAGGTATAGTATCCATTTTTAATTTTCATATCAGACTTAATATTAGTCAGTGAATACTAGTTTTTGTTGTTTGTTCCAAAGTCAGAGAGCCGTGTCTCTGTACAGTCAGAGGTTTTTGTACGACGACTCAGTCAGTTTGTATCACTGTGGTGGACTTTTGGTGGAGGAACCAGACTGGAAGTTGGAAGTAAGTCAAATGTTTAAAAATGTTTTTATTTCAGGAGTTAATTTTATTTCGTCCATATTCAACAGAAAAAATTGTTGCCTTTCACAGGTAATTTATAAGATCTGCAGAAATATTTTTTTATTAAAATAAGTCTGTATTTATACTCGAAATTTAGAAACTCATTTTAAATAACATCAAATATTAAGCCAGTGGTTAAATCATTAGTTGAATCTGTAATTATGAAGTTGGAATTTGAGGATTGAAGGTTTTGTACTGTTGGACAAAGTCAGAGAGCCGTGTCTCTGTACAGTCAGAGGTTCTTGTACGACGACTCAGTCAGTTTGTATCACTGTGGTGGACTTTTGGTGGAGGAACCAGACTGGAAGTTGGAAGTAAGTTTCTGCATAAATACTAAATATGATGTGGAAAAGTAACAGTTCAAATTCAGATTTGAAAGTTTCCAGGAAATTATTGTTCTTGTTTTTATTAACATTGTTTGTGATCAGGTTTTAGTTTGTCTCCTTTCATCAAGGAAATAACCTAATTAATTAAATGTAAACAGGCTGAAGTGTGGACAAGATAAATGTTTAATTCAACTGGCAAAGTGTTTCTAACAGTTAGTGTTTTGTGCCACAGTGACTGTTGCTAAAATACATAAAAATTCACTTTCTTCAACTAAAATTCAAAAGTGAAGACAAAGGTAGTTATGTGAAAATGCAGAAATTCACTGATTAATTTATTGTGTTAGATGGTTTGAAATCATTTGAATCTTTTGTTAAGTGTCTGTTTAAATATTGTCTACATGAAAAAAATCTGATGATTGTTGTTAAATTTACTGTATTTGTTTCTGTTTCCACTGAATATATTTGATTATTGTGCATTTAGTATTTTAGATGATGGCGCAGTTTTCTCTCCTGTGTAGTTGGACATATTTCAGCTCACTGTCTGATGATTCTGTCTTTGCTGATTTACATGAGAGGTTTTTCAAAGGGAAGTGAAACAATGTGTGAGTCAGTGACTGTTGGAGCAGAAAAACCATCTGACAGAAACTGCTTAAAGAGGAAAATCAGCTCTCACACAGGAGAAGGTCTCAACTGTTTGATTGACAGATGTGTGGTCTCTGTCCTCTAAGCTGATTGGTGTCTCCTACTTTAGGTGATGCCCATCCCACCCTGACTGTGCTGCCCCCCTCCAGTGAGGAACTAGAGAAGGGCAAGGCCACGCTCATGTGTCTGGCCAACAAGGGCTTCCCCTCAGACTGGAGTCTGTCCTGGAAGGTGGACAGCAGCAGCAGCATCAGCTGGGAGGAGAGCAGGAGCCCTGTGGTGCTGGAGAAGGACGGACGCTACAGCTGGAGCAGCACCCTGAGGCTCCCTGCAGACCAGTGGGGGAAGGTGGACTCTGTGACCTGTGAGGCCACCCAGGGCTCCCAGACTTCACTCAAGCAGACACTGAGGAGAGACCAGTGTCCCCAGTCCTGACCTGAATCAGTGGGACTCTGCAGCTGCTTTCTCTCTGTCTTTATTTGTTTCTCGTGTTAATGTTGATGAGTGTGTGATTCCAAAACAATAAAGATTTTATCACATCTGCAATATTCATGAGATCATCATTAATGCATCACATGTTACACATTCTTAACTTTGCTCTACAATAATTTTCAAAGAGGGATTTAAAATCATTTAGTCCCTGTTAAAGTATCAGTGTCACCAAATTGTTAAACAGCATTGTGACATCATTTTTCTTCATGGATTAATGAGCCACAGTTACAAAAATCTCCATCATCTTTCAAGTCTGATTCTCATATATGTTATCAGGTAAATTGGTTTATTCTAATTCTAGAAAGAAAACACAATCAAATTAACCAACAATGATACAAAAAGATTTTCTGTGATTAGTAAGAAAAAGCAGAAGATCATCAGCATCAAGTAAAAGAATTTGTCAAGATCTGAGATTTTCTTCCAACATAATTAAAATGTTAACATTCACATGAACCAAAGACTCAGTGACACATCAGTAAAGACCAGTTTAACAACTCATGCTCATGTTTGTATTTTAAAGGAGACCAGGCTGTTATGTGTTTCTGTGGGAAATGTTCACAGTAGATTTGTGAAATCTACTCCATCAAGGATTTTCTCAAGTGAACTTATGAAAGTATTAAACTACATAGTGTTATGTACAGTGACATATGTTACATCTGTCAGCTCTGTCAGTATAAAATGAAAGTATCTCTGTTTTCCTGTGGTTTCCTCAACCAGGTGCTGGTCTCAGAGTTCTCTGATCTAGTCTTGTACTTGTCCCAAAAGGCTTCTTATGTAAGAATAACAGTTTGTTCTTTTCCAAATGATCATATGATCACCTTTGTACAACTTTGTGCAATTTGAGTAGTGTAAGTTAAATATATTCAAGCTATAATTTTTTATCTATAATTCTGCTAAGTTTGATTTATTTAAATAATCTGTGTATGGAATCCATCCCTCATCTTCCAATGATGTATAAACAGGCTGTGTTAACAGGAGATTTAGTGAGGCTTTCATAATGTCTTTCTCCTCAACAACAATTTCCAGCTCCTCTGGAAGGATTCTGATGTATTTCCAGGACGGATGAGACATATTATCTCTGCAATGTGGCTTCACCAAGGGATAATCTGGACGTGCCTGAAAGACCTCTAATGTGAGGTGCCCACCAGACGTTCTTTCAAGATGCCGGAACCATCTCAACTTACTCCCATCAACAAGCATGAGCAGCAGCTCTACTCCAAGCTCTCTTTGGATGTCTGAGCTCTGCATCCTATCTCTAAGGCTGAGACCAGGCACCATACAAAGGAAACACTTTTGCCGCTTGTATTCGTGATCTTATTCTTTTGGTCATTACCCAGAGCTCATGACAACAGTTGAGAGTTGGAACAGCTATTGACTGGTCACTTGAGATTCTGGCCTTTATCTCAGACTTCACCAAAACACTCTGGTACAATTTCTGCACTAATCTGTTTTGTCAGTCTCACTAAATATTTTATCAACACTCATGAACAAAAACGCAAGATACCTAAACTTCTTCACTTGGGGTTGTGACTTATTTCCAACCTGAAGGGCACAATCCATAATTCTCTTTTGTCTGATCATTTTTAACATTTTAATTTACAAAAATGGAAACACAAGATAAAAAACTAAACGATTATCCACTACAGTAAATTTTTATCAGAAAATGTTGTTTCCGACTTTAAGAAAATTAATATATTTGAAACCAAAGATTTGACAGAATTCCCCCATAATTCTCTTTGGTCTGATCATTTTAAACAACATTTGAAATTACAAAAATGGAAACACAAGACAAAAAACTAAAGGATTATCCACTACAGAAGGTTTTTATCGGAAAATGTTACCAAATTTAAGAAAATTAATACATTATCATTTAGTTCACCGCCATGTGTCAATACAGTGGGAAGCAGCCACCTTAACTTTAGTCCCATACGAGCTGAAAATCCTGCTAACAATGCTGCAGCCTCACTGCGTATGATACTCGACCCTGTTGACCCTCTAAGCTGAAAAGGAAGTGGCCTTTACTAAAAAGACTTCTGCTTAGCCTGGAATTCTAGTTGAATAATATATAAAAAGCCCTTTGTACTGACAGAACAAGAAATTGAGAAAAAATCAGTATAATAAATATATACTATCAACATGCATATGCTTTAAACCTTTGATCTTTCCAGTACAGATGTTCCATATACCAGTTCTCATACCAGACACTGAGAGATCATGTCAAGTCCACCACATCTTGACTCTAAACACAAGAAGAGAATAAAGAAAAAGTTTAATTTCAGACAAATCATTTAATCTAGCAGGGTGTTATCACTGTTATCACTTGTTTCAATGTGTCTCCAACAGTCAGTGTGATCATTTCCATAGAGCCACTTTGCATCAGCAGCACCATGCTCCAGTGCTCTGGGAGAGTTTATAGTCCTGAGAGTTGAACACTGGATGACTGACAGCTGTCCTTCATGACAACAGAAGACACAGAAATCCTCCTCATCAAAAACATGACTCTGATCTCCGTCCTCATCTGGACTCTCCTCTGCTGCTGCTTCACAGGTAAAGTCCAGAGAATCCAACTCCTCTCCTCTATCAACATCCGTCCCTCTGAAATGAAGCCCACAAAACCATGATGCTGCTTTGTGTTTTTGTCTCTGTGTCCTCAGAGTCCAGAGGTCAGGTCACAGTAAATCAGCCTGGAGCAGTGAGTTCTGCTCTGGGAGGAACCACAACCATCAACTGTAAAATCAGTCAGAATGTGAAAAATGGGAACCATTTAGCCTGGTACCAACAGAAAGATGGAGAACGTCCTAAGCTCCTTATTTACTATGCCACCACTCGAGCATCAGGGATTCCAGATCGTTTTTCAGGCAGTGGATCAAACTCTGACTTCACTCTGACCATCAGTGGAGTCCAGACTGAAGATGCAGCAGTTTACTACTGTCAGAGTGAACACAGCATCAACAGTCAAGTTGTGTTCACACAGTGAAAAAGCATCGTACAAAAACCTCCCTCAGTCAGACTGAACAGAAACTGAACTGATGCTGCAGCTGGAAGCTACTGCAGAGACTGATACAGTTCACTGAGGACACATTTAATACATTATGATTTAGTTCACTGCCATGTGTCAATACAGTGGGAAGCAGCCACCTTAACTTTAGTCCCATACGAGCTGAAAATCTTGCTAACAATGCTGCAGCCTCACTGCGTATGATACTCGACCCTGTTGACCCTCTAAGCTGAAAAGGAAGTGGCCTTTACTAAAAAGACTTCTGCTTAGCCTGGAATTCTAGTTGAATAATATATAAAAAGCCCTTTGTACTGACAGAACAGGATATTAGTATTCACCATAAGTAGAGTATAATAATACAAACTTTGGGTCCTTTTCAGCACTGTAGCCAGGCTGACAATAACTCATAGCTTTGTTGAGCTTTGTCATAGAATTTTAAATCCTTGTCTTTACATATAATGTCAAACTCCACAGTATCTTAAAAACATCGTAGTACTGTATGATCACAGTAGAATACTTTGCTCTCATAGTTCTACTTGTGGTTTTTAACAATTTACAAAAATAGAACAAGCTTTTCAACATCAAGATCTTTTTCTGTGGAACCAGCTCCAAGTTCATGTTCAGGATTTAGACACTTTCTCTACTTTCAGAACTCAGCTTAAAACTCTCCTTTGTGATAAAGTCTGTAGGTTTGAGCTGGCTCAGCTCGTAGTTGTGCTTCTGTAGACGTAGACTGCCGGGCGACATTGATTTCGTTGTGAATTGGTGCTTTATAGATAACATCCCCAACATTTGCAGCAGCTTTCTTCACAACTATGAGACAGAATCATCTATGAGTCCACTGCGAGTCCAGTACCTGGATCACGATTTTAGTAAAAAATGGAGGCACTGTCAGGCAAGTATTACACAAAACTGTTGAACTGACTGTCAGACTGTCCCTGTAAATTTAATGCATCAACACTGATCATGTCAATTAACACTGTATGCAAAAGTAATTCCTTAATATTAGACCCAGATGTGGTCCACAGTTTCATTCATTCCTTTGATGAACATTGACACAGAGGCACAGATAACATCACACTTATACCTGCAGGGAATTTATAGTCACCAGTTAACTTAACTGCAAGCAAAACAGAGGATCAAAAGGAAAATCACAAATGGACTCTGGCCACAATTTAGCAAATAATTTTACAAAATCAGGCCTGCATGGACTATTGGGTCAAAACGTATAATAAATATATACTATCAACATGCATAATGCTTTGAACCTTTGATCTTTCCAGTACAGATGTTCCATATACCAGTTCTCATACCAGACACTGAGAGATCATGTCAAGTCCACCACATCATGACTCTAAACACAAGAAGAGAATAAAGAAAAATTTTAATTTCAGACAAATCATTTAATCTAGCAGGGTGTTATCACTTGTTTCAATGTGTGTCCAACAGTCAGTGAGATCATTTCCATAGAGCCACTTTGCATCAGCAGGACCATGCTCCAGTGCTCTGGGAGAGTTTATAGTCCTGAGAGTTGAACACTGGATGACTGACAGCTGTCCTTCATGACAACAGAAGACACAGAAATCCTCCTCATCAGAAACATGACTCTGATCTCCGTCCTCATCTGGACTCTCCTCTGCTGCTGCTTCACAGGTAAAGTCCAGAGAATCCAACTCCTCTCCTCTATCAACATCCGTCCCTCTGAAATGAAGCCCACAAAACCATGATGCTGCTTTCTGTTTGTGTCTCTGTGTCCTCAGAGTCCAGAGGTCAGGTCACAGTGACTCAGCCTGGAGCAGTGAGCTCTGCTCTGGGAGGAACCACAACCATCAACTGTAAAATCAGTCAGAATGTGCATGGAGGGAACCATTTGAACTGGTATCAGCAGAGAAATGGAGAAACTCCTAAACTTTTTATTAAGTTAATCAGTCAGCGAGAACCAGGGATTCCAGATTGTTTTTCAGGCAGTTGATCAAACTCTGACTTCACTCTGACCATCAGTGAAGTCCAGACTGAAGATGCAGCAGTTTACTACTGTCAGAGTGAACACAACATCAACAGTCAGTGGTTGTTCACACAGTGATAAATCATCGTACAAAAACCTCCATCAGTCAGACTGAACAGAAACTGATGACAAACAACAGAAATCAATTCAGAATTAGATACAGAACACACAATATACCTGTCAAGATATATTTATATAAATTAGATTTGGCAACTTACTTCTTTTCGTTTTGGTTTTTCTTTTTTGAAACAGCTGGTTTAAACTACATTTCAATGTGATGGCTGTAATGGTAATAGCAACACTACACTTCTGGTGTCACTAAACACCTTTCACTTGTGTTTCACAAGTGCCTTTCATCTTCTCATACACATGTCCCCACACACACACACACACACAAACACACACAAACACACACACATCGCTGTAGCATCAGCACAAAGTATCTCAAATGATTTTTCATCCAAACAGCTGTGGGAAAATACATCTTAAGCATAATTTTATTTTATCAAATCAGATTGTATGCAGATGATATCCTCATATACTTGACAAAGTCCTCATTTCTTTCATCTAATGTACAGCTAATCTTTAGGCCTTTTTCTGTTGCATTTCTGAGTCTCATCTCTCATTTAACTTTTAACAACTGCAGTAGTAGCAGTAGCATCTGCTAATGTGACAACTATCAAAGTCACATATCAACAAACAGTAATTTTAAGCTTTTAAAACACAGTCATAATCATCCCTGTCTTAGAATATCCATCAGTCTTACAATGTGATGGTTGTAAAAGTAATAGCATAACTATGGTTCTAGTGTCACTAAAGCTCAGCTGTGTGTCTTTCCTAAGCTTCATTGTCTTAGCAGGCAGTATACAGGTGGAAGGACACAGCAGTGGCCTTTTGCACACATGAGCATTTTTTAACACCTTTTGTTGTTTGTGAATTTTTACAGGAGCTTCATCTGGGGATAAAGTCTCAGAGCCTCACCTCTCATACAAGTCACCTTGACCAACATCCCATTTCAGTGGTCTTCATTTGTAGAGGTAGCTTTCAGTGAACTCAAGCAAAGAGTCACTTCTGTTCTCATTCTCACTCTCCCAGATCCTCAGCAGCAGTTTGTGGAAGAGGTAGAGGCTTCCAACACTGGGGTGGTGAGCAATCTTTACTCGAAGATTCACTGTCAGCAAATAAAAATGCATTCCTGTCCTGTCTTTTCTCTCAAGTCTCCCAGAGAGAAGAACTTTGATGTTGGTAACAAGGAGTTGCTGGCCATTGGACTCTACTGGAGGAGTGGCATCACTGGCTTGATGGACCAGGGCAGCTTTCATCATGTGGAATGACCATAAGAACTTGGAATATATTCACAGTTTCTCCTCTGAACATGTCCAAACCACCTCAATCTGGCCTCTCTGACTTTATCTCCAAAACATCTAAGATGAGCTGTCCCTCTGATGTCCTCATTCCTGATCCTGTCCATCTTCGTCTCTCCCAAAGAGAACATCAACATCTTAAGCTCTGCTACCTCCAGCTCTGCCTCCTGTCTTTTCTTCAGTGCCACTGTCTCTAAGCTGAACAACATCTCTGGTCTCACCACCATCTTGAACATCTTTCCTTTCATTCTCGCTGATACTCTTTTATCACACAACACACCTGACACTTTTCTCCACCTGTTCCAACCTGCCTGCACTCACCTCTTCACCTCTTTTCCACACTCTCCGTTGCTCTGAACCATTGACCCTAAGTACTTAAAGTCCTGCACCTTCTTCACCTCTGCTCCCTGTAACCTCACCGTTCCACCTGGGTCCCTCTCATTCACACACATGTATTCTGTCTTACTGCGGCTAAGCTTCATTCCTCTGTTTTCCAGAGCAGACCTCCACCTCTCTAGATTTTCCTCCACCTCCTCTACTCTAACAGACTTCCTCATACCACAGCTTCTCTCTTGGCCTGACACTAATAATCTTTAAATAATCTTAAACTAATCTTTGCTACTTCCTGCTCCACACCAGTCACCTCTTCTACTCTTCGTTCCCTTTCATTTCCTTCATTCATCAACTCTTCAAAGTTCTCCTTCCATCTTCCCATCACACTCCTGGCACCTGTCAATACATTTCCATCCTTATCTTTAATCACACTAACCTGCTGCACATCCTTCACATCTCTATCTCTTTGTCTGGCCAACCTGTACAAATCCACCTCTCCCTCTTAAGTGTCCAACCTAACATACAAGTCCTCATATGCTCTTTGTTTGGCCTTTGCCACCTCTACCTTCACCTTACGCTGTATCTCCCTGTACTCCTGTCTACTCTTTTCAGTCCTCTCAGTGTCCCACTTCTTCTTAGCTAACGTCTTTCCCTGTATACACTCCTGAACATCCTCGTTTCACCACCAAGTCTCTTTGTCCACTTTCCTCTTTCCTGATCAGGAGTATCCTCCAACCTGTCTCCCTGATCACATTAGCTGTATTGGTCCAGTCATCTGGAAGCACCTCCTGACCACCCAGAGTCTGTCTCAGCTCCTCCCTGAAAACTACACAACATTCTTCTTTGTTGAAACTTCCACCACTTCATCCTCTGGTCTGCCTTAGTCCTCTTCATCTTCCAAAACTACAGCTCTTACAGTGGATTTACAAATAATACTGGTAACCAGTAACTGGTTGATATCATGACATTAACCAATGAAGAGGACTGTCTGCAGCAGTTGGCACTGAAATGACAGGTGGCAGCAGAGAGAGGAAGAAGATTTAAAGTTTGGCAGTTTTAAATATCAAAAAATTGCAATAAGGTCTGCAGCTATGAAAATTCAATAGGAATACATGAAAAATTACATTATTTAACATTACAATCTTCCACAGTCCAGTTCCTCCATCGATAGTATATTACTGTGATACTTAAAAGAAATTCTCAGAAATATTCCCAGTTAAGGCAGGTTATATAATGACTGGTTAAACTTTCCACATCTAAGTCTCAAACTATGAAAAATATTAAAACTTTTATTGAGTTAAGGTTTCTGAGTTACAGACATCAGTTTCTCTTTAATCTACTCTACATTGAATATGATGCAAAATAAATTATTCACCAATACGTTATTGTACATTATGGCACACAGTGATCTTGTGTATGTTAAAGAATTCAAGACAATTTATATCAAATTTAGGAAGAAGGTCTGTCCAAACCGAAGCTAAAACCCCAGAAACTTTAAACGATTAAAAACATCATCATCAGAATGATATAAGTCCCTGTTGGAGTCAGTGTGATCATTTCCATAGAGCCACTTTGCATCAGCAGCACCATGCTCCAGTGCTCTGGGAGAGTTTATAGTCCTGAGAGTTGAACACTGGATGACTGACAGCTGTCCTTCATGACAACAGAAGACACAGAAATCCTCCTCATCAAAAACATGACTCTGATCTCCGTCCTCATCTGGACTCTCCTCTGCTGCTGCTTCACAGGTAAAGTCCAGAGAATCCAACTTCTCTCCTCTATCAACATCCGTCCCTCTGAAATGAAGCCCACAAAACCATGATGCTGCTTTCTGTTTTTGTCTCTGTGTCCTCAGAGTCCAGAGGTCAGGTCACAGTGACTCAGCCTGGAGCAGTGAGCTCTGCTCTGGGAGGAACCACAACCATCAAATGTAAAATCAGTCAGAATGTTTATAATGGTAACTGGTTAGCCTGGTACCAACAGAAAGATGGAGAACGTCCCAAACTGCTCATTTACTATGCCAGCACTCGAGCATCAGGGATTCCAGATCGTTTTTCAGGCAGTGGATCAAACTCTGACTTCACTCTGACCATTAGTGGAGTCCAGACTGAAGATGCAGCAGTTTACTACTGTCAGAGTGGCCACATCATCAACAGTCAGTGGTTGTTCACACAGTGAAAAAGCATCGTACAAAAACCTCCCTCAGTCAGACTGAACAGAAACTGAACTGATGCTGCAGCTGGAAGCTACTGCAGAGACTGATACAGTTCACTGAGGACGCAAACACACACACACACACAATAAATGAAGTCACTCAGAGTAAGTTAACCAAGAAACACAAAAAGTTAATCAGTATAATTGTGATATAAAGCTACACTTATCATTTTAGATTCATTAAAGTTTCCACCACAGTTCAGTGTTGCCTGAAGAACTGAACTGTTTTACTAAATTTGCTAAAACCACCGGAAAAGTCTTAAACTCAAAATTGTACATAACTTCTCATCAATATCACGTATAAGTAGCAGTTGTATGAAAACACAAACATGTTTGTTGTAAAATGTGACCTTAGTAACGTTACGGTTAGTATAAGTTCTTTTAGGACGAACCCAAGTAAGGAGACAGTAAGAGGAGGTATAAAGAAAAGGGTATTTATTTAAAAAGAAACAGGATTACAGGGTTAAACAGGGTTTAACAACTAAAAATCCCTCCACAGGTGGAGGGTAAAGAACTTACTGAACTAAAGGTAACAAAACAACAAACTAAACACATACAGAGTAAACGACAGACTAAAACAGCTATTCAAGCAACGGGGTGCACACATACAAGACTAACACAAGGTAGGGTTCACCCAGGGACCAGACTAGACCTAAACTAATTGTAATACACGGGTAAGAGGGTAAATTAACAGGTACAAATGAAATAAACAGGAATGGACAGAAGGGAATAAAACATAAACAAACTAAACTCGAGGCAGTAAGAAATTAACGGGGGTAACTAATACAGGGAACAGGGGAAGATAAACTAATGCAAAATGTAACAAAGCAGAACCAAACCAAATAACAAGAAATAACCAAAACACATAACAAGGAATACAAAACCACATAAGGAAAGACCAAACCATAGACCAAAACCTTGACAGTCCAGACAGGGATCAGGCAGGATACAAACTTGTGACAAAGGCAGACAGACAGACGCTTACACATAACAAATAATACGAACCAGCAGAGAACACTGGGAAGAGCAGGGTATAAAAGGACGGTGGAACATGTGAAACAAATATGGACAAAACGAGGAAGGTAAAGACAGCAAACAGACTCACAGGAAGAGACACAGGAGGATCAATAAAATAAAAGCCAAAACAGCAAATAAAGCTAGAAAACTTAAACACTGGGACAGGACTGTGACAAGTAACCATAGAAACAGACAGGTTTTAGTAAAGATAAGAAGTTTAAATGTTCATTTCTATGTTTACAACATTAAAGGAAATGTGTCAAAATTTTTTTTTTTTGCTCTGAAGTGACAAACATAATTTACCTGTTATGTAAAATAACAGATTTACAATGTTTTACAATACTTTAGGGCTGCTACTATAAAAGATACAATAACTGGTTGATTTATATTTGGTTTGCTGATTAACAAAATAATAACAAATTCCATCAAATTCATCATTTGAAATAAAGATTACTTAAAAAACCCTGTCTTGACCCAGGTGTTTTAGCCAATTACAGACCAATATCTAATCTCCCCTTTATTTCTAAAATAATTGAAAAAGTAGTTGCAAAACAATTATGTGATCACCTTTATAGGAATAATTTGTATGAAGACTTTCAGTCAGGATTTAGAGTTCATCATAGTACAGAAACAGCACTGGTAAAAGTCACCAACGATCTTCTCATGGCCTCAGATAATGGACTCGTCTCTATACTTGTTCTGTTAGATCTTAGTGCCGCATTTGATACCATTGATCATAACATTTTATTACAGAGACTGGAACATGAAATTGGAATTACAGGAACTGCACTAGGTTGGTTTAAATCTTATCTATCTGATAGATTTCAATGTGTTAATGTTAATGATGAATCCTCCATGCACACAAAGGTTAGCTATGGAGTTCCACAAGGCTCTGTGTTAGGACCAATACTTTTTACTTTATATATGTCTCCTTTAGGCAACATTATTAGAAAACATTCCATAAATTTCCACTGTTATGCTGATGATACCCAGCTATATTTATCTATGGAACCAGATGAAAATAATCAGTTAATAAAGCTTCAAGCCTACAAGACATAAAGGCCTGGATGTCCCACAATTTTTTACTTTTAAACTCAGACAAAACTGAAGTCATAGTATTTGGGCCCAAAAATCTCAGAGATATGATGTCCAACCATATTGTTACCCTAGATGGCATAAGTCTGGCCTCCAGTACTACTGCAAGGAACCTTGGAGTTATTTTTGACCAGGATTTGTCCTTTAACTCACATATAAAACAAATCTCTAGAACAGCCTTCTTCCACCTACGGAACATTGCCACAATTAGGAGCATCCTGTCTCAAATTGATGCTAAAAAACTGGTCCATGCATTTGTTACTTCTAGGTTGGACTACTGTAATTCCATACTTTCAGGATGCCCCAGTAACTCCCTAAAGAGCCTGCAATTAATCCAAAATGCTGCAGCAAGAGTGCTGACTGGAACTAGCAAGAGAGATCATATTTCACCTTCACTAGCTTCTCTCCATTGGCTTCCCATTAAATCTAGAATAGAATTTAAAACCCTGCTTCTTACATATAAAGCTCTGAATGGTCAGGCTCCATCATATATAGAAGATCTCATAGCACCATATCATCCCAGTAGACCACTTCGCTCTCAGAATGCAGGCCTACTTGTGGTTCCTAGAATTTCCAAAGGTAGAATGGGAGGCAGAGCCTTTAGCTATCAAGCTCCTCTCTTGTGGAACCAGCTCCCAGTTCAGATTCGGGAAGCAGACACCCTCTCTACTTTTAAGTCTAGGCTCAAAACCTTCCTTTTTAATAAAGCATATAGTTAGTTATAGTTATGCTGCCATAGGCTTAGACTGCTGGGGGACCCACCCCCCAATGCACTGAGCTCCTTTCCTCCTCTTGACCATCTCTCCTCTCCTCTCACCCCACAATTGTAACCACTGTATGTCATTAACTCTGTGTGTTCTCTCCCGTAGTTGTCTTTGTCCTCCTCTGTCCCCCTCTCTCTGTCCCTTTCTGCAGGTGTCCCCCGGCTTTGAAGCTGTGTGTCTTCCAGCGTGCAGCTACTGGTCCTACCAATCTGCCCGATGTTTTGTTGTTGCTTTTTGTTGCTCTGTTCTTTTCTCTCTCCCCTTTCCACTCACCCCAACCGGTCGAGGCAGATGGCTGCCCACCCTGAGCCTGGTTCTGCTGGAGGTTTCTTCCGTTAAAGGGAGTTTTTCCTCTCCACTGTTGCCTATGGCTTGCTCCAGGGGGAATTGTTGGGTTCTCTCTATACATCTTTATAATTTTGACTTTATTCTGTAAAGTGCCCTGAGATGACTTTGTTGTGAATTGGCGCTATATAAATAAAGTTGAATTGAATTGAATTGAATTGAAATGTAAATTACTTGCACCACAACATCCAGCGTTTGGCCCTTTGCTTTTCTGCGTATACAGTATTTGGATGATCTACCTAAAAGCTGTAAAGACACTGTGTGCTGCATGTTTGCAGATGATACAATCATTTATGTTACAACAGAAACTGTGGTAACTAGGCAGGTAACTTTTGGCTTGTTGTTTGCCTGACCAGCCTTTTCTGCCCCTTGTCTGTCTGCCCTGCCTCACTCCCTGCCCACCTGCTGGAGCCACAGCCATACTGGACACTATTGTTCCCCTAGAAGACTCCAGACCCTTTCTCCTATTAAACTCTTCTCACTGTAACCACCTGTTAAATTTGGGGTTTGGACTTGGATTTTGAAGATCTGGATTTGGATGTGAATATTGTATGTTTGGACTTGAATTTGGACCTAGTTTCTATGGATTTGGATTTTGGACTTTTGAACTGGAAATTGGATTCTTGAGAGCAATTTTGGTTATTTGATTTAATCCAATAGACATTTTAGGTTTTGGACTCCTTGGTTTTGCACCCTACCTTGTCACCAGCACTCATTCATCTACCACATTGACATCAGCTGGATTTCGTTCATCTCTTCACTGACCTCACTGCCCCTCCCTCCATTTAAGGAACACTAACGTTTTTATCCTTCCAAGCCCCCTCATCCCCGCCTGTGGACCACCACTGCACACTCACCAACCTGCACTTCCCCCCTGCACAAGTAGGATTATCAATATACTCCAGAGATCAGTCAGTTCAGCTCTATTAACTCTGACTGCTACATCTTGTTTAAAGAGGTAATGAGAGAGAGACTTTGTTTCAGCAACGCAACTCCAAGCTTAGACCACACACTACTTGACACCACTCCCTCTAATCCCCTATTGTTTAATAAACTGCAGTATCTAAAAATCTCCTCTGTGCTGCTCTCTTGTTTTTGGGTCCAAACAAACTGAATACACTTACAACTAAATATTTAAGATGATTTTTCTTCAAACATGCTGAAGTAAAAAAAAATTACATATTCCTAATTAATACAGTAATACTTTAATATGAGTGTGACCAAAGTCTCTGTTGGAGTCAGTGTGATCATTTCCATAGAGCCACTTTGCATCAGCAGCACCATGCTCCAGTGCTCTGGGAGAGTTTATAGTCCTGAGAGTTGAACACTGGATGACTGACAGCTGTCCTTCATGACAACAGAAGACACAGAAATCCTCCTCATCAAAAACATGACTCTGATCTCCGTCCTCATCTGGACTCTCCTCTGCTGCTGCTTCACAGGTAAAGTCCAGAGAATCCATCTCCTCTCCTCTATCAACATCCGTCACTCAGAAATGAAGCCCACAAAACCATGATGCTGCTTTCTGTTTTTGTCTCTGTGTCCTCAGAGTCCAGAGGTCAGGTCACAGTGACTCAGCCTGGAGCAGTGAGCTCTGCTCTGAGAGGAACCACAACCATCAGATGTAAAACCAGTCAGAATGTTTATAATGGGAACTTGTTAGCCTGGTACCAACAGAAAGATGGAGAACGTCCTAAGCTCCTTATTTATGCTGCCACCACTCGAGCATCAGGGATTCCAGATCGTTTTTCAGGCAGTGGATCAAACTCTGACTTCACTCTGACCATCAGTGGAGTCCAGACTGAAGATGCAGCAGTTTACTACTGTCAGAGTTATCACTACATCAACAGTCAACATCTGTTCACACAGTGAAAAAGCATCGTACAAAAACCTCCCTCAGTCAGACTGAACAGAAACTGAACTGATGCTGCAGCTGGAAGCTACTGCAGAGACTGATACAGTTCACTGAATGTACACACACACACACACACACACACACACACACAAAGATCAGTTGATGATTAAAGTCTGTGATATACATGAATATAAAGCAGCAAAAACATCTTTAAAATCATTCTTTTCTCTACTAACAGTAGCTTAATAATTACATTTATCATTTAAACCCTGATTATGTTCGTATGAGAATATAAAATCATTGACAGCATAAATTGTAACAGTTACAGGTAACTGGTGGCAAATAAAGTGACAGACGCCAAAAACACATTCAAATAACTGATTTCTTTACTAACATGAATTTCAGATGAGATGTGGAAGTTCGTGAATGTTGCTGTAAAAACTCAATAAAGGCCTGGAGAGAGTCTGACTGAGACTGAGGTGGAAGCTTTTTTAGCGGTTCAGAGAACTGGACCCAGATTCTCTGAGTCAGTGGCCCCGCCCACCACTTACCTGTAGCTGTACCTGTAGGAGGAGAAACAAGGAACAACAGTAGAGGCCAGATGCTGTACACGAGCTTTCATGGTGTTAATCAGTAGATGGAGTTAACCAGTTGTCATTGAACTGTTCAGAGTCTCAGTCCTCTGAGTTCTTGTGCACAGTGGCGCCAACATTAAGAGGTTCCATGAAGACATGTCAAAATGTGCGTGTGACAAGTAAGTGCTGTTTGAAATGTGTTTGTTGGTTTCAGAGGAAGCTGAGTTTCTGTCATTTCTCTTCAGTCTGCTGATTTAGTCTGTTTGTTTTTAATAGAGTTAAGAACTGTAGGTAGAAAGTTTTGTTTTTGCCTCTTTTCTCTTGCCCTGTGAAAAACCCAGTCTGCAGTGAACAAGGCCGACTTCATTCCAGCTTTTGCCAAACAGTCAATTGTTCAGCTGCTTGCACTTACAGAAACCTGGATCATGCCACAGAACACGGCCCCCCCAGCTGCACTCCATTAATTGTTCCTTCTCTCACACTCCTCACTCATCAGGTTGGGGGGGTGGAACTGGATTTCTTGTGGCTGACACCTGGAAGTTTTCCCAGACAGCTCCCGTCAACAATCTGTCATCTCTGGAATATCATGCCAATGGGATCATTGCACCGATTACAGTCCATGTGATTGTGATAGATCGACCACCGGCCAGATGGGGAACTTCTGTGATGAGCTTGACATGCTGCTGTCCCACTTCCCTGAAAACGACGCTCCTCTCACCTTGGGAGACCCGAACATCCACTTGTACAAACCTCAGGTGTCTGACTTGTTTGCTCTTCTAAACACATTTGACCTGAGACTGGTGTCCAGTCCTGTGACACACAAAGCTGGCAACAACCTGGACCTCATTCTCACCTGGAACTGCACCAAATACAACATCTTGGTCACTGCTCTGCATTTATCAGATCACTTCTTCATTCAACTCACAATCTTCATCCCTAGAACTTTCCATTCTCACGCCACACTTGTAACATTCTGCCATAATCTCAGGTTTCTCAACCCGAACCAGTTCTCTTCACTGGTATCTGCAACTCTGCCCCCACCACAGGATCTCTCCACCCTTGATACAGGTACAGTCATAGACAGCCTCTGCAATACACTATCATGTCTCAATAGTCTCTGCCCCGTATCTTCTAGACCTGCTTGTCCCTCAGCTTCTGAATCACCGACTGGATATGTGAACAAAGCACAATGCTCAGGAGTGCTGAGAGGAATTGGCTTAAATTCAAGACTCCATTTGCTCTTGCTGAGTATCAGGATTTGCTTGGATCTTTTTCTCACAGTGTCACCTGGGCAAAGACTGAATACTACCAGGAGAAGCTCAGCAACACCATGGAAACCAGAAAGCTGTTCTCCCCTTTCAAATCACTCATCTACCCACCTCCACCTCCTCCATCCACGTCTCTCACTGCCGACAACTTTGCAGACTTTACTAAAAGGTGGCAGCCATCAGCTCACAGTTCTCTCCTCCAGATGATGACATCCTGCTAACTTCTTCCAACACTGCATGGTTCTCCTCATTTCCACCCTCCTCCTCTCTAACCATCCAACCAACTGCTCTCTGGATCCGATCCCTTCCACTCTCCTTCAAGCTGTCACACCAACACTAATGCCAGCTATTAAAAAAAATCATCAATACATCTCTCACAACAGGCACTTTTCAGACCTCATTCAAGCAGGTCCACTGCTTAAGAAGCCTTCTCTTGGCCCCTCCCTTTTGGAGAATTACCGACCTGTCTCTCTTCTCTATTTCTGGCCAAGACAATGGAACGAGCAGTCTTCAATCAACTCTCAGACTGAACCATCAGATCGTCTTGTCCACACTCTCTGACTTGGGCATCTCTGGATCAGCTCTAGCCTGGCTTTGGTCCTACCTATCGGGACAAACCTTCAAGATGTCCTCCCCATGTTTATCACTCTCATAGCCTCTCTACCGATGTGCCGCCATGCTCAGTTCTTGGTCCTCTTCTTTTTTATGTCTATACTGAAAAAAGCTGGGTTCTATCCTTCGCTCACATGGCTTTTCCCATCACTGCTATGCTGACGACACACAGCTCTTCCTGTCCTTTCTACTGGATGACTCCACTCTCATCACGCCTGTCTCTCAGACATCTCAGCGTGGATGAGAGCGAGACATCTTTAGCTCAATCTCACCAAGACCAAAGTCCTTGTCTTCCCAGCCAGACCTTCAACACAACATCGGCATCAACATTGGATCTACAGTGATTGTTCCCACTAAGTCGGCCAGAAATCTGGGGGTCATCATCATCGACCAACTGAACTTTAAGGACCACATGCCCTCAGTCTCTAGAGCAGCAGATTTGCTCTTTACAACATCAGAAAGATCAGACTCTACCTCACGAGATATGAAAAGCGCCTGTACAATGAGTCGGGTTGTATATTTCATCTTGATTACTGCAACGCTTTGTTAATGGGGTTACTGGTATCCACAATCAAACCCTTGCAGATGATCCAAAATGCAACAACTCTGCACTGTTTGCACTAGGTTTCACTCGATGCACGTTACATAGCTTGTGTGGTTCGTAGCACCTTTGTTCTGGAGCAACGTTATCTGGTTTCCACTGTGTACAACTGTGTATAGTAGAAATGACAATAAAAGCCACTTGACTTGACTTGACAGTGGTTCTTGTGTCAATTAGCCATAATTATCCAGTGCTCAGAATCGTCCCAGCATGGTGTGAAATGTTCTTTACACAATCTGCAGCAATGCAATTGTGAAAAATGTAAGATTCCCTTCGTCCTTAGCACATCCAGCAGAGGGTGCTGCAAGGACAGAAAAGGGTCAGGGGTCACTGGGTTCATGAATTTTATTCTACCTGATTGTGTTGCATTGACTTCACTCAAAAACAATAAGTAAAGGGGTTTGTTCACCCTGCACTTAATTCTAACTTGATGAAAACTAGTAAGAAGTGCATATTGTTTATAACTGAGTAAAATTGACTAAAAATGGAAAATAGAAGAATAGATGTTATAATAACTTTAATAAACTTTTAACAATATTTCTCACCAAAACAAATGTATTAGTGTACTGATGCAGGTTTTTATTACAGGTTCAATTATTTATAGATTCATTTGTCATTTCCAGAAGGACCCTAATATAAATGTAATTATTTTTATTGTTATAGAGTTTACTACACTCTAACATGAACTCCTATTTTATTTAGTACATAATTTCAAAGCCATCAAGTTGATTTCAAGTATGACTGGACATAATGGAACTATTAAGATGGAAATATTATTTACAACAGCCTTAAAAAGAGCTAATTTTTTATTGAACTGAAACAATCTTCTTCTTTTCCTTTGGGCTGTTCCCTTTCAGGAGTCGCCAAAGCGATTCATGTGCCTCCATCTAACCCTGTCCTCTGCATCCTCTTCTCTCACACCAACTAACTTCATGTCCTCTCTCACTACATCCATAAATGTCCTCTTTGGTCTTCCTCTAGACCTCCTGCCTGGCAGCTCCAACCTCAGCATCCTTCTACTGATATATTCACAGTTTCTCCTCTGAACATGTCCAAACCACCTCAATCTGTCCTCTCTGACTTTATCTCCAACACATCTAACATGAGCTGTCCCTCTAATGTCCTCATTCCTGATCCTGTCCATCCTCGTCACTCCCAAAGAGAAGCTCAACATCTTAAGCTCTGCTACCTCCAGCTCTGCCTCCTGTCTTTTCTTCAGTGCCACTGTCTCTAAGCCGAACAACATTGCTGGTCTCACCACCGTCTTGAACATCTTTCCTTTCATTCTCGCTGATACTCTTTTATCACACAACACACCTGACACTTTTCTCCACCCGTTCCAACCTGCTTGCACTCACCTCTTCACCTCTTTTCCACACTCTCCATTGCTCTGAACCGTTGACCCTAAGTACTTAAAGTCCTGCACCTTCTTCACCTCTGCTCCCTGTAACCTCACTGTTCCACCTGGGTCCCTCTCATTGACACACATGTATTCTGTCTTGCTGCGGCTAAGCTTCATTCCTCTGTTTTCCAGAGCAGACCTCCACCTCTCTAGATTTTCCTCCACCTGCTCCCTGCTCTCACTACAAATCACAATGTCATCTGCAAACATCATAGTCTATGGAGATTCTTGTCTAACCTCATCTGTCAGTCTGTCCATCACCAGAGCAAACAAGAAGGGGCTCAGAGCCGATCCTTGATGCAGACCCACCTCCACCTTGAACTCCTCTGTCACACCTACAGCACCTCACCACTGTCTTACAGCTCTCATACATGTCCTGCACCACTCTAACATACTTCTCTGCCGCTCCAGACGTCCTCATACAATACCACAGCTCCTCTCTCTGCACCCTGTCATACACTTTCTCTAAATCTACGAAGACACCATGCAACTCCCTATGACCCTCTCTGTACTTCTCCATCAGCATCCTCAAAGCAAATACTGCATCTGTTGTACTCTTTCTAGGCATGAAACCATATTGCTGCTCACAAATGCTCAGCTCTGCCCTTAGCCGAGCTTCCACTACTCTTTCCACAACTTTTATTCCTCTGTAGTTTCCACAGCTCTGCACATCTCCCTTGTTCTTAAAAATGGGCACCAGTACACTTCTCCTCCAGTCCTCAGCATCCTCTCACTCTCCAAGATCTTGTTAAACAAACTAGTCAGAAACTCTACTGCCACCTCTCCTAGACACTTCCATACCTCCACAGGTATGTCATCAGGACCAACTGCCTTTCCACTCTTCATCCTCTTCAACATCCTCCTCACTTCACTCTTACTAATCTTTGCTACTTCCTGCTCCACACCAGTCACCTCTTCTACTCTTCGTTCCCTTTCATTTTCCTCGTTCATCAACTCTTCAAAGTTCTCCTTCCATCTTCCCATCACACTCCTGGCACCTGTCAATACATTTCCATCCTTATCTTTAATCACACTAACCTGCTGCACATCCTTCCCATCTCTATCTCTTTGTCTGGCCAACCTGTACAAATCCACCTCTCCCTCCTTAGTGTCCAACCTAACATACAAGTCCTCATATGCTCTTTGTTTAGCCTTTGCCACCTCTACCTTCACCTTACGCTGTATCTCCCTGTACTCCTGTCTACTCTCTTCAGTCCTCTCAGTGTCCCACTTCTTCTTAGCTAACCTCTTTCTCTGTATACACTCCTGAACTTCCTCATTCCACTACCAAGTCTCCTTGTCCGCTTTCCTCTTTCCAGATGACACACCGAGTACCCTCCTACCTGTCTCCCTGATCAAATTAGCTGTAGTAGTCCAGTCATCTGGAAGCACCTCCAAACCACCCAGAGTCTGTCTCAGCTCCTCCCTGAAAACTACACAACATTCTTCCTTTTTCAACTTCCACCACTTCGTCCTCTGCTCTGCCTTCGTCCTCTTCATCTTCCTCACCACCAGCATCATTTTACACACCACCATCCTGTGTTGTCTGGCTACACTCTCCCCTACCAATGCTTTACAGTCACTGATCTCTTTCAGATTACAGCGTCTACACAAGATGTCGTCCACCTGAGTGCTTCTACCTCCGCTCTTGTACGTCACCCTATGTTCCTGCCTCTTCTGAAAGAAAGTGTTCACTACAGCCATTTCCATCCTCTTTGCAAAGTCAACCACCATCTGACCTTCTGCATTCCTGTCCTGAACACCAAACCTGCCCATAACAGTCTCATCACCTCTGTTCCCTTCACCTACATGTCCATTGAAATCTGCACCAATCACCACTCTCTCACCTCTGGAGATGCTCTGCATCACTTCATCTAACTCACTCCAGAATTTCTCCTTCTCTTCTAACTCACATCCTACCTGTGGGGCATAACCACTCACAACATTGAACATCACCCCTTCAACTTCCAGCTTCAGACTCATCAACCTGTCTGATACTCTTTTTACCTCTAGAACATTCCTCACAAACTCCTCTTTCAGGATAACTCCTACTCCATTTCTCCTCTTATCTGACCCATGGTAAAACAACTTGAACCCTGCTCCTAAGCTTCTAGCCTTGCTACCTTTCCACCTGGTCTCCTGGACACACAGTATGTCCACTTTCCTTCTCTGCATCATGTCGATCAACTCCCTAGCCTTCCCTGTCATAGTACCAACATTCAAAGTCCCTACTGTCAGTCCTACATTCGTAGCTTTCCTCTTCTCTCTCTGCCTACGAACACACTTTCCTCCTCTTCTTCTTCATCTTCGACCAACAGTAGTCCAATTTCCACCGGTACCCTGTAGGTCAACAGCACTGGTGGCGGTCGTTGTTAACCCGGGCCCCGACCGATCCGGTATGGAAGTCTTTGTCACGATTCGCATGTTTGATTTGGCATGTGTTTTACGTCGGATGCCCTTCCTGCCACAACCGTCTGCATTTATCCAGACTTGGGACTGGCACAAAAAGACACTGGCTTGTGCCCCCTTGCGGTTGCATTTATTGAACTGAAACAATAAAAACCTTAATTATGTTTATTAAATGTTATTATGTTGTTAAATGCAATTTAATAGTAAAGGAGAGAAAAACACAGAGAGACAGCAAAGTGAAACCAGTAGCAGAGTCCTAGTAAGTCAGGTCAGAACTGGAAACACTGGTCTCTCCTCAGTGTCTCTGACTTGTGAGGCCAGACAGGGCTCCCAGACTCTGGTTTCAGAGTCCACCTTCCCCCACTGGTCTGCAGGGAGACTCAGGGTGCTGCTCCATCTGCAGAGGCCGTCCATCTCCAGCACCAATGTGCTCCTGCTCTCCTCCCAGCTGATGCTGCTCTTCACTGGCCCAGTCAGGGTGGGAAGGACTCGACCCACTGCACAGAAAGAGAACAAAGTGTAGAAACACTGCAGGTTTAGATGAAAATGGTCTGAAGATTTTCACTTCCTCTTTAACCTTAGTAACCATAGCAACAGATTGATGAACCATGAAAACAGATGGTTTCAGAACTGAAGCTAAAACGTCAAGTGTCATTTTGTTCCACAGATGTTTCACCATTTAATCCTGCAAATTACTTATTGTTAGCTTTAAAAAAGAAGAAAAAACATCAAATCACTGGGTCTAACTAATGGATTGATGGATGAATGCAGCACAATTTGCGATAAATAAAAATCTATAGGAAACTTGTAAATAATAAAAAAACTAAATGTCACACATTTGTTGGAGGGGACTTATTTTGGTAAACATACTTTTAATGAATTGTTAAAATTTTAGTGTAACAAAGAGAAAAATGTTACAGTGTGATAAACTAAACAATCACTGCAACAGTCTTAAAAATAAATATCAGCTAAATGTTGCAGTAATGTACAATAATTAAACGCAATTAAATACAGTTTAAGTAGAACTGACTCCAAAGTAAACTTAATGTATCAGTGAGAAAAAGCCAGAGTCATGATTTTAAAACATCTAAATGTAGAGAGACATGACTGAATATGAATCAAATAAACAACAATCAACAACAAAAAAAGTGTAAAAGAAAAGTCAGTTGCTGTAAACGTGGCCATAAACATAATGTCACTAATTTCCTGAATGTTTATATTTTACCTTTAAAAATACAGTATATTAATTTCCAAACTAATCCCTGTTTATATATTTGAAGACAAAAGAAAAGATTTTGAAATAAATGTCTAGAAAAAATTTACAAAAAAACTGAACCATTGATAATCAGCCTGATCAGATTGATCCGCGTCCCTGTTGGAGTCAGTGTGATCATTTCCATAGAGCCACTTTGCATCAGCAGCACCATGCTCCAGTGCTCTGGGAGAGTTTATAGTCCTGAGAGTTGAACACTGGATGACTAACAGCTGTCCTTCATGACAACAGAAGACACAGAAATCCTCCTCATCAAAAACATGACTCTGATCTCCGTCCTCATCTGGACTCTCCTCTGCTGCTGCTTCACAGGTAAAGTCCAGAGAATCCAACTCCTCTCTCTATCAACATCCGTCCCTCTGAAATGAAGCCCACAAAACCATGATGCTGCTTTCTGTTTGTGTCTCTGTGTCCTCAGAGTCCAGAGGTCAGGTCACAGTGACTCAGCCTGGAGCAGTGAGTTCTGCTCTGGGAGGAACCACAACCATCACATGTAAAACCAGTCAGAATGTTGATGTTTGGAGCAACTATCAGCTTTTAGCCTGGTACCAACAGAAAGATGGAGAACCTCCTAAATTGTTCATTTACTATGCCAGCACTCGAGCATCAGGGATTCCAGATCGTTTTTCAGGCAGTGGATCAAACTCTGACTTCACTCTGACCATCAGTGGAGTCCAGACTGAAGATGCAGCAGTTTACTACTGTCTGAGTGAACATTACATCAACAGTCAGAATGTGTTCACACAGTGAAAAACCATCGTACAAAAACCTCCCTCAGTCAGACTGAACAGAAACTGAACTGAAGCTGCGGCTGGAAGCTACTGCAGAGACTGATACAGTTCACTGAGGACACACACACACACACAAATTAATCAATCAGAGAAAAGTCACCAAGAAAAACACAATGACCAAATAAATACAACAACAGTGGGATGTAGAGTCAAAGCTATAACTTTAGATTCCTTAAAAGTCTCTTTTACATTTCAGTGAGGAGTGTTGCCTGAAGTACTGAACTGTTTTACTTTATTAAAGATAGTAATACCCCCCAAAAAATACAAAATGGTATTCAAGTATGGTATACACAATAAATTAAGTCACTCAGAGTAAATTAACCAAGAAACACAAAAAGTAAATCAGTATAAGGCGGCTCCTCGTGCGGTAAGCGTATTGCGTCACTTCCTTTTTCTGCACACTCTTGGGTTTCTACCGAAAGACTGTTTAATGATTAATTGTAGCTGTTATTTTTACTTAAATAAGTGATTTCTTCACACAAGAATTAATACTTAGTCGTAACGCTTGTATTACACATGCAAAACATAACCAGCTAAACTTTACAAATTCCAGATTTCACCTATATTAGCTTCGTTAGCTTAGCAGTTATCCATTAGCAATGGCTTCTCTGTCTCCCTCTGTTTCTCCTTCTCTCACTTGCTCGGTTTGTCTCATGTTCAGTTTTTCCTCTGCCTCCTTTAGTGATAATGGTATATGTAACAAATGTAAGGTTTTTGCAGCTTTGGAGTCGAGGCTCACGGAATTGGAAGCACGGCTCCGCACCATAGAAAACAACTCAGCTAGTCAGGCCCCGGTAGCTGGTGCGGGCCGACCTAGCGTAGCCCCTGCTAGCTGTCCCCTGGCAGTTCCCGAGCAGCTGGGAAGCCAGTCCGGCTGGGTGACGGTTCGTAAGAGATCTAATGCTAAACAGACGCCCGAGGTTCACCACCAGTCGGTTCACGTTTCTAATCGATTTTCCCCACTAAGCGACACACCCGCTGAGAAACCAACTCTGGTAATTGGCAGCTCCATAGTCAGAAACGTGAAGTTAGAGGCTCCAGCGGCCGTAGTCAAATGTCTTCCTGGGGCCAGAGCGGGCGACGTTGAATCATATTTGAAACTCCTGGCTAAAGATAAACGTAAATACAGTAATATTATTATTCACGTGGGAGTTAATGACGCCCGATTACGCAAATCGGAGGTCACTAAAATGAATGTTGAATCGGTGTGTAACTTTGCAAAAACAATGTCAGACTCCGTAGTTTTCTCTGGCCCCCTGCCAAATCTGACCAGTGACGACATGTACACCCGCATGTCGTCATTCAACCGCTGGCTGTCTAGGTGGTGTCCAGCAAACGATGTGGGCTACATAGATAATTGGAAACGTTTTTGGGGAAAACCTAGGCTGATTAGGAGAGATGGCATCCATCCTACTTTAGATGGTGCAGCTTTCTTATCCAGAAATATGGCTGGTTTTATTAGACAACCAAAAGTATGATAATCCAGAGTTGAGCCTAGGTTGCAGACATCCAGTCCTACAGGCCTCTCTGCAGTGTCCTTACAAGACATACCTATAGAGACTGTGTCTGTTCCCGACCTAAATTACATAAAGTAAATATGACAACAGTTAATCATAATAACTAATAAAAGTTAAGACTACTCCTCTTACAGAACAAAACCCCAAAACTATTGAATGTGGATTATTAAATATCAGATCTCTCTCTTCTAAATCTCTGTTAGTAAATGACTTAATAAATGATCATCAATTCGATTTATTTTGTCTCACTGAAACTTGGTTGCAGCAGGAAGAATATGTCAGTTTAAATGAGTCATATTAATGATCATGTTCCTAGAAGCACAGACTGAGGTGGAGGAGTAGCAGCAATCTTCCATTCTAGCTTATCAATAATTCCTAGACCTAAACATAGTTATAACTCATTTGAGAGTCTTACTCTTAGCCTTTCACACCCAAACTGGAAAACTCAAAAACCACTATTATTTGTTATCGTGTACCGTCCTCCAGTCCCTTATTCAGAGTTTTTGATTGAATTTTCTGATTTTCTATCTGATTTAGTGCTTAGTACAGATAAAGTCATTATAGTGGGTGACTTTAACATTCATGTAGATGCTGACAGTAACTGTCTGAGCACTGTGTTTAATTCATTATTAGATTCAATTGATTTTTCCCAAAATGTAAATAAACCCACTCACTGTTTTAGTCACACGTTAGACCTTGTCCTTACATATGGCATTGAAACTGATAATTTAATAGTATTTCCTCACAACTCTCTTCTGTCTGACCATTTTTTAATAACATTTGAATTTACAATAACGGACTATACAGCAGTTAGGGAAAAATTTCACTATAGCAGATGCTTAAGTGAAAAAGCTGTCAACAAATTTAAAGAAATTATTTCTTCATCATTTGCTTCACCATATGTTAATACAATGGAAAGTAGTCTCCTTAATGTTACTCCTGCACAAGTAGATTATCTTGTTGACAATTCTGCAGCCTCACTACGTACAATACTCGATAGTGTTGCCCCTCTGAAAAAGAAGGCAGTAAACCAGAAGAGGTGATCTCCATGGTATAGTTCACAAACACGCAACTTAAAACAGGAAACACGAAAGTTGGAAAGGAAGTGGCGTTCCAGAAATTTAGAAGAATCTCATTTAGCCTGGAAAAATAGTTTAAAAATGTACAAAAAAGCTCTGTGATGCCAGAACAGCATATTAATCATCATTAATAGAAGAAAACAAAAACAATCCCCGGTTTCTGTTCAGCACTGTAGCCAGACTGACTAAGAGCCATAGTTCTGTTGAGCCTACTATTCCCTTAACTTTGAGCAGCAATGACTTCATGACTTTCTTTATGAATAAAATTGTAGCTATTAGAGAAAGAATTCACCAGATCCTCCCCCCAAATATTACAGATAGATCTTCATGTACAGCAGTGCTAAAATCATGGATAAGGCCCCAATCCCTATTAGACTGCTTTTTACCCATAGATCTCTCTGAGCTAACTTCAATTATTACCTCATCTAAACCAACAACCTGTCTGCTAGACCCTATTCCAACTAAGCTGCTCAAGGAAGCTTTACCCTTAATAGATACGTTCATATTAGATATCATCAATCTATCTTTAGAAACAGGCTATGTACCACAGGCCTATAAGGTAGCTGTAATTAAACCACTACTTAAAAAACCCTGTCTTGACCCAGGTGTTTTAGCCAATTACAGACCAATATCTAATCTCCCCTTTATTTCTAAAATAATTGAAAAGTAATTGAAATGTGATCACCTTCATAGGAATAATTTGTATGAAGACTTTCAGTCAGGATTTAGAGTTCATCATAGTACAGAAACAGCACTGGTAAAAGTCACCAACGATCTTCTCATGGCCTCAGATAATGGACTCATCTCTATACTTGTTCTGTTAGATCTTAGTGCTGCATTTGATACCATTGATCATAACATTTTATTACAGAGACTGGAACATGAAATTGGAATTACAGGAACTGCACTAGGTTGGTTTAAATCTTATCTATCTGATAGATTTCAATTTGTTCATGTTAATGATGAATCCTCCATGCACACAAAGGTTAGCTATGGAGTTCCACAAGGCTCTGTGTTAAGACCAATACTTTTTACTTTATATATGTCTCCTTTAGGCAACATTATTAGAAAACACTCCATAAATTTCCACTGCTATGCTGATGATACCCAGCTATATTCATCTATGGAACCAGATGAAAATAATCAGTTAATAAAGCTTCAAGCCTACAAGACACAAAGCCCTGGATGTCCCACAATTTTTTACTTTTAAACTCAGACAAAACTGAAGTCATAGTATTTGGGCCCAAAAATCTCAGAGATATGATGTCCAACCATATTGTTACTCTAGATGGCATAAGTCTGGCCTCCAGTACTACTGCAAGGAACCTTGGAGTTATTTTTGATCAGGATCTGTCCTTTAACTCACATATAAAACAAATCTCTAGAACAGCCTTCTTCCACCTACGGAACATTGCCAAAATTAGGAGCATCATGTCTCAAATTGATGCTAAAAAACTGGTCCATGCATTTGTTACTTCTAGGTTGGACTACTGTAATTCCATACTTTCAGGATGCCCCAGTAACTCCCTAAAGAGCCTGCAATTAATCCAAAATGCTGCAGCAAGAGTGCTGACTGGAACTAGCAAGAGAGATCATATTTCACCTTCACTAGCTTCTCTCCATTGGCTTCCCATTAAATTTAGAATAGAATTTAAAACCCTGCTTCTTACATATAAAGCTCTGAATGTTCAGGCTCCATCATATATAGAAGACCTCATAGCACCATATCATCCCAGTAGACCACTTCGCTCTCAGAATGCAGGCCTACTTGTGGTTCCCAGAATTTCCAAAGGTAGAATGGGAGGCAGAGCCTTTAGCTATCAAGCTCCTCTCTTGTGGAACCAGCTCCCAGTTCAGATTCAGGAAGCAGACACCCTCTCTACTTTTAAGTCTAGGCTTAAAACCTTCCTTTTTAATAAAGCATATAGTTAGTTATAGTTATGCTGCCACAGGCTTAGACTGCTGGGGGATCCACCCCCCAATGCACTGAGCTCCTTTCCTCCTCTTGACCATCTCTCCTCTCCTCTCACCCCGCAATTGTCACCACTGTATGTCATTAACTTGGTGTGTTCTCTCCCGTAGTTGTCTTTGTCCTCCTCTGTCCCCCTCTCTTTGTCCCTTTCTGCAGGTGTCCCCGGCTTTGAAGCTGTGTGTCTTCCAGCGTGAAGCTACTGGTCCTACCAACCTGCCCGATGTTTTGTTGTTGCTTTTTGTTGCTCTGTTCTTTTCTCTCTTCACTTTCCACTCACCCCAACCGGTCAAGGCAGATGGCCGTCCACCCTGAGCCTGGTTCTGCTGGAGGTTTCTTCCGTTAAAGGGAGTTTTTCCTCTCCACTGTTGCCTATGGCTTGCTCCAGGGGGAATTGTTGAGTTCTCTTTATACATCTTTATAATCTTGACTTTATTCTGTTATGTGATAATCAAAGTAGTGTTGTAAAAAGCTGGTTGTGGAGGGAATAACTGTAGTAGTTACTGAAATTTTATTTGTAAGTGTTTACACTACTTGTTACTGAGAAAAGTATTAATGTTGCAGTTACGAACCAACACTGACACACACACAAACACAAACACACACACACACACACATACACACACACACGTTTATCAAACATATTGGGCATTACACCATTGTTTTAAAATCACCTAATGTGTAACACTAATTCTCAGAGATCTAATTACTTTCTTCATCATAGTTATAGTTCATCTCATATTCTACTAATGTCCAATTGAAATCACATATTTTTATCTAACTGTCCCAAAAAAGTTAAGAAGAATCAACCTTTGAGTTAATGATAAGAAGCTTGGTTGTGACATCTGACCTCCATCTTTGATTGAAGCTATTTCATATCTACAGTGAAGCAAAGTGGAGATTTCAGGTACTTTGCTCGAAGTTCACGGAGAGAAAATGTTAAGGAAATAAATTCCAGCACTAGTTAGAAAAACATTATTATCAAATCAATTGAGGTCATTATGACACAGTAACTGATCTTATATTAACAACAAAACATACTCAACTTTTCTTACATTGAATTTACACTTTTCTTTAAGCAGTGTGATCCATGCACAAAACACATCAAATGGGTCAAAGACCAAATTATACGTCTGTTTTAAGGTGTTTCCACAGCACTGCAGGTGATTGAAGGTCATTTTTACACTGTACCTGTTACCTTCTCTAACACAGTTCTAATATTAGATGGTGGCAGTGATCCTGAGGTCATTTACAAGACAACAGTGGTGGATTTGTTAAATGTTAATCTAAGATGAGCAGCCTTTTGGGAAGATTACGAGAGTAGATCAGAGAACTCGGAGACCAGCACCTGGTCGAGGAAGCCACAGCAAAATGGAAACTATCGTGTTAGAGTGACAGAGCCAACACATGTGACATGTATCACTGTACATATCACTATAAAGCTTAATACAATTATACAGTCAGTTGAGAAAAATCCTTCATAACCCCAGAGACCCTTTGTAAATTCAACATATCATATCATCATTATTATTGAAAGAACATCTCACATCACAGACATGTTATAAAATGCCAGGTGGCTTGAATTAGAGGCTCATTTTCATAGAGCCACTTTGCATCAGCAGCACCATGCTCCAGTGCTCTGGGAGAGTTTATAGTCCTGAGAGTTGAACACTGGATGACTGACAGCTGTCCTTCATGACAACAGAAGACACAGAAATCCTCCTCATCAAAAACATGACTCTGATCTCCGTCCTCATCTGGACTCTGCTCTGCTGCTGCTTCACAGGTAAAGTCCAGAGAATCCAACTCCTCTCCTCTATCAACATCCGTCCCTCTGAAATGAAGCCCACAAAACCATGATGCTGCTTTCTGTTTTTGTCTCTGTGTCCTCAGAGTCCAGAGGTCAGGTCACAGTGACTCAGCCTGGAGCAGTGAGCTCTGCTCTGGGAGGAACCGTCACCCTCAACTGTAAAACCAGTCAGAATGTGTATTATGCGATCTGCCATGAGTTTGCTTGGTATCAACAAAAAGGTCAACAAGTTCCTAAACTGCTTATTTATTGTGCCAATCAGCGAGCATCAGGGATTCCAGATCGTTTTTCAGGCGGTGGTACAAACTCTGACTTCACTCTGACCATCAGTGGAGTCCAGGCTGAAGATGCAGCAGTTTACTACTGTCAGAGCATTCACAACATCAACAGTCAGTGGTTGTTCACACAGTGAAAAAGCATCGTACAAAAACCTCCCTCAGTCAGACTGAACAGAAACTGAACTGATGCTGCAGCTGGAAGCTACTGCAGAGACTGATACAGTTCACTGAGGACACACACACACACACACACACATAATGCCCATATAGTCACTTTGCAACATATTGAGAACTTTTTGTTTACTGCATGTTACTATACACAAATGATATTTTTCCAGGAGTCTACATACAATAAATCCTAGTGATCAAAAATTATTTTTATAAAAAAAATAAAAATAAAATCGTCTTATTACAGATCATTTAACTGCTTCACGAAGTCAACACTTTGTGCCTGTGTAATTTAACATTTTTAACGTGTTCTGTTAAATGTTAACTATTGGGCAGACTTTAGAGGGAAGTTGGTATTAAAATATTCATATTTTGATAGGCCACAAAGTATTGGACCCAAAAAGTCTCACCCATGAGACAATACTTCCTTTACACTGCATTTATTTTTAACAGTGAAGTGCAAATGTGAGTGTGAGTATGAATGGTTGTCTGTCTGTGTATGTCTCTCTGTGTGGGCCCTGAGGTAGACTGGAGACGTGTCCAGGGTGGACGCCACCTCTCGCCCAATGACAGCAGGGATAGGCTCCAACAAGCCATCGTAAAGAGGATAAGTGGTTACAGATAATGTTTAAATGGATGTAGTTGAGTAAAAGTCAAAGTAGATATAATAAAATCTATATACAAATGTACTTGAGTTTTTGTTTGAAAAGTGGGATTTTCGTCAGTAAAAAGCACTTTGAATTGCAGTGGAAACTCAATAGATATATTGACTGATTTTGATTTTGGCTCAGTGTGATTAGAACCTCAAACAGTGGCTTGAATACATTTGATGTATTGTAACATGCTGTCATGTTTTACCTTTTATGACCAAACATGGCATATTATAAGTTTAAAGAAAGCTCACACACAAAAACTTAACTTATATTTCAGCTCTTTGGGTTCACACAGCTTTTTTAAAGGAAACATTAAAGCTTTTTTTAGAAAATTATTCCTACTCTTGAATCCTTCAGCATCTGAACTGTTACTACAAATACAGTTGCCAAATTGACCTTCATGGGTCTAACTTATACCCACAGCAGCCAAAGTATCCAGACACTTTGTTGAGCTGTTCATAACAGCCTTCATTATATGTAAGAGGTCAACAGAAGAAAAGAACTTTCATTTTTTGGGCCTTTGTGTCAAAGAACAGGCATCATTAAATTTTTTTAAAAAGCAGATCATAATCACCACATACATATTTTTTGCATGTCTTAATGGAAAAGATTCAGGATGTTTGTTTTTTGGCTTTGACTAACTGTCGAACGTCAGATCCAGGAGGAACAATGAGTTTTCTGCACTGGTCGTGGAACAGATGAACGGTTCTTTACACTTGCAAGACTACAGGAGGGGAGTCACTGGAGTATGCCCATCCAGTCTACTTGTGTTTTGAGGACTTGGAGAAGACTTATGACCCCCTCTCTCAGTGGGGGGTATTGCAGGAGTAGGGGGTGGAGAGGCCATTGCCATCCAGTCCTTATATAACTGGAGTGAGAGTTGTCTGTACTCTCGGTAAGAAGTCAACATGTTTTCTGTCAGGGGTTGCGACTCGTCACTGATCCTGTGATTTGGATGGACAGGATTTTAAGGCGCAGCTGGGGGGAAGAGAGAGTCCGGTTCAGGGACCTCAGAATCTCTTTTCCCTGTTCTGTGGTCTTCAGAGGAGCTGGAAATTGTTGTTGAGGAGAAGGACATTATGAAAGCCTCACTAAATCTCCTGTTAACACAGCCTGTCTATGGATACATGGAATATCAAGGATGGATTTCATACACAGATTATTTAAATAAATCAGACTTTGCAGAATTATAGATAAAGAAAATTATAGCTTGAATATATTTAACTTCAACTACTCAAATTGTTATTAATAAATTCATAAGTTCACTTGAGCATATTCTTGATGGAGTAGATTTCACAAATTTACTGTGAACATTTCCCACAGAAACACATAAAAGCCTGGTCTCCTTTAAAATACAAACATGAGCATGAGTTGTTAAACTGGTCTTTACTGATGTGTCATTGAGTCTTTGGTTCGTGTGAATGTTCACATTTTAATTATGTTGGACGAAAATCTCAGATCATGACAAATTCTATCACTTGATGCTGATGATGTCCTGCTTTTTCTTCTAATCACAGAAACACTTTTTCTATCATTGCTGGTTAATTTGATTGTGTTTTCTTTCTAGAATTAGAATAAACCAATTTACCTGTGAACATATATGAGAATCAGACTTGAATGTTGATGGATAATTTTGTAACTGGCTCATTAATCCATGAAGATAAATGACGTCACAATGTTGTTTAACAATTTGGTGAAACTGACACTTTAACAGGGACTAAATGATGTTATGTTAAGAATTTGTAACGTGATGCATTAATGATGATCTCATGAATATTGCAGATGTGATAAAATCTTTATTGTTTTGGAATCACACACTCATCAACATTAACACAAGAAACAAATAGAGACAGAGAGAAAGCAGCTGCAGAGTCCCAGTGATTCAGGTCAGGACTGGGGACACTGGTCTCTCCTCAGTGTCTGCTTGAGTGAACTCTGGGAGCCCTGGGTGGCCTCACAGGTCACAGAGTCCACCTTCCCCCACTGGTCTGCAGGGAGCCTCAGGGTGCTGCTCCAGCTGTAGCGTCCGTCCTTCTCCAGCACCACAGGGCTCCTGCTCTCCTCCCAGCTGATGCTGCTGCTGCTGTCCACCTTCCAGGACAGACTCCAGTCTGAGGGGAAGCCCTTGTTGGCCAGACACATGAGCGTGGCCTTGCCCTTCTCTAGTTCCTCACTGGAGGGGGGCAGCACAGTCAGGGTGGGATGGGCATCACCTACAGTAGGAGACACCAATCAGCTTTGAGGACAGAGACCACACAGCTGTCAATCAAACAGTTGAGACCTTGTCCTGTGTGAGAGCTGATTTTCCTCTTTAAGCAGTTTCTGTCAGATGGTTTTTCTGCTCCAACAGTCACTGACTCACACATTGTTTCACTTCCCTTTGAAAAACCTCTCATGTAAATCAGCACAGACAGAATCATCAGACAGTTTGAACTGAAATATGTCCAACTACACCGGAGACAAAACTGTGCCATCATCTAAAATTCTAAATCCACAATAATCAAATATATTCAGTGGAAACAGAAACATCATATTTTCTTCATTTGGACAATATTTAAACAGACACTTAACAAAAGGTTCAAATTATTTCAAACTTTCTGACACAATAAATATATCAGAGAATTTCTGCATTTTCACATAACTACCTTTGTCTTCACTTTTCAATTTTAGTTGAAGAAAGTGAATTTTAATTTATTTTAGCAACAGTCACTGTGGCACAAAACACTAACTGTTAGAAACACTTTGTCAGTTGAATTAAACATTTATCTTGTCCACACTTCAGCCTGTTTACATTTAATTAAACAGGTTGTTTCCTTGATGAAAGGAGACAAACTAAAACCTGATCACAAACAGTGTTGATAAAAACAAGAACAATAATTTGCTAGAAACGAAATCTGAATTTAAAATGTTACTTTTCCACATGATATTTAATATTTATGCAGAAACTTACTTCCAACTTCCAGTCTGGTTCCTCCACCAAAAGTCCACCACAGTGATACAAAGTGACTGAGTCGTCGTACAAAAACCTCTGACTGTACAGAGACACGGCTCTCTGACTTTGTCCAACTGTACAAAACCTTCAAACCTCAAATTGCAACTTCACAATTACAGATTCAACTAATGATTTAACCACCGGCTTAATATTTGACGTTATTTAAAATGAGTTTCTAAATTTCAAGTATAAAAACAGACTTAGTTTAATAGAAAAAAATTTCTGCAGATCTTATAAATTACCAATGAAAGACAACAATTTGTTCTGACATGTTGAATATGGACCAAATAAAATTAACTCCTGAAATAAAAACATTTTTAAACATTTGACTTACTTCCAACTTCCAGTCTGGTTCCTCCACCAAAAGTCCACCACAGTGATACAAACTGACTGAGTCGTCGTACAAAAACCTCTGACTGTACAGAGACACGGTTCTCTGACTTTGGAACAAACAACAAAAACTAGTATTCACTGGCAGCTAATATTAAATCTGATATGAAAAGTAAAATAAATACGATGCCTTTACCAATACTACAATATTGTTGATAATTATATTTTTTTCCATTAAAAATATTTTGTTGATTTATTTGGAAATACTTCTACAAAAAACTAAACATACTGACAAAAAACATTTTTGGAATATGATACTCATCAAAAATCAAATTTTCAAAAGTTCTTAATTCATTTTCCAGAAATCCGAATCCATCCATTAGAAAACATCATCATCAGAATAATCCAAGTCCCTGTTGGAGTCAGTGTGATCATTTCCATAGAGCCACTTTGCATCAGCAGCACCATGCTCCAGTGCTCTGGGAGAGTTTATAGTCCTGAGAGTTGAACACTGGATGACTGACAGCTGTCCTTCATGACAACAGAAGACACAGAAATCCTCCTCATCAAAAACATGACTCTGATCTCCGTCCTCATCTGGACTCTCCTCTGCTGCTGCTTCACAGGTAAAGTCCAGAGAATCCAACTCCTCTCCTCTATCAACATCCATCCCTCTGAAATGAAGCCCACAAAACCATGATGCTGCTTTCTGTTTGTGTCTCTGTGTCCTCAGAGTCCAGAGGTCAGGTCACAGTGACTCAGCCTGGAGCAGTGAGCTCTGCTCTGGGAGGAACCGTCAACATCAACTGTAAAACCAGTCAGAATGTTGATGTTTGGAACCAGTATCACCGTTTAGCCTGGTACCAACAGAAAAGTGGAGAACCTCCTAAATTGTTCATTTACTATGCCACCACTCGAGCATCAGGGATTCCAGATCGTTTTTCAGGCAGTGGATCAAACTCTGACTTCACTCTGACCATCAGTGGAGTCCAGGCTGAAGATGCAGCAGTTTACTACTGTCAGAGCATTCACTACATCAACAGTCAGTGGTTGTTCACACAGTGAAAAAGCATCATACAAAAACCTTCCTCAGTCAGACTGAACAGAAACTGAACTGATGCTGCAGCTGGAAGCTACTGCAGAGACTGATACAGTTCACGGAGGACACACACACACACACACACATACACACACACACACACACATAATGCCCATATAGTCACTTTGCAACATATTCAGACCTTTTTGTTTACTGCATGTTACTGTACACAAATAATATTTTTCCAGGAGTCTACATACAATAAATCCTAATGACAAAGTGATCAAAAATTATTTTTATAAAAAAAATAAAAATAAAATCGTCTTATTACAGATCATTTAACTGCTTCACAAAGTCAACACTTTGTGAAGAAACACATTGGACCCAAAAACTCTCACCCATGAGACAATACTTCCTTTACACTGCATTTATTTTTAACAGTGAAGTGCAAATGTGTGTGAGTATGAATGCTTGTCTGTCTGTGTGGGCCCTGAGGTAGACGTGTCCAGAGTGGACGCCACCTCTCGCCCAATGACAGCAGGATAGGCTCCAACAAAGAGGATAAGTGGTTACAGATAATGTTTAAATGGATGTAGTTGAGTAAAAAGCAAAGATATTTTCTCTTAGATGTAGTGGAGTAAAAGTCAAAGTAGACATAATAAAATCTATATACAAATGTACTTGAGTTTTTGTACTTTCACTACTTGAAAAGTGGGATTTTCGTCAGTAAAAAGCACTTTGAATTGCAGTGGAAACTCAATAGATATATTGACTGATTTTGATTTTGGCTCAGTGTGATTAGAACCTCAAACAGTGGCTTGAATACATTTGATGTATTGTAACATGCTGTCATGTTTTACCTTTTATGACCAAACATGGCATATTATAAGTTTAAAGAAAGCTCACACACAAAAACTTAACTTATATTTCAGCTCTTTGGGTTCACACAGCTTTTTTAAAGGAAACATTAAAGCTTTTTTTAGAAAAATATTCCTACTCTTGAATCCTTCAGCATCTGAACTGTTACTACAAATACAGTTGCCAAATTGACCTTCATGGGTCTAACTTATACCCACAGCAGCCAAAGTATCCAGACACTTTGTTGAGCTGTTCATAACAGCCTTCATTATATGTAAGAGGTCAACAGAAGAAAAGAACTTTCATTTTTTGGGCCTTTGTGTCAAAGAACAGGCATCATTTAATTTTTTTAAAAAGCAGATCATAATCACCACATACATATTTTTGCATGTCTTAATGGAAAAGATTCAGGATGTTTGTTTTTTGGCTTTGACTGACTGTCGAACGTCAGATCCAGGAGGAACAATGAGTTTTCTGCACTGGTCGTGAAACAGATGAACGGTTCTTTACACTTGCAAGACTACAGGAGGGGAGTCACTGGAGTATGCCCATCCAGTCTACTTGTGTTTTGAGGACTTGGAGAAGGCTTATGACCCCCTCTCTCAGTGGGGGGTATTGCAGGAGTAGGGGGTGGAGAGGCCATTGCCATTCAGTCCTTATATAACTGGAGTGAGAGTTGTCTGTACTCTCGGTAAGAAGTCAACATGTTTTCTGTCAGGGGTTGCGACTCGTCACTGATCCTGTGATTTGGATGGACAGGATTTTAAGGCGCAGCTGGGGGGAAGAGAGAGTCCGGTTCAGGGACCTCAGAATCTCTTTTCCCTGTTCTGTGGTCTTCATCAGACCATGACAATCAGTATGCAGTGGGACAATTTACACCTGAGTGTGAGTAGCTTGGGATGTGAGTCACCTACAAGTCTGAGGCCATGATTCTCAGATGGAAAATGGTGGATTGTGCCCTTCAGGTTGGAAATAAGTCACAACCCCAAGTGAAGAAGTTTAGGTATCTTGCGTTTTTGTTCATGAGTGTTGATAAAATACTTAGTGAGACTGACAAACAGATTGGTGCAGAAATTGTACCAGAATGTTTTGGTAAAGTCTGAGATAAAGGCCAGAATCTCAAGTGACCAGTCAATCAATGTTCCAACTCTCACCTGTTGTCATGAGCTCTGGGTAATGACCAAAAGAATAAGATCACCAATACAAACGGCTAAAGCGTTTCCTTTGTATGGTGCACGGTCTCAGCCTTAGAGATAGGATGCAGAGCACAGACATCCAAAGAGAGCTTGGAGTAGAGCTGCTGCTCATGCTTGTTGATGGGAGTAAGTTGAGATGGTTCCGGCATCTTGAAAGAACGTCTGGTGGGCACCTCACATTAGAGGTCTTTCAGCCACGTCCAGATTATCCCTTGGTGAAGCCACATTGCAGAGATAATATGTCTCATCCGTTCTGGAAATACATCAGAATCCTGCCAGAGGAGCTGGAAATTGTTGTTGAGGAGAAAGACATTATGAAAGCCTCACTAAATCTCCTGTTAACACAGCCTGTTTATACATCATTGGAAGATGAGGGATGGATTTCATACACAGATTATTTAAATAAATCAAACTTAGCAGAATTATAGATAAAAAATTATAGCTTGAATATATTTAACTTCAACTACTCAAATTGTACAAAGTTGGACAAAGCTGATCATGAGATCATTTGGAAAAGAACAAACTGTTATTCTTACATGAGCAGCCTGTTGGAAAAAGTACAAGAGTAGATCAGAGAACTCTGAGACCAGCACCTGGTTGAGGAAGCCACAGAAAAACAGAGATACTTTCATTTTATACTGACAGAGCTGACAGATGTAACATATGTCACTGTACATAACACTATGTAGTTTAATACATTCATAAGTTCACTTGAGAAAATCCTTGATCGAGTAGATTTCACAAATCTACTGTGAACATTTCCCACAGAAACACATAAAAGCCTGGTCTCCTTTAAAATACAAACATGAGCATGAGTTGTTAAACTGGTCTTTACTTATGTGTCATTGAGTCTTTGGTTCGTGTGAATGTTCACATTTTAATTATGTTGGACGAAAATCTCAGATCATGACAAATTCTATCACTTGATGCAGATGATGTCCTGCTTTTTCTTCTAATCACAGAAACACTTTTCTATCATTGTTGGTTAATTTGATTGTGTTTTCTTTCTAGAATTAGAATAAACCAATTTACCTGTGAACATATATGAGAATCAGACTTGAATGTTGATGGAGATTTTTATAACTGTGGCTCATTAATCCATGAAGATAAATGATGTCACAATGTTGTTTAACAATTTGGTGAAACTGAGACTTTAACAGGGACTAAATGATTTTAAATCCCGCTTTGAAAATGATTGTAGAGCAAAGTTAAGAATGTGTAACATGTGATGCATTAATGATGATCTCATGAATATTGCAGATGTGATAAAATCTTTATTCTTTTGGAATCACACACTCATCAACATTAACACAAGAAACAAATAGAGACAGAGAGAAAGCAGCTGCAGAGTCCCAGTGATTCAGGTCAGGACTGGGGACACTGGTCTCTCCTCAGTGTCTGCTTGAGTGAACTCTGGGAGCCCTGGGTGGCCTCACAGGTCACAGAGTCCACCTTCCCCCACTGGTCTGCAGGGAGCCTCAGGGTGCTGCTCCAGCTGTAGCGTCCGTCCTTCTCCAGCACCACAGGGCTCCTGCTCTCCTCCCAGCTGATGCTGCTGCTGCTGTCCACCTTCCAGGACAGACTCCAGTCTGAGGGGAAGCCCTTGTTGGCCAGACACATGAGCGTGGCCTTGCCCTTCTCTAGTTCCTCACTGGAGGGGGGCAGCACAGTCAGGGTGGGATGGGCATCACCTACAGTAGGAGACACCAATCAGCTTTGAGGACAGAGACCACACAGCTGTCAATCAAACAGTTGAGACCTTGTCCTCTGTGTGAGCTGATTTTCCTCTTTAAGCAGTTTCTGTCAGATGGTTTTTCTGCTCCAACAGTCACTGACTCACACATTGTTTCACTTCCCTTTGAAAAACCTCTCATGTAAATCAGCACAGACAGAATCATCAGACAGTTTGAGCTGAAATATGTCCAACTACACCGGAGACAAAACTGTGCCATCATCTAAAATACTAAATGCACAATAATCAAATATATTCAGTGGAAACAGAAACAAATACAGGAAATTAAACAACAATCATCAGATTTTCTTCATGTGGACAATATTTAAACAGACACTTAACAAAAGGTTCAAATGATTTCAAACTTTCTGACAATAAATGAATCAGAGAATTTCTGCATTTTCACATAACTACCTTTGTCTTCACTTTTCAGTTTTAGTTGAAGAAAGTGAATTTTTATCTATTTTAGCAAAAGTCACTGTGACACAAAACACAAACTAACTGTTAGAAACACTTTGTCAGTTGAATTAAACATTTATCTTGTCCACATTTATCTTGTCCACAAAAAAAAACTACAAAAAACTAAACATACTGACAAAAAACATTTTTGGAATATAATACTCATCAAACATCAAATTTTCAAAAGTTCTTTATTCATTTTCCAGAAATCCGAATCCATCCATTAGGAAACTTCATCATCAGAATGATTCAAGTCCCTGTTGGAGTCAGTGTGATCATTTCCATAGAGCCACTTTGCATCAGCAGCACCATGCTCCAGTGCTCTGGGAGAGTTTATAGTCCTGAGAGTTGAACACTGGATGACTGACAGCTGTCCTTCATGACAACAGAAGACACAGAAATCCTCCTCATCAAAAACATGACTCTGATCTCCGTCCTCATCTGGACTCTCCTCTGCTGCTGCTTCACAGGTAAAGTCCAGAAAATCCAACTCCTCTCCTCTATCAACATCCGTCCCTCTGAAATGAAGCCCACAAAACCATGATGCTGCTTTCTGTTTTTGTCTCTGTGTCCTCAGAGTCCAGAGGTCAGGTCACAGTGACTCAGCCTGGAGCAGTGAGCTCTGCTCTGGGAGGAACCACGACCATCAACTGTAAAACCAGTCAGAATGTTTATTACAGCAGCCCTAATCATTATTTAGCCTGGTACCAACAGAAAGATGGAGAAACTCCTAAACTGATTATTCGATATGCCAGCACTCGAGCATCAGGGATTCCAGTTCGTTTTTCAGGCAGTGGATCTAACTCTGACTTCACTCTGACCATCAGTGGAGTCCAGACTGAAGATGCAGCAGTTTACTACTGTCAGAGTTATCACTGGTTGAACAGTCAAGCTGTGTTCACACAGTGAAAAAGCATTGTACAAAAACCTCCCTCAGTCAGACTGAACAGAAACTGAACTGATGCTGCAGCTGGAAGCTACTGCAGAGACTGATACAGTTCACTGATGACAAACAACAGAAATCAAATCAAAATTAGATACAGAACAGACAAATCTACCTGTCAAGATATATTTATATAAATTAGATTTGGCGACTTTCCTCTTTTCGTTTTGGTTTTTCTTTTTTGAAACAGCTGGTTGAAAATACATTTCAATGTGATGGCTGTAATGGTATTAGCAACACTACGCTTCTGGTGTCACTAAACACATTTCACTTGTGTTTCACAAGTGCTTTTCAGCTTTTTCACATACACACACACACACACACACACCCACACAGACACATAGTTGTAGCATCAGTACAAAGTATCTCAAATGATTTTTCATCCAAACAGCTGTGGGAAAATACATCTTAGGCATAATTTTATTTTATCAAATCAGATTGTATGCAGATGATATCCTCATATACTTGACAAAGTCCTCATTTCTTTCATCTAATGTGCAGCTAATCTTTAGGCCTTTTTCTGCAGCCTTTCTGAGTCTCATCTCTCATTTGATAACTATCAAAGTCACATATCAACAAACAGTAATTTTAAGCTTTTAAAACATAATCATAATCATCCATGTCTTAGAATATCCATCAGTCTTACAATGTGATGGTTGTAAAAGTAATAGCATAACTATGGTTCTAGTGTCACTAAAGCTCAGCTGTGTGTCTTTCCTAAGCTTCATTGTCTTAGCAGGCAGTATACAGGTGGAAGGACACAGCAGTGGCCTTTTGCACACATGAGCATTTTTTAACACCTTTTGGTGTTTGTGAATTTTTACAGGAGCTTCATCTGGGGATAAAGTCTCAGAGCCTCACCTCTCATACAAGTCACCTTGACCAACATCCCATTTCAGTGGTCTTCATTTGTAGAGGTAGCTTTCAGTGAACTCAAGCAAAGAGTCACTTCTGTTCTCATTCTCACTCTCCCAGATCCTCAGCAGCAGTTTGTGGAAGAGGTAGAGGCTTCCAACACTGGGGTGGTGAGCAATCTTTACTCGAAGATTCAGTGTCCGCAAATAAAAATGCATTCCTGTCCTTTCTTTTCTCTCAAGTCTCCCAGAGAGAAGAACTTTGATGTTGGTAACAGGGAGTTGCTGGCCATTGAACTCTACTGGAGGAGTGGCATCACTGGCTTGATGGAGCAGGGCAGCTTTCATCATGTGAAATGACCATAAGAACTTGGAATATATTCACAGTTTCTCCTCTGAACATGTCCAAACCACCTCAATCTGGCCTCTCTGACTTTATCTCCAACACATCTAACATGAGCTGTCCCTCTGATGTCCTCATTCCTGATCCTGTCCATCCTCGTCACTCCCAAAGAGAACCTCAACATCTTAAGCTCTGCTACCTCCAGCTCTGCCTCCTGTCTTTTCTTCAGTGCCACTGTCTCTAAGCCGAACAACATCTCTGGTCTCACTACCGTCTTGAACACCTTTCCTTTCATTCTCGCTGATACTCTTTTATCACACAACACACCTGATACTTTTCTCCACCCGTTCCAACCTGCCTGCACTCACCTCTTCACCTCTTTTCCACACTTTCCGTTGCTCTGAACTGTTGACCCTAAGTACTTAAAGTCCTGCACCTTCTTCACCTCTGCTCCCTGTAACCTCACCGTTCCACCTGGTTCCCTCTCATTCACACACATGTAGTTTGCAGCAGTTGGCATTGAAATGACAGGTGCCAGCAGAGAGAGGAAGAAGATTTAAAGTTTGGAAGTTTTAAATATCAAAAAATTGCAATAAGGTCTGCAGCTATGAAAATTCAATAGGAATACATGAAAAATTACATTATTTAACATTACAATCTTCTACAGTCCAGTTCCTCCATCGATTGTGTATTACTGTGATACTTAAAAAAAAAATTCTCAGAAATATTTCCAGTTAAGGCAGGTTATATAATGACTGGTTAAACTTTGCACATCTAAGTCTCAAACTATGAAAAGTATTAAAACTTTTATTGAGTAACGGTTTCTGAGCTACAGACATCAGTTTCTCTATAATTATGATCTAATCTACATTGAATATGATGCAAAATAAATTATTCACCAATACGTTATTGTACATTATGGCACACAGTGATCTTATTGTGTATGTTAAAGAATTCAAGACAATTTACATCAAATTTAGGAAGAAGGTCTGTCCAAACCTAAGCTAAAACCCCAGAAATTTTAAACCATTAAAAATATCATCATCGGAATGATCCAAGTCCCTATTGGAGTCAGTGTGATCATTTCCATAGAGCCACTTTGCATCAGCAGCACCATGCTCCAGTGCTCTGGGAGAGTTTATAGTCCTGAGAGTTGAACACTGGATGACTGACAGCTGTCCTTCATGACAACAGAAGACACAGAAATCCTCCTCATCAAAAACATGACTCTGATCTCCGTCCTCATCTGGACTCTCCTCTGCTGCTGCTTCACAGGTAAAGTCCAGAGAATCCAACTCCTCTCCTCTATCAACATCCGTCCCTCTGAAATGAAGCCCACAAAACCATGATGCTGCTTTCTGTTTTTGTCTCTGTGTCCTCAGAGTCCAGAGGTCAGGTCACAGTGACTCAGCCTGGAGCAGTGAGCTCTGCTCTGGGAGGAACCACAACCATCAACTGTAAAATCAGTCAGAATGTGTATAATGGGAACTTGTTGCACTGGTACCAACAGAAAGATGGAGAACGTCCTAAGCTCCTTATTTATACTGCCACCACTCGAGCATCAGGGATTCCAGATCGTTTTTCAGGCAGTGGATCAAACTCTGACTTCACTCTGACCATCAGTGGAGTCCAGACTGAAGATGCAGCAGTTTACTACTGTCAGAGTGAACATTACATCAACAGTCAAGCTGTGTTCACACAGTGAAAAAGCATCGTACAAAAACCTCCCTCAGTCAGACTGAACAGAAACTGAACTGATGCTGCAGTTGGAAGCTACTGCAGAGACTGATACAGTTCACTGAGGACACACACACACACACACACACATTTTAATAGTGTATTTAACATTTCAGTTGGAAGCAGTGAGCTCATACAAGTCCATAAAACTTTTCTTCACTAATAATGGTTGGGGAATGGAAATGTTTCATCATTATTAGCTGTGAATTTATGAGAAAGTCCTCTCGCAGAACAAAGTCCTCAAACTGTTAAATGTGAACTATTAAATGTCAGGTCTTTCTATTAGTAAATGATCATGAAGAATTCCGCTTAGCCTGGAAATACAGTTTAATAAAAGCCATTTGTAATGTCAGAATAGCATCAACCATGGATGGATGAAAATAAAAACAACCACTGGTTTCGTTGTAGTACTGTAGCCAGTGGGACCGGGTTTGGAAAATCGATTTGGTCATGTATTGTATAATAACAACTTACCAATACGCAGATCGATTCAAACATTGCTGTATCGTCCATCAGCTGCACAAAAAACATCTATTTCAGTAGTGTTGCATATTACAGGATGTTGCTCATTGTGGCCACAACATGGCAGCGTGTGTTAAATTGAATCTTGCAACCACAGCGCAGTGAAAGAGAAAACATGGCGCAAACATTTACCCTCCACTGCCAAAAATGAGAGGAAGTGTATGGGAGCATTTTGGATTTTTTCAAAAGCCAGATAGTCTAGAGTTAGACAATGGCCTAGGATGCAAAACCAAAGAGAAATACTGCAGCAACACTACGAACCTGCGCCTTCACCTTACAGGGCATCACCCAGAGCTCCAGTTAGCAACAGGTAGCCAGCAAGCGACCTCACAGTCAGCACTGACAGAAGCTTTGCACTGCAGTTATCCCCAAAATTCACAATGGACTCAGAAGATTAATCCAGACTTGCAGTGACCCTGCAGTGTAGTTCAAAACACAGGATTCCGAAAACTGCTGCACGAGTGTGACCCATGCTACGCTATACCCGCGTGCCGATTCGTGACAGAAACCGCCGTTCCCCAGCTCCATGCTGATGTGAAGTGAATAGTCACAGAGGCCATAGCATCTGCAGAAACAGTGGCCATCGCATGAGATGCCTGGACCTCATGTGCAACTAGGTCCTATATCACCGTAACATGCCATTTTCTGTGAACTGGGAAACCGTTTCACATGGGGGCACACAGCAGAGATTCTTCAGAAGCTAACAGATGAATGGGGACTTGCTGATAAGGATCCTGCTTTGGTGACAGACTTGCTATTTTGGTGAAATGCTTGCCTCTGCATTAGAACCTGGGTTTAAGAGACTGTCCTTCATAGATGAGGAGGGAGACAGGAGACCTTTAACTGGGATCGCAGAAGAAACAAAAATTGTTGAGGGGAGTTTTTTTTTTTTTTTTTTTGATGCTATGTGTCATCTACTTTTTTCTGAAGTTGTTTCAGTGTAAGAATGTATCTGACATGGCTTAATAGCAAACTAAAAGAATATTTAACATGAAGAGATTCTTGCTTTAAAATAAATAAATGCTACAAACTACACACTAGTCCAAGATATGTCATTTTTGGCATGTTAATTAACAATTTCTTTGTAATTTCAGACCTGCCCATCACAGGTCCTCGCCTCCCTTGATACAGACACAGCCACTGACAGCTTCTGCAATACACTTTCAACCTCTCTGAATATTGTCTGTCCCCTGATTCCAGACCTGCTCGTTCCTTGGCTCTGATGAGTTCCTTGATCATCAGGAGTGCTGAGCGGACGTGCACTCCATGTGCCCCCCTAAAAATCAGTCTGCTTGCGTCTTTTTCTTAAAAAATGAATACTATCAGGACAAACTTAGCAACGCCACATCATTCAAATCACTCCACCTCCCCTATCCACCGCTCTTACCGCCAACAACTTCGTCGCCTTCTTTACGAGTAAGGTGGCGGCCGTCAGCTTCCATTTCTCTTCTCCAGATAGAGGCTTCCTGCTAACTTCATCCAACAGTGCATAACTCTGCTTGTTTTCCACTCTGATCATTCACTCTAACCATCCTACCACTTTTTCTCTGGATGCCATCACTGCCACTCCTTCAAGCAGTTGCACCCACACTAATCCCAACCATTACACAAATAATTAATACAACTATGACAACAGGCACTTTCCCTGCTGCGTTTAAACAGCCCCAGATTACTCCACTGCCTTTTTGAGAATTACACACTTGTCTCTCTTCTTCCATTCTGGCCAATACCCTTGAAGAGCAGTCTTTGATCAACTCTCAGATTTTCTTTTTCAGAACAACGTGCTTGATGTCAACCAGTCTGACTTCAAAAGGGGTCATAGTTGTGGATTCTCTGCAGGCTCCTGTCTTAATCTTACTTGATCTATCTGACACAGTAAACCACCAGACCCTCCTGTCCATACTCTGTGACGTGCAATTCTCTGGAAGAGCTCTGGCGTGTCTTTGGTCTTACTTATTAGGAAGTACATTCGAGGTAATCTTGCAGGGGGATGTTTCTAACTCTATCAGCCTGTCTGCTGGTGTGTCAGGGCTTGATTCTGGGTCTGCTTCTGTTTTTCATCTATATTCCAATGTTCTATCATCCACTCAAATGGCTTTTCCTCTAACTGATGACACACATTAATTCAATGTCTCATCACGAGTTTCTTCCTTCCTGTCTGACATGTCTGCTTGGATAACAAAAAGACATCTTAAGCTATACCTGTCCAAAACAGACATCTCTCAATATGCAACCCAACTCATTGTGGAGGTCCTGGTCACATCTTGTCTTGATTACAGCAATGCCCTGTTCACAGGGCTACCAACATGTCCAATCAAACCCCTCCAGATCATCCAAAATGCAGCCATGTCCTTTTAATCAGCCAAAAGGACACATCACACCAATCCTCAAATCTCTGGACTTGCTTCCTGTAGCTGCCCAAATCAGGTTCAAAGCTCAGAGTCTTGCATACGGAGGGGTCAACTCCACAGCCCCTGTCTACTTGAACTCCTTCATTCAGGTCTACAATCCCTCCTACCCAGCGCTTTGCCAACAAATGGCAAAGGTGGTCCCCAGACCACACAAAAGGCCCCAAGCAAAACTCTTCAGCTCAGCTGTCCTACAAGCTACCAAACTCTGCACACTCAGCAGCCTCTTTACATCCTTCTTACAAGAAGAAACCAAATGGATACATCCCAGCTGATCAGATTATAGTAACATCAGTTACCCGTGAGAGACAGAGTCCTTGTTTCCTTTCCAATGTCCTGTATGAGTGTCTTTAAAAGAGTTCAGACAATGGAAATGTCAAAGGCCACAGGTGCAATTGATATGAAATTTTAGCTATGATTATATGCATTTTTAATCCACTCATTAACATGCATGTTAACGCTAGTACTAAGTAACTTAGCAATTGCTTGGTACTTTATTAATCCTCATGGTAATCTGATATTTTAGATCTTGGAGGGTGGAACAGAAACACGGCTTTGCTGACGCTTGGCAGTTTCTTTTTTTAGTCAGATTGTCCATGTAAAACACCACCATTTAAATACAATGCACTTCAGTACAACTCACCCACCCACTACGAACTCAACAATAAACATATAGTAGAATTATCACCTTTCAACTTAAACTGAGAAATTATTGTTTATTGTATTGTTATGGATTAGGACTGTGAGAATTGTGAGTACGTGGTAAAATCAGCTCAGACTTTTCCAGCTCTGCCATTTCACCATTGAGAGTTTGTAAAGCTAATCTAGGTGAGACTTAGACATTTATGTTATCAACAGCATCACATTCAGTACTGTTTATAATACATAGTTTTTATTTTGTGGAGTTTTTCTACATTTTTAGAGTAGGTACTTGTGTCTTTCAAGTTCAGTCAAGAATTTGAATTAGTGTTTGTTAGGCAAACACATGGGATTTTACTCCGTATTAAGATTGCGTAATTGAGTTAACTCTGGTTGCTGGAGAATCTTTACTTTATTTCCACATCTTTTTCTCTATGTGCATCTTAAAAGAATACTACATTGTACTGCAAATCCGTCCTCTGTCACATGATAAAGCTAAAATAGCTGCAATTCAAGCTTGGGGTCATAGGTCATAACTGAGCATTTCATCATTTACATTCTAAAGGTTTCTCAACTTTATTTATATAAAGTTGAGACAATACAATATTTTCTGTCAGATAGATAAGAACATGTAATTTCATTGTTATATGAATGGACGACGAGGAGCTGTGATGAAAAAACAAACGGGATTTCTGACAAGCAGTTATAAACATTAGTTGATGTTGAACCAACAATTGCATGCACTTCATAATAAAGACAGGGAAACGTTTTGATATTCATCACACTATAGAAATATGAATATATTTTCGAGCTTACCATTTATTTCTGTCACATAGGAGACCTGAATATGTATTTTTTACTACAGTTTGGTTAAAGGTAAATCATTTGCTGCACATTTGAAAATGGAGAGAGGATCCAGAATGCATGTATTCACTTCCGATCTGATTAAACACTGACTAATGGGAATATGAGAGTTTTTATGTCATCAGCATAAAAGCAAGTTTTATAACTTTGATCAAAATGATTCATAAGATGCTGATGGATTTTCTTACTCACAAAGTTAGTCAGAAATGTAAAATGCTGTAGAGAAACACCTCATTCCTGTCAAATTACTATTGGTTGTGTTGGTGTATGTTCATGTCAGTTACAACAAAAACAGTAAGTGTTCTTTATTAATATAGTATTTGAACCATCATCATCTGTGTTTGTAACATACGTAGTAAAATTATGTACATTTATTTCCCTTTAATCGCGATCACTCTATGTGCACGTGTGTGTGTGTGTGTGTGTGTGTGTCCTCAGTGAACTGTATCAGTCTCTGCAGTAGCTTCCAGCTGCAGCATCAGTTCAGTTTCTGTTCAGTCTGACTGAGGGAGGTTTTTGTACGATGCTTTTTCACTGTGTGAACACCTCTTGAATTTTAATAGTATGAAAACTCAGACAGTAGTAAACTGCTGCATCTTCAGTCTGGACTCCCCTGATGGTCAGAGTGAAGTCAGAGTTTGATCCACTGCCTGAAAAACGATCTGGAATCCCTGATGCTCGAGTGGTGGCAGTATAAATAAGGAGCTTAGGACGTTCTCCATCTTTCTGTTGGTACCAGGTTAAACAGTACCCATTAAACACATTCTGACTGATTTTACATTTGATTCTGATGGTTCTTCCCAGAGCAGAGCTCACTGCTCCAGGCTGAGTCACTGTGATCTGACCTCTGGACTCTGAGGACACAGAGACAAAAACAGAAAGCAGCATCATGGTTTTGTGGGCTTCATTTCAGAGGGACGGATGTTGATAGAGGAGAGGAGTTGGATTCTCTGGACTTTACCTGTGAAGCAGCAGCAGAGGAGAGTCCAGATGAGGACGGAGATCAGAGTCATGTTTTTGATGAGGAGGATTTCTGTGTCTTCTGTTGTCATGAAGGACAGCTGTCAGTCATCCAGTGTTCAACTCTCAGGACTATAAACTCTCCCTGAGCACTGGAGCATGGTGCTGCTGATGCAAAGTGGCTCTATGGAAATGAGCCTCTAATTCAAGCCACCTGGCACTTTATCTGCTAATAAAGCCATAGTGATATAACATGTCTGTGATGTGAGATGTTCTTTCAATAATAATGAAAATCAGCATTCACATAAACCAAATGACTCAGTGACACATCAGTAAAGACAAACTCATCACACAACTCATGGTCATGTGTATTATTAAAGGAATAATAATTGTGTGAAATGTTTACAGTAGATATGTTGAATTTACAAAGGGTCTCTGGGGTTATGAAGGATTTTTCTCAACTGACTGTATAATTGTATTAAGCTTTATAGTGATATGTACAGTGATACATGTCACATCTGTTGGCTCTGTCACTCTAACACGATAGTTTCCATTTTCCTATGGGTTCCTCGACCAGGTGCTGGTCTCCGAGTTCTCTGATCTACTCTCCTAATCTTCCCAAAAGGCTTCTCATCTTAGATTAACTTTTAACAAATCCACCACTGTTGTCTTGTAAATGACCTCAGGATCACTGCCACCATCTAATATTAGAACTGTGTTAGAGAAGGGAACAGGTACAGTGTAAAAATGACCTTCAATCACCTGCAGTGCTGTGGAGACACCTTAAAACAGATGTACAATTTGGTCTTTGACCCATTTGATGTGTTTTGTGCATGGATCACACTGCTTAAAGAAAAGTGTAAATTCAATGTAAGAAAAGTTGAGTATGTTTTGTTGTTAATATAAGATCAGTTACTGTGTCATAATGACCTCGATTGATTTGATAATAATGTTTTTCTAACTAGTGCTGGAATTTGTTTCCCTAAAATTTTCTCTTCGTGAACCTCGAGCAAAGTACCTGAAATCTCCACTTTGCTTCACTGTAGATTTGAAATAGCTTCAACCCAAGATGGAGGTCAGATGTCACAACCAAGCTTCTTATCGTTAGCGCAATGGTTGATTCTTCTTAACTTTTTTGGGACAGTTAGATAAAAATATGTGATTTCAATTGGACATTAGTGGAATATGAGATGAACTATAACTATGATGAAGAAAGTAATTAGATCTCTGAGAATTAGTGTTACACATTAGGTGATTTTAAAACAATGGTGTAATGCCGAATATGTTTAATAAACGTGTGTGTGTGTATGTGTGTGTGTGTGTTTGTGTGTGTGTCAGTGTTTACATTAATACTTTTCTCAGTAACAAGTAGTGTAAACACTTACAAATAAAATTTCAGTAACTACTACAGTTATTCCCTCCACAACCAGCTTTTTACAACACTACTTTGATTGTCACCACATCAAAGATTAATTTGAAACCCCACATTTAATATTAGTATTGGTACCTTTTGCACATGTCACTGATGGCAGCACCATAAGTAGTAATTTGGACTGGAAATATTTCAATTACTTTGATTTTATGTGTAATCAGGGTGATACTAACAAAGGGAAATTGATTTTAGTAAAGACAGAAAAATGTGTTGTCATCACATTTTTAAAAACGTATTGATAATTCCAGCTTGTGATTTATTTCTGTCACATAGTAAACCTGGATATATAGTATTTACTTCAGTTTGGTGAAATGCACAGTTCCAACACTTTTAATCATTTGCTGCACATTTGAAAATGGAGGGAGTATCTGGAAGCATGCATTCATATCTGATCTGACTAAACTCAATTAATTTGTGCACAAAACATTACGCTGTAGCGACCCCTAAAAGGGACAAAACAAAAGCCTTTGACCTTTGACCTTTTTTGTGATTAAGATTATTCCTGAGATGCTGTCAGAATTTCTTACTCACATTATAAGTCAGAAATATAAAATGCTGTGTAGAAACACCTCAGTCTTGTTAAATGATTCTTTCTAAAATGTGTTTGCATGTTCAAAATGTTTGTAACATGATTTTTTGCTGCATCTTCAGTCTGGACTCCACTGATGGTCAGAGTGAAGTCAGAGTTTGATCCACTGCCTGAAAAACGATCTGGAATCCCTGATGCTCGAGTGGTGGCATAATAAATAAGGAGCTTAGGACGTTCTCCATCTTTCTGTTGGTACCAGGCTAAAAGCTGATACTTGTTCCCAACACAAACACACTAGTCACACCTGTCAGCATCCAGGGCGTTGAGTGTGTGGACACTTTTACCTACCTGGGTGTGCACCTACACAATAAACTGAACTGCTCCAACAACATTGATGCCCTGTACAGGAAAGGCCTTTGCTATGAGCAGGGCAATTTGTTATGACACTGTGTTTGCTGCTGCAGTTTTCTACACTGTTGTGTGCTGGATAGGTGGCAGCAGGCCAGAGACAGGAAGCGACTCCATAAGCTGGTTAAGAGAGCCGACTCTGTTCTGGGCTGCCTACTCAACTTCATCGAGTAAGTGGTGGACAGAAGGATGTTGGCTAAACTGACATCCATCATGGATAACCCCTCCCACCCCCTGCACCACACTGTGGAGGCTCTGAGCAGCTCAACACAACACAAGACTGTTACACCCCCGTGTAAGAAGGAGCACTATCACAGATGCTGATGTAAAGTGGCTCTATGGAAATGATTGGACTGACTCCAAAAGGGATTTGGGTCTTCATATTAAGACCTGTTTTAAGTCACTGACTTCTTCCATTTCCTTTTGGTTAATATTAATAATAAGCATATCTATATGTGAAGACACTGGAACATTTTGCGTGCAACTTCAAGTTAACTCTTTGTTCGTATAGTTACCCAACTTTCTGTTTCCACATAAATGATTGAATCATCTGCAAACATGCAGCACACAGTCTTTTTACAGCTTTGAGGTAGATCATCCAAAAACTGTATAAGCAGAAAAGCAAATGAATGTTGTGGTACAACTAATTACATTTGAAGTGGTGATTTCAAATGATTAATTTGATGGGATTTTGAGAGTAGATCTATCTTTACAAATGTTTATGAATTCATTTTTTGAAAATACAAACTAAATAAGAATCATCCAAGTTGTTTTATCTTCTAGAGTAACAGTCTCAAAGCATTGTAAAATACTCTAAAATTGTCATTTTTCACATTAGCTATTTTTGTCACAATAAAGCAAAAAAAGTAGTTTGTAAAATTACTGTTTACTTTGTAAATATATAAATCCTCCTTTAAACTCAATCCTGACTGAAACCTGTCCATTGTCACCGTTCAGCATAAGTGCTAGTTTTACTTTTAGAACTAAATTTAAATGTTATTGATGAGAACATTTATTTATACTTGTATACCATTTTGTATTTTTGGGGGGTATAACTACTTTTAATAAAGTAAAACAGTTCAGTACTTCAGGCAACACTGCTCACTGAAATGTAGAGGAGACGTTTAAGGAATCTGAAGTTATAGCTTTGACTCTACATCCCACTGTTGTTGTATTGATTTCCTCATTGTGTTTTTCTTGGTGACTTTCCTCTGATTGACTAATTTGTGTGTGTGTGTGTGTGTGTGTGTGTGTGTGTGTGTGTCCTCAGTGAACTGTATCAGTCTCTGCAGTAGCTTCCAGCTGCAGCATCAGTTCAATTTCTGTTCAGTCTGACTGAGGGAGGTTTTTGTACGATGCTTTTTCACTGTGTGAACAACCACTGACTGTTGATGTTGTGTTCACTCTGACACTCTGTTTTTGATGAGGAGGATTTCTGTGTCTTCTGTTGTCATGAAGGACAGCTGTCAGTCATCCAGTGTTCAACTCTCAGGACTATAAACTCTCCCAGAGCACTGGAGCATGGTGCTGCTGATGCAAAGTGGCTCTATGGAAATGATCACACTGACTGTTGTACACACACTGAAACAAGTGATAACAGTGATAACACCCTGCTAGATTAAATGATTTGTCTAAAATTAAACATTTTCTTTATTCTCTTGTGATTAGAGTCAAGATGTGGTGGACTTGACATGATCTCTCAGTGTCTGGGATATCGAACATCTGTACTGGAATGTATTAAGGTTCAAAGCATATGCATGTTGACACTATATATTTATTATACAGATTTTTTCTCAATTTCTTGTTCTGTCAGTAGAAAGGGCTTTTTATAAATTATTCAACTAGAATTCCAGGCTAAGCAGAAGTCTTTTTAGTAAAGGCCACTTCCTTTTCAGCTTAGAGGGTCAACAGGGTCGAGTATCATACGCAGTGAGGCTGCAGCATTGTTAGCAAGATTTTCAGCTCGTATGGGACTAAAGTTAAGGTGGCTGCTTCCCACTGTATTGAGACATGGCAGTGAACTAAATGATAATGTATGAATTTTCTTAAATTTGGTAGCAACATTTTCCGATAAAAACCTTCTGTAGTGGATCATTCTTTAGTTTTTTATCTTGTGTTTCCATTTTTGTAAATTCAAATGTTGTTTAAAATGATCAGACCAAAGAGAATTATAAGAGAATTCTGTCAAATCTTTGGTTTCAAACCCTAAATAAGGACAAGTTCTAGGGTGTGACTGAAACAGTAAGTGGGTTTATTTACATTTTGAGAAAAGAAAATTAATGTAATAATAAATTAAATGCAGTGCTGAGACATTACTGTCAATATCTACATGAATGTTAAAGTCACCCAGTATCAGGACTTTATCTCTACTAAGCACTAAGCCAAATAGAAAGTTTAAAAATTCAGGTCCAAACTCTGAATAAGGGAGGGGAAGATGGTAAGAATTAACAAATGGAACTGCTTTTGAAGTTTTCTAGTTTTGGTGTGAGATGCTGAGAGCGAGTTTCTCAAAAGAGTTATGACTGTGATTAGGTCTAAGTGTTGACTTCTAAGCTTCAGGGACAGACTGACACATTCTTCCAGCTGCAGCCAAGTTTTAGTAAGTCAAACCCACTTATCAAGTCATTTAATCATTTTTCATTTTCATTCCCCTCGATTGTTAGTGTTTTTCTAAGATATGAATTATAAATAGAAAAACTCTTTGTGGATGTTTATAAACTCTTTGCTGCCATTTGACATAGTTTTGAGAAAGCACCAAAAGCAGAATCTACCCATTACAGCTGATCCCCTGCACTGAAATTTTAAAACAGAAGCTTAAATAAACTGGTTGTGCTTTCGTACATAACATTCAGTAGGAAATATCTCCTCAAAGTCAGTGGCATCAGTGGTTATAATGAGATATGTCACTGAGAAAGTGCAATGATTTCTATCAGCATTTTCTGATGACTATTAGAAATGTAGTGCAATGTTAAATATGATTTTTAAAAATGTGTGTGTGTGTGTGTGTGTGTGTCCTCAGTGAACTGTATCAGTCTCTGCAGTAGCTTCCAGCTGCAGCATCAGTTCAGTTTCTGTTCAGTCTGACTGAGGGACGTTTTTGTACGATGCTTTTTCACTGTGTGAACAACCACTGACTGTTGATGTAATGTTCACTCTGACAGTAGTAAACTGCTGCATCTTCAGTCTGGACTCCACTGATGGTCAGAGTGAAGTCAGAGTTTGATCCACTGCCTGAAAAACGATCTGGAATCCCTGATGCTCGAGTGGTGGAAGCATAAATAAGGAGCTTAGGACGTTCTCCATCTTTCTGTTGGTACCAGGATAACCAGTTCCCACTATACACATTCTGACTGGTTTTACAGTTGATGGTTGTGGTTCCTCCCAGAGCAGAGCTCACTGCTCCAGGCTGAGTCACTGTGACCTGACCTCTGGACTCTGAGGACACAGAGACAAAAACAGAAAGCAGCATCATGGTTTTGTGGGCTTCATTTCAGAGGGACGGATGTTGATAGAGGAGAGGAGTTGGATTCTCTGGACTTTACCTGTGAAGCAGCAGCAGAGGAGAGTCCAGATGAGGACGGAGATCAGAGTCATGTTTTTGATGAGGAGGATTTCTGTGTCTTCTGTTGTCATGAAGGACAGCTGTCAGTCATCCAGTGTTCAACTCTCAGGACTATAAACTCTCCCAGAGCACTGGAGCATGGTGCTGCTGATGCAAAGTGGCTCTATGGAAATGATCACACTGACTCCAACAGGGACTTGGATCATTCTGATGATGATGTTTTTAATGGTTTAAAGTTTCTGGGATTTTAGCTTAGGTTTGGACAGACCTTCTTCCTAAATTTGATGTAAATTGTCTTGAATTCTTTAACATACACAAGATCACTGTGTGATGTACAATAACGTATTGGTGAATAATTTATTTTGCATCATAATTAATGTAGACTAGATTATAATTAAAGAGAAACTGATGTCTGTAGCTCAGAAACCATAACTCAATAAAAGTTTTAATATTTTTTATAGTTTGAGACTTAGATGTGGAAAGTTTAACCAGTCATTATATAACCTGCCTTAACTGGGAATATTTCTGAGAATTTTTTTTTAAGTATCACAGTAATACACAATCGATGGAGGAACTGGACTGTAGAAGATTGTAATGTTAATAATGTAATTTTTCGTGTATTCCTATTGAATTTTCATAGCTGCAGACCTTATTGTAATTTTTTGATATTTAAAACTGCCAAACTTTAAATCTTCTTCCTCTCTCTGCTGCCACCTGTCATTTCAGTGCCAACTGCTGCAAACAGTCCTCTTCATCAGTTAATGTCATGATATCAACCAGTTACTGGTTACCAGTATTATTTGTAAATCCACTGTAAGAGCTGTAGCTTCGGAAGATGAAGAGGACTAAGGCAGAGCAGAGGATGAAGTGGTGGAAGTTTCAACAAAGAAGAGTGTTGTGTAGTTTTCAGGGAGGAGCTGAGACAGACTCTGGGTGGTTTGGAAGTGCTTTCAGATGACTGGACCACTACAGTGATCAGGGAGACAGGTAGGAGGGTACTCAGTGTGTCATTAGGGAAGAGGAAAGTGGACAAGGAGACTTGGTGGTGGAACGAAGATGTTCAGGAGTGTATACAGAGAAAGAGGTTAGCTAAGAAGAAGTGGGACACTGAGAGGACTGAAGAGAGTAGACAGGAGTACAGGGAGATACAGCGTAAGGTGAAGGTAGAGGTGGCAAAGGCCAAACAAAGAGCATATGAGGACTTGTATGTTAGGTTGGACACTAAAGAGGGAGAGGTGGATTTGTACAGGTTGGTGAGACAAAGAGATAGAGATGGGAAGGATGTGCAGCAGATTAGTGTGATTAAAGATAAGGATGGAAATGTATTGACAGGTGCCAGGAGTGTGATGGGAAGATGGAAGGAGAACTTTGAAGAGTTGATGAATGAGGAAAATGAAAGGGAACGAAGAGTAGAAGAGGTGACTGGTGTGGAGCAGGAAGTAGCAAAGGTTAGTTTAAGATTATTTAAAGATTATTAGGTCAGGCCAAGAGAAGAGCTGTGGTATTGTATGAGGAAGTCTGGAGTGGCAGAGAAGTCTGTTAGAGTGGTGCAGGACATGTATGAGAGCTGTAGTAAGAGAAGGTGGAGGAAAATCTAGAGAGGTGGAGGTCTGCTCTGGAAAACAGAGGAATGAAGCTTATCCGCAGTAAGACAGAATACATGTGTGTGAATGAGAGGACCCAGGTGGAACGATGAGGTTACAGGAGCAGAGGTGAAGAAGGTGCAGGACTTTAAGTACTTAGGGTCAAAGGTTGAGACCAGCGATGTTGTTCGGCTTAGAGACAGTGGCACTGAAGAAAAGACAGGAGGCAGAGCTGGAGGTAGCAGAGCTTAAGATGTTGAGGTTCTCTTTGGGAGGGACGAAGATGGACAGGATCAGGAATGAGGACATCAGAGGGACAGCTCATGTTAGATGTTTCGGAGATAAAGTCAGAGAGGCCAGATTGAGGGGATTTGGACATGTTCAGGGGAAAAACTGTGAATATATTCCAAGTTCTTATGGTCATTTCACATGATGAAAGCTGCCCTGCTCCATCAAGCCAGTGATGCCACTCCTCCAGTAGAGTTCAATGGGCAGCAACTCCTTGTTACCAACATCAAAGTTCTTCTCTCTGGGAGACTTGAGAGAAAAGACAGGACAGGAATGCATTTTTTTTTTTGCTGACAGTGAATCTTCGAGTAAAGATTGCTCACCACCCCAGTGTTGGAAGCCTCTTCCTCTTCCACAAACTGCTGCTGAGGATCTGGGAGAGTGAGAATGAGAACAGAAGTGACTCTTTGTTTGAGTTCATTGAAAGCTACCTCTACAAATTAAGACAACTGAAATGGGATGTTGGTGAGAGGTGAGGCTCTGAGACTTTATCCCCAGATGAAGCTCCTGTAAAAATTCACAAACACCAAAAGGTGTTAAAAAATGCTCATGTGTGCAAAAGGCCACTGCTGTGTCCTTCCACCCGTATCCTGCCTGCTAAGACAATGAAGCTTAGGACACACAGCTGAGCTTTAGTGACACTAGAACCATAGTTATGCTATTACTTTTACAACCATCACATTGTAAGACTGATGGATATTCTAAGACATGGATGATTATGACTGTGTTTTAAAAGCTTAAAATTACTGTTTGTTGATATGTGACTTTGATAGTTATCACATTAGCAGATGCTACTGCTACTACTGCAGTTGTTAAAAGTTAAATGAGAGATGAGACTCAGAAATGCAACAGAAAAAGGCCTAAAGATTAGCTGCACATTAGATGAAAGAAATGAGGACTTTGTCAAGTATATGAGGATATCATCTGCATACAATCTGATTTGATAAAATAAAATTATGCCTAAGATGTATTTTCCCACAGCTGTTTGGATGAAAAACCATTTGAGATACTTTGTGCTGATGCTACAGCTATGTGTGTGTGTGTGTGTGTGTGTGTGTATGTGAAGAAGCTGAAAAGCACTTGTGAAACACAAGTGAAATGTGTTTAGTGACACCAGAAGCGTAGTGTTGCTATTACCATTACAGCCATCACATTGTAAGTCTAATGGGCCTGAAATGTAGTTTCAACCAGCTGTTTCAAAAAGAAAAACCAAAACGAAAGAAGAAAGTCGCCAAATCTAATTTATATAAATATATATTGACCAGTACATTGTGTGGTCTGTGTGTAAGTTTTAATTGATTTCTGTTGTATGTCCTCAGTGAACTGTATCAGTCTCTGCAGTAGCTTCCAGCTGCAGCATCAGTTCAGTTTCTGTTCAGTCTGACTGAGGAGGTTTTGTACGATGCTTTTTCACTGTGTGAACAACCACTGACTGTTGATGGTGTGAGCACTCTGACAGTAGTAAACTGCTGCATCTTCAGTCTGGACTCCACTGATGGTCAGAGTGAAGTCAGAGTTTGATCCACTGCCTGAAAAACGATCTGGAATCCCTGATGCTCGAGTGGTGGCAGTATAAATAAGGAGCTTAGGACGTTCTCCATCTTTCTGTTGGTACTAGGCTAACCAGTTTCCATTATACACATTCTGACTGGTTTTACATGTGATGGTTGTGGTGAGCTCACTGCTCCAGGCTGAGTCACCGTGACCTGTATTACTGTATAGATTAGGAATATGTCATTTTTTTATTATGTTTGAAAAAAATCATGGTAAATATCTAGTTGAAAGTGTAGTCAGTTTGTTTGGACCCATAAACAAGAGAGCAGCACAGACAGGTTTTTAGATACTCTATTTTTTTTTAAACGATAGGGGAATAGAGGGAGTGGTGTCAAGTAGTGTGTGGTCTAAGCTTGGAGTTGCGTTGCTGGAACAAAGTCTCTCTCTCATTACCTCTTTAAACAAGATGTAGCAGTCAGAGTTAATGGAGCTGAACTGACTGATCTCAGGAGTATATTGATAGACCTACTTGTGAAGGGAGGAAGTGCAGGTTGGTGAGTGCGCGGGGGTGGTCCACAGGCGGGGATGAGGGGGCTTGGAAGGATAAAAACGTTAGTGTTCTTTAAATGGAGGGAGGGGCAGTGAGGTCAGTGAAGGGATGAACGAAATCCAGCTGATGTCAATGTGGTAGATGAATGAGTGCTGGTGACAAGGTAGGGTGCAAAACCAAGGAGTCCAAAACCTAAAATGTCTATTGGATTAAATCAAATAACCAAAATTGCTCTCAAGAATCCAATTTCCAGTTCAAAAGTCCAAAATCCAAATCCATAGAATCTAGGTCCAAATTCAAGCCCAAACATACAATATTCACATCCAAATCCAGATCTTCAAAATTCAAGTCCAAACCCCAAATTTAACAGGTGGTTAGAGTGAGAAGAGTTTAAGAGGAGAAAGGGTCTTGAGTCTTCTAGGGGAACAATAGTGTCCAGTATGGCTGTGGCTCCAGCAGGTGGGCAGGGAGTGAGGGAGGGCAGACAGACAAGGGGCAAACAACAGGCCACAAAACATCAAGAAATACGTCTGCATGGCAAAAAATAATGGCTAGTAGTAACACAAAACAATCTGGAAGGGAACTGAGCAGACAGCTGACTATGAGTAGCCAGAAGAACAGGTTAAAATGATTAAGACTAACGATGAGTAGAAAAGTGACGGAAATACAGTGGAGCAGGAAGTTGAGCTGAGGGGCTACAAAATAAAAGCCAGTAAAAGGAAATAAATCTGGTGACCCTGACAGCTTGTAAATCCTCACAGTTTTATTAAATCAAATATCAACATTACCAGCATCAAACCTGATTTAGAGTCTCAGATGACACCTGTTTTACGTCTGTCACTTCTTCAATTTCCTTTTGGTCAATGCTGATAGTTACTATATCCACAAGTGAAGCAGACGTTGTAGAGGGTTTTGAGCAACTTCACGTTAAATTGTTGTTCTGTCCCTGGGAGACTTTCAGACAATTTCTGTTGTAACATAAATGATTGTATCATCTGCGAACATGCAGCACACAGTGTCTTTACAGCTTGTAGGTAGATCATCCAAATACTGTATACTGTAAGCAGAAGAGCAAAGGGCCAAACGCTGGATGTTGTGGTGCAAGTAATTTACATTTGAAATCTTTATTTCAAATGATTAATTTGATAGAATTTGTAATTAATCATTAATCGTATTAATCAGCAAACCAAATATAAATCAATCAATTATTTTATCTTTTATAGTAGCAGCCCTAAAGTATTGTAAAACATTGTAAACCTGTTATTTTACATAACAGGTAAATTATGTTTGTCACTTCAGAGCAAAAACCATTTTGTTTGACACATTTCCTTTAATGTTGTAAACATAGAAATGAACATTTAAACTTCTTATCTTTACTAAAACCTGTCTGTTTCTATGGTTACTAAGGTCACATTTTACAACAAACATGTTTGTGTTTTCATACGACTGCTACTTTTACATGATATTGATGAGAACTTATGTACAATGTTGAGTTTGAAACTTTTCCTGTGGTTTTAGCAAATTTAATAAAGTAAAACAGTTCAGTACTTCAGGCAAAACTGAACTGTGGTGGAAACTTTAATGAATCTAAAATGATAAGTGTAGCTTCATATCACAGTTATACTGATTTACTTTTTGTGTTTCTTGGTTAATTTACTCTGATTGACTTAATATGCTATGTATGTGTATGTGTGTGTGTGTGTGTGTGTGTGTGTGTGTGTGTGTGTTTGTGTCCTCAGTGAACTGTATCAGTCTCTGCAGTAGCTTCCAGCTGCAGCATCAGTTTGGTTTCTGTTCAGTTTGACTGAGGGAGGTTTTTGTACGATGCTTTTTCACTGTGTGATCACAGCTTGACTGGTCAACAAGTGATAACTCTGACAGTAGTGAACTGCGGCATCTTCAGTCTGGACTCCACTGATGGTCAGAGTGAAGTCAGAGTTTGATCCACTGCCTGAAAAACGATCTGGAATCCCTGAGTCTCGATAAGTTGCCCCATAGATTAGACGCTTAGGACGTTCTCCATCTTTCTGTTGGTACCAGGCTAAATAGTGATATGGGCTGCTATAATAAACATTCTGACTGATTTTACAGTTGACGTTGACAGTTCCTCCCAGAGCAGAGCTCACTGCTCCAGGCTGAGTCACTGTGACCTGACCTCTGGACTCTGAGGACACAGAGACAAAAACAGAAAGCAGCATCATGGTTTTGTGGGCTTCATTTCAGAGGGACGGATGTTGATAGAGGAGAGGAGTTGGATTCTCTGGACTTTACCTGTGAAGCAGCAGCAGAGGAGAGTCCAGATGAGGACGGAGATCAGAGTCATGTTTTTGATGAGGAGGATTTCTGTGTCTTCTGTTGTCATGAAGGACAGCTGTCAGTCATCCAGTGTTCAACTCTCAGGACTATAAACTCTCCCAGAGCACTGGAGCATGGTGCTGCTGATGCAAAGTGGCTCTATGGAAATGAGCCTCTAATTCAAGCCACCTGGCATTTTATCTGCTAATAAAGCCATAGTGATATAACATGTCTGTGATGTGAGATGTTCTTTCAATAATAATGAAAATCAGCATTCACATAAACCAAATGACTCAGTGACACATCAGTAAAGACAAACTCATCACACAACTCATGGTCATGTGTATTATTAAAGGAATAATAATTGTGTGAAATGTTTACAGTAGATATGTTGAATTTACAAAGGGTCTCTGGGGTTATGAAGGATTTTTCTCAACTGACTGTATAATTGTTTTAAGCTTTATAGTTATATGTTCAGTGATACATGTCACATGTGTTGGCTCTGTCACTCTAACAAGATAGTTTCCATTTTCCTGTGGCTTCCTCAACCAGGTGCTGGTCTCCGAGTTCTCTGATCTACTCTCCTAATCTTCCCAAAAGGCTGCTCATCTTAGATTAACATTTAACAAATCCACCACTGTTGTCTTGTAAATGACCTCAGGATCACTGCCACCATCTAATATTAGAACTGTGTTAGAGAAGGTAACAGGTACAGTGTAAAAATGACCTTCAATCACCTGCAGTGCTGTAGAAACACCTTAAAACAGACGTATAATTTGGTCTTTGACCCATTTGATGTGTTTTGTGCATGGATCACACTGCTTAAAGAAAAGTGTAAATTCAAGAGCCTCTAATTCAAGCCACCTGGCAATTGTGATAGAAATTTTTCCCCTTGGAAGAATTATTATAGAACTCAGCGTGATGAACCATCTCAGTTTAACACATGCCGGCATGGAGAAGAACACATGGATGTTGAGTGTTTCTTCTGACTTGTATCTCTCAAACCCCTTCTATTTATACTCAAACACAAGAAAGGAACCACCCTCATAAAACATGAATCAATTGACTCATGGTTTTGACCATGTCTCAAAAGGGGGTATGATGGATATTGTAAATAGATTGTGGTATGCAGGTTTTTCCTGTTTTCCTGAGAAAATGCGTGATTTGGGCTACTAATAATTCATGGATTTTGGTAGTACCGGGAGACCTAGTAGATCCACCCAGACTCCAGAAGAAAGGTTAGTGCATCCCTTCTTCTTCCAAGTAGTTTGCTCACCTGCATGAGCTCCTACTTGTAACAAGGAGACATCATTTAAGGGGAAAAAACATTGTTCTGGACAGACAGGGGTAATTGCAAAATTGGTGAACACAAGAGACAGAACAGCCGACTGCGCTGTGCAGCTCCTAAAATGAAAACACAGGTTAGAGCAACCAAGTCTGCTATATAAGAGAGTTACAACTGGCATAAGCCACACAAGGTGAGCCATTTGAGGAAGTCCACATTGTAGATCTATCTACAAAAAACACAATCAGGATTAAATGAAAAGGAATGTGGTTCTCAATCTTCAGCTGTAGGGAGTAAAGTTGATGTAACGTTTAAGGACAGTACAATGTAATATAAGACATGGTTAGTAAGACTATTTGCAGTGCAATAACCTAGATGGTGTGAGATGAGTGTTTTTACTCAGAGAATAACATGCACTGTTAGCAGACACATAATAGCAATGTTAGTTTTAGACAAAACTACTTTTAGTAGCTACAACTTGTAAACCTGCAACCATACGTCTCTCTATTGTTGAGAGACGTTTTGAATAATATCCTATAAGTAATAAAAGATTTGCTATGTTCTGAAAGTCCTAAGCACAGGGACTTGACAGAATCTTTTTTAAGTCAGTAAAGTCAGTAAAAGTCAGTCTCTGCTTCTATAGTCTCAGTCAGTCAGTCATGGCCATATGTTTTTCCCCATGTGTGTTGTCATACAGGGGTTGGGAGATCTCCACCTAATTATAATCATGGACAGCAATAGCTTGCTAAGCCTAGAAATACATCAATTGATTTTAATTTTAATTTTAATTTTTGCACATCCAGAATTGATTGGATGCGTGTAGGACATAATTATCACCTCCGGAGTTATGATATGGCTAAGATAGCACACAGATTGTGAAACAAGTTGTAACTTGTCTTTCAAAACCTTGTGGCCGTTTTCTGCCAGAAAACAAAGTAGAGACACTGTGTCAGTTTGGCCATCTGAGTTTGTGAACAAACTAACAAATCGTCAACATACTGAACTAGTGTACTACCACATGGGGGCTCCCTATGTGAGCGATTTTCTACCACTGCCACAGAAAATACTGTAGGACTGGAAGAAAAACACTGCACCAAACACGTCAAGGTATACCATTTACCATTGAAAGTGAAAGCAAACCAATTGTGAATCAGGATGGACAGGAATGCTAAATATGCATTCACTAAATCAATAAATGTGAGAACCAGCAGGCATCTCCTAGAACCTGACACATCAGAATTTTTATATTAGGCACTGTTGGAGCCGGATGGTGAACTGCTTCATTTACAGCTCTAAGGTCTTGGACCGGTCTCCATCCCCCATTTGGTTTCTTTACAGGCAAGATGGAGGTATTGCATGGTAACATTCCACTACGGCACCTTTATCTATTAATGATTGAATATTTCCAAATCTAATTTGCTTATAGCCCACAATTTGTCAGGTACTATGTCAAGAATAAACATCTTTTTGGCTGTCAGTGTCATAAGTGAACTAATGCTTAGTTCTAACTTGTATGTTAAGTTACTCAAGGTGGTCTATCACTAAAGATTGTGTTTCTTTGAGTGTGTCAACATTCTGCTTAATACTCTGACCTACCCCCACTGTCTCCTGTGGTTGGGAAGCTTGCAGTCCTATAGAATGACCAGCAAGTCCCTGAGGAGGTGCCTGTGGCCAACATTCCTCTGTGCCTCCTCCCTCTTGATGGTTTGTCTTTCTAATTGTGAGACAGACGTGACACTTGTCCATAGCCATCACAGATGTAACAGCAATGGTTGACTTACTCCCCATCTTGGTGGTGTCCATGAAGCCAGTTATGGTGTTGAATGTTTGTAATCCCATGGTGCAGTCGTGGACCAGTTAGCAGGACAGAATGTGGACCATCGTAGCTTGAAAATTCTACGACACACAACTTCCACCTCCTGCAAAGTTGGGTTATACATAGTTGTTGTATTGCTGCAACCCACCACCAGTTCTTTGGGGATCATGTAATTCCTCTATCACCTCCTTAAGTTCATCTGGCTGCCACAGTCTGTAGACGAGCACTTTTGCTTGAGGATTTTGTGGCAGTAAATTTGCTCAATGTCCTCCTCTTCTGAGCTGCATGTGCTTGGTCACCTGCAGGGGCCACAGCTTGACCCTGTGGAGGAGGGGCAACAGGCCTGGAGACAGCATATGGAGGGGGTAGGACCCTATCTCTTGCCCAACGTTTCTATTTCTCCTTCAGGTTTCTCTTCTATACTCATTACTTTCATATACAACAAAACTTCTGCAGAAGATATTTTTCTGCCTCTCTTTCCTAATTTTGGGAAGAGTGCAAATCTATTTTGTTCTTCCCTACTTTCTTTCCCTTTCTTTACACTTACTCTTCTCCTTCTTATAACATTACTTTACAGCATTCTAAACAGTCTGTACTTAGTGTACCTTGCAAGGGAAACACTTGTGTTATATGGTGCCAAAGTGGAACGTCCTTAATCACACTTTCTCCCCATTTATCTGCTATTTCATTAGCAGGGCCTGTAAGAGGATCAAATAATTTTTCCAATTTTCCCGTTTTGTTCCCCATGTTTTCTAAACTCACTGTGATTTGTGCTTAAACTTTCAATGGGCTTATCAATCACACACAAATTACTCAGTCATACTGATCTTCCCATCTCATTGTATGGTTGGATCTTATCACACATACACTAACTTTGGATGACTTCCTTCAGCCAGGTAGTTTGTATGACACATTCGTTCCGAGCAACTACCCTATAGTAAGCACAGTGGTTTGTGCACACTAGACACTGAAGGAGTCATCACAAAGCTTATATATATATTTTCCTGTATTGTCTCAGTCATATGCCCATCGTATTCATATGGAACTTAATTCAAACTTTATACTTTTATATATGTAAGCTAACTAGGTATTTATTTATTTACATGTATCATGTACATGTATTTTTGATTCATTTCTTTAGTTATTTAGGATGGTACTTTTTAGTAGTATACATGTATCTATTTCCCTTATTTCACCTTTTTACTTCATTTTTCCTTTTTCTTTCAAAACACATAGAATTACACAGACAATTATTCGCTACCACACAGGCTTTACACGAATTGGTCGCTACCACACAGGTTTTACACGAATCTAAGTTTATATTCTAGACCACACAGGCTTTACAAGAATATTACAGTTGCTACCACACAGGCTTTACACAACTTCGATGACCTATTACTAAAATGAAATGGTTCATAACGCTGTACTCACTTATTGTTTGAATGGAGCATCTGCTGTCCGCCACCTGTCCCTGACATCAGGCGGGATCCAGGCCTCCGTTTGTCGGAGCGGAACTTTCCCTGGGCCGGCAGTAACCTTCAGTCTGGACTCAGGCAATGATCAGCAGAATGTCCATCCCATCCTCGTCGCCAAATTGTGATAGAAATTTTTCCTCTTGGAAGAATTATTATAGAACTCAGCGTGATGAACCATCTCAGTTTAACACATGCCGGCATGGAGAAGAACACATGGATGTTGAGTGTTGTTTCTGACTTGTATCTCTAAAACCCCTTCTATTTATACTCAAACACAAGAAAGGAACCACCCTCACAAAACATGACTAAAGAAACCAGGTGCATGCAGTGGACAGTCATCACTCTTGTCCCTATCTAGGTTCTCTGAAGATGTCAGTTGAGAAGCAATAAAACCCTTTTATTGCACCTTCTTGTAGATCTTGTGACCCCAGTACTCACTATCTACAACGTTGCTTTGGGCCTTGTAACAACAAAGTGCCTACTGTGATCTTAAGCCGTCCTCTAAACACGACACACCCTGTGACTTCTTGTCCTCTTTGTGACCTCTTCAATAAGCCCATCTTGGTTAATTGTTTAATTGGTTAATAATTTAATTATCTAACCATATGACTAAATATACTTTCTTCCCTCACACATTTTATCTGCTAATAAAGCCATAGTGATATAACATGTCTGTGATGTGAGATGTTCTTTCAATAATAATGAAAATCAGCATTCACATAAACCAAATGACTCAGTGACACATCAGTAAAGACAAACTCATCACACAACTCATGGTCATGTGTATTATTAAAGGAATAATAATTGTGTGAAATGTTTACAGTAGATATGTTGAATTTACAAAGGGTCTCTGGGATTATGAAGGATTTTTCTCAACTGACTGTATAATTGTATTAAGCTTTATAGTGATATGTACAGTGATACATGTCACATCTGTCGGCTCTTTCACTCTAACACGATAGTTTCCATTTTCCTGTGGCTTCCTCAACCAGGTGCTGGTCTCCGAGTTCTCTGATCTACTCTCGTAATCTTCCCAAAAGGCTTCTCATCTTAGATTAACATTTAACAAATCCACCACTGTTGTCTTGTAAATGACCTCAGGATCACTGCCACCATCTACTATTAGAACTGTGTTAGAGAAGGTAACAGGTGTAAAAATGGCCTTCAATCACCTGCAGTGCTGTGGAAACACCTTAAAACAGACGTATAATTTGGTCTTTGACCCATTTGATGTGTTTTGTGCATGGATCACACTGCTTAAAGAAAAGTGTAAATTCAATGTAAGAAAAGTTGAGTATGTTTTGTTGTTAATATAAGATCAGTTACTGTGTCATTATGACCTCGATTGATTTGATAATAATGTTGTTCTAACTAGTGCTGGAATTTATTTCCCTAACATTTTCTCTCCGTGAACTTCGAGCAAAGTACCTGAAATCTCCACTTTGCTTCACTGTAGATATGAAATAGCTTCAATCCAAGATGGAGGTCAGATGTCACAACCAAGCTTCTTATCATTAACGCAAAGGTTGATTCTTCTTAACTTTTTTGGGACAGTTAGATAAAAATATGCGATTTCAAATGGACATTAGTAGAATATGAGATGAACTATAACTATGATCAAGAAAGAAATTAGATCTCTGTTAGATGTTAGACATTAGTTGATTTTAAAACAATGGTGTAATGCCCAATATGTTTGATAAACGTGTGTGTGTGTGTGTGTCAGTGTTGGTTCGTAACTGCAACATTAATACTTTTCTCAGTAACAAGTAGTGTAAACACTTACAAATACAATTTCAGTAACTACTACAGTTATTCCCTCCATAACCAGCTTTTTACAACTTTACTACTTTTATTGTCACCTACTACTTTGATTGTCACCACATCAAAGAATAATTTGAAACCCCACATTTAATATTTGTATTGGTACCTTTTGCACATGTCACTGATGGCAGCACCATAAGTAGTAATTTGGACTGGAAATATTTCCATTACTTTGATTTTATGTGAAATCAGGGTGATACTAACAAAGGGAAATTGATTTTAGTAAAGACAGAAAAATGTGTTGTCATCACATTTTTAAAAACTTCTTGATAATTCCAGCTTGTGGTTTATTTCTGTCACATAGTAAACCTGGATATATACTATTTACTTCAGTTTGGTGAAATGCACAGTTCCAACACTTTTAATCATTTGCTGCACATTTGAAAATGGAGGGAGTATCTAGAAAGCATGCATTCATATCTGATCTGACTAAACCCTGATCAATGAGACTATAAGGGTTTTTAGATATAATAGGATGTCGTCAGCATGCCAGCTAATTTTACAATAGTGTAATTAAAAATGTTCCATAGATTATTATAATGAGGGGGCCTGGTGGCTCAATGGGGGGATCATCGAGTGACCCCACTCAGCCACCAAGGGCTACATTAGTGCTGAGCCTGGATAAAAAAATGGTTTGCAGCATGAAGGGCATCCGGTGTAAAAACTCGTGCCAAATCAATGTGCGCATTACATTAAGCTGTGGCGACCCCTGAAAGGGACAAGACAAAAGCCTTTGACCTTCGACCTTTTTTGTGATTAAGATTATTCCTGAGATGCTGGCAGAATTTCTTACTCACATTATAAGTCAGAAATATAAAATGCTGTGGAGAAACACCTCAGTCTTCTTAAATGATTCTTTCTAAAACGTGTTTGCATGTTCAAAATGTTTGTAACATGATTTTTTGCTGCATCTTCAGTCTGGACTCCACTGATGGTCAGAGTGAAGTCAGAGTTTGATCCACTGCCTGAAAAACGATCTGGAATCCCTGATGCTTGATAAGTTGCCCTATCAATAAGAATTTTAGGAGTATCTGCATCTTTCTGTTGGTACCAGGCTAAAAGCTGATACTTGTTCCCAACACAAACACACTAGTCACACCTGTCAGCATCCAGGGCGTTGAGTGTGTGGACACTTTTACCTACCTGGGTGTGCACCTACACAATAAACTGAACTGGTCCAACAACATTGATGCCCTGTACAGGAAAGGCCTTTGCTATGAGCAGGGCAATTTGTTATGACACTGTGTTTGCTGCTGCAGTTTTCTACACTGTTGTGTGCTGGATAGGTGGCAGCACGGCAGAGACAGGAAGCGACTCCATAAGCTGGTTAAGAGAGCCGACTCTGTTCTGGGCTGCCTACTCAACTCCATCGAGTAAGTGGTGGACAGAAGGATGTTGGCTAAACTGACATCCATCATGGATAACCCCTCCCACCCCCTGCACCACACTGTGGAGTCTCTGAGCAGCTCAACACAACACAAGACACCCCCCGTGTAAGAAGGAGCGTTATCGCAGATGCTGATGTAAAGTGGCTCTATGGAAATAATTGGACTGACTCCAAAAGGGATTTGGGTCTTGATATTAAGATATTGTTAGAGTCTAAGATGACACCTGTTTTAAGTCACTCACTTCTTCCATTTCCTTTTGGTTAATATTAATAATAAGCATATCTATATGTGAAGACACTGGAACATTGTTTTGTGCAACTTCAAGTTACCTCTTTGTTCACATAGTTACCCAACTTTCTGTTTTCACATAAATGATTGAGTCATCTGCAAACATGCAGCACACAGTCTCTTTACAGCTTTGAGGTAGATCATCCAAAAACTGTATAAGCAGAAGAGCAAATGAATGTTGTGCTACAACTAATTACAATTGAAGTGGTGATTTCAAATGATCGATTTGATGGGATTTTGTGAGAAGATCTATCTTTATAAATGTTTATGAATTCATTTTTTGAATTGTCACCGTTCAGCATAACTGCTAGTTTTACTTTTAGTACTATATTTAAATGTTATTGATGAGAACATTTATTTATACTTGTATACCATTTTGTATTTTTTGGGGGGTATTACTACTTTTAATAAAGTAAAAGAGTTCAGTACTTCAGGCAACACTGCTCACTGAAATGTAGAGGAGACTTTTAAGGAATCTAAAGTTATAGCTTTGACTCTACATCCCCCTGTTGTATTGATTTGCTCATTGTGTTTTTCTTGGTGACTTTCCTCTGATTGACTAATTTGTGTGTGTGTCTGTGTGTGTGTGTGTGTGTGTGTGTGTGTGTGTGTGTGTGTGTGTGTCCTCAGTGAACTGTATCAGTCTCTGCAGTAGCTTCCAGCTGCAGCATCACTTCACTTTCTGTTCAGTCTGACTGAGGGAGGTTTTTGTACGATGCTTTTTCACTGTGTGAACAACCACTGACTGTTGATGTAGTGAACACTCTGACAATAGTAAACTGCTGCATTTTCAGTCTGGACTCCACTGATGGTCAGAGTGAAGTCAGAGTTTGATCCACTGCCTGAAAAACGATCTTGAATCCCTTATGCTCGAGTGGTGGCAAAGTAAATGAGCAGTTTAGGACGTTCTCCATCTTTCTGTTGGTACCAGGCTAAAAGCTGATAGTTGCTCCAAACATGAACATTCTGACTGGTTTTACAGTTGATGTTGACGGTTCCTCCCAGAGCAGAGCTCACTGCTCCAGGCTGAGTCACTGTGACCTGTTCTCTGGACTCTGAGGACACAGAGACAAAAACAGAAAGCAGCATCATGCTTTTGTGGGCTTCATTTCAGAGGGACGGATGTTGATAGAGGAGAGGAGTTGGATTCTCTGGACTTTACCTGTGAAGCAGCAGCAGAGGAGAGTCCAGATGAGGACGGAGATCAGAGTCATGTTTTTGATGAGGAGGATTTCTGTGTCTTCTGTTGTCATGAAGGACAGCTGTCAGTCATCCAGTGTTCAACTCTCAGGACTATAAACTCTCCCAGAGCACTGGAGCATGGTGCTGCTGATGCAAAGTGGCTCTATGGAAATGATCACACTGACTGTTGTACACACACTGAAACAAGTGATAACAGTGATAACACCCTGCTAGATTAAATGATTTGTCTAAAATTAAACATTTTCTTTATTCTCTTGTGATTAGAGTCAAGATGTGGTGGACTTGACATGATCTCTCAGTTTCTGGGATATCGAACATCTGTACTGGAATGTATTAAGGTTCAAAGCATATGCATGTTGACACTATATATTTATTATACTGATTTTTTCTCAATTTCTTGTTCTGTCAGTAGAAAGTGCTTTTTATAAATTATTCAACTAGAATTCCAGGCTAAGCAAAAGTCTTTTTAGTAAAGGCCACTTCCTTTTCAGCTTAGAGGGTCAACAGGGTCGAGTATCATACGCAGTGAGGCTGCAGCATTGTTAGCAAGATTTTCAGCTCGTATGGGACTAAAGTTAAGGTGGCTGCTTCCCATTGTATTGACACATGGCAGTGAACTAAATGATAATGTATTAATTTTCTTAAATTTGGTAACAACATTTTCCGATAAAAACCTTCTGTAGTGGATCATTCTTTAGTTTTTATCTTGTGTTTCCATTTTTGTAATTTCAAATGTTGTTTAAAATGATCAGACCAAAGAGAATTATGGGGGAATTCTGTTAAATCTTTGGTTTCAAACCCTAAATAAGGACAAGTTCTAGGGTGTGACTGAAACAGTAAGTGGGTTTATTTACATTTTGAGAAAAGAAAATTAATGTAATAATAAATTAAACGCAGTGCTGAGACATTACTGTCAATATCTGCATGAATGTTAAAGTCACCCAGTATCAGGACTTTATCTCTACTAAGCACTAAGCCAAATAGAAAGTTTAAAAATTCAGGTCCAAACTCTGAATAAGGGAGGGGAAGATGGTAAGAATTAACAAATGGAACTGCTTTTGAAGTTTTCTAGTTTTGGTGTGAGAGTCTCAGAGTGAGTTTCTCAAAAGAGTTATGACTGTGATTAGGTCTAAGTGTTGACTTCTAAGCTTCAGGGACAGACTGACACATTCTTCCAGCTGCAGCCAAGTTTTAGTAAGTGAAACCCACTTATCAAGTCATTTAATCATTTTTCATTTTCATTCCCCTCGATTGTTAGTGTTTTTCTAAGATATGAATTATAAATAGAAAAACTCTTTGTGGATGTTTATAAACTCTTTGCTGCCATTTGACATAGTTTTGAGAAAGGACCAAAAGCAGAATCTACCAATTACAGCTGATCCCCTGCACTGAAATTTTAAAACAGAAGCTTAAATAAACTGGTTGTGCTTTCGTACATAACATTCAGTAGGAAATATATCCTCTAAGTCAGTGGCATCAGTGGTTATAATGAGATATGTCACTGAGAAAGTGCAATGATTTCTATCAGCATTTTCTGATGACTATTAGAAATGTAGTGCAATGTTAAATATGCTTTTTAAAAATGTGTGTGTGTGTGTGTGTGTGTGTGTCCTCAGTGAACTGTATCAGTCTCTGCAGTAGCTTCCAGCTGCAGCATCAGTTCAGTTTCTGTTCAGTCTGACCAAGGGAGGTTTTTGTACGATGCTTTTTCACTGTGTGAACAACCACTGACTGTTGATGTAGTGAGCACTCTGACAGTAGTAAACTGCTGCATCTTCAGTCTGGACTCCACTGATGGTCAGAGTGAAGTCAGAGTTTGATCCACTGCCTGAAAAACGATCTGGAATCCCTGATGCTCGAGTGGTGGCAAGGTAAATAAGTAGCTTAGGACGTTCTCCATCTTTCTGTTGGTACCAGGCTAAATGGTTCCCATTGTGCACATTCTGACTGATTTTACAGTTGATGGTTGTGGTTCCTCCCAGAGCAGAGCTCACTGCTCCAGGCTGAGTCACTGTGACCTGACCTCTGGACTCTGAGGACACAGAGACAAAAACAGAAAGCAGCATCATGGTTTTGTGGGCTTCATTTCAGAGGGACGGATGTTGATAGAGGAGAGGAGTTGGATTCTCTGGACTTTACCTGTGAAGCAGCAGCAGAGGAGAGTCCAGATGAGGACGGAGATCAGAGTCATGTTTTTGATGAGGAGGATTTCTGTGTCTTCTGTTGTCATGAAGGACAGCTGTCAGTCATCCAGTGTTCAACTCTCAGGACTATAAACTCTCCCAGAGCACTGGAGCATGGTGCTGCTGATGCAAAGTGGCTCTATGGAAATGAGCCTCTAATTCAAGCCACCTGGCATTTTATCTGCTAATAAAGCCATAGTGATATAACATGTCTGTGATGTGAGATGTTCTTTCAATAATAATGAAAATCAGCATTCACATAAACCAAATGACTCAGTGACACATCAGTAAAGACAAACTCATCACACAACTCATGGTCATGTGTATTATTAAAGGAATAATAATTGTGTGAAATGTTTACAGTAGATATGTTGAATTTACAAAGGGTCTCTGGGGTTATGAAGGATTTTTCTCAACTGACTGTATAATTGTATTAAGCTTTATAGTGATATGTACAGTGATACATGTCACATGTGTTGGCTCTTTCACTCTAACACGATAGTTTCCATTTTGCTGTGGCTTCCTCGACCAAGTGCTGGTCTCCGAGTTCTCTGATCTACTCTCCTAATCTTCCCAAAAGGCTGCTCATCTTAGATTAACATTTAACAAATCCACCACTGTTGTCTTGTAAATGACCTCAGGATCACTGCCACCATCTAATATTAGAACTGTGTTAGAGAAGGGAACAGGTACAGTGTAAAAATGACCTGCAATCACCTGCAGTGCTGTGGAGACACCTTAAAACAGATGTATAATTTGGTCTTTGACGCATTTGATGTGTTTTGTGCATGGATCACACTGCTTAAAGAAAAGTGTAAATTCAATGTAAGAAAAGTTGAGTATGTTTTGTTGTTAATATAAGATCAGTTACTGTGTCATAATGACCTCGATTGATTTGATAATAATGTTTTTCTAATTTGAATTTGATTTTATGTGAAGTCAGGGTGATACTAACAAAGGGACATTGATTTTAGTAAATACTACAATCAGCATACGGACGATTATTTCCAAGCTTCCATATAAGTTGAGAGAGAAGTGGAGGGATGTGGCTCATGACCTGAATGAAAGCCACAATCGTAGGGCTACGTTTGCAGATGTAGTTAAGTTTATCACTGATGTATCAGAGAAATCACTGCATCCTTGCTACGGGGACTTAGGAAGACTTAAAGAACACTTATAAGGGCCTGCAGCTGCGTTTAGGAAAGCAAGTGGCATGAAAAAGAGTTTTACCACTACTGCAAAGCAAGTTACTACTCAAAGGGATGCAAGTATAGAGCCTGGTTGTAGTAAGATAAGCCCTTCCAATACCACCAAAGCATCACCCAAGCCTATCACTACCATCAAAGCCTCACCTGAGTCTTGTCTCTTTTGCCACGAGGGACATACATTCGACCATTGTCAAAAACTACAGAATACGCCTTACAAAGAGAAGATAGAGTTTCTCAGGAAGGAAGGTTTATGTTTCAGATGTTTAAAATCGGGGCATACGAGCAGGCACTGCCAGGAAGTGGTAAACTGTCAATTATGTTCTGGGACGTTCTGGGACGTTGCTGCACGTGAAGCCAAAGGAAAGGCAGTCCGTGGATCGTGACAATCCGGCAGTGTTCAACGGATTGGTGAACAGCAAACGTAAACAGAATTTCGATGACATGCCCGAGAACACCGAGCGCATCCTTGCCATCATTCCAGTCCAAGTAAAAGCCAAAAAGGGCAACAAAGTAATCACTTCATATGCATTCTTGGATCCTGGCAGCACAGCTACGTTTTGCACAGATGAACTTCTTGATGAGCTGAATCTACATGGGAAAAAGGTTAGCCTTCTTGTTACAACCATGGCAGAAAGCAAAATTGTGACCAGTACTATGGTGACAGGGTTGGAGGTAGGCCACCTGAACTCAAATAACTTTATAGAGCTAAAGGAGGTGTTTTCACAAAAGGATATTCCAGTAAGCAAGAATAACATCACGCGACAAGAAGATATAGATAAATGGCCACATCTTAAAGGAGTGCAAGTACCTCTCATCGATGCAGGCATAGAACTGTTGATTGGAACTGATGCTGCCAAGATGATGGAGCCAAAGGAAGTTATTCCTAGCGTCAATGATGGGCCCTTTGCAGTCCGAACCATACTGGGTTGGACAGTCAATGGGCCACTAAAGGTGGATGGTTGCAATACAAGCAGGAATGAAATAATGCAAGCTGTGTCAAATCGTGTATCTGTGGCCAAGCTGGAAGACCTGTGGAAACAACAGTTTAAATATGACTTTCCAGAGGAGGAGAAAGCGACAGAAATAATGGATCTAGACTTGGACAAAAATGCACTTCCAGTAGAAAGGGTATTGGGCGTGCAATGGTGCATTCAGTCTGATCAATTCAAGTTCAGGGTCGTTATTCAAAGTAAGCCCCCCACAAGAAGAGGGATTTTATCCATGTTGAGCTCAGTGTACGATCCATTGGGAATGCTTGCACCTGTGAATTTATATGCTAGGAACATTATGCAGGAGCTTTGCAGAATGAAGCTGGGATGGGATGAAACGGTGCCTGAACATCTTGCCCAAATGTGGTCTCAGTGGGTGCAAGGTCTTGAGCAGCTAACTGACTTTGGAATTGAGAGATGTTTCAAGCCAAAAGACTTTGGTCAGACTGTGTCCGCTCAACTGCATCATTTTGCAGACGCTAGTGAGAATGGCTATGGGACAGTAACATACTTAGTCCAGCGTAACATCAGTAACCAAGCTCACAGCGCCTTTGTGTTGGGAAAGGCAAGGGTTGCCCCCTTAAAACCCATGACTATCCCTCGTCTGGAGCTTACAGCAGCAACCTTAGCAGTTCGTATAGACAAAATGCTAAGGAAGGAGTTGGAACTACCACTGGAAGACTCTGTGTACTGGACTGACAGTACAGCGGTGCTAAAGTACATCAGCAACGAAACATCAAGGTTTCGCACGTTTGTAGCTAACAGGGTGTCAGCGATTCAGCAGACCTCAACAGTCTCTCAGTGGCACTACGTAAACTCTCAGCTTAATCCGGCAGATGGTGCATCAAGGGGACAGAAAGTGAAAGCCTTTCTGCGAAACAAGCTGTGGGTATCCGGACCTGACTTTCTGACACAGGCAGTCGGGAATTTGCCACGGAACCCAGACTCTCAAGAGATTGATCTGGATGTAGCCGATCCTGAAGTGAAGAGAAATGTCACGGTAAATGTTCTTGCAGTTGAAGAAAGCACTGACATAGTGCAAAGGTTGGTGGAGTACTACTCATCATGGACACGCTTAAAGCGGGCCGTGGCGTGGTTTCTGAGATTGAAAGATATGCTTCTAACATCATCCAGAAGAAGAAAGTACCGTCCAAAATATCCAGCTTCGAAGGAAAAAGCTGAACTACAAGACAAGAAAAAAGAACCTAACTGTGGATGAGCTCAAGGAAGCAGAGGTTGACATAATTTGTCATTGCCAGCGGAAGAGCTTTCCGGATGAAATCTCATCTCTGCTAAAAGGGGAAGCAGTAAAACGGAGCAGTCACATACATAGACTAAATCCGGTGCTTCAGGATGGAATTCTTCGCGTAGGTGGACGGCTCAGCAGAGCTGCCATGCCTGAAGAATCCAAGCATCCCGCTATTCTGGCTAAAAATCATCGAGTACCTCAGCTTATACCTCAGCTTATACCATGGCCTATCCATCATGGATAGGCCATGGTATAAGCTGAGGTGTGTGTGGCCTATCCATTCATGGATGGTCGCAACCATGTCTTGTCTACTTTGCGTCAAACATACTGGATACCAAATGCAATCTCAGCCATCAGAAAGATTCTATCCAGTTGTCGCACCTGTCGAAGATTACATGGAGCAACTGGGCAGCAACAAATGGCAGACCTCCCTCATAGTAGGGTCTTACCTGATGAACCACCATTTACTAGAACAGGTGTCGATTGCTTTGGTCCCTTTACTATAAAACGAGGAAGAACAACTGCAAAAAGGTATGGTGTCATATTCACATGTATGGCTTCCAGAGCTGTTCACATAGAGGTGGCAGCGTCATTGGACACAGATTCATTCATTAATGCACTTCGACGTTTTATTGCAAGAAGAGGTCAAGTTTTAGAAATTCACTCAGATAATGGAACAAACTTTGTTGGTGCTGAGAGAGAACTCAAAAGGTCTCTAGAAGAGTGGAACATGTCAAAAATTGAAAATAGGCTGACTCAGAGTGGTATCAAGTGGATGTTTAATCCTCCATCTGCTTCACATTTTGGAGGGGTATGGGAACGTCTAATTCGATCTGTTAGAGAGGTACTCAGCGCTACATTGAAGGATCAACGTTTGGATGAAGAGGGTCGGCAGACATTGCTCTGCGAGGTGGAAGCCATTCTAAATAGTCGGCCAATAACTACACCTTCTGATGATCCGAATGACTTGGAGGCTTTGACGCCAAATCACCTTCTCCTCCTAAAAACCCAGCCTTCGATACCTCAGGGAGTTTTCCAGGAAGATGATCCTTACAGCCGCCGTAGATGGAGACAAGTCCAGTATATGGCAGATCTCTTTTGGAAACGTTGGGCTAAAGAATATGTACCTGAGCTTCAAAGGCGGCAAAAATGGACACATGCAAAGCGTAATTTTGTTCCTGGGGACATTGTGTTTATTGTGGATGAGTCAGCGCCTCGTAACTCCTGGGTGATTGGCAGGATCATCCACACAATACAGGATGAGCGAGGTTTAATCCGTCAGGTTCGTATCAAGACGAGGACCAACGAGTTCGATAGACCCATAACCAAGGTCTGTCTTCTCCAGGAATCAGAGTGAGACAGTGGTAAAGACATTGATCTCCTACGGTGTGTTAAGTGCTGGCAACCTCTGGCACCAGAAGAAAGAAGAAAGAACACCATAGAAGAATAGTCATGATGTTTGTGGATTATTGTTTTATTGTTATTATTGTATTATTGTTTTGGGTTTGTGCAAAGTAATTTAGTAATTGTTTCCAACATTAAATGTCTAATATTGGAGCACAATTGGGGCCCGGGTGTGTGTGAGCCAACCAAGGGGGTTAGTTTAGTTACTTGTTTGATGTAATGGTTGCTTGTGTGTGTAATATAATTGTAATGTGCGTTTGTGATGTGTCTATGTACTGATGATGTGTTTAGTGACATCATATGGCTTTGATAGTTTGCCTTTGATTATTGCCTTTGTAGTTTACCTTTAAGTTTGTTGACTAGTGGTCAAGGAAACAATGCAATGCTAAGGGTTTGTTAAGGAGAGATGCAGTTTTAGCTCAGCTACTGAAGGGTGCAGACGTGACACAGTAACTGAAGCAGAGGAACTCTGACTACAAGAAAGGTGGGGACCGCAACAAGGTAGGAGAAAAGGGTTCTGTGTGTAGAGGCACATGGTTTCTTACCGAGTTCTACGAGTTCTGCTAGTCCTGTGAGTTCTGTGAGTTCAGACATACTTTGGGAAACTTGTTTGATGAAACAGCTAGTGAGCGTGCTTGTGAGATCACTGTGCTTAAAGTTGTATGTACAATTGATCCGTCATTGGCTAAGTTGAGAAGCAAGTACAATAAATGTTCAATGTTTGTCTAACAAGGATCTCTGGAGTGAAGTATGTGCTGAAGAGTCAGGAGCGTCAGATTCGAGTAAGATCACCTCTACAGGCACCAAGGGCTACATTGGTGCTGAGCCTGGATACAAAAATGGTTTGCAGCATGAAGGGCATCCTATGTAAAAACTCGTGCCAAATCAATGTGCACAATATATTACGCTGTTGTGACCTCTGAAAGGGGCAAGACAAAAGCCTTTGACCTTTGACCTTTTTTGTTATTAAAATTATTCCTGAGATGCTGGCAGAATTTCTGATCACACTGTAAGTCAGAAATATAAAATGCTGTGGAGAAACACCTCAGTCTTGTTAAATGATTCTTTCTAAAACGTGTTTGCACGTTCAAAATGTTTGTAACATGATTTTTTGCTGCATCTTCAGTCTGGACTCCACTGATGGTCAGACTGAAGTCAGAGTTTAATCCAACGCCTGAAAAACGATCTGGAATCCCTGATGCTTGATAAGTTGCCCTATCGATAAGAATTTTAGGAGTTTCTGCATCTTTCTGTTGGTACCAGGCTAAAAGCTGATACTTGTTCCAAACACAAACACACTAGTCACACCTGTCAGCATCCAGGGCGTCGAGTGTGTGGACACTTTTACCTACCTGGGTGTGCACCTACACAATAAACTGAACTGCTCCAACAACATTGATGCCCTGTACAGGAAAGGCCTTTGCTATGAGCAGGGAAATTTGTTATTTATGACACTGTGTTTGCTGCTGCAGTTGTCTACACTGTTGTGTGCTGGGCAGGTGGCAGCAGGCCAGAGACAGGAAGCGACTCCATAAGCTTGTTAAGAGAGCCGACTCTGTTCTGGGCTGCCTACTCAACTTCATCGAGGAAGTGATGGACAGAAGGATGTTGGCTAAACTGACATCCATCATGGATAACCCCTCCCACCCCCTGCACCACACTGTGGAGGCTCTGAGCAGCTCAACACAACACAAGACTGTTACACCCCCGTGTAAGAAGGAGCACTATCACAGATGCTGATGTAAAGTGGCTCTATGGAAATGATTGAAAAAAAGGGGTTTGGGTCTTGGGTCACAGTCATATATAAAGATATTGTTGGTCAAACAAATTATACAGGTTAAAATAGAAAAGTCATTTCTTTGTGAGTTCAGCAGTTTATAAAAATCATCTTCCCAAATAGTTTGTAAATCCCTACAAATTTCTTACCACAAATTTCAACATTACAACCATCAAACCGGATTTAGAGTCTAAGATGACACCTGTTTTAAGTCACTCACTTCTTCCATTTCCTTTGGGTCACTATTAATAATAAACATATCTATATGTGAAGACACTGGAACATTTTTTTGTACAACTTCAAGTTAACTCTTTGTTCAAGTTAACTCTTTGTTCACATAGTTACCCAAGTTTCTGTTTCCACATAAATGATTGAGTCATCTGCAAACATGCAGCACACAGTCTCTTTACAGCTTTGAGGTAGATCATCCAAACACTGTATAAGCAGAAGAGCAAATGAATGTTGTGTAATTACAGTTGAAGTGGTGATTTCAAATGATCGATTTGATGGGATTTTGAGAGAAGATCTATCTTTACAAATGTTTATGAATTCATTTTTTGAAAATACAAACTAAATAAGAATCATCCAAGTTGTTTTATCTTCTAGAGTAACAGTCTCAAAGCATTGTAAAATACTCTAAAATTGTCATTTTTCACATTAGCTATTTTTGTCACAATAAAGCAAAAAAGTAGTTTGTAAAATTACTGTTTACTTTGTAAATATATAAATCCTCCTTTAAACTCTTTCCTGACTGAAACCTGTCTATTGTCACCGTTCAGCATAACTGCTAGTTTTACTCTTAGTACTATATATGTTATTGATGACAACATTTATTTTTTCCTGTATAACACTTTGTATTTTTTGGGGGGTATTACTACCTTTAAAAAAGTAAAACAGTTCAGTACTTCAGGCAACACTGCTCACTGAAATGTAGAGGAGACTTTTAAGGAATCTAAAGTTATAGCTTTGACTCTACATCCCACTATTGTTGTATTGATTTGCTCATTATGTTTTTCTTGGTGACTTTCCTCTTATTGACTAATTTGTGTGTGTGTGTGTGTGTGTGTGTGTGTGTGTGTCCTCAGTGAACTGTATCAGTCTCTGCAGTAGCTTCCAGCTGCAGCATCAGTTCAGTTTCTGTTCAGTCTGACTGAGGGAGGTTTTTGTACGATGCTTTTTCACAGTGTGAACACAGCTTGACTGTTGATAATATGATAACTTTTACATTAGTAAACTGCTGCATCTTCAGTCTGGACTCCACTGATGGTCAGAGTGAAGTCAGAGTTTGATCCACTGCCTGAAAAACGATCTGGAATCCCTGATGCTCGAGTGGTGGCAGCATAAATAAGGAGCTTAGGACGTTCTCCATCTTTCTGTTGGTACCAGGCTAATAAATAATTAGGGCTGCTGTAATAAACATCCTGAGTGGTTTTACATTTGATGGTTGTGGTTCCTCCCAGAGCAGAGCTCACTGCTCCAGGCTGAGTCACTGTGACCTGACCTCTGGACTCTGAGGACACAGAGACAAAAACAGAAAGCAGCATCATGGTTTTGTGGGCTTCATTTCAGAGGGACGGATGTTGATAGAGGAGAGGAGTTGGATTCTCTGGACTTTACCTGTGAAGCAGCAGCAGAGGAGAGTCCAGATGAGGACGGAGATCAGAGTCATGTTTTTGATGAGGAGGATTTCTGTGACTTCTGTTGTCATGAAGGACAGCTGTCAGTCATCCAGTGTTCAACTCTCAGGACTATAAACTCTCCCAGAGCACTGGAGCATGGTGCTGCTGATGCAAAGTGGCTCTATGGAAATGATCACACTGACTCCAACAGGGACTTGAATCATTCTGATGATGATATTTCCTAATGAATGGATTCGGATTTCTGGAAAATGAAATAGGAACTTTTGAAAATTAGATTTTTGATGAGTATTATATTCCAAAAATGTTTTTTGTCAGTATGTTTGTTTTTTTGTAGAAGTATTTCCAAATAAATCAACAAAATATTTTTAATGGAAAAATATAATTATCAACAATATTGTAGTATTTGTGAAGGTATCGTATTTATTTTTACTTTTCATATCAGGTTTAATAATAGCTGCCAGTGAATACTAGTTTTTGTTGTTTGTTCCAAAGTCAGAGAACCGTGTCTCTGTACAGTAAGAGGTTTTTGTACGACGACTCAGTCAGTTTGTATCACTGTGGTGGACTTTTGGTGGAGGAACCAGACTGGAAGTTGGAAGTAAGTCAAATGTTTAAAAATGTTTTTATTTCAGGAGTTAATTTTATTTAGTCCATATTCAACATGTCAGAACAAATTGTTGTCTTTCATTGGTAATTTATAAGATCTGCAGAAATATTTTTCTATTAAACTAAGTCTGTATTTATACTTATTTAGAAACTTATTTTAAATAACATCAAATATTTAGCCAGTGGTTAAATCATTAGTTGAATCTGTAATTGTGAAGTTGCAATTTGAGGTTCAAAAGTTTTGTACTGTTGGACAAAGTCAGAGAGCCGTGTCTCTGTACAGTCAGAGGTTTTTGTACGACGACTCAGTCAGTTTGTATCACTGTGGATCACGTTCGGTGGAGGAACCAGACTGGAAGTTGGAAGTAAGTTTCTGCATAAATACTAAATATGATGTGGAAAAGTAACAGTTTAAATTCAGATTTGAACATTTGCTGCAATAAATGTTCAAGTTTTAGTTTGTCTCCTTTCATCAAGGAAACAACCTGTTTATTGAAATTTCAGCCTGACACATTTCTGTCATATTGACATTTAAAGTGTGGACGAGATAAAAGTTTAATTCAACTTTTTCTAACAGTTTGTGTTTTGTGCCACAGTGACTGTTGCTAAAATACATAAAAATTCAGTTTCTTCAACTAAAATTGAAAAGTGAAGACAAAGGTAGTTATGTGAAAATGCAGAAATTCTCTGATTAATTCATTGTGTTAGATGGTTTGAAATCATTTGAACCTTTTGTTAAGTGTCTGTTTGAACATTGTCCACATTTCCTGTATTTGTTTCTGTTTCCACTGAATATATTTGATTATTGTGCATTTAGTATTTTAGATGATGGCACAGTTTTGTCTCCTGTGTAGTTGGACATATTTCAGCTCACTGTCTGATGATTCTGTCTGTGCTGATTTACATGAGAGGTTTTTCAAAGGGAAGTGAAACAATGTGTGAGTCAGTGACTGTTGGAGCAGAAAAAACATCTGACAGAAACTGCTTAAAGAGGAAAATCGGCTCTCACACAGGACAAGGTCTCAACTGTTTGATTGACAGCTGCGTGATCTCTGTCCTCTAAGCTGATTGGTGTCTCCTACTTTAGGTGATGCCCATCCCACCCTGACTGTGCTGCCCCCCTCCAGTGAGGAACTAGAGAAGGGCAAGGCCACGCTCATGTGTCTGGCCAACAAGGGCTTCCCCTCAGACTGGAGTCTGTCCTGGAAGGTGGACAGCAGCAGCAGCATCAGCTGGGAGGAGAGCAGGAGCCCTGTGGTGCTGGAGAAGGACGGACGCTACAGCTGGAGCAGCACCCTGAGGCTCCCTGCAGACCAGTGGGGGAAGGTGGACTCTGTGACCTGTGAGGCCACCCAGGGCTCCCAGACTTCACTCAAGCAGACACTGAGGAGAGACCAGTGTCCCCAGTCCTGACCTGAATCACTGGGACGCTGCAGCTGCTTTCTCTCTGTCTCTATTTGTTTCTTGTGTTAATGTTGATGAGTGTGTGATTCCAAAAGAATAAAGATTTTATCACATCTGCAATATTCATGAGATCATCATTAATGCATCACATGTTACACATTCTTAACTTTGCTCTACAATCATTTTCAAAGAGGGATTTAAAATCATTTAGTCCCTGTTAAAGTGTCAGTTTCACCAAATTGTTAAACAACATTGTGACATCATTTATCTTCATGGATTAATGAGCCACAGTTACAAAAATCTCCATCAACATTCAAGTCTGATTCTCATATATGTTCACAGGTAAATTGGTTTATTCTAATTCTAGAAAGAAAACACAATCAAATTAACCAACAATGATAGAAAACGCTTTTATGTGATTAGAAAGAAAAAGCAGGACATCATCAGCATCAAGTGATAGAATTTGTCATGATCTGAGATTTTCTTCCAACATAATTAAAATGTGAACATTCACATGAACCAAAGACTCAGTGACACATCAGTAAAGACCAATTCATTTCAATTCAATTCAACTCTATTTATATAGCGCCAATTCACAACAAAGTCATCTCAGGGCACTTTACAGAATAAAGTCAAGATTATAAAGATGTATAGAGAGAACCCAACAATTCCCCCTGGAGCAAGCCATAGGCAACAGTGGAGAGGAAAAACTCCCTTTAACGGAAGAAACCTCCAGCAGAACCAGGCTCAGGGTGGACGGCCATCTGCCTCGACCGGTTGGGGTGAGTGGAAAGGGGAGAGAGAAAAAGAACAGAGCAACAAAAAGCAACAACAAAACATCGGGCAGATTGGTCGGACCAGTAGCTGCACGGTGGAAGACACACAGCTTCAAAGCCGGGGGACACCTGCAGAAAGGGACAGAGAGAGGGGGACAGAGAAGGACAAAGACAACTACGGGAGAGAACACACAGAGTTAATGACATACAGTGGTGACAATTGCGGGCTGAGAGGAGAGATGGTCAAGAGGAGGAAAGGAGCTCAGTGCATTGGGGGGTGGGTCCCCCAGCAGTCTAAGTCTATGGCAGCATAACTATAACTAACTATAAGCTTTATTAAAGAGGAAGGTTTTGAGCCCAGACTTAAAAGTAGAGAGGGTGTCTGCTTCCCGAATCTGAACTGGGAGCTGGTTCCACAGGAGAGGAGCTTGATAGCTAAAGGCTCTGCCTCCCATTCTACCTTTGGGAATTCTGGGAACCACAAGTAGGCCTGCATTCTGAGAGCGAAGTGGTCTACTGGGATGATATGGTGCTATGAGATCTTCTATATATGATGGAGCCTGACCATTCAGAGCTTTATATGTAAGAAGCAGGGTTTTAAACTCTATTCTAAATTTAATGGGAAGCCAATGGAGAGAAGCTAGTGAAGGTGAAATATGATCTCTCTTGCTAGTTCCAGTCAGCACTCTTGCTGCAGCATTTTGGATTAATTGCAGGCTCTTTAGGGAGTTACTGGGGCATCCTGAAAGTAGGGAATTACAGTAGTCCAACCTAGAGGTAACAAATGCATGGACCAGTTTTTCAGCATCACTTTGAGACAGGATGCTCCTAATTTTGGCAATGTTCCGTAGGTGGAAGAAGGCTGTTCTAGAGATTTGTTTTATATGTGAGTTAAAGGACAAATCCTGGTCAAAAATAACTCCAAGGTTCCTTGCAGTAGTACTGGAGGCCAGACTTATGCCATCTAGAGTAACAACATGGTTGGACATCATATCTCTGAGATTTTTGGGCCCAAATACTATGACTTCAGTTTTGTCTGAGTTTAGAAGTAAAAAATTGTGGGACATCCAGGCCTTTATGTCTTGTAGGCTTGAAGCTTTATTAACTGATTATTTTCATCTGGTTCCATAGATAGATATAGCTGGGTATCATCAGCATAGCAGTGGAAATTTATGGAGCGCTTTCTAATAATGTTGCCTAAAGGAGACATATATAAAGTAAAAAGTATTGGTCCTAACACAGAGCCTTGTGGAACTCCATAGCTAACCTTTGTGTGCATGGAGGATTCATCATTAACATGAACAAATTGAAATCTATCAGACAGATAAGATTTAAACCAACCTAGTGCAGTTCCTTTAATTCCAATTTCATGTTCCAGTCTCTGTAATAAAATGTTATGATCAATGGTATCAAATGCGGCACTAAGATCTAACAGAACAAGTATAGAGATGAGTCCATTATCTGAGGCCATGAGAAGATCGTTGGTGACTTTTAGCAGTGCTGTTTCTGTACTATGATGAACTCTAAATCCTGACTGAAAGTCTTCATACAAATTATTCCTATGAAGGTGATCACATAATTGTTTTGCGACTACTTTTTCAATTATTTTAGAAATAAAGGGGAGATTAGATATTGGTCTGTAATTGGCTAAAACACCTGGGTCAAGACAGGGTTTTTTAAGTAGTGGTTTAATTACAGCTACCTTATAGGCCTGTGGTACATAGCCTGTTTCTAAAGATAGATTGATGATATCTAATATAAACGTATCTATTAAGGGTAAAGCTTCCTTGAGCAGCTTAGTTGGAATAGGGTCTAGCAGACAGGTTGTTGGTTTAGATGAGGTAATAATTGAAGTTAGCTCAGAGAGATCTATGGGTAAAAAGCAGTCTAACAGGGAGTGGGGCCTTATCGATGACTCTAGCACTGCTGTACATGAAGATCTATCTGTAATATTTGGGGGGAGGATCTGGTGAATTCTTTCTCTAATAGTTACAATTTTATTCAAGAAGAAAGTCATGAAGTCATTGCTGCTCAGAGTTAAGGGAAAACTAGGCTCAGCAGAACTTTGGCTCTTAGTCAGTCTGGCTACAGTGCTGAACAGAAACCGGGGGTTGTTCTTGTTTTCTTCTATTAATGATGAATAATATGTTGTTCTGGCATCACGGAGCTTTTTTATACATTTTTAAACTATTTTTTCAAGCTAAATGAGATTCTTCAAAATTTCTGGAACACTTCCTTTCTAACTTTCGTGTTGCCTGTTTTAAGTTACGTGTTTGTGAACTATACCATGGAGATCACCTCTTCTGGTTTACTGTCTTCTTTTTCAGAGGGGCAACACTATCGAGTATTGTACGTAGTGAGGCTGAAGAATTGTCAACAAGATAATCTACTTGTGCAGGAGTAACATTAAGGTGGCTACTTTCCATTGTATTAACATATGGTGAAGCAAATGATGAAGAAATAATTTCTTTAAATTTGTTGACAGCTTTTTCACTTAAGCATCTGCTACAGTGGAATTGTTTCCTAACTGCTGTATAGTCCGTTATTGTAAATTCAAATGTTATTAAAAAATGGTCAGACAGAAGAGAGTTGTGAGGAAATATTGTTAAATTATCAGTTTCAATTCCATATGTAAGGACAAGGTCTAACGTGTGACTAAAACAGTGAGTGGGTTTATTTACATTTTGGGAAAAACCAATTGAATCTAATAATGAATTAAACACAGTGCTCAGGCAGTTACTGTCAGCATCTACATGAATGTTAAAGTCACCCACTATAATGACTTTATCTGTACTAAGCACTAAATCAGATAGAAAATCAGAAAATTCAATCAAAAACTCTGAATAAGGGACTGGAGGATGGTACATGATAACAAATAATAGTGGTTTTTGAGTTTTCCAGTTTGGGTGTGAAAGGCTAAGAGTAAGACTCTCAAATGAGTTATAACTATGTTTAGGTCTAGGAATTATTGATAAGCTACAATGGAAGATTGCTGCAACTCCTCCACCTCGGCCTGTGCTTCTAGGAACATGATAATTAGACTTGGGGGGGTTGACTCATTTAAACTGACATATTCTTCCTGCTGCAACCAAGTTTCAGTGAGACAAAATAAATCGAATTGATGATCATTTATTAAGTCATTTACTAACAGAGATTTAGAAGAGAGAGATCTGATATTTAATAATCCACATTCAATAGTTTTGGGGTTTTGTTCTGTAAGAGGAGTAGTCTTAACTTTTATTAGGTTATTATGATTAACTCCTCTTGTTGTCATATTTACTTTATGTAATTTAGTTGGTCGGGGAACAGACACAGTCTCTATAGGTATGTGGGAGTTGTGGGGGGGTGACGGTTGTAAGGACACTGCAGAGAGACGTGTAGGACTGGATGTCTGCAACCTAGGCTCAACTCTGGATTGTCATACTTTTGGTTGTCTAATAAAACCAGCCATATTTCTGGATAAAAAAGCTGCACCATCTAAAGTAGGATGGATGCCATCTCTCCTAATAAGCCTAGGTTTTCCCCAAAAACATTTCCAATTGTCTATGTAGCCCACATCGTTTGCTGGACACCACCTAGACAGCCAGCGGTTGAATGACGACATGCGGGTGTACATGTCGTCACTGGTCAGATTTGGCAGGGGGCCAGAGAAAACTACGGAGTCTGACATTGTTTTTGCAAAGTTACACACCGATTCAACCTTCATTTTAGTGACCTCCGATTTGCGTAATCGGGCGTCATTAACTCCCACGTGAATAATAATATTACTGTATTTACGTTTATCTTGAGCCAGGAGTTTCAAATATGATTCAAAGTCGCCCGCTCTGGCCCCAGGAAGACATTTGACTACGGCCGCTGGAGTCTCTAACTTCACGTTTCTGACTATGGAGCTGCCAATTACCAGAGTTGGTTTCTCAGCAGGTTTGTCGCTGAGTGGGGAAAATCGATTAGAAACGTGAACCAACTGGTGGTGAACCTCGGGCGTCTGTTTAGCATTAGATCTCTTACGAACTGTCACCCAGCCGGACTGGCTTCCCGGCTGCTCGGGAACTGCCGGAAGAATATTTATTCTTGATTTATTATGGGTTTTAATCACTGGTATTGTTGGAACTGTTCTCCCTCATCTCCAGAGTCTTAAATTTTTGTAAAATATTGTAAACCTGTTATTTTTCATAGCAAGTACATTATAGTTTTCACTTTAAAACAAAAAACATTTTAGTGTGAAAAAATCATTTTATGTTGTAAATATATTTTTCATATATCTGCTGCTTTTACTTTTAGTGTATTTAAATGTTATTGCTAAAAAGTTATGTTCAACCTTGAGTTTGAGATTTCTTTCAAATATTTTTGGTTTTGGCACATTTCATTAAAAAAAACATTTCAGTACTTTGAGGATTTACTTTATATCTCACTCTCATTGTACTGATTTGCTTTTTGTGTGTTTTTTGGTGAATTTTCTCTGAGTGACTAAATTAATGTTTGTGTGTGTGTGTGTCCTCAGTGAACTGTATCAGTCTCTGCAGTAGCTTCCAGCTGCAGCATCAGTTCAGTTTCTGTTCAGTCTGACTGAGGGAGGTTTTTGTACGATGCTTTTTCACTGTGTGAACAACCACTGACTGTTGATGTAGTGAGCACTCTGACAGTAGTAAACTGCTGCATCTTCAGTCTGGACTCCACTGATGGTCAGAGTGAAGTCAGAGTTTGATCCACTGCCTGAAAAACGATCTGGAATCCCTGAGTCTCGATAAGTTGCCCCATAGATTAGACGCTTAGGACGTTCTCCATCTTTCTGTTGGTACCAGGCTAAATAGTGATATGGGCTGCTATAATAAACATTCTGACTGATTTTACAGTTGACGTTGACCATTCCTCCCAGAGCAGAGCTCACTGCTCCAGGCTGAGACACTGTGACCTGACCTCTGGACTCTGAGAACACAGAGACAAAAACAGAAAGCAGCATCATGGTTTTGTGGGCTTCATTTCAGAGGGACGGATGTTGATAGACGAGAGGAGTTGGATTCTCTGGACTTTACCTGTGAAGCAGCAGCAGAGGAGAGTCCAGATGAGGACGGAGATCAGAGTCATGTTTTTGATGAGGAGGATTTCTGTGTCTTCTGTTGTCATGAAGGACAGCTGTCAGTCATCCAGTGTTCAACTCTCAGGACTATAAACTCTCCCAGAGCACTGGAGCATGGTGCTGCTGATGCAAAGTGGCTCTATGGAAATGATCACACTGACTCCAACAGGGACTTGGATCATTCTGATGATGATGTTTTTAATGGTTTAAAGTTTCTGGGGTTTTAGCTTAGGTTTGGACAGACCTTCTTCCTAAATTTGATGTAAATTGTCTTGAATTCTTTAACATACACAAGATCACTGTGTGCCATAATGTACAATAACGTATTGGTGAATAATTTATTTTGCATCATAATTAATGTAGACTAGATTATAATTAAAGAGAAACTGATGTCTGTAGCTCAGAAACCATAACTCAATAAAAGTTTTAATATTTTTTATAGTTTGGGACTTAGATGTGGAAAGTTTAACCAGTCATTATATAACCTGCCTTAACTGGGAATATTTCTGAGAATTTTTTTTTAAGTATCACAGTAATACACAATCGATGGAGGAACTGGACTGTAGAAGATTGTAATGTTAATAATGTAATTTTTCATGTATTCCTATTGAATTTTCATAGCTGCAGACCTTATTGTAATTTTTTGATATTTAAAACTTCCAAACTTTAAATCTTCTTCCTCTCTCTGCTGCCACCTGTCATTTCAGTGCCAACTGCTGCAAACAGTCCTCTTCATCAGTTAATGTCATGATATCAACCAGTTACTGGTTACCAGTATTATTTGTAAATCCACTGTAAGAGCTGTAGCTTCGGAAGATGAAGAGGACTAAGGCAGAGCAGAGGATGAAGTGGTGGAAGTTTCAACAAAGAAGAGTGTTGTGTAGTTTTCAGGGAGGAGCTGAGACAGACTCTGGGTGGTTTGGAAGTACTTTCAGATGACTGGACCACTACAGTGATCAGGGAGACAGGTAGGAGGGTACTCAGTGTGTCATTAGGGAAGAGGAAAGTGGACAAGGAGACTTGGTGGTGGAACGAAGATGTTCAGGAGTGTATACAGAGAAAGAGGTTAGCTAAGAAGAAGTGGGACACTGAGAGGACTGAAGAGAGTAGACAGGAGTACAGGGAGATACAGCGTAAGGTGAAGGTAGAGGTGGCAAAGGCCAAACAAAGAGCATATGAGGACTTGTATGTTAGGTTGGACACTAAAGAGGGAGAGGTGGATTTGTACAGGTTGGTGAGACAAAGAGATAGAGATGGGAAGGATGTGCAGCAGATTAGTGTGATTAAAGATAAGGATGGAAATGTATTGACAGGTGCCAGGAGTGTGATGGGAAGATGGAAGGAGAACTTTGAAGAGTTGATGAATGAGGAAAATGAAAGGGAACGAAGAGTAGAAGAGGTGACTGGTGTGGAGCAGGAAGTAGCAAAGGTTAGTTTAAGATTATTTAAAGATTATTAGGGTCAGGCCAAGAGAAGAGCTGTGGTATTGTATGAGGAAGTCTGGAGTGGCAGAGAAGTCTGTTAGAGTGGTGCAGGACATGTATGAGAGCTGTAGTAAGAGAAGGTGGAGGAAAATCTAGAGAGGTGGAGGTCTGCTCTGGAAAACAGAGGAATGAAGCTTATCCGCAGTAAGACAGAATACATGTGTGTGAATGAGAGGGACCCAGGTGGAACGATGAGGTTACAGGGAGCAGAGGTGAAGAAGGTGCAGGACTTTAAGTACTTAGGGTCAAAGGTTGAGACCAGCGATGTTGTTCGGCTTAGAGACAGTGGCACTGAAGAAAAGACAGGAGGCAGAGCTGGAGGTAGCAGAGCTTAAGATGTTGAGGTTCTCTTTGGGAGGGACGAAGATGGACAGGATCAGGAATGAGGACATCAGAGGGACAGCTCATGTTAGATGTTTCGGAGATAAAGTCAGAGAGGCCAGATTGAGGGGATTTGGACATGTTCAGGGGAAAAACTGTGAATATATTCCAAGTTCTTATGGTCATTTCACATGATGAAAGCTGCCCTGCTCCATCAAGCCAGTGATGCCACTCCTCCAGTAGAGTTCAAGCAACTCCCTGTTATCAACATCAAAGTTCTTCTCTCTGGGAGACTTGAGAGAAAAGACAGGACAGGAATGCATTTTTTTTTTTGCTGACAGTGAATCTTCGAGTAAAGATTGCTCACCACCCCAGTGTTGGAAGCCTCTTCCTCTTCCACAAACTGCTGCTGAGGATCTGGGAGAGTGAGAATGAGAACAGAAGTGACTCTTTGTTTGAGTTCATTGAAAGCTACCTCTACAAATTAAGACAACTGAAATGGGATGTTGGTGAGAGGTGAGGCTCTGAGACTTTATCCCCAGATGAAGCTCCTGTAAAAATTCACAAACACCAAAAGGTGTTAAAAAATGCTCATGTGTGGAAAAGGCCACTGCTGTGTCCTTCCACCCGTATCCTGCCTGCTAAGACAATGAAGCTTAGGACACACAGCTGAGCTTTAGTGACACTAGAACCATAGTTATGCTATTACTTTTACAACCATCACATTGTAAGACTGATGGATATTCTAAGACATGGATGATTATGACTGTGTTTTAAAAGCTTAAAATTACTGTTTGTTGATATGTGACTTTGATAGTTATCACATTAGCAGATGCTACTGCTACTACTGCAGTTGTTAAAAGTTAAATGAGAGATGAGACTCAGAAATGCAACAGAAAAAGGCCTAAAGATTAGCTGCACATTAGATGAAAGAAATGAGGACTTTGTCAAGTATATGAGGATATCATCTGCATACAATCTGATTTGATAAAATAAAATTATGCCTAAGATGTATTTTCCCACAGCTGTTTGGATGAAAAACCATTTGAGATACTTTGTGCTGATGCTACAGCTATGTGTGTGTGTGTGTGTGTGTGTGTATGTGAAGAAGCTGAAAAGCACTTGTGAAACACAAGTGAAATGTGTTTAGTGACACCAGAAGCGTAGTGTTGCTATTACCATTACAGCCATCACATTGTAAGTCTAATGGGCCTGAAATGTAGTTTCAACCAGCTGTTTCAAAAAAGAAAAACCAAAACGAAAAGAAGAAAGTCGCCAAATCTAATTTATATAAATATATATTGACCAGTACATTGTGTGGTCTGTGTGTAAGTTTTAATTGATTTCTGTTGTATGTCCTCAGTGAACTGTATCAGTCTCTGCAGTAGCTTCCAGCTGCAGCATCAGTTCAGTTTCTGTTCAGTCTGACTGAGGGAGGTTTTTGTACGATGCTTTTTCACTGTGTGAACAACCACTGACTGTTGATGGTGTGAGCACTCTGACAGTAGTAAACTGCTGCATCTTCAGTCTGGACTCCACTGATGGTCAGAGTGAAGTCAGAGTTTGATCCACTGCCTGAAAAACGATCTGGAATCCCTGATGCTCGAGTGGTGGCAGTATAAATAAGGAGCTTAGGACGTTCTCCATCTTTCTGTTGGTACTAGGTTAACCAGTTTCCATTATACACATTCTGACTGGTTTTACATGTGATGGTTGTGGTGAGCTCACTGCTCCAGGCTGAGTCACCGTGACCTGTATTACTGTATAGATTAGGAATATGTCATTTTTTTATTATGTTTGAAAAAAATCATGGTAAATATCTAGTTGAAAGTGTAGTCAGTTTGTTTGGACCCATAAACAAGAGAGCAGCACAGACAGGTTTTTAGATACTCTATTTTTTTAAACGATAGGGATTAGAGGGAGTGGTGTCAAGTAGTGTGAGGTCTAAGCTTGGAGTTGCGTTGCTGGAACAAAGTCTCTCTCTCATTACCTCTTTAAACAAGATGTAGCAGTCAGAGTTAATGGAGCTGAACTGACTGATCTCAGGAGTATATTGATAGACCTACTTGTGAAGGGAGGAAGTGCAGGTTGGTGAGTGCGCGGGGGTGGTCCACAGGCGGGGATGAGGGGGCTTGGAAGGATAAAAACGTTAGTGTTCTTTAAATGGAGGGAGGGGCAGTGAGGTCAGTGAAGGGATGAACGAAATCCAGCTGATGTCAATGTGGTAGATGAATGAGTGCTGGTGACAAGGTAGGGTGCAAAACCAAGGAGTCCAAAACCTAAAATGTCTATTGGATTAAATCAAATAACCAAAATTGCTCTCAAGAATCCAATTTCCAGTTCAAAAGTCCAAAATCCAAATCCATAGAATCTAGGTCCAAATTCAAGTCCAAACATACAATATTCACATCCAAATCCAGATCTTCAAAATTCAAGTCCAAACCCCAAATTTAACAGGTGGTTAGAGTGAGAAGAGTTTAAGAGGAGAAAGGGTCTGGAGTCTTCTAGGGGAACAATAGTGTCCAGTATGGCTGTGGCTCCAGCAGGTGGGCAAGGAGTGAGGGAGGGCAGACAGACAAGGGGCAAACAACAGGCCACAAAACATCAAGAAATACGTCTGCATGGCAAAAAATAATGGCTAGTAGTAACACAAAACAATCTGGAAGGGAACTGAGCAGACAGCTGACTATGAGTAGCCAGAAGAACAGGTTAAAATGATTAAGACTAACGATGAGTAGAAAAGTGACGGAAATACAGTGGAGCAGGAAGTTGAGCTGAGGGGCTACAAAATAAAAGCCAGAAAAAGGAAATAAATCTGGTGACCCTGACAGCTTGTAAATCCTCACAGTTTTATTAAATCAAATATCAACATTACCAGCATCAAACCTGATTTAGAGTCTCAGATGACACCTGTTTTACGTCTGTCACTTCTTCAATTTCCTTTTGGTCAATGCTGATAGTTAGTATATCCACAAGTGAAGCAGACGTTGTAGAGGGTTTTGAGCAACTTCACGTTAAATTGTTGTTCTGTCCCTGGGAGACTTTCAGACAATTTCTGTTGTAACATAAATGATTGTATCATCTGCGAACATGCAGCACACAGTGTCTTTACAGCTTGTAGGTAGATCATCCAAATACTGTATAAGCAGAAGAGCAAAGGGCCAAACGCTGGATGTTGTGGTGCATCTAATTTACATTTGAAATCTTTATTTCAAATGATTAATTTGATAGAATTTGTAATTAATCATTAATCGTATTAATCAGCAAACCAAATATAAATCAATCAATTACTTTATCTTTCATAGTAGCAGCCCTAAAGTATTGTAAAACATTGTAAACCTGTTATTTTACATAACAGGTAAATTATGTTTGTCACTTCAGAGCAAAAACCATTTTGTTTGACACATTTCCTTTAATGTTGTAAACATAGAAATGAACATTTAAACTTCTTATCTTTACTAAAACCTGTCTGTTACTATGGTTACTAAGGTCACATTTTACAACAAACATGTTTGTGTTTTCATCTGACTGCTACTTTTACATGATATTGATGAGAACTTATGTACAATGTTGAGTTTGAAACTTTTCCTGTGGTTTTAGCAAATTTAATAAAGTAAAACAGTTCAGTACTTCAGGCAAAACTGAACTGTGGTGGAAACTTTAATGAATCTAAAATGATAAGTGTAGCTTCATATCACAGTTATACTGATTTACTTTTTGTGTTTCTTGGTTAATTTACTCTGAGTGACTTAATATGCTATGTATGTGTATGTGTGTGTGTGTGTGTGTGTGTGTGTGTGTGTTTGTGTCCTCAGTGAACTGTATCAGTCTCTGCAGTAGCTTCCAGCTGCAGCATCAGTTTGGTTTCTGTTCAGTTTGACTGAGGGAGGTTTTTGTACGATGCTTTTTCACTGTGTGATCACAGCTTGACTGGTCAACAAGTGATAACTCTGACAGTAGTAAACTGCTGCATCTTCAGTCTGGACTCCACTGATGGTCAGAGTGAAGTCAGAGTTTGATCCACTGCCTGAAAAACGATCTGGAATCCCTGATGCTCGAGTGGTGGCATAATAAATAAGTAGCTTAGGACGTTCTCCATCTTTCTGTTGGTACCAGGCTAACCAGTTCCCATTGTGCACATTCTGACTGGTTTTACAGTTGATGGTTGTGGTTCCTCCCAGAGCAGAGCTCACTGCTCCAGGCTGAGACACTGTGACCTGACCTCTGGACTCTGAGGACACAGAGACAAAAACAGAAAGCAGCATCATGGTTTTGTGGGCTTCATTTCAGAGGGACGGATGTTGATAGAGGAGAGGAGTTGGATTCTCTGGACTTTACCTGTGAAGCAGCAGCAGAGGAGAGTCCAGATGAGGACGGAGATCAGAGTCATGTTTTTGATGAGGAGGATTTCTGTGTCTTCTGTTGTCATGAAGGACAGCTGTCAGTCATCCAGTGTTCAACTCTCAGGACTATAAACTCTCCCAGAGCACTGGAGCATGGTGCTGCTGATGCAAAGTGGCTCTATGGAAATGAGCCTCTAATTCAAGCCACCTGGCATTTTATCTGCTAATAAAGCCATAGTGATATAACATGTCTGTGATGTGAGATGTTCTTTCAATAATAATGAAAATCAGCATTCACATAAACCAAATGACTCAGTGACACATCAGTAAAGACAAACTCATCACACAACTCATGGTCATGTGTATTATTAAAGGAATAATAATTGTGTGAAATGTTTACAGTAGATATGTTGAATTTACAAAGGGTCTCTGGGGTTATGAAGGATTTTTCTCAACTGACTGTATAATTGTTTTAAGCTTTATAGTGATATGTACAGTGATACATGTCACATGTGTCGGCTCTTTCACTCTAACACGATAGTTTCCATTTTCCTGTGGCTTCCTCAACCAGGTGCTGGTCTCCGAGTTCTCTGATCTACTCTCCTAATCTTCCCAAAAGGCTGCTCATCTTAGATTAACATTTAACAAATCCACCACTGTTGTCTTGTAAATGACCTCAGGATCACTGCCACCATCTAATATTAGAACTGTGTTAGAGAAGGGAACAGGTACAGTGTAAAAATGACCTTCAATCACCTGCAGTGCTGTGGAAACACCTTAAAACAGACGTACAATTTGGTCTTTGACCCATTTGATGTGTTTTGTGCATGGATCACACTGCTTAAAGAAAAGTGTAAATTCAATGTAAGAAAAGTTGAGTATGTTTTGTTGTTAATATAAGATCAGTTACTGTGTCATAATGACCTCGATTGATTTGATAATAATGTTTTTCTAACTAGTGCTGGAATTTTTTTCTCTAAAATTTTCTCTCCGTGAACCTCGATCAAAGTACCTGAAATCTCCACTTTGCTTCACTGTAGACTTGAAATAGCTTCAATCCAAGATGGAGGTCAGATGTCACAACCAAGCTTCTTATCATTAACGCAAAGGTTGATTCTTCTTAACTTTTTTGGAACAGTTAAATAAAAATATGTGATTTCAATTGGACATTAGTAGAATATGAGATGAACTATAACTATGATGAAGAAAGAAATTAGATCTCTGAGAATTAGTGTTACACATTAGGTGATTTTAAAACAATGGTGTAATGTCCAATATGTTTGATAAATGTGTGTGTGTGTGTGTGTGTGTGTGTGTGTCAGTGTTGGTTCGTAACTGCAACATTAATACTTTTCTCAGTAACAAGTAGTGTAAACACTTACAAATAAAATTTCAGTAACTACTACAGTTATTCCCTCCACAACCAGCTTTTTACAACACTACTTTGATTGTCACCACATCAAAGATTAATTTGAAACCCCACATTTAATATTCGTATTGGTACCTTTTGCACATGTCACTGATGGCAGCACCATAAGTAATAATTTGGACTGGAAATATTTCCATTACTTTGATTTTATGTGAAGTCAGGGTGATACTAACAAAGGGAAATTGATTTTAGTAAAGACAGAAAAATGTGTTGTCATCACATTTTTAAAAACGTATTGATAATTCCAGCTTGCGATTTATTTCTGTCACATAGTAAACCTGGATATATAGTATTTACTTCAGTTTGGTGAAATGCACAGTTCCAACACTTTTAATCATTTGCTGCACATTTGAAAATGGAGGGAGTATCTGGAAGCATGCATTCATATCTGATCTGACTAAACTCAATTAATTTGTGCACAAAACATTACACTGTAGCGACCCCTAAAAGGGACAAGACAAAAGCCTTTGACCTTTGACCTTTTTTGTGATTAAGATTATTCCTGAGATGCTGGCAGAATTTCTTACTCACACTATAAGTCAGAAATTTAAAATGCTGTGGAGAAACACCTCAGTCTTATTAAATGATTCTTTCTAAAACGGGTTTGCATGTTCAAAATGTTTGTAACATGATTTTTTGCTGCATCTTCAGTCTGGACTCCACTGATTGTCAGAGTGAAGTCAGAGTTTAATCCAACGCCTGAAAAACGATCTGGAATCCCTGATGCTTGATAAGTTGCCCTATCGATAAGAATTTTAGGAGTTTCTGCATTTTTCAGTTGGTACCAGGCTAAAAGCTGATAGTTGTTCCAAACACAAACACACTAGTCACATCTGTCAGCATCCAGGGCATCGAGTGTGTGGACACTTTTACCTACCTGGGTGTGCACCTACACAATAAACTGAACTGGTCCAACAACATTGATGCCCTGTACAGGAAAGGCCTTTGCTATGAGCAGGGCAATTTGTTATGACACTGTGTTTGCTGCTGCAGTTTTCTACACTGTTGTGTGCTGGATAGGTGGCAGCAGGCCAGAGACAGGAAGCGACTCCATAAGCTGGTTAAGAGAGCCAACTCTGTTCTGGGCTGCCTACTCAACTCCATCGAGGAAGTGATGGACAGAAGGATGTTGGCTAAACTGACATCCATCATGGATAACCCCTCCCACCCCCTGCACCACACTGTGGAGGCTCTGAGCAGCTCAACACAACACAAGACTGTTACACCCCCCGTGTAAGAAGGAGCACTATCACAGATGCTGATGTAAAGTGGCTCTATGGAAATAATTGGACTGACTCCAAAAGGGATTTGGGTCTTGATATCAAGATATTGTTGGAGTATAAGATGACACCTGTTTTAAGTCACTCACTTCTTCCATTTCCTTTTGGTTAATATTAATAAGCATATCTATATGTGAAGACATTGGAAAATTTTGTGTGCAACTTCAAGTTAACTCTTTGTTCATATAGTTACCCAAGTTTCTGTTTCCACTTAAATGATTGAGTCATCTGCAAACATGCAGCACACAGTCTCTTTACAGCTTTGAGGTAGATCATCCAAACACTGTATAAGCAGAAGAGCAAATGAATGTTGTGCTACAACTAATTACAGTTGAAGTGGTGATTTCAAATGATCGATTTGATGGGATTTTGAGAGAAGATCTATCTTTACAAATGTTTATGAATTCATTTTTTAAATATACAAACTAAATAAGAATCATCCAAGTTGTTTTATCTTCTAGAGTAACAGTCTCAAAGCATTGTAAAATACTCTAAAATTGTCATTTTTCACATTAGCTATTTTTTGTCACAATAAAGCAAAAAAGTAGTTTGTAAAATTACTATTTACTTTGTAAATATATAAATTCTCCTTTAAACTCAATCCTGACTGAAACCTGTCCATTGTCACCATTAGGCATAACTGCTAGTTTTACTTTTAGAACTAAATTTAAATGTTATTGATGAGAACATTTATTTATACTTGTATACCATTTTGTATTTTTGGGGGGTATTACTACTTTTAATAAAGTAAAACAGTTCAGTACTTCAGGCAACACTGCTCACTGAAATGTAGAGGAGACTTTTAAGGAATCTAAAGTTATAGCTTTGACTCTACATCCCATTGTTGTTGTATTGATTTGCTCATTGTGTTTTTCTTGGTGACTTTCCTCTGACTTACTAATTTGTGTGTGTGTGTCCTCAATGAACTGTATCGGTCTCTGCAGTAGCTTCCAGCTGCAGCATCAGTTCAGTTTCTGTTCAGTCTGACTGAGGGAGGTTTTTGTACGATGCTTTTTCACTGTGTGATCAACCACTGACTGTTGATGTTGTGGAAACTCTGACAGTAGTAAACTGCTGCATCTTCAGTCTGGACTCCACTGATGGTCAGAGTGAAGTCAGAGTTTGATCCACTGCCTGAAAAACGATCTGGAATCCCAGATGCTCAAGTGGTGGCAGTATAAATAAGGAGTTTAGGACGTTCTCCATCTTTCTGTTGGTACCAGGCTAACCAGTTCCCATTGTGCACATTCTGACTGGTTTTACAGTTGATGTTGACGGTTCCTCCCAGAGCAGAGCTCACTGCTCCAGGCTGAGACACTGTGACCTGACCTCTGGACTCTGAGGACACAGAGACAAAAACAGAAAGCAGCATCATGGTTTTGTGGGCTTCATTTCAGAGGGACGGATGTTGATAGAGGAGAGGAGTTGGATTCTCTGGACTTTACCTGTGAAGCAGCAGCAGAGGAGAGTCCAGATGAGGACGGAGATCAGAGTCATGTTTTTGATGAGGAGGATTTCTGTGTCTTCTGTTGTCATGAAGGACAGCTGTCAGTCATCCAGTGTTCAACTCTCAGGACTATAAACTCTCCCAGAGCACTGGAGCATGGTGCTGCTGATGCAAAGTGGCTCTATGGAAATGATCACACTGACTCCAACAAGGACTTGAATCATTCTGATGATGATGTTCTTAATGGTTTAAAGTTTCTGGGGTTTTAGCTTAGGTTTGGACAGACCTTCTTCCTAAATTTGATGTAAATTGTCTTGAATTCTTTAACATACACAATAAGATCACTGTGTGCAATAATGTACAATAACGTATTGGTGAATAATTTATTTTGCATCATATTCAATGTAGATTAGATTATAATTAAAGAGAAACTGATGTCTGTAGCTCAGAAACCGTTACTAAATAAAAGTTTTAATACTTTTCATAGTTTGGGACTTAGGTGCAAAGTTTAACCAGTCATTATATAACCTGCCTTAACTGGAAATATTTCTGAGAATTTTTTTTAAGTATCTTGGATCATTCTGATTATGCTGATTATCAATGGATTCATGAATTTATATACTGATTAGGAAGATTTCAAAAGCTATTTTAAAGATTTAGTTTTATTTCTGTTGCTCTCTTTAGATTAAAAATATCTTTTACATTGAAATGATACTTAGAGCATTAACACTAATTTATTAAAATGTACTATACAGTATTTAAAAGATAAAATAAAGAGATTCAGGAAATTTGTGACATCATGTTGGTCACTTTCACAGCCACCAACAAAATTTTATAAACACCTACCAGAGCTGATGAGTTTGTTTCAATGTGTATGTGAAAGAAATGTGATTTTTGATTTTAGTTTCTATAACTGGCTCATGTCAAACATCAACTGCCCCTGTAAACAAAATGCTGAGATCAGACAAAGGTTTTAAATGCCTTTGCATTTCAACTTCCACACTTGAGAGCTCAAGCCAAGACTATAACAAAAGACATCAGTTTTTCCATTGTGGAACCATCCCGTCACATCTCCTGAACCAATGCCAAGAGTCCAAGGCCAAGATTGGACAGATTCTGAAAGAGGCAGAAAACATCACCATACAAACCTATGTTTGGACTTCTAGGTGTATACAGCACCTCATCACAGTTAAAGCCCAGAGAATCAGCAAGAACTGCGAACTGATAAATCTGTTCCTGCACTTGGCCTCTTTTTTAAGTCCAACACAGGGGCAAACATCACCAAAGTTTAAAAAGCAGGTGTCAATGATTTGGGAGCTTTAAAAGCCAAACTATACAATCACTACTGTGACTAATAACAGTAATAGTCTTATTTACTGATCAGTGGTTCAATTTCCAGCTCCTCGTGTTCACCTCACAATGGCAAGATACTCTGCCTAAGTTGCTCTCCAGACTGTGAAGTGAAGAAACAAAGTAATTTTTGTGAAATTATGCTTGTTGCTTTAAATTCATGTTTTTTTAAGAGACACAGTGAATGATGTTCACAGGCTTTAACCAACAACTGGTGTTTGTGTACATTCAGTGAACTGTATCAGTCTCTGCAGTAGCTTCCAGTTAGAGCATCAGTTCAGTTTCTGTTCAGTCTGACTGAGGGAGGTTTTTGTACGATGGTTTTTCACTGTGTGAACACAGATTGACTGTTGATGATGTGGCCACTCTCACAGTAGTAAACTGCTGCATCTTCAGCCTGGACTCCACTGATGGTCAGAGTGAAGTCAGAGTTTGATCCACTGCCTGAAAAACGATCTGGAATCCCTGATGCTCGAGTGGTGGCAGCATAAATAAGTAGCTTAGGACGTTCTCCATCTTTCTGTTGGTACCAGGCTATCCATTTCCCATTATAAACATTCTGACTGGTTTTACATGTGATGGTTGTGGTTCCTCCCAGAGCAGAGCTCACTGCTCCAGGCTGAGTCACTGTGACCTGACCTCTGGACTCTGAGGACACAGAGACAAAAACAGAAAGCAGCATCATGGTTTTGTGGGCTTCATTTCAGAGGGACGGATGTTGATAGAGGAGAGGAGTTGGATTCTCTGGACTTTACCTGTGAAGCAGCAGCAGAGGAGAGTCCAGATGAGGACGGAGATCAGAGTCATGTTTTTGATGAGGAGGATTTCTGTGTCTTCTGTTGTCATGAAGGACAGCTGTCAGTCATCCAGTGTTCAACTCTCAGGACTATAAACTCTCCCAGAGCACTGGAGCATGGTGCTGCTGATGCAAAGTGGTTCTATGGAAATGATCTCACTGACTCCAACAGGGACTTGAATCATTCTGATGATGATATTTCCTAATGGATGGATTCGGATTTCTGGAAATGAAATAGGAACTTTTGAAAATTTGATTTTTGATGAGTATTATATTCCAAAAATGTTTTTTGTCAGTATGTTTGTTTTTTGTAGAAGTATTTCCAAATAAATCAACAAAATATTTTTACTGGAAAAATATAATTATCAACAATATTGTAGTATTTGTGAAGGTATCGTATTTTTTTTTACTTTTCATATCAGGTTTAATATTAGCTGCCAGTGAATACTAGTTTTTGTTGTTTGTTCCAAAGTCAGAGAACCGTGTCTCTGTACAGTCAGAGGTTTTTGTACAACGACTCAGTCAGTTTGTATCACTGTGGAACACGTTCGGTGGAGGAACCAGACTGGAAGTTGGAAGTAAGTTTCTGCATAAATACTAAATATGATGTGGAAAAGTAACAGTTTAAATTCAGATTTGAACATTTTGCTGCAATAAATGTTCGAGTTTTAGTTTGTCTCCTTTCATCAAGGAAACAACCTGTTTAATGAAATGTCAGCCTGACACATTTGTTGAAGTGTGGACAAGATAAAAGTTTAATTTAACTTTTTCTAACAGTTAGTTTGTGTTTTGTGCCACAGTGACTGTTGCTAAAATACATAAAAAATCACTTTCTTCAACTAAAATTAAAAAGTGAAGACAAAGGTAGTTATGCGAAAATGCAGAAATTCTCTGATTAATTCATTGTGTCAGAAATTTTGAAATCATTTGAACCTTTTGTTAAGTGTCTGTTTAAACATTGTCCACATGAAGAAAATCTGATGATTGTTGTTTAATTTCCTGTATTTGTTTCTGTTTCCACTGAATATATTTGATTATTGTGCATTTAGTATTTTAGATGATGGCACAGTTTTGTCTCCTGTGTAGTTGGACATATTTCAGCTCAAACTGTCTGATGATTCTGTCTTTGTTGATTTACATGAGAGGTTTTTCAAAGGGAAGTGAAACAATGTGTGAGTCAGTGACTGTTGGAGCAGAAAAACCATCTGACAGAAACTGCTTAAAGAGGAAAATCAGCTCTCACACAGGACAAGGTCTCAACTGTTTGATTGACAGCTGTGTGGTCTCTGTCCTCTAAGCTGATTGGTGTCTCCTACTGTAGGTGATGCCCATCCCACCCTGACTGTGCTGCCCCCCTCCAGTGAGGAACTAGAGAAGGGCAAGGCCACGCTCATGTGTCTGGCCAACAAGGGCTTCCCCTCAGACTGGAGTCTGTCCTGGAAGGTGGACAGCAGCAGCAGCATCAGCTGGGAGGAGAGCAGGAGCCCTGTGGTGCTGGAGAAGGACGGACGCTACAGCTGGAGCAGCACCCTGAGGCTCCCTGCAGACCAGTGGGGGAAGGTGGACTCTGTGACCTGTGAGGCCACCCAGGGCTCCCAGACTTCACTCAAGCAGACACTGAGGAGAGACCAGTGTCCCCAGTCCTGACCTGAATCAGTGGGACTCTGCAGCTGCTTTCTCTCTGTCTCTATTTGTTTCTCGTGTTAATGTTGATGAGTGTGTGATTCCAAAACAATAAAGATTTTATCACATCTGCAATATTCATGAGATCATCATTAATGCATCACATGTTACACATTCTTAACTTTGCTCTACAATAATTTTCAAAGAGGGATTTAAAATCATTTAGTCCCTGTTAAAGTGTCAGTTTCACCAAATTGTTAAACAACATTGTGACATCATTTATCTTCATACATTAATGAGCCAGTTACAAAAATCTCCATCAACATTCAAGTCTGATTCTCATATATGTTCACAGATAAATTGGTTTATTCTAATTCTAGAAAGAAAACACAATCAAATTGATAGAAAATGATAGAAAAAGCTTTTCTGTGATTAGTAAGAAAAAGCAGAACATCATCAGCATCAAGTAATAGAATTTGTTATGATCTGAGATTTTCTTCCAACATAATTAAAATGTGAACATTCACACGAACCAAAGACTCAATGACACATCAGTAAAGACCAGTTTAACAACTCATGCTCATGTTTGTATTTTAAAGGAGACCAGGCTGTTATGTGTTTCTGTGGGAAATGTTCACAGTAGATTTGTGAAATCTACTCCATCAAGGATTTTCTCAAGTGAACTTATGAATGTATTAAACTTCATAGTGTTATGTACAGTGACATATGTTACATCTGTCAGCTCTGTCAGTATAAAATGAAAGTATCTCTGTTTTCCTGTGGCTTCCTCAACCAGGTGCTGGTCTCAGAGTTCTCTGATCTAGTCTTGTACTTGTCCCAACATGCTGCTCATGTAAGAATAACAGTTTGTTCTTTTCCAAATGATTTCATGATCACCTTTGTACAACTTTGTACAATTTGAGTTGTTGAAGTTAAATATATTCAAGCTATAAGTTTTTAATCTATAATTCTGCAAAGTCCGATTCGGTCATGTATTGTATAATAACAACTTACCAATACGCAGATCGATACAAACGTTGCTGTGTCGTCCATCAGCTGCACAATAAACTTCTATCTCACTAGTTATCACTCCCGCCAGGAAAGACACGACACCGAAGCTCTTTGCAACTGATGGATTTATTCCGTCTTAATTAGCGCTTGTTGCTATTGCTTTAGGTGAATCCACCGTCGAACTATTAAACATATAAAACATCACATAGACAAAGTACACGTTTGTACACAAAGCGGATAAAATAACCATCAAATACGTAAATAAAATGTAAAACAGGATGCAAACTTATTACACATATCTCGCTGGCTGCACATCCAGGAGAGAATGAATTCAAATCAAATATATCAAACAAAACAATTTAAGAAACTCAACACATCACGTAAGACACAATAACTTTCAGCCTTTAATGTTACCGCTCCACATATTCTTCTTACCGGGCACTTGTCTAAAAAAGTGTCTGTGTGCAACAAAAGAAGACCTATAGTTTCTACCTGAAAACAATTAAATAAATCACACAAACATTTAAATAATATGTAAACGACATTGAAAAATTACATAAATAATATTTATGGCATTTAGACTCCCACCATATTATATTATATATTATATTATATTGTGATTTCACTTAACAACTGAACTTTATTACTCTTACCTAAGCTAAGACAATGAGTGAACACTATATCCTTGAAAGCAATCATAACATTTATTCTGCTTCAAGCAGTAGAATAGTCTTGTGCACAGTTGCTGCAAGATTTGCTTTCCCCGTAGGACAGAGGGTGCTAGGAATCCCAAAGGGTCATAGATGGAAGCTACCGTCGACAGCACACCTCTTCTAGTTAGTGGCTGTTCTTTGACAGTAATTCTAAATTGGAAGTCATCAGAGAATACGCACCACTGAATACCAAGGGCTCTCTCAAAGAGTGGCTCTCCCAAAGCCATATCCAGGGTTTTGATACTGTCAGCACACTCTTCCTTTGGTAATGCTTGTAATACATCCTTGCTGTTGGAAACAAAGTTATGTAGTCTAAGCTTGCCTGTGCTGCAAAGTTCTCTAGCTTCCCTAATGAGTTGGATTGCCTCAGCATCAGAAGTAACATTCACCAAACCATCATCAACATAAAAACTCCTCTGAATGAATTTAACTGTACTTTGACTGAATTAATCCTGACACTGAGCAGTTAAATGTTACAGACCAAAATTGGCACATCCAGGTGAGGACGCTGCCCCAAACAGATGAACCTTCATCCAAAATACTGATGGTGTTGATTCTAGATCATTGTTCTCCCACCATAAGAACCTTAAGTAGTCTTGGTCTTCACGTTTAACATGGATCTGATGGAACATGCGTTCCACATCGCACATGACGGCAATTGGGCCTTTACGAAACCTACAAAGAACTCCTAGCAAGGTGTTTGAGAGTTCTGGGCCTGTAAGAAGATGATCATTCAGTGATGTGTCTTGAAATCTTGCTGAACAATCAAAGACTACACGTATCTTCCCAGGCTTTTGAGGGTGGTATACACCATGATGAGGAATATTCCAGCCTGGTTTGTTGCTCAGTTCTTCTTATGGGACCTTTTCTGCCTCACAACGAACTATGAGGTCTTTCATGAAGTTCTTATAGTCAGTGTAGTATTTCTGTTCTCTCTTGAATCTGCGTTTCAAACATGACAAACTCTGTACAGCACATGCCTTATTGTTGGGAAGGTTTGGCCCATCTTGTTTGAAAGGTAAGGGCATCTCGTAATGACCATCTTTTTTATGCTTGATTCCATTCTTCATCTTGGTGAGGAAGTTAAAATCTTCCTGAGAGAGAGTTGCTTCCCCAACATCTGTTTCACTAAAATCGGATTCTAGCATCTTGATTACATTATCTGGAGTGGTCATTTCTTTGATTTGAGTCTTACAAACATAGTGAACCTCACTTCTGAGTTTAACTATTGTTGTGGGTTCTGGTATCACCTGCTTTACAATGATACGATGACTTACTCCAATAGCATCACCATAGTGTTCACATGGGACACCATAGCTCACTATGCTCCAACCTAAATCAGTTTTTTGTGCAAAGGGTTGGTTTTCTTCTCCACTTACAACTTCTCTAGGTAATAAAGCTTGTGGGCAATTATAGCCAATCAAAAGACCGATCTCACACTCCTTCTGTGGAGCTATGTGTTTTGCAAGATGTTCTAAATGACTCCATGCCTTAGCAGTCTCTGGAGTTGGAATATGTGTCCGATTGGCAGGAATGAACTCACGAGTATAAGCTGTTGGTACTTGGATTTTCTTAGATGAATGTAGTCCTCTTATCTGTAGACCATTAAGTCTTTTACAAGAAACAATTGTCCCTTTAGATGACATTGTCGATAGTTTTAGCCTTACTTGTTCTGTGTCCATGTTTAAAGCATCAGCTACTTCTTCAAGAATGAATGAAGAGTCACTCTGTGAATCTAACAGAGCATAAACAATTACTTCGTTGTTTGAATCTCTTATTGATGACACATACACAGGAACTATAGCTGAAGTCTGGTACCTTCTTGTACAACTCTGTTGGATGTGATTTCTTTGGTGAGACTTTGTTGTACTGATTCTGTCATTCTTTCCTTACTGCAGTCTCTCCATTTAGATTGTTCTCTCTTAGCTCCTTGTTTTTGGTTTGAGCGATCTTCGTGTAAACATGTGGGATGACGTTTTGAGCAGACTTCACAAACCATCCTATTGTTACATTTCTTAGACTGATGGCCAGTGCTCAAACAGCCATAGTTCTTCATCCTTAATAAACTTAATTCTGTCTGCAACTGTACTTTCAAATAATTTATTATTTTATATGTATTATTACACTTATGGAAACCATGTCCCCTTTTCTTACAAAACACACATGTAACTACGTTTCTTTCACTGGTATTTGTTGTGAATATCATAGTACCAATGGGTTGGTTCTTAAAAGGTACGGTGTTCTTGTTCTTAGTCTTCACCCTTTCTGATTCTAATGCTTGATAAGATGTAATAGGATTGCAAGCAATACTAGCTTCCAATAAAAAGGAATGTCACAAAATAACTGAACCTTGAGAATCTCCCATGTTTCAGTTGATACTCTGTGGCCTTTCGGTTCCATCTGGTGCTTAACCAGTCAGGTAGCTTTGCTGCCTGATCTCACTGACTCCAACAGGGACTTGGATCATTCTGATAATGATGTTAATACATGGATCAAAGGCCAATCAATGTATTCCAGTATTAATAAGGATTTGTCATTTCTCTATGACTTTCAGTCCGATTAGAAAAATGAATCCTCCCAGATACTATGTAAAGTCACACAAATTCATTTATGCACACGTATACACATTCATATATTATAATAATAATTATATTATGATAGCAAGAAGAATCAAATAATAATACTATAATATTAATAGTAATAATAATAATCATAGTAAACACTCGGCTGATAACAGCAATAGCAATAATGTAAAGGATACAAAACAAAACATTAAATAATAATAATTTAATAATGACAATAATAAAGGTGTTTATGGAAATAAAACTAAATAAAAAAGCATAACAGCAACAATGGTAGTGATAGGTAATTGTCAGGTAGAGGACGGAGAAAAAACCATCGCTACTACTTCTAATAATAACAACAGTAATCATAATCGACTAGTACTGCTAATAATAATAATGTAGATGGATATTAATAAGAGTGATAGCACATATATTTACCGCAACAACTAAACATGTTGGGGCGTGTACATCATGACAAATAAAATTTTCAGGGGTTTATGGGGGTGTGAGATGTTTGTAGATTTTCAGTTTTGAAAAATGATTGATGATGGAAAGTTTCTCTGTCACCGCTACACAGAAAAAATGCATCGGGTTGCAGGCCCAAGTGGTGTGGAAGTAATCGTCTGTGCTACCTGAGGTGCATTGTGAGCAGGTGTCTGTGTTGGTTAAAGCCCATTTTAAACATTTTGCTTTGAGTGATGTCATTAGTGTTAGTGTAGGTGGCTATAATTCAATTCAATTCAATTCAATTCAACTTTATTTATATAGCGCCAATTCACAACAAAGTCATCTCAACAGAATAAAGTGAAGACTATAAAGATGTATAGAGAGAACCCAACAATTCCCCCTAGAGCAAGCCATAGGCAACAAGGGAGAGGAAAAACTCCCTTTAACGGAAGAAACCTCCAGCAGAACCAGGCTCAGGGTGGGCAGCCATCTGCCTTGACCGGTTGGGGTGAGTGGAAAGTGAAGAGAGAAAAGAAAAAGAGCAACAAAAGCAACAACAAAATATCAGGCAGGTTGTTAGGACCAGTAGCTCCACGCTGGAAGACACACAGCTTCAAAGCCGGGGACACCTGCAGAAAGGGACAGAGAGAGGGGGACAGAGAAGGACAAAGACAACTACGGGAGAGAACACACAGAGTTAATGACATACAGTGGTGACAATTGTGGGGTGAGAGGAGAGAAGTTTCACGAGGAGGTGGGTCCCCCAGCAGTCTAAGTCTATGGCAGCATAACTATAACTAACTATATGCTTTATTAAAGAGGAAGGTTTTAAGCCCAGAGTTAAAAGTAGAGAGGGTGTCTGCTTCCCGAATCTGAACTGGGAGCTGGTTCCACAGGAGAGGAGCTTGATAGCTAAAGGCTCTACCTCCCATTCTACCTTTGGAAATTCTGGGAACCACAAGCAGGCCTGCATTCTGAGAGCGAAGTGGTCTACTGGGATGATATGGTGCTATGAGATCTTCTATATATGATGGAGCCTGACCATTCAGAGCTTTATATGTAAGAAGCAGGGTTTTAAATTCTATTCTAAATTTAATGGGAAGCCAATGGAGAGAAGCTAGTGAAGGTGAAATATGATCTCTCTTGCTAGTACCAGTCATTTTGGATTCATTGCAGGCTCTTTAGGGAGTTACTGGGGCATCCTGAAAGTAGGGAATTACAGTAGTCCAACCTAGAGGTAACAAATGCACGGACCAGTTTTTCAGCATCACTTTGAGACAGGATGTTCCTAATTTTGGCAATGTTCCGTAGGTGGAAGAAGACTGTTCTAGAGATTTGTTTTATATGTGAGGTAAAGGTCAAATCCTGGTCAAAAATAACTCCAAGGTTCCTTGCAGTAGTACTGGAGGCCAGACTTATGGCATCTATAGTAACGATATGGTTGGACATCATATCTCTGAGATTTTTGGGCCCAAATATTATGACTTCAGTTTTGTCTGTCTTAAAAAATTGTGGGACATCCAGGCCTTTATGTCTTGTAGGCATGAAGCTTTATTAACTGATTATTTCAATTATTTTAGAAATAAAGGGGAGATTAGATATTGGTCTGTAATTGGCTAAGACACCTGGGTCAAGACAGAGTTTTTTAAGTAGTGGTTTAATTACAGCTACCTTATAGGCCTGTGGTACATAGCCTGTTTCTAAAGATAGATTGATGATATCTAATACAAACGTATCTATTAAGGGTAAAGCTTCCTTGAGCAGGTAATAACTGAAGTTAGCTCAGAGAGATCTATGGGTAAACAGCAGTCTAACAGGGTTTGGGGCCTTATTGATGACTCTAGCACTGCTGTACATGAAGATCTATCTGTAATTTTTGGGGGGAGGATCTGGTGAATTCTTTCTCTAATAGCTACAATTTTATTCATAAAGAAGGTCATGAAGTCATTGCTGTTAAGAGTTAAGGGAAAACTAGGCTCAACAGAACTTTGGCTCTTAGTCAGCCTGGCTACAGTGCTGAACAGAAACCAGGGGTTGTTCTTGTTTTCTTCTATTAATGATGAATAATATGTTGTTCTGGCATCACAGAGCTTTTTTGTATATTTTTAAACTATTTTTTCAGGCTAAATGAAATTCTTCTAAATTTCTGGAACACTTCCTTTCTAACTTTCGTGTTTCCTGTTTTAAGTTGCGTGTTTGTGAACTATACCATGGAGATCACCTCTTCTGGTTTACTGCCTTCTTTTTCAGAGGGGCAACACTATCGAGTATTGTACGTAGTGAGGCTGCAGAATTGTCAACAAGATAATCAACTTGTGCAGTAGTAACATTAAGGAGACTACTTTCCATTGTATTAACATATGGTGAAGCGAATGATGAAAGAATAATTTCTTTAAATTTGTTTACAGCTTTTTCACTTAAGCATCTGCTATAGTGGAATTTTTCCCTAACTGCTGTATAGTCCGTTATTGTAAATTCAAATGTTATTAAAAAATGGTCAGACAGAAGAGAGTTGTGAGGAAATATTGTTAAATTATCCGTTTCAATTCCATACGTAAGGACAAGGTCTAACGTGTGACTAAAACAGTGAGTGGGTTTATTTACATTTTGGGAAAAACCAATTGAATCTAATAATGAATTAAACGCAGTGCTCAGGCAGTTACTGTCAGCATCTACATGAATGTTAAAGTCACCCACTATAATGACTTTATCTGTACTAAGCACTAAATCAGATAGAAAATCAGAAAACTCTGAATAAGGGACTGGAGGACGGTACACGATAACAAATAATAGTGGTTTTTGAGTTTTCCAATTTGGATGTGAAAGGTTAAGAGTAAGACTCTCAAATGAGTTATAACTATGTTTAGGTCTAGGAATTATTGATAAGCTATAGTGAAATATTGCTGCTACTCCTCCACCTCGGCCTGTGCTTCTAGGAACATGATAATTAATATGACTTGGGGGGTTTGACTCATTTAAACTGACATATTCTTCCTGCTGCAACCAAGTTTCAATGAGACAAAATAAATCAATTTGATGATCATTTATCAAATAATTTACTAACAGAGATTTAGAAGAGAGAGATCTGATATTTAATAATCCACATTTACTAGTTTGGGGGTTTTGTTCTGTAAGAGGAGTAGTCTTAACTTTTATTAGGTTATTATGATCAACCCCTCTTGTTGTCGTTTTTAGTTTATGTAATTTAGTTGGTCGGGAAACAGACACAGTCTCTAAAGGTATGTGAGAGTTGTGGGGGGGTGACGGTTGTAAGGATACTGCAGAGAGGTGTGTAGGACTGGATCTCTGCATCCTAGGCTCAACTCTGGATTGTCATACTTTTGGTTGTCTAATAAAACCAGCCATATTTCTGGATAAGAAAGCTGCACCATCTAAAGTAGGATGGATGCCGCTGGTCAGATTTGGCAGGGGACCAGAGAAAACTATGGAGTCCGACATTGTTTTGGCAAAGTTACACACCGATTCAACATTCATTTTAGTGACCTCCGATTTGCATAATCAGGCATCATTAACTCCCACGTGAATAATAATATTACTGTATTTACGTTTATCTTGAGCCAGGAGTTTCAAATATGATTCAACGTCGCCCGCTCTGGCCCCAGGAAGACATTTGACTACGGCCGCTGGAGTCTCTAACTTCACGTTTCTGACTATGGAGCTGCCAATTACCAGAGTTGGTTTCTCAGCGGGTGTGTCGCTGAGTGGGGAAAATCGATTAGAATCATGAACCGACTGGTCGTGAACCTCGGGCGTCTGTTTAGCATTAGATCTCTTACGAACCGTCACCCAGCCGGACTCCAATTCCATGAGCCTCGCCTCTAAAGCTGCAAAAACCTTACACTTATTACTTCTTCTTCTTTTCCTTTCGGCTGTTCCCTTTCAGGTGTCGCCACAGCGAATCATGTGCCTCCATCTAACTCTGTCCTCTGCATCCTCTTCACTCACACCAACTAACTTCATGTCCTCTCTCACTACATCCATAAATCTCCTCTTTGTTCTTCCTCTAGACCTCCTGCCTGGCAGCTCCAACCTCAGCATCCTTCTACCGATATATTCACAATGTCTTCTCTGAACATTTCCAAACTACCTCAATCTGTCCTCTCTGACTTTATCTCCAAAACATCTAACATGAGCTGTCCCTCTGATGTACTAATTCCTGATCCTGTCCATCCTCGTCACTCCCAAAGAGAACCTCAACATCTTAAGCTCTGCTACCTCCAGCTCTGCCTCCTGTCTTTTCTTCAGTGCCACTGTCTCTAAGCCGAACAACATCGCTGGTCTCACCACCGTCTTGAACACCTTTCCTTTCATTCTCGCTGATACTCTTTTATCACACAACACACCTGACACTTTTCTCCACCCTCCACCTTGAACTCCTCTGTCACACCTACAGCACCTCACCACTGTCTTACAGCTCTCATACATGTCCTGCACCACTCTAACATACTTCTCTGCCACTCCAGACGTCCTCATACAATACCACAGCTCCTCTCTCTGCACCCTGTCATACACTTTCTCTAAATCTACGAAGACACAATGCAACTCCCTATGACCCTCTCTGTACTTCTCCATCAGCATCCTCAAAGCAAATACTGCGTCTGTTGTACTCTTTCTAGGCATGAAACCATATTGCTGCTCACAAATGTTCACCTCTGCCCTTAGCCGAGCTTCCACTACTCTTTCCCACAACTTCATTGTTTGGCTCATCAGCTTTATTCCTCTGTAGTTGCCACAGCTCTGCACATCTCCCTTGTTCTTAAAAAATGGCACCAGTACACTTCTCCTCCAGTCCTCAGCATCCTCTCACTCTCCAAGATCTTGTTAAACAAACTAGTCAGAAACTCTACTGCCACCTCTCCTAGACACTTCCATACCTCCACAGGTATGTCATCAGGACCAACTGCCTTTCCACTCTTCATCCTCTTCAACGTCATCCTCACTTCACTCTTACTAATCTTTGCTACTTCCTGCTCCACACCAGTCACCTCTTCTAGTCTTCGTTCTCTTTCATTTTCCTCATTCATCAACTCTTCAAAGTTCTCCTTCCATCTTCCCATCACACTCCTGGCACCTGTCAATACATTTCCATCCTTATCTTTAATCACACTAACCTGCTGCACATCCTTCCCACCTCTCCCTCTTTAGTGTCCAACCTAACATACAAGTCCTCATATGCTCTTTGTTTGGCCTTTGCCACCTCTACCTTCACCTTACGCTGTATCTCCCTGTACTCCTGTCTACTCTCTTCAGTCCTCTCAGTGTCCCACTTCTTCTTAGCTAACCTCTTTCTCTGTATACACTCCTGAACTTCCTCATTCCACCACCAAGTCTCCTTGTCCGCTTTCCTCTTTCCAGATGACACACTGAGTACCCTCCTACCTGTCTCCCTGATCACATTAGCTGTAGTAGTCCAGTCATCTGGAAGCACCTCCAAACCACCCAGAGTCTGTCTCAGCTCCTCCCTGAAAACTACACAACATTCTTCCTTTTTCAACTTCCACCACTTCGTCCTCTTCATCTTCCTCACCACCAGCATCATTTTACACACCACCATCCTGTGTTGTCTGGCTACACTCTCCCCTACCAATACTTTACAGTCACTGATCTCTTTCAGATTACAGCGTCTACACAAGATGTTGTCCACCTGATTGCTTCTACCTCTGCTCTTGTACGTCACCCTATGTTCCTGCCTCTTCTGAAAGAAAGTGTTTACTACAGCGATTTCCATCCTCTTTGCTAAGTCTACCACCATCTGTCCTTCTGTGTTCCTGTCCTGAAGACCAAACCTGCCCATAACAGTCTCATCACCTCTGTTCCCTTCACCTACATGCCCATTGAAATCTGCACCAATGACCACTCTCTCACCTCTGGGGATCCTCTGCATCACTTCATCTAACTCACTCCAGAATTTTTCCTTCTCTTCTAACTCACATCCTACCTGTGGGACATAACCACTCACAACATTGAACATCACCCCTTCAACTTCCATCTTCAGACTCATCAACCTGTCTGATACTCTTTTCACCTCTAGAACAGTCCTCACCAACTCCTCTTTCAGGATAACTCCTACTCCATTTCTCTTCCTATCTGACCCATGGTAGAACAACTTGATCTCTGGTCCTAAGCTTCTAGCCTTGCTACCTTTCCACCTGGTCTCCTGGACACACAGTATGTCCACCTTTCTTCTCTGCATCATGTCGATCAACTCTCTAGCCTTCCCTGTCATAGTACCAACATTCAAAGTCCCTACTGTCAGTCCTACATTCTTAGCTTTCCTCTTCTCTCTCTGCCTACGAACACACTTTCCTCCTCTTCTTCTTCGTCTTCGACCAACAGTAGTCCAATTTCCACCAGTACCCTGTAGGTCAACAGCACCGGTGGTGGTCGTTGTTAACCCGGGCCCCGACCGATCCGGTATGGAAGTCATTGTCACGATTCGCATGTTTGATTTGGCATGTGTTTTACGTCGGATGCCCTTCCTGCCACAACCCTCTGCATTTATCCAGACTTGGGACTGGCACAAGAAGACACTGGCTTGTGCCCCCTTGTGGTTGCATTAAAAAAAAAAAAACCTTACACTTATTACATAGACCATTATCAATAAAGGAGGCAGAGGAAAAACTCAACATGAGACACACCGAGCAAGTGAGAAAAGGAGAGACAGAGGGAGACAGAGAAGCCATTGCTAATGGATAACTGCTAAGCTAACGAAGCTAATATAGCTGAAATCTGGAATTTGTAAACTTTAGCTGGTTATGTTTTGCAAGAGCAGGTGCTTATGTAATACAAGCGTATGTTACGACTCAAGTATTAATTCTTGTGTGAAGAAATCACTTATTTAAGTAAAAATAACAGCTACAATTAATCACTAAACAGTCCTTCGGTAGAAACCCAAGAGTGTGCAGAAACAGGAAGTGACGCAATACGCTTACCGCATGAGGAGACGGTCCACCACAGACGGTTGGTTGATTCAGTCCAGAGAAAAAAGTTTAGTGGTGCTCACTGTCAAACCGACCATACTGAAGTTCCGGATAAACATCACAGGGTTTATGCTCACCCTCCTCAAGCGATTCCAGTTTAACAACTCATGCTCATGTTTGTATTTTAAAGGAGGCCAGGCTGTTATGTGTTTCTGTAGGAAATGTTCACAGTAGATTTGTGAAATCTTCTCCATCAAGGATTTTCTCAAGTGAACTTATGAAAGTATTAAACTACATAGTGTTATGTACAGTGACATATGTTACATCTGTCAGCTCTGTCAGTGTAAAATGAAAGTATCTCTGTTTTCCTGTGGCTTCCTCAACCAGGTGCTGGTCTCACAGTTCTCTGATCTAGTCTTGTACTTGTCCCAACAGGCTGCTCATGTAAGAATAACAGTTTGTTCTTTTCCAAATGATCTCATGATCACCTTTGTCCAACTTTGTACAATTTGAGTAGTTGAAGTTAAATATATTCAAGCTATATTTTTTTAAACTATAATTCTGTTAAGTTTATGTAAATAGTCTGTGTATGAAATCCATCTTTAATATTCCATGTATCCATAGACAGGCTGTGTTAGCAGGAGATTTAGTGAGGCTTTCATAATGTCTTTCTCCTCAACAACAATTTCCAGCTCCTCTGGCAGGATTCTGATGTATTCCCAGGACAGATGAGACATATTATCTCTGCAATGTGTTCTGTGTCTACTAAGGGGTCTCATAACCAGCTGGGCATGACTGGAAAATCTTGAATTTGAAGCACCAAGGAGGCATTCTTATAAGAAGCAAGAACCACCTCAACTTACTCCTTTCAACGTGAATGAGCAGCAGCTCCACTCTGAACTCCTTTCAGATGTCTGAAAACCCTATCTCTAAGGCTGAGACCGGCCACCATACAGTATTTGCAACCTTATTCTATCGGTAACCCAGAGCTCATGACCATAGATGAGGATTGGAACGTAAATTGACTGGTAATTTGAGAGCCTTGTCCTGCAGCTTAGCACTGACTTCACCACACATTCTGGTACAACTTCCACTTTACTGCTGATGCTGCACCAACCTGTTTGACTTTCTCAATCTATTTTACCCTCACTCATAAAAAAAACCCTAAGATACTTGAAATGATTCACTTGATGTACTGACTCATTCCCAACCCGAAGAGGACAACCCACCATTTTCCGGCAGAGAACCATTTCCTCACACTTGGTGGTGCTGACTTGTGTCTCGAGCTACTTCACACTCAGCTGTAAACTGTCTCAGTGCATGCTGATGGTCATGGTCTTATAAAGACAAGAGTGGAGACACCTTAAAACAGACGTATAATTTGGTCTTTGACCCATTTGATGGGCGTGAAACACTTTAGAATCAGACTGATTTAAAAAAATAGTAAATTCAATGTAAGAAAAGTTTACAAGTTGAGTGAATTTTGTTGTTCATATAGGTTTGTTCACTGTGTCATCATGACCCTGATGGATTTGATGAGAAAGTTTTTCTAACTGTTGCTGGAATTTTCCTTTTTCATATTTTTCCCTACAATTTTCTCTCCATGAACCTCGAGCAAAGTACCTGAAATCTTCACTTTGTTTCAGTAAAATGCTGAAATGTCGAATATCTTTGATAAACATGTTCACTGTGTGTGTGTGTGTGTGTGTGTCCTCAGTGAACTGTATCAGTCTCTGCAGTAGCTTCCAACTGCAGCATCAGTTCAGTTTCTGTTCCGTCTGACTGAGGGAGGTTTTTGTACGAGGATTTTTCACTGTGTGAACACATACTGACTGCTGATAACATGAAAACTCTGACAGTAGTAAACTGCTGCATCTTCAGTCTGGACTCCACTGATGGTCAGAGTGAAGTCAGAGTTTGATCCACTGCCTGAAAAACGATCTGGAATCCCTGATGCTCGAGTGGTGGCAGCATAAATAAGGAGCTTAGGACGTTCTCCATCTTTCTGTTGGTACCAGGCTAACCAGTTCCCATTGTGCACATTCTGACTGATTTTACAGTTGATGGTTGTGGTTCCTCCCAGAGCAGAGCTCACTGCTCCAGGCTGAGTCACTGTGACCTGACCTCTGGACTCTGAGGACACAGAGACAAAAACAGAAAGCAGCATCATGGTTTTGTGGGCTTCATTTCAGAGGGACGGATGTTGAGAGAGGAGAGGAGTTGGATTCTCTGGACTTTACCTGTGAAGCAGCAGCAGAGGAGAGTCCAGATGAGGATGGAGATCAGAGTCATGTTTTTGATGAGGAGGATTTCTGTGTCTTCTGTTGTCATGAAGGACAGCTGTCAGTCATCCAGTGTTCAACTCTCAGGACTATAAACTCTCCCAGAGCACTGGAGCATGGTGCTGCTGATGCAAAGTGGCTCTATGGAAATGAGCCTCTAATTCAAGCCACCTGGCATTTTATCTGCTAATAAAGCCATAGTGATATAACATGTCTGTGATGTGAGATGTTCTTTCAATAATAATGAAAATCAGCATTCACATAAACCAAATGACTCAGTGACACATCAGTAAAGACAAACTCATCACACAACTCATGGTCATGTGTATTATTAAAGGAATAATAATTGTGTGAAATGTTTACAGTAGATATGTTGAATTTACAAAGGGTCTCTGGGATTATGAAGGATTTTTCTCAACTGACTGTATAATTGTATTAAGCTTTATAGTGATATGTACAGTGATACATGTCACATCTGTCGGCTCTGTCACTCTAACACGATAGTTTCCATTTTCCTGTGGCTTCCTCGACCAGGTGCTGGTCTCCGAGTTCTCTGATCTACTCTCCTAATCTTCCCAAAAGGCTTCTCATCTTAGATTAACATTTAACAAATCCACCACTGTTGTCTTGTAAATGACCTCAGGATCACTGCCACCATCTAATATTAGAACTGTGTTAGAGAAGGGAACAGGTACAGTGTAAAAATGACCTTCAATCACCTGCAGTGCTGTGGAGACACTTTAAAACAGACGTATAATTTGGTCTTTGACCCATTTGATGTGTTTTGTGCATGGATCACACTGCTTAAAGAAAAGTGTAAATTCAGTGTAAGAAAAGTTGAGTATGTTTTGTTGTTAATATAAGATCAGTTACTGTGTCATAATGACCTCGATTGATTTGATAATAATGTTTTTCTAATTTGAATTTGTTTCCCTAAAATTTTCCCTCTGTGAACTTCGAGCAAAGTACCTGAAATCTCCACTTTGCTTCACTGTAGATATGAAATAGCTTCAATCAAAGATGGAGGTCAGATGTCACAACCAAGCTTCTTATCATTAACGCAAAGGTTGATTCTTCTTAACTTTTTTGGAACAGTTAAATAAAAATATGTGATTTCAATTGGACATTAGTAGAATATGAGATGAACTATAACTATGATGAAGAAAGTAATTAGATCTCTGAGAATTAGTGTTACACATTAGGTGATTTTAAAACAATGGTGTAATGGCGAATATGTTTAATAAACGTGTTTGTCTGTGTGTGTGTGTGTGTGTGTGTGTGTCAGTGTTGGTTCGTAACTGCAACATAAATACTTTTCTCAGTAACAAGTAGTGTAAACACTTACAAATAAAATTTCAGTAACTACTACAGTTATTCCCTCCACAACCAGCTTTTTACAACACTACTTTGATTATCACCACAACAAAGATTATTTGAAACCCCACATTTAATATTCGTATTGGTACCTTTTGCACATGTCACTGATGGCAGCACCATAAGTAGTAATTTGGACTGGAAATATTTCCATTACTTTGATTTTATGTGAAATCAGGGTGAGACTAACAAAGGGAAATTGATTTTAGTAAAGACAGAATAATGTGTTGTCATCACATTTTTAAAAACTTATTGATTTATTTCTGTCACATAGTAAACCTGGATATATAGTATTTACTTCAGTTTGTTGAAATGCACAGTTCCAACACTTTTAATCATTTGCTGCACATTCGAAAATGGAGGGAGTATCTAGAAAGCATGCATTCATATCTGATCTGACTAAACTCTGATCAATGGGAATATAAGGGTTTTTAGATATAATAGGATGTCGTCAGCATGTCAGCTAATTTTACAATAGTGTAATTAAAAATGTTCTATAGATTATTATAATGAGGGGGCCTGGTGGCTCAATAAGGGGGGCATCGAGTGGCCCCACTCAGGCACTGTGTGAGCCAACCAAGGGGGTTAGTTTAGTTACTTGTTTTATGTAATGGTTGCTTGTGTGTGTAATGTAATTGTTTATGTAATGTGTGTTTGTGATGTGTCTATGTACTGATGATGTCTTTAGTGACATCATATGGCTTTGATAGTTTGCCTTTGATTATTGCCTTTGTAGTTTACCTTTAAGTTTGTTAACAGTGGTCAAGGAAACAATGCAATGCTAAGGGTTTGTTAAGGAGAGATGCAGTTTTAGCTCAGCTACTGAAGGGTGTGAACGTGACACAGTAACTGAAGCAGAGGAACTCTGACTACAAGAAAGGTGGGGACCGCAACAAGGTAGGAGAAAAGGGTTCTGTGTGTAGCTGCAGAGGCACACGGTTTCTTACCCATTTCTACGAGTTCTGCAAGTCTTGTGAGTTCTGTGAGTTCAGACATACTTTGGGAAAATTGTTTGATGAAACAGCTAGTAAACGTGCTTGTGAGATCACTGTGCTTAAAGTTGTATGTACAATTGATCCGTCATTGGCTAAGTTGAGAAGCAAGTACAATAAATGTTCAATGGTTGTCTAACAACGATCTCTGGAGTGAAGTATGTGCTGAAGAGTCAGGAGCGTCAGATTCGAGTAAGATCACATCTCTACAGGCACCAAGGGCTACATTGGTGCTGAGCCTGGATACAAAAATGGTTTGCAGCATGAAGGGCATCCTATGTAAAAACTCGTGCCAAATCAATGTGCACAATATATTACGCTGTGGCGACAAAAGCCTTTGACCTTTGACCTTTTTTGTTATTAAAATTATTCCTGAGATGCTGGCAGAATTTCTGATCACACTGTAAGTCAGAAATATAAAATGCTGTGGAGAAACACCTCAGTCTTGTTAAATGATTCTTTCTAAAGCGTGTTTGCACGTTCAAAATGTTTGTAACATGATTTTTTGCTGCATCTTCAGTCTGGACTCCACTGATGGTCAGAGTGAAGTCACAGTTTGATCCAATGCCTGAAAAACGATCTGGAATCCCTGATGCTTGATAAGTTGCTCTATCAATAAGAATTTTAGGAGTTTCTGCATCTTTCTGTTGGTACCAGGCTAAAAGCTGATAGTTGTTCCAAACACAAACACACTAGTCACACCTGTCAGCATCCAGGGCGTTGAGTGTGTGGACACTTTTACCTACCTGGGTGTGCACCTACACAATAAACTGAACTGGTCCAACAACATTGATGCCCCATACAGGAAAGGCCTTTGCTATGAGCAGGGCAATTTGTTATTTATGACACTGTGTTTGCTGCTGCAGTTGTCTACACTGTTGTGTGCTGGGCAGGTGGCAGCAGGCCAGAGACAGGAAGCGACTCCATAAGCTGGTTAAGAGAGCCGACTCTGTTCTGGGCTGCCTACTCAACTCCATTGAGGAAGTGATGGACAGAAGGATGTTGGCTAAACTGACATCCATCATGGATAACCCCTCCCACCCCCTGCACCACACTGTGGAGGCTCTGAGCAGCTCAACACAACACAAGACTGTTACACCCCCGTGTAAGAAGGAGCACTATCACAGATGCTGATGCAAAGTGGCTCTATGGAAATATTTGGACTGATTCCAAAAGGGATTTGGGTCACAGTCATAGATGAAGATATTGTTAGTCAATCAAATTATACAGGTCAGAATAGAAAAGTAATTTCTTCTTCTTTCTTTGTGAGTTCAGCGCGTTTATAAAAATCATCTTCCCAAATAGTTTGTAAATCCCTACAAATTTATTACCACAAATTTCAACATTACAAGCATCAAACCTGATTTAGAGTCTCAGATGACACCTGTTTTACGTCTGTCACTTCTTCAATTTCCTTTTGGTCAATGCTGATAGTTAGTATATCCACAAGTGAAGCAGACGTTGTAGAGGTTTTTGAGCAACCTCACGTTAAATTGTTGTTTTGTCCCTGGGAGACACTGAGAATCTGCCTAGTTGCCACAATGTCTGTTGTAACATAAATGATTGTATCATCTGCAAACATGCAGCACATAGTGTCTTTACAGCTTTTAGGTAGATCATCCAAATACTGTATAAGCAGAAGAGCAAAGGGCCAAACGCTGGATGTTGTGGTGTAAGTAATTTACATTTGAAATCTTTATTTCAAATGATTAATTTGATAGAATTTGTAATTATTTTGTTAATCAGCCAACCAAATATAAATCAATCAATTACTTTATCTTTTATAGTAGCAGCCCTAAAGTATTGTAAAACATTGTAAACCTGTTATTTTACATAACAGGTAAATTATGTTTGTCACTTCAGAGCAAAAAACATTTTGTTTGACACATTTCCTTTAATGTTGTAAACATAGAAATGAACATTTAAACTTCTTATCTTTACTAAAACCTGTCTGTTTCTATGGTTACTTGTCACAGTCCTGTCCCAGTGTTTAAGTTTTCTAGCTTTATTTGCTGTTTTGTCTTTTATTTTATTGATCCTCCTGTGTCTCCTCCTGTGAGTCTGTTTGCTGTCTTTATCTTCCTTGTTTTGTCCATATTTGTTTCACATGTTCCACCGTCCTTTTATACCCTGCTCTTCCCAGTGTTCTCTGCTGGTTCGTATTATTTGTTATGTGTGTTAGTGCTCTGTCTGTCTGTCTGCCTTTGTCACAAGTTTGTATCCTGCCTGATCCCTGTCTGGACTGTCAAGGTTTTGGTCTATGGTTTGGTCTTTCCTTATGTGGTTTTGTATTCCTTGTTATGTGTTTTGGTTATTTCTTGTTATTTGGTTTGGTTCTGCTTTGTTACATTTTGCATTAGTTTATCTTCCCCTGTTCCCTGTATTAGTTACCCCCGTTAATTTCCTACTGCCTCGAGTTTAGTTTATGTTTTATTCCCTTCTGTCTATTCCTGTTTATTTCATTTGTACCTGTTAATTTACCCTCTTACCCGTGTATTACAATTAGTTTAGGTCTAGTCTGGTCCCTGGGTGAACCCTACCTTGTGTTAGTCTTGTATGTGTGCACCCCGTTGCTTGAATAGCTGTTTTAGTCTGTCGTTTACCCTGTATGTGTTTAGTTTGTTGTTTTGTTACCTTTAGTTCAGTAAGTTCTTTGCCCTCCACCTGTGGAGGGATTTTTAGTTGTTAAACCCTGTTTAACCCTGTAATCCTGTTTCTTTTTAAATAAATACCGTTTTCTTTATACCTCCTCTTACTGTCTCCTTACTTGGGTTCGTCCTAAAAGAACTTATACTAACCGTAACATTACTAAGGTCACATTTTACAACAAACATGTTTGTGTTTTCATACAACTGCTACTTTTACATGATATTGATGAGACGTTATGTACAATTTTGAGTTTAAGACTTTTCCTGTGGTTTTAGCAAATTTAGTAAAGTAAAACAGTTCAGTTCTTCAGGCAACACTGAACTGTGGTGGAAACTTTAATGAATCTAAAATGATAAGTGTAGCTTCATATCACAGTTATAGTGATTTACTTTTTGTGTTTCTTGGTTAATTTACTCTGAGTGACTTCATTTATTGTGTGTGTGTGTTTGTGTCCTCAGTGAACTGTATCAGTCTCTGCAGTAGCTTCCAGCTGCAGCATCAGTTCAGTTTCTGTTCAGTCTGACTGAGGGAGGTTTTTGTACGATGCTTTTTCACTGTGTGAACAACCACTGACTGTTGATGCTGTGTTCACTCAGACAGTAGTAAACTGCTGCATCTTCAGTCTGGACTCGACTGATGGTCAGAGTGAAGTCAGAGTTTGATCCACTGCCTGAAAAACGATCTGAAATCCCTGATGCTCGAGTGGTGGCAGCATAAATAAGTGGTTTAGGACGTTCTCCATCTTTCTGTTGGTACCAGTGCAACAAGTTCCCATTATACACATTCTGACTGATTTTACAGTTGATGGTTGTGGTTCCTCCCAGAGCAGAGCTCACTGCTCCAGGCTGAGTCACTGTGACCTGACCTCTGGACTCTGAGGACACAGACAAAAACAGAAAGCAGCATCATGGTTTTGTGGGCTTCATTTCAGAGGGACGGATGTTGATAGAGGAGAGGAGTTGGATTCTCTGGACTTTACCTGTGAAGCAGCAGCAGAGGAGAGTCCAGATGAGGACGGAGATCAGAGTCATGTTTTTGATGAGGAGGATTTCTGTGTCTTCTGTTGTCATGAAGGACAGCTGTCAGTCATCCAGTGTTCAACTCTCAGGACTATAAACTCTCCCAGAGCACTGGAGCATGGTGCTGCTGATGCAAAGTGGCTCTATGGAAATGATCACACTGACTCCAACAGGGACTTGGGTCAATCTGATGATGATTTTTCCTAATGGATGGATTCGGATTTCTGGAAAATGAATTAGGAACTTTTGAAAATTAGATTTTTGATGAGTATCATATTCCAAAAATGTTTTTTGTCAGTATGTTTGTTTTTTTGTAGAAGTATTTCCAAATAAATCAACAAAATATTTTTAATGGAAAAATTATAATTATCAACAATATTGTAGTATTGGTGAAGGCATCGTATTTATTTTACTTTTCATATCAGATTTAATATTAGCTGCCAGTGAATACTAGTTTTTGTTGTTTGTTCCAAAGTCAGAGAACCGTGTCTCTGTACAGTCAGAGGTTTTTGTACAACGACTCAGTCAGTTTGTATCACTGTGGAACACGTTCGGTGGAGGAACCAGACTGGATGTTGGAAGTAAGTCAAATGTTTAAAAATGTTTTTATTTCAGGAGTTAATTTTATTTAGTCCATATTCAACATGTCAGAACAAATTGTTGCCTTTTATTGGTAATTTATAAGATCTGCAGAAATATTTTTCTATTAAACTAAGTCTGTATTTATCCTCGAAATTTAGAAACTCATTTTAAATAACATCAAATATTAAGCCGGTGGTTAAATCATTAGTTGAATCTGTAATTGTGAAGTTGCAATTTGAGGTTCAAAGGTTTTGTACTGTTGGACAAAGTCAGAGAGCCGTGTCTCTGTACAGTCAGAGGTTTTTGTACGACGACTCAGTCAGTTTGTATCACTGTGGTTCACGTTCGGTGGAGGAACCAGACTGGATGTTGGAAGTAAGTTTCTGCATAAATACTAAATATGATGTGGAAAAGTAACAGTTTAAATTCAGATTTGAACATTTGCTGCAATAAATGTTCAAGTTTTAGTTTGTCTCCTTTCATCAAGGAAACAACCTGTTTAATGAAATTTCAGCCTGACACATTTCTGTCATACTTACATTTAAACAGGTTGAAATGTGGACGAGATAAAAGTTTAATTAAACTTTTTCTAACAGTTAGTTTGTGTTTTGTGTGACAGTGACTGTTGCTAAAATACATAAAAATTCAGTTTCTTCAACTAAAATTGAAAAGTGAAGACAAAGGTAGTTATGTGAAAATGCAGAAATTCTCTGATTAATTTATTGTGTCAGAAAGTTTGAAATCATTTGAATCTTTAGTTAAGTGTCTGTTTAAATATTGTCCACATGAAGAAAATCTGATTGTTGTTGTTTAATTTCCTGTATTTGTTTCTGTTTCCACTGAATATATTTGATTATTGTACATTTAGTATTTTAGATGATGGCACAGTTTTGTCTCCTGTGTAGTTGGACATATTTCGGGTTAAACTATCTGATGATTCTGTCTGTGCTGATTTACATGAGAGGTTTTTCAAAGGGAAGTGAAACAATGTGTGAGTCAGTGACTGTTGGAGCAGAAAAAACATCTGACAGAAACTGCTTAAAGAGGAAAATCAGCTCACACACAGGACAAGGTCTCAACTGTTCGATTGACAGCTGTGTGGTCTCTGTCCTCTAAGCTGATTGGTGTCTCCTACTGTAGGTGATGCCCATCCCACCCTGACTGTGCTGCCCCCCTCCAGTGAGGAACTAGAGAAGGGCAAGGCCACGCTCATGTGTCTGGCCAACAAGGGCTTCCCCTCAGACTGGAGTCTGTCCTGGAAGGTGGACAGCAGCAGCAGCATCAGCTGGGAGGAGAGCAGGAGCCCTGTGGTGCTGGAGAAGGACGGACGCTACAGCTGGAGCAGCACCCTGAGGCTCCCTGCAGACCAGTGGGGGAAGGTGGACTCTGTGACCTGTGAGGCCACCCAGGGCTCCCAGAGTTCACTCAAGCAGACACTGAGGAGAGACCAGTGTCCCCAGTCCTGACCTGAATCACTGGGACTCTGCAGCTGCTTTCTCTCTGTCTCTATTTGTTTCTTATGTTAATGTTGATGAGTGTGTGATTCCAAAACAATAAAGATTTTATCACATCTGCAATATTCATGAGATCATCATTAATGCATCACATGTTACACATTCTTAACTTTGCTCTACAATAATTTTCAAAGAGGGATTTAAAATCATTTAGTCCCTGTTAAAGTGTCAGTTTCACCAAATTGTTAAACAACATTGTGACATCATTTATCTTCATGAATTAATGAGCAACAGTTACAAAAATCTCCATCAACATTCAAGTCTGATTCTCATATATGTTCACAGGTAAATTGGTTTATTTTAATTCTAGAAAGAAAACACAATCAAATTAACCAACAATGATATAAAAAGTGTTTCTGTGATTAGAAAGAAAAAGCAGGACATTATCGGCATCAAGTGATAGAATTTGTCATGATCTGAGATTTTCTTCCAACATAATTAAAATGTGAACATTCACATGAAACAAAGACTCAGTGACACATCAGTAAAGACCAGTTTAACAACTCATGCTCATGTTTGTATTTTAAAGGAGACCAGGCTGTTATGTGTTTCTGTGGGAAATGTTCACAGTAGATTTCTGAAATCTACTCCATCAAGGATTTTCTCAAGTGAACTTATGAATGTATTAAACTACATAGTGTTATGTACAGTGACATATGTTACATCTGTCAGCTCTGTCAGTATAAAATGAAAGTATCTCTGTTTTCCTGTGGCTTCCTCAACCAGGTGCTGGTCTCACAGTTCTCTGATCTAGTCTTGTACTTGTCCCAACAGGTTGCTCATGTAAGAATAACAGTTACCTTATTCTATCGGTAACCCAGAGCTCATGACCATAGATGAGGATTGGAACGTAAATTGACTGGTAATTTGAGAGTCTTGTCCTGCAGCTTAGCTCTGACTTCACCACAACATTCTGGTACAACTTCCACATTACTGCTGATGCTGCACCAACCTGTTTGACTTCATCAATCTATTTTACCCTCACTCATAAAAAAACCCCCTAAGATACTTGAACTGATTCACTTGGTGTAGTGACTCATTCCCAACCCGAAGAGGACAATCCACCATTTTCCGGCAGAGAACCATTTCCTCACACTTGGTGGTGCTGACTTGTGTCTCGAGCTACTTCACATTCAGCTGTAAACTGTCTCAGTGCATGCTGATGGTCATGCTCTTATAAAGACAAGAGTGGAGACACCTTAAAACAGACGTATAATTTGGTCTTTGACCCATTAGAATCAGACTGATTAAAAAATAGTTCAATGTAAGAAAAGTTTACACGTTGAGTGAATTTTGTTTGGTCACTGTGTCATCATGACACTGATGGATTTGATGATAAAGTTTTTCCAACTGTTGCTGGAATTTTCCTTTTTCATATTTTTCCCTACAATTTTCTCTCCGTGAACCTCGAGCAAAGTACCTGAAATCTTAACTTTGCTTCAGGAAAATGGTGATGTGTGTGTGTGTGTGTGTATCCTCATTGAACTGTATCAGTCTCTGCAGTAGCTTCCAGCTGCAGCATCAGTTCAGTCTGACTGAGGGAGGTTTTTGTACGATGCTTTTTCACTGTGTGAACACAGGTTGACTGTTGATGCTGTGGCGACTCAGACAGTAGTAAACTGCTGCATCTTCAGTCTGGACTCCACTGATGGTCAGAGTGAAGTCGGAGTTTGATCCACTGCCTGAAAAACGATCTGGAATCCCTGATGCTCGAGTGGTGACATCATAAATAAGGAGCTTAGGACGTTCTCCATCTTTCTGTTGGTACCAAGCTAACCATTTCCCATTATACACATTCTGACTGGTTTTACAGTTGATGGTTGTGGTTCCTCTCAGAGCAGAGCTCACTGCTCCAGGCTGAGTCACTGTGACCTGACCTCTGGACTCTGAGGACACAGAGACAAAAACAGAAAGCAGCATCATGGTTTTGTGGGCTTCATTTCAGAGGGACGGATGTTGATAGAGGAGAGGAGTTGGATTCTCTGGACTTTACCTGTAAAGCAGCAGCAGAGGAGAGTCCAGATGAGGACGGAGATCAGAGTCATGTTTTTGATGAGGAGGATTTCTGTGTCTTCTGTTGTCATGAAGGACAGCTGTCAGTCATCCAGTGTTCAACTCTCAGGACTATAAACTCTCCCAGAGCACTGGAGCATGGTGCTGCTGATGCAAAGTGGCTCTATGGAAATGATCACACTGACTGATTACAGGGAGTGGTGTCAAGTAGTGTGTGGTCTAAGCTTGGAGTTGCGTTGCTGGAACAAAGACTCTCTCTCATTACCTCTTTAAACAAGATATAGCAGTCAGAGCAAGTTAATGGAGCTGAACTGGCTGATCTCTGGAGTATATTGATAGTCCTACTTGTGCAGGGGGGACGTGCAGGTTGATGATTGTGCAGTGGTGGTCCACAGGCAGGGACGAAGGGGTCCTGAGACAGGTGTGTAGAAGAGCGGTGAATTGGCATGTAAGGAGGCTGGACAGACAGAGAGTGCTTTGAAGGATAAAAACGTTAGTGTTCCTTAAATGGAGGGAGGGGCAGTGAGGTCAGTGAAGGGATGAACGAAATCCAGCTGATGTCAATGTGGTAGATGAATGAGTGCTGGTGACAAGGTAGGGTGCAGAACCAAGGAGTCCAAAACCTAAAATGACAAGTGGATTAAATCAAATAACCAAAATTGCTCTCAAGAATCCAATTTCCAGTTCAAATGTCCAAAATCCAAATCCATAGAATCTAGGTCCAAATTAAAGTCCGAACATACAATTTCACATCCAAATCCAGGACTTAAAAATCAAAGTCCAAACCCCAAATTTAACAGGTGGTTACAGTGAGAAAAGTTTAAGAGGAGAAAGGGTCTGGAGTCTTCTAGGGGAACAATAGTGTCCAGTATGGCTGTGGACAGGGAGTGAGGCAGGGCAGACAGACAAGGGGCAGAAAAGGCTGGTCAGGCAATAAACAGGCCAAAAAACATCAAGAAATACGTCTGCATGGCAAAAATAATGGTTAGTAGTAACACAACCAACGACCAACTGAGCTTTAAGGACCACATCTCCTCAGTCTCTAGGTCTTGCAGATTTGCCCTCTACAACATCAGGAAGATCAGACCCTACATCACAGAATATACAACCCAACTCATTGTACAGGCGCTGGTCATATCTCGTCTTGATTACTGCAACGCTTTGTTAATGGGGTCACCGATATCCACAATCAAACCCTTGCAGATGATCCAAAACGCAGCAGCTCACCTCATTTTTAATCAGCCAAAAAAAGACCCATGTCACACCACTTTTTAGATCTCTACACTGGCTTCCTGTAGCTACTCACATCAGGTTCAAAGCTCTTTCTCTTGCTCACAGGGTGGTTAACTCGACAGCTCCCGCTTACCTCAACTTGTCATGGTCCCAGTGGACTTCCTGTCCGTGGACTTTTATTTTGTGGCCCCTTTTCCTTACTTCCATTGCCTTGGTTCTTTTCCCAGCTTTGCCTTCGTTTGTCCCTTATGGTTTGCACCTGTTCCCTCCTCTATTTAAGTTCAGTCTTCCCCTCACTCCCCTGCCAGATTCTCTTCGTTGTTACCGTCGTTGTCATTGTCATCTTCCCCAACCCACAGTAGACTCTGAACTCCTGGTAAAACCTGAATTTATGTTTCTTGGACTCTTGTATCCTGGGCTCTGTGCACCTGTAATCTGTGGTCTGAGGTTTGCCTTCTGTTGAATTCAGTGTATAGGTTTAGTCTCCAGTTTTCTCTGCTTGTTTGGTCCTGGTTTTTTCATGTTTTAGATATGCTTCAGTGTTCTTTAGTTTGCCAGTGCTTTATGTTCAGTTTGTTCGTGTCTGCCTCCCCTTAGTTCCTGCGTTAGTTTATGTGCTCCCCCAACTCTGTTACTTTGGTATCTTTCCCTTCCACTATGTTTTTTAAGTCGTGCTCTGTTTTACTTTAGTCATTACTACGTGTGTTTATTTGTTCAGTAGTTTGTGTCCTTTTATATTCCTGTTAGTCTCCTTAGTATTCCCCTTGTGTTTACCTGCTTTAGTAGTTTTATGTTTATCTGTGCCTTATTTATTTAGTAGCCTTTGTTTTCTCCCGTGTGATCGTTTAGGTTTTATTCTTTCATTTTCTAATCTAACTTGTCCCTGAGCCTTAGCTGTGTTTATTTTGGTAAATTCTGGTCCCATCTTGTTTTCAACGTCCACTCTGTTGTCATCTTATATTCTATTAAGTTAACTCCCCTCGTGTGCTGGTCCTGTGGTTAGCTGTCTTAGTCTGTATCTGTTCTGAATCCGGTTTCTAGTATCCTCCTGTTAGGAGCAACTTCTGTTCACCATTTAAGTCTCTGTCAATAAAAGCCCCTTTATTATTTTCTATCACTCGCACTGTCTCCTCTTTTGGGTCCATCCTTAATACAAAACCCTGATAGTAGGATCTGGCCCGACTAGGACCCAGAGACGTGCGAGTGGTTTTTCTTTTTCCTTTTTTCCTCAGCCTCACCTGTTCCCATTTTGGGAACAGGTGTTTCTGGGCTGGCCTCATGTCCGGTCGACGCTGTCCCCCAGTTTGCCACAGAGCCGCAGGTAGTCGGACCCATTGTGCGCAAAAGACCCTCAGCAAGACATCAAAGGGCCCGGTACGCCAGCTCCTCCGAAAACCCCAGTCAGGAACCTCTCTCCAGCACCACCTCGGAATATAGCACTCTGGCTATACCAGCTCAGGACACTAGTCAATGGAATCAGGGCCTAGTCATTAGTCGACTTCTGGAGGATATCTTACACAAGATGGTGGTCTCCCTGGACCCTGCTACCTCCTGTGCTATAAGTCAGCAGATGGAGAGAATTGTACTGTCTAGAACTTGGTTACTGGACAGGTCGGTGGTCTCTGAGTCAGTTACCAAGTTAATGGCCCAATTAAGGGCCTTCAGGGCCAAGCAAGAACGGCGATAATCTCCTCTTGCCCAGATCCCCTGACCTGTCCATGTTGTGGTTCCTTCTGGGCCTGCCCTCATTCCTGGGTCGGGTAATACTCCCTCTTCCCCTGTTCCTATCTCTGTGCGGGCTGCCACCACCTCCACTTCGGGCCCCGGTTCAGTGCCTGCACCTGCCTCTGAACCCGCTTCTGCCGTTCCTGCTCCTGTCCCTGTTCTGGCTCCTGCCTCTGGCCTGGTCTGCCTCCAGGTCACTCGCTGCCTTGCCCAGCCTCGACTCTGGTCCTGGCTCTGTTCCTGCTCCTGGCGCCGGGTCGGCTGTGGTCCGGCCCGGCTCTGTTCCTGTTCCTGGCACCGGGTCGGCCGTGGTCCGGCCTGGCTCTGTTCCTTTTCCTGCTCCTGGCGCTGGGTCGGCTGAGGTCCGGCCCGCTCCTGATCCTGTTCCTGGTTCCGGGTTGGCCGACACTCTTTCTGGTCAATCTCCCACCCCTCCACTACGGGGCCTCACCCGACATATACGGCCTCCTGTCCGTCCTCCTTCCCGGCCCCCGGAGGGCTTCTGCTCCCTGTCCAGCCCCCGGAGGGCTTCTGCCCATCATTTGCGAACATGCAGCACACAGTGTCGTTACAGCTTTTAGGTAGAACATCCAAATACTGTATAAGCAGAAGAGCAAAGGGCCAAACGCTGGATGTTGTAGTGCAAGTAATTTACATTTGAAATCTTTGTTTCAAATGATTAATTTGATATAATTTGTAATTATTTTGTTAATCAGCAAACCAAATATAAATCAATCAATTACTTTATCTTTCATAGTAGCAGCCCTAAAGTATTGTAAAACATTGTAAACCTGTTATTTTACATAACAGGTAAATTATGTTTGTCACTTCAGAGCAAAAAAACATTTTGTTTGACACATTTCCTTTAATGTTGTAAACATAGAAATGAACATTTAAACTTCTTGTCTTTACTAAAACCTGTCTGTTACTATGGTTACTAAGGTCACATTTTACAACAAACATGTTTGTGTTTTCATACAACTGCTACTTTTACATGATATTGATAAGAACTTATGTACAATGTTGAGCTTGAGACTTTTCCTGTGGTTTTAGCAAATTTAATAGAGTAAAACAGTTCAGTACTTCAGGCAAAGCTGAACTGTGGTGGAGACTTTAATGAATCTAAAATGATAAGTGTAGCTTTATATCACAGTTATACTGATTTACTTTTTGTGTTTCTTGGTTAATTTACTTTGAGTGACTTCATTTATTGTGTGTGTGTCCTCAGTGAACTGTATCAGTCTCTGCAGTAGCTTCCAGCTGCAGAATCAGTTCAGTTTCTGTTCAGTCTGACTGAGGGAGGTTTTTGTACGATGCTTTTTCACTGTGTGAACACATTCTGACTGTTGATGCTGTGGCCACTCTGACAGTAGTAAACTGCTGCATCTTCAGTCTGGACTCCACTGATGGTCAGAGTGAAGTCGGAGTTTGATCCACTGCCTGAAAAACGATCTGGAATCCCTGATGCTCGAGTGGTGGCAGAATAAATAAGTAGCTTAGGATGTTCTCCATCTTTCTGTTGGTACCAGGCTAACCAATTCCCATTATAAACATTCTGACTGATTTTACAGTTGATGGTTGTGGTTCCTCTCAGAGCAGAGCTCACTGCTCCAGGCTGAGTCACTGTGACCTGACCTCTGGACTCTGAGGACACAGAGACAAAAACAGAAAGCAGCATCATGGTTTTGTGGGCTTCATTTCAGAGGGACGGATGTTGATAGAGGAGACGAGTTGGATTCTCTGGACTTTACCTGTGAAGCAGCAGCAGAGGAGAGTCCAGATGAGGACGGAGATCAGAGTCATGTTTTTGATGAGGAGGATTTCTGTGTCTTCTGTTGTCATGAAGGACAGCTGTCAGTCATCCAGTGTTCAACTCTCAGGACTATAAACTCTCCCAGAGCACTGGAGCATGGTGCTGCTGATGCAAAGTGGCTCTATGGAAATGATCACACTGACTCCAACAAGGACTTGAATCATTCTGATGATGATGTTCTTAATGGTTTAAAGTTTCTGGGGTTTTAGCTTAGGTTTGGACAGACCTTCTTCCTAAATTTGATGTAAATTGTCTTGAATTCTTTAACATACACAATAAGATCACTGTGTGCCATAATGTACAATAACGTATTGGTGAATAATTTATTTTGCATCATATTCAATGTAGATTAGATTATAATTAAAGAGAAACTGATGTCTGTAGCTCAGAAACCGTTACTAAATAAAAGTTTTAATACTTTTCATAGTTTGGGACTTAGGTGCAAAGTTTAACCAGTCATTATATAACCTGCCTTAACTGGAAATATTTCTGAGAATTTTTTTTAAGTATCTTGGATCATTCTGATTATGCTGATTATCAATGGATTCATGAATTTATATACTGATTAGGAAGATTTCAAAAGCTATTTTAAAGATTTAGTTTTATTTCTGTTGCTCCAGTCTTCAGTTTGTCAGTAAATGCGATGTCATATCTTGTAAACATGTTCTGTGCATATGAAGTTTTGTGGTCCGCTCACTGACAGTCAGCTGACTAACTGCTGACATCGACCAGATGCGCATCAGGTGAGCATAAGGTTTGTGTCCAGGGATGTTCGGATTGTACCACACTGTGGATACAGAGATGTCTAGAGTCAGGTCTGTTCAGTGAGGATCTGTCCTGTGTGATGAGAGGACAGCTGAGTACAGGCACCTCAGGACTATAAACTCTCAGGCACTGGTGTCTGTGCATGAGTGGAAGGAGTTAGGCTTGGATTCCTAAGAGCCAGGAGTTTCAGTGAGGTAGAAATGCTTCAAATTTTTGTGGTTTCTTCATTGAATAACAATCATCATCAGATAACCATCAGACATAGAAAACACTGCATCTCTGGAATGGCTTATTAAATGGATATTGAATTTAGAATTTGATAAATGTTGGTTGGATATAGATTTTTCAACTGATATAAATGCTATAATAGTAAAGCATCATCACACGGTATATTGGTACATTGTGGCATGTTAAAGATATTGATTTCAGGGTCTCTACTAGTTTCTCACAGAGTTTCTAACTAATTTTGAATTTTAAGAATGTTACAGTTATCATAAAGAATTTCATTCTGTCTTGTATCCTGCGTCACTATTGAGCTCTCTAATTTCAAGTTCATCAGTTACATTGAACTTAGGACGTGTAAATGAACACTCATCACTAGCATTGTGAGAGACTTTAACAGGTATAATTGATTTCATGATTTTGTGTGACACTTAAACTGATTAAATGGTATTGTAATTTGATTGTTTTAAGTCTTTTAATGATAATGTTTGTAAGTTAATGTTCTTCTAATTGATAGAAAATTACTTCAATCTCAAATGATAAATGTCCCAATTAGTTCTAATTATACTGCAAAGTTCACTTAACTCATGCTTATGTAATAAAAGTATAGATGGTCGATTACTGCTTTAATAAATAGTTGATTTTTAACTTGGAACAGTAATAATAGGATTATTGAGACTTAGTGAATTGATAACATTAGATGAAGATAAGTTTAATTAGTATTCTGTGATTAGTGTGTAATAGGTGTTTAACAATGTGTAAGCGAATAGTTTAATTTTTGTTGTTTGTTATCGTTGTGTTCCAAAGTTTCCTACTTTAATCATATCAAATCTCAATTTAAACCATTTAATATTAACATTACATTCTAAACCACTTAACCCTACGTATTTAGAACATATTATTATAAAACTTAAACAGTAATACTTCAGATGTCCTAGTGAATGTGAGAATTCATAACTAGATTATTATATTGTGATCATAATATTATTATTATTTTGTAATGACAGAAATTTTTCATTTTAAAAAATAATTTTCATTTAATTAAATTATCTGATATTATTTGTTCTGTAATTAATAAGTAATCAGTTTTGAATATTAATAATTCATTGGATTTAAAATGATATTCTATTTATAATCGATTGGCCTAAAGTTTGCTAATAAGTGGAAGTTAACTTTTGAAAATTTTTTTATTTTTATAATGTGTGATTAAATTGTCATGTATGTGGTTTAGTGTGTCCATACAGTTTAGTATGATGGTTTGATGTTAGCCTTATTATTTGTTTTAGTTAATGAATGTATGTTTTAGGAATAATGCTTTAGTATTAGTGTGATGAGTTAGTAAGTATTTAAGGATCAGAACTGAAGTTGTGGAATTCTGATACGAAGGTTGTAAAGTGAAGGAACTGCAGCAGGTTCTACAAGTTGTGGTCGTGTCAGTATGGGTTGTTGTAGCAACTAGGAAGGTTCTGATGAACGTGAAATTTGTGAGATTACTTTGCAAGTGAATTAGTAACTACTATTAAACAGTTTAAATCATGTGTAAGTCTGACATTGACAAATAGAGTCGTTCAGAACAATGTCATGGCATATTGGTAGTGTGCTGATGAGCAGTCTAATCGAAGGCTCTACAACAATGGTAATATTGGCTGACAAATTTGGGCCACCTTGACATTTGTAAATGTATCAGGAATATCTAGTGGACAAATTTGACATTAGTAAATAAAAATCTGTGACACCTAGTTTGAACATGATTCTTTCTTAAGTTTGATAAAATTTTGATGATTTTTGCTTATTTATCTGAACCTGATGGCAGAGTTCACATTATCAATCTAAAGTCTGAATCCCTATGCTTATAATGTCAAAGATTTCTAGAGTTTGATCTTCTGATGTACGGTAAATCTGATGTAGTTCACACAAACTAAAGTCCTGTGACCAGGTTAGTGTGTACACTACCTACTGGTGCACCTACAATAAGGTAAAATTTGATTCCTCCATGAAAGCTTTAAATGAGGGTTGATTAGACACTCGAGTGCACCTTGCATGTGCTGGGCAGATGACCCAGGAGCTGACTCAACTGTTAAGGTCTGCGGGCTGCCATCAAGACTCCATTGAAGTGGAAAGGTGTTTTTACTGACATCCATTGATAATCACTCCTTGACACAGTGGAGCCGACAGTAACAACAGACTGTACACCCTGTAGAGGACTTGATGCAGTCAAAGGGTATGGAAAATGGATGACCAAAGGGTTTGGTAACGATGAGAATTGTCACAAATTTTAGTCAGATGAAAAGTATTACTTCTTTTGTGAATCGCTTATAAATGCATCTTCCAATTTGAAATTCACTTTATACAAATTCAAATTGTAAACACAATGATTAAGTTCGATACACAAACGTCTTACATTCAATTTCTTTTGTCTGTGATATTTAATCAATGCAGATGTAGTTTTGAAAGAACTACGTTAAAGTTTGAATCCTGGTAAATGTGTCCTGTGACACGTTCTAGTTGTCATAATGTCGTATCTTGAAATGGCAATGTTGTTACAATCTTGAGCAGACCAAGTTTAAGTTAGAGATCATCCAAATTTGCGGAGAGCAAACAACAGCTGGAATGTTTGGTGTAAATAATTTATTTGTAAATGAAATATTTTGTAATATTTTGTAACACCAATATTAATCATAATACAAATGTCAATACTTTTTTTAAGCTAAGCTAAATATTTAAAATAAATTTGTAATATTTTTTTTAAGACAAACATTATTTTACATTCTTAATTTACTTGAGACCTAATTTCTAATGTAACTGTAGTAATGTAACAGTTAATCTATTAGTCACTTCATCTTTTTATTGTCCTTTTATCCTGTCAGAGTCTATTCGTCTTTATCTTCTTGTTTTGTCATATTTTCACTGTCCCCGTGTTTCTCCTGGTCTGTCAGCTGTTCTCTCGTGTTGTTCATTTGTTATTGTCTTTATCCTGTCTTCGTTGTTTGTCTACTATGTTTGTGATCTTGTCTGGTTGTCATTTTGTTCATGTTGGTCTTATCCTGTTTATTCCGTTTTGTTTATTGTTATTTCTTTGTTCTGCTTGTTCGTTGTTGATTCTATTTTTCCTGTTCCTGTTTGTTCCCTTTATTCTCTCCATTAGTTTGTTTATTCCCTTCTTCTATCCTGTTTATTTGCTTTTACTCTTTATTACCTTTATTCGTGTTTAGCCTTAGTTCTTACTATTTAGTTTGGTGCCCCTTTGCATCTTGTTTGTGCCTGATGTTGTTATGTTTTAGTGTCCTTTGTATCGTGTTCTTATCATTTGTTTGTCCATTGTTTCCTGTAACCCTGTTAGTTTCTGTCTTTAAAATACCTTTGTTACCTTATCTGTTTTACTTGGTTTAAATACTTCTAACCTACATTTAGCTTTTACTAATGTCTTTACACCACTTAAGAAATTAGTGTTAACTGTATTTAACTTTTTTATTTAGCTTTAAAGTAAACTTTAGTTCTTATCTGTGTTAAACATAGAATGTAACATATAATGAAATATTGTAAATTTATTGTTTTCTGGTTATATATTGAGTGATTATTTTGTGTTTTTTTGGTGTTCTTGCTATTAGTGAAATCATTCCAGTATGTTCAGTTCTGTAATACGGATTTATGACATCATTGTTCATGTTACAGTTGTATCGGTTCACTTAAAAACTCTCTGTTGTTGGTACTAGTCAGAGTAATCGATTCTAACTTCCTATGGGATCAATGTCATGTTACATATTTGAGCCGTTCTTTGACATATTTCGTTTCATTCTGTTTTCCAGTGCACTGCCCTCACTTGGCATTCATGAGTTGTGTCCTCTGAACAGATCAGCAGCTATTGGCACATATGGGTTTCTAGGAGATCTGTAGGTTTTATCAGATCGATGTTTACAGAGAGGAGAGTCCAGGCGAGTCTGAGCAGTTTGGTTGGAATTGGGGACATGTGAAGGAATTTTTCAACTTCATGGAAGGGTTAGCAGGGATGGACTCTGATAAAGCATGGACATCCATGTCAAATGGTCAATGATTGATTTTAATGATGGCTTGAATTGATGATGAATTGATATCAGATTTTGATATTATTTAAAATTTCAGTATATTTAATCCAAAATTTTTCAAAATTTTTTGAAGTATTTAAACATATTTAATGATAATATTATTTAAATATTGTTTATTGAGAATCTGTTTTATGTTTTTCAATTTGTCCAGTAGTATTAGTTTGTTTTAAACAAACTATTTGTATGTCAATGTAAAACTCATATTTGAGTTATGTTTAATCTTTTATTTCAGATATTTATTATTATTAAATTCAGTAGTTTTTTTAATTAAGCTTTCTGTCAGAAAATTTTCCTTAGTGTTTTATCAATTTGCCTTTTAAAATTTATTGTAATCATTGATCAAATTTTATATTAAAGTTAAGGTTTTTTGTCAATTATTGACATTCTGTTCATTTAGGTTAATTTTGTAGTTGAACAGTGTGTTCTGTCTGAGTTTAAAATTTAATCATTTCTGTTAAGTATTAGTTGATGATCAAGTTTAGTTTCAGTTTGATCAATTTGACTGATTATGTTAATTTATTTGTCTTTCTAAATTTAAGTTAGTTTGATATATGTTATACATTTAAGTAATGTTGTAGACAATGTTTTTAATTTTAAATAGTTGTTGAAGTAAGTTTAAATAAAGATTTTGAATAATTTTTGATATTTGTAAGTCAAAGTTTAATAAATCAATGATTAATTTTTGTTAAAAGTTGAAATTCTGATTTATTTTTAAATTTCTTTTAATTTATTATTGTTAATAATTTGTTACTAAAAATTATGTTCTTTAATCTGAAATATTGATTATGTACAAAATTTTTTGTATTTAATGAAGTCAGTTTGACTGTTGTGGCAGTATGTTGAAAAACTTACTGAAATCTGCTGTTAGTTTAATAGTTTTCAGGCAAGTTAATGTTGATAATTGGACATCTTAGGAATAGCTAAGACAGTTATGTCACACGCTTGTCATGTCTCGTGATTATGAGCTTGCATCACGCTATGTTCTTCTGGAACTGAATGACCTGCAGTCTTCCTCAGGTTGACGAGCTGCTAAGTGGAAGACAGCCACAGCTCAGCGGCCAGAGTTCCTGCGCTGCTGGGAGGTGGCTACACGAGCCACTGGGTCGACCAGGTGAGCCTGGCCGAGGCGGCCCAGACACTGAGGAGAACGTGCTCCTCAGCCGACTGGTCAGCTGGACTGTCAGCTGTCCTGCCATGTTCTAGAACTGGACTGTGGTGTTCACAATAAGGTTTGATCCATCTGCATTTCTGGCTCCTTGATCACATGTTCAATTTACTTTCCTACAATATTTCATAGATTTCTCAATCTAGTCCTGAAGCTCAGTTCCAATGTTACCAAATTCTGACATCATTTCTAGGATTATAACAAGTCAATATCAATTCAAGTTGTTCATTATTCAGTAATGGATTTATTCATAGAAACATGAATCAACATTAATAAATCTATAAATTAACTTGATTACATAATAAGGAGGATCTAATTATTTAGCATGATAAAATTCATTAACAAATTGAAAATGTATTACTGTAAAAACATGTGACAGTTTAAAAGGACCAGTTGTCAGTATCCATGTTATGTCAACTTAAATATCCAAGATTTAATTCTATGAAGAATCAAACTCTAGAATATACACAAGTTAAACTTTCATTGATTATAAAAACAATTTTCTGATCATTGGATTTACAATCTGTTAATTTCTGAAAATAATGTACTTTCAAGTGCTAAAGATTACATACTGTCTAGATCGTACATTCATCTATGTTGTTTTTAAGAAGCAGCTAGTTTTCTGAATTTCACAATTGCTGTATTCTCTAGCTGATTTTACTTTCAACTATTCTATTAAAAACTTATTACTTGAAAGTTCACTTAGCTGTCATAACAATTTTGTTCCTGTCTAACCGTTTCCTCACACCGATTTGTCAGACTTCAATTTGTATGCTTCAACCAGTTCCTTTCTAGAACCAACTACCTAGAGTGGATACTGGTTTAATTTTCCGATTATATTTTCACCATTAGAACAATTTCCTTATGTGTTTTTGCTGTTTGACATACTTTATTATCTAAATTTCATATTTAATCATTTTATAAATTTTTCAACCAAAGGTACATTTGAGAAAATTTAATGGTTTCATATTCGTTCAATTTTGTCATGTTCATCAGCAAGTATGTTGCTAAATTTCAATGTTTGATTTTACAAGACTAGTATTGTCTCCAGTAGTAACTGATGACTTAACAGGTTAATTGAGTGTTTTGTCCTGTGAAAGATTGATTTTGCAGGTCAACAGTATAAATCGATTTTTGCTCATATGGTTGAAAGTTTTCCGTTCCGTTGAAATCTATGGACACGAATGGTATGTGATCTTAGACGCTACTGATCTCTTTGACGAGCTTGACTGGCAATAAAATTAAAGTATTTTGTTCCTTAAAGTAGCGTGTTTTTGGTGACTTGCTTATACAGCAACTAGTCTCATGATTGGTCATATGAGAGGATGTTTGGAGATTGGACCTGCTATCTGTGAATCAGAAAAGACAGAGACTACATGTTTTGTGAACAGTTCTATTATGAGTTACAGTGACGTTCGTTCAAGCGGTAATTCCAGATGGACAATTGTTGAGTGAGATACTGTCTTATGTTCTGGGCTGCATAGTTATTAGGTCAATTTGATGGGCGGAGGTATTTGATTCCTTAACAGGATGGACAATGCTAGTAAGTGTGTGTGATGAGAATGGTCTTTGGGTGTTGAGACAAGTTTGTAGTCAAAAGTTGGTCAAAATAGATGGAGCGGTGTGCAAAGGGATACTAGAATGCAGACAGTTCAAGTTGTGCAGTAGTGGAAGGTGGCAGAGGTCTGAACAGGTGTCAACCGTATTATAAGAGTGACATGAGACAAGAAGGTGCAGAACCATATTAAACCAAACAATGAGTGATCAATAAGGAAATCAGTTACGTCAATGAATCAAAGGTGAACAAGAGTAAATGGATAAATTAAGACGAGAAGGTTGAATCAATAACAGGCCAAATGTCAGAGGATGAGCAGGAGCAAAGACAAGGCAGAAAGCTGGCAATTAAGGAAACTCAGAAAGTGGCAGCAAAACAAGGTCAGAAACCAAAAGACAGGGTTAAGAAACCATTAGTCCAAGTCCAACTTGTAAAAAACCAACTTGACAGGCCATATGTCCGTCATACTCTTGTCTGAAGCTGTAAATGGAAACAGCAATCCACAAAAATACCTCATGAAGATTAAAAACGACTCGAAACTATGTTAAGAACATTCACAACTAATCACTGACTCAACACAAGTCAACCTTTTCAAACAGGTAAACAACATGCCCTGTAATTCATGGCTTAGTTCACTGACCATATTGTTAAGGCCATTTCTCATTCTGTGTAATGCGCCTTCACTCATTATTCATCAAATTCACCGATTCCCACTATTTATTTCTCCTGCGTTCCTGAATCTTATTCAAAGTTCTACTGTCAGTTCATCACTTACCTGCACTAATCGTCTGTTTCATGAATCTTAAGTGACTTTCCATTTTGCTTCTTCAACCTGGTTCTTTTACTCTTTATCCTTCTTTTTTGCATGTCTCTTATTAAGTTCAGTCCTCCCTTCCTAGTGATTCGTCTCAATTGTTCATTTGTTTTGTCCTTCTCATGTTGACTTTAGCTTGCTTTTGTCTTTCTTATTGTCTGTACTAGTATTTTCTGTCTCGTTTTCTTACTGTATTTGTTCTTTCCTTTTACTATTTTTAATATTTATGTTTGTCTTTGTATCTAGTGTTATTGTTCATGTTTATTCTGTAGTCTGTTTTCCTGTTTTTCTCCAGTGCTGTTATTTCTTTTTTTACTGTTTTAGTTGTCTTTAGTTTAGTCTTCTGTGACTGTTTTTTTTGTGTTGCCTTTATTCGTATTTTGCATCCTTGATTTAGTCTTTTCACTAGTTCTATTTACTCCTTTAGCTTCATTTGCCGCAGTCTAGTTTGATTTTCTTTTCTATTCTGTTTTAGTTCTTTGTTCATTCTTGACTTTTATTTTGCTATCTTTGTGCTTCTTTTCCCGGCAGGCTTGAATTCTCGCAGACTTCCTAAACTAGGGTTCTTATCTTCCTCAGGCACTCTTCCCATTTAAAGTGCTCTGTCACTAGGCTGCTATTTAATCGGCATGTCCGTTTGGACCATTTAACAACTGGTCGACTACCCGCTTAGCGACATGAGTCGACTTTAAACCTTATACTGTCCTTGGCATGTCTCTTGGCCTTACCGGTCATGGTCGCTGAACTGACCAGAGATGACTAGTTTTCCTCTGCCTCGCAAATTCCGTGGAAGTATTCTGTTCCTATTTTCCGGTCGGACCTCGGCAGCCGTTGGCCATCGGACAGTTAGCAATGCAAAGGTCATGTCTGCTCGTCCTCTGACGTCATCAGGTTCCTCTCTGCAGCCCACTGTCCTGGCTCCTCCCGTGCGAGATCTTGTGCAGGCTTGTTCATCTGCACGTCGGTGCCGTTACCTTCGTTGGGCCTCGGCCGAGACCGCCTGCTCCTGTCTCCCAGATCCGGATACGCTGTTTGGTCTCTCCCCTGGGTCGACGGTCTGTATCCCTGTCCCGGGCTGTGCCTGTAGCGGGGCTCTTTGCCCTATGCCCTGCCGTTGGTCGCTTCTGCTGCCTTTCCGTTGGCTATTCCTGCTGTTCTCCTCACCTCAGACTGGCCTTCGTGCTCCAGCCCTGTAGCCGCCGCTTGCCTCCTTACTCGCCGTGCGCCTAGGATCAACCTGTTACGGCGGAGTGCACTCGGCGTTTTGTTTGCTTTCTTTCAATGTGTGATGAAGATTTACTTTCTGACGGCCGTCGACATGGCTTCTTCCTTTGGGACGGGCCTTTTGCTGCAGCCTTGTTTTTTGAATTTGTCACTAGTACACTTTTGTTACACATCAATGTAAACAGTCAGACAATCAACCGTGGTAGCTTTCCTTATGTAGTGGCTTTGATATCAATGTTATTGTTACAAGTGTCTTTAATATTATGAACTTATTATGTTGCTAGACTAAGTTTAGTATCTAATTAACATTAGTTTTCATGAAGTTATGATATGGAATTTTGATTATATGAAAATTACTCTTACTTACTTTTGTTACTGACTTGTTGACTTGTAGGTCACATACATAACAGTTCTGAAGTCACTCGAAAAGTATGTCAATTATAAGTTGGATGCATGCTTTTTTTGTTAAAATTACTGTTATAAAATAGACTAGAATAACGTGATTATTGCACTATGTCAGGTATGTATTGACATGATCTGAAAACTTGATGCAAGGTAAGATCAAATATATTATGGATTTTTCAGTATGCACACTGAGTCCAGTTAATACTATTTCGTTCAGATGAAATTAAAACGAGTCATTTTGAAATTCTTTGACTCTATGGCTACAGTGAAACGCAGTTCATCTAGGCTGTCAGTCAGAGTAGGAGTTGCTCAGTGCTATGAGGATCCTTCCAAGATTTTCGATGAGAGCAAGCGAAGTTCATGGGCATCTGGCAGGTTAAACAGTTCAGTTCTTCAGGCAACACTGAACTGTGGTGGAAACTTTAATGAATCTAAAATGATAAGTGTAGCTTCATATCACAGTTATAGTGATTTACTTTTTGTGTTTCTTGGTTAATTTACTCTGAGTGACTTCATTTATTGTGTGTGTGTGTTTGTGTCCTCAGTGAACTGTATCAGTCTCTGCAGTAGCTTCCAGCTGCAGCATCAGTTCAGTTTCTGTTCAGTCTGACTGAGGGAGGTTTTTGTACGATGCTTTTTCACTGTGTGAACACATTCTGACTGTTGATGCTGTGATAACTCTGACAGTAGTAAACTGCTGCATCTTCAGTCTGGACTCCACTGATGGTCAGAGTGAAGTCAGAGTTTGATCCACTGCCTGAAAAACGATCTGGAATCCCTGATGCTCGAGTGGTGGCAGCATAAATAAGGAGCTTAGGACGTTCTCCATCTTTCTGTTGGTACCAGTGCAAATAGTTCCCATTATAAACATTCTGACTGATTTTACAGTTGATGGTTGTGGTTCCTCCCAGAGCAGAGCTCACTGCTCCAGGCTGAGTCACTGTGACCTGACCTCTGGACTCTGAGGACACAGAGACAAAAACAGAAAGCAGCATCATGGTTTTGTGGGCTTCATTTCAGAGGGACGGATGTTGATAGAGGAGAGGAGTTGGATTCTCTGGACTTTACCTGTGAAGCAGCAGCAGAGCAGAGTCCAGATGAGGATGGAGATCAGAGTCATGTTTTTGATGAGGAGGATTTCTGTGTCTTCTGTTGTCATGAAGGACAGCTGTCAGTCATCCAGTGTTCAACTCTCAGGACTATAAACTCTCCCAGAGCACTGGAGCATGGTGCTGCTGATGCAAAGTGGCTCTATGGAAATGATCACACTGACTGATTACAGGGAGTGGTGTCAAGTAGTGTGTGGTCTAAGCTTGGAGTTGCGTTGCTGGAACAAAGACTCTCTCTCATTACCTCTTTAAACAAGATATAGCAGTCAGAGCAAGTTAATGGAGCTGAACTGGCTGATCTCTGGAGTATATTGATAGTCCTACTTGTGCAGGGGGGACGTGCAGGTTGATGATTGTGCAGTGGTGGTCCACAGGCAGGGACGAAGGGGTCCTGAGACAGGTGTGTAGAAGAGCGGTGAATTGGCATGTAAGGAGGCTGGACAGACAGAGAGTGCTTTGAAGGATAAAAACGTTAGTGTTCCTTAAATGGAGGGAGGGGCAGTGAGGTCAGTGAAGGGATGAACGAAATCCAGCTGATGTCAATGTGGTAGATGAATGAGTGCTGGTGACAAGGTAGGGTGCAGAACCAAGGAGTCCAAAACCTAAAATGACAAGTGGATTAAATCAAATAACCAAAATTGCTCTCAAGAATCCAATTTCCAGTTCAAATGTCCAAAATCCAAATCCATAGAATCTAGGTCCAAATTAAAGTCCGAACATACAATTTCACATCCAAATCCAGGACTTAAAAATCAAAGTCCAAACCCCAAATTTAACAGGTGGTTACAGTGAGAAAAGTTTAAGAGGAGAAAGGGTCTGGAGTCTTCTAGGGGAACAATAGTGTCCAGTATGGCTGTGGACAGGGAGTGAGGCAGGGCAGACAGACAAGGGGCAGAAAAGGCTGGTCAGGCAATAAACAGGCCAAAAAACATCAAGAAATACGTCTGCATGGCAAAAAAATAATGGTTAGTAGTAACACAACCAACGACCAACTGAGCTTTAAGGACCACATCTCCTCAGTCTCTAGGTCTTGCAGATTTGCCCTCTACAACATCAGGAAGATCAGACCCTACATCACAGAATATACAACCCAACTCATTGTACAGGCGCTGGTCATATCTCGTCTTGATTACTGCAACGCTTTGTTAATGGGGTCACCGATATCCACAATCAAACCCTTGCAGATGATCCAAAACGCAGCAGCTCACCTCATTTTTAATCAGCCAAAAAAAGACCCATGTCACACCACTTTTTAGATCTCTACACTGGCTTCCTGTAGCTACTCACATCAGGTTCAAAGCTCTTTCTCTTGCTCACAGGGTGGTTAACTCGACAGCTCCCGCTTACCTCAACTTGTCATGGTCCCAGTGGACTTCCTGTCCGTGGACTTTTATTTTGTGGCCCCTTTTCCTTACTTCCATTGCCTTGGTTCTTTTCCCAGCTTTGCCTTCGTTTGTCCCTTATGGTTTGCACCTGTTCCCTCCTCTATTTAAGTTCAGTCTTCCCCTCACTCCCTGCCAGATTCTCTTCGTTGTTACCGTCGTTGTCATTGTCATCTTCCCCAACCCACAGTAGACTCTGAACTCCTGGTAAAACCTGAATTTATGTTTCTTGGACTCTTGTATCCTGGGCTCTGTGCACCTGTAATCTGTGGTCTGAGGTTTGCCTTCTGTTGAATTCAGTGTATAGGTTTAGTCTCCAGTTTTCTCTGCTTGTTTGGTCCTGGTTTTTTCATGTTTTAGATATGCTTCAGTGTTCTTCAGTTTGCCAGTGCTTTATGTTCAGTTTGTTCGTGTCTGCCTCCCCTTAGTTCCTGCGTTAGTTTATGTGCTCCCCCAACTCTGTTACTTTGGTATCTTTCCCTTCCACTATGTTTTTTAAGTCGTGCTCTGTTTTACTTTAGTCATTACTACGTGTGTTTATTTGTTCAGTAGTTTGTGTCCTTTTATATTCCCGTTAGTCTCCTTAGTCTTCCCCTTGTGTTTACCTGCTTTAGTAGTTTTATGTTTATCTGTGCCTTATTTATTTAGTAGCCTTTGTTTTCTCCCGTGTGATCGTTTAGGTTTTATTCTTTTATTTCCTAATCTAACTTGTCCCTGAGCCTTAGCTGTGTTTATTTTGGTAAATTCTGGTCCCATCTTGTTTTCAACGTCCACTCTGTTGTCATCTTATATTCTATTAAGTTAACTCCCCTCGTGTGCTGGTCCTGTGGTTAGCTGTCTTAGTCTGTATCTGTTCTGAATCCGGTTTCTAGTATCCTCCTGTTAGGAGCGACTTCTGTTCACCATTTAAGTCTCTGTCAATAAAAGCCCCTTTATTATTTTCTATCACTCGCACTGTCTCCTCTTTTGGGTCCATCCTTAATACAAAACCCTGATAGTAGGATCTGGCCCGACTAGGACCCAGAGACGTGCGAGTGGTTTTTCTTTTTCCTTTTTTCCTCAGCCTCACCTGTTCCCATTTGTTCCTAACTCTGTGCGGGCTGCCACCACCTCCACTTCGGGCCCCGGTTCAGTGCCTGCACCTGCCTCTGAACCCGCTTCTGCCGTTCCTGCTCCTGTCCCTGTTCTGGCTCCTGCCTCTGGCCTGGTCTGCCTCCAGGTCACTCGCTGCCTTGCCCAGCCTCGACTCTGGTCCTGGCTCTGTTCCTGCTCCTGGCGCCGGGTCGGCTGTGGTCCGGCCCGGCTCTGTTCCTGTTCCTGGCACCGGGTCGGCCGTGGTCCGGCCTGGCTCTGTTCCTTTTCCTGCTCCTGGCGCTGGGTCGGCTGAGGTCCGGCCCGCTCCTGATCCTGTTCCTGGTTCCGGGTTGGCCGACACTCTTTCTGGTCAATCTCCCACCCCTCCACTACGGGGCCTCACCCGACATATACGGCCTCCTGTCCGTCCTCCTTCCCGGCCCCCGGAGGGCTTCTGCTCCCTGTCCAGCCCCCGGAGGGCTTCTGCCCATCATTTGCGAACATGCAGCACACAGTGTCGTTACAGCTTTTAGGTAGAACATCCAAATACTGTATAAGCAGAAGAGCAAAGGGCCAAACGCTGGATGTTGTAGTGCAAGTAATTTACATTTGAAATCTTTGTTTCAAATGATTAATTTGATATAATTTGTAATTATTTTGTTAATCAGCAAACCAAATATAAATCAATCAATTACTTTATCTTTCATAGTAGCAGCCCTAAAGTATTGTAAAACATTGTAAACCTGTTATTTTACATAACAGGTAAATTATGTTTGTCACTTCAGAGCAAAAAAACATTTTGTTTGACACATTTCCTTTAATGTTGTAAACATAGAAATGAACATTTAAACTTCTTGTCTTTACTAAAACCTGTCTGTTACTATGGTTACTAAGGTCACATTTACAACAAACATGTTTGTGTTTTCATACAACTGCTACTTTTACATGATATTGATAAGAACTTATGTACAATGTTGAGCTTGAGACTTTTCCTGTGGTTTTAGCAAATTTAATAGAGTAAAACAGTTCAGTACTTCAGGCAAAGCTGAACTGTGGTGGAGACTTTAATGAATCTAAAATGATAAGTGTAGCTTTATATCACAGTTATACTGATTTACTTTTTGTGTTTCTTGGTTAATTTACTTTGAGTGACTTCATTTATTGTGTGTGTGTCCTCAGTGAACTGTATCAGTCTCTGCAGTAGCTTCCAGCTGCAGAATCAGTTCAGTTTCTGTTCAGTCTGACTGAGGGAGGTTTTTGTACGATGCTTTTTCACTGTGTGAACACATTCTGACTGTTGATGCTGTGAGCACTCTGACAGTAGTAAACTGCTGCATCTTCAGTCTGGACTCCACTGATGGTCAGAGTGAAGTCAGAGTTTGATCCACTGCCTGAAAAACGATCTGGAATCCCTGATGCTCGAGTGGTGGCAGCATAAATAAGGAGCTTAGGACGTTCTCCATCTTTCTGTTGGTACCAGGCTAAATGGTTCCCATTGTGCACATTCTGACTGATTTTACAGTTGATGGTTGTGGTTCCTCTCAGAGCAGAGCTCACTGCTCCAGGCTGAGTCACTGTGACCTGACCTCTGGACTCTGAGGACACAGAGACAAAAACAGAAAGCAGCATCATGCTTTTGTGGGCTTCATTTCAGAGGGACGGATGTTGATAGAGGAGAGGAGTTGGATTCTCTGGACTTTACCTGTGAAGCAGCAGCAGAGGAGAGTCCAGATGAGGACGGAGATCAGAGTCATGTTTTTGATGAGGAGGATTTCTGTGTCTTCTGTTGTCATGAAGGACAGCTGTCAGTCATCCAGTGTTCAACTCTCAGGACTATAAACTCTCCCAGAGCACTGGAGCATGGTGCTGCTGATGCAAAGTGGCTCTATGGAAATGAGCCTCTAATTCAAGCCACCTGGCATTTTATCTGCTAATAAAGCCATAGTGATATAACATGTCTGTGATGTGAGATGTTCTTTCAATAATAATGAAAATCAGCATTCACATAAACCAAATGACTCAGTGACACATCAGTAAAGACAAACTCATCACACAACTCATGGTCATGTGTATTATTAAAGGAATAATAATTGTGTGAAATGTTTACAGTAGATATGTTGAATTTACAAAGGGTCTCTGGGGTTATGAAGGATTTTTCTCAACTGACTGTATAATTGTATTAAGCTTTATAGTGATATGTACAGTGATACATGTCACATCTGTTGGCTCTGTCACTCTAACACGATAGTTTCCATTTTCCTGTGGCTTCCTCGACCAGGTGCTGGTCTCCGATTTCTATGATCTACTCTCGTAATCTTCCCAAAAGGCTGCTCATCTTAGATTAACATTTAACAAATCCACCACTGTTGTCTTGTAAATGACCTCAGGATCACTGCCACCATCTAATATTAGAACTGTGTTAGAGAAGGGAACAGGTACAGTGTAAAAATGACCTTCAATCACCTGCAGTGCTGTGGAGACACCTTAAAACAGATGTATAATTTGGTCTTTGACCCATTTGATGTGTTTTGTGCATGGATCACACTGCTTAAAGAAAAGTGTAAATTCAATGTAAGAAAAGTTGAGTATGTTTTGTTGTTAATATAAGATCAGTTACTGTGTCATAATGACCTCGATTGATTTGATAATAATGTTTTTCTAACTAGTGCTGGAATTTATTTCCTTAACATTTTCTCTCCGTGAACTTTGAGCAAAGTACCTGAAATCTCCACTTTGCTTCACTGTAGATTTGAAATAGCTTCAACCCAAGATGGAGGTCAGATGTCACAACCAAGCTTCTTATCATTAACGCAAAGGTGTGGAGAAACACCTCAGTCTTGTTAAGTGATTCTTTCTAGAACAGACCGTTCGTCAAAGTCGCCAAACCGGTAAAAAACAGATACAGGTGTGGCCGGAAGGGTCGCCAGAGGCTTTTCAGGACTGTTTTGACACCACTGACTGGGATATGTTTAAGCAGGCTGCCACATACAATAACACCACAGACCTCCAAGAGTACGCAGAGCCTGTCAGTGCCTACATCAACAAGTGTATTGATGATGTAACTGTCAAAAAGACCATCACTGTACCGGCCAACCAAAAGCCATGGATGACAGAGGACGTCTACAGACTCCTGAAGACGCGGAACGCTGCCTTCAGAACTGAAGACAGGTGGGCCTGAGAACAGCCAGGGCCAACCTGTCCCATGGCATTGGAGAGGCTAAGAGACTGTAGTCCAGGAGGATAGCCCATCAATTCAGCAGCAGCAGAGACACTCGGAGCCTGTGGCAGGGAATACAGACCATTACGGACTACAGGCCCCCACCGCGGACCTGTCACAGCAACATCTCTGTGCTGAACGAGGTGAGCGCCTTCTTCGCTCGCTTTGAAAAACAAAACAGCTCCACTGCACAGAAGACTCCACCTCCTCCCGGCAACCAGGTGTTGATGCTGACCCCAGACAGTGTGAGGAGATCCTTCAGCAGGATCAATGCACGCAAAGCTCCAGGTCCTGACAACATTCTTGGGCGTGTACTCAAAGACTGTGCAGCAGAACCCACCAATGAGTAAGTGCAACTGGACGGTAGTCATTGAAGCAGGATGGAGACAGCTTCTTCTGGACTGGAATGATGGTCGTAGCTTTGAAGCATGTGGGTTCAACAGCCTGACGTAGAGAGATGCTGAAAATGTCTGTGAAGACCGTCGCAACTTCTGTCCACTCAGCACTCACACATCTAGACAAAAAGGACTCATACGTCAGAATTCTGTTCATAGACTTCAGTTCAGAATTCAACACTATCATCCCTCAACAGCTCATTCACAAACTGGTCCGGCTGGGGCTCAACACTTCGCTGTGCAACTGGCTGTTGGACTTTCTAACTGGAAGACCTCAGGCAGTACGGGTCGGGAGTAACACATCCAGCACCATCACACTGAACACTAGGGACCCCCAAGGATGTGTGCTGAGCCCCCTTCTCTTCACTCTGCTGACTCATGACTGCATACCATCACACAACTCCAACCTCTTTATTAAGTTTGCAGATAACACGACTGTGGTGGGTCTCATTAGCAATAACGATGAGACAAACTACAGGAGCGAGGTGAGACGCTTGGCCGGGTGGTGCAGTGACAACAATCTCTCTCTGAATCTGGAGAAGACGAAGGAGATTGTTGTTGACTTTAGGAGAGCGCAGACACAGCATGCTCCTCTAACCATCAACGGTGCGACTGTGGAGAAAGTTCCTGGGTGTGCACATCACAGAGTACCTCTCCTGGACCAACAACACTGCAGCACTGGCCAAAAAAATCACAGCATTGTCTCTACTTCCTCCGCGAACCGAGAAGAGCAGAGCTCCGCCCCCCATCATGTAAACCTTCTACAGAGGACCAATCGAGAGCATTCTAACGAGCTGCATCACTGTGTGGTATGGGTCCTGCAACGCCTCCTGTCGGAAGACTCTACAACGCACAGTGAGAGCAGCTGAGAAGATCATTGGTGTCTCTCTCCCCTCTCTCCAGGACATTTATGGAACCCATCTCACCCACAAAGCCCTCTGCTTTGCAGGTGACCCCATTCACCCATCACACAGCTTCTTCAGCCTGTTGCCATCAGGGAGGAGACTGCAGAGTCTACAGGCCAGGACCAGCAGACTGAAGGACAGCTTCATTCATCAGGCTGTCAGGAAACTGAACTCGCTCCCAAACTTGCCCCCCTTCCTTCTTCTGCCTCAGGCACAGAACCATAACCCCAACTACCTCATCTGTCAATTTAAATAAAATAACTGCTCTTGAGCCCTCTGTCACTTGCCACTTTAACCAGACTGAATACGTTTTTTTTTTTGCACTAAATCTGTTACCTGCATTGATTCACACTTCACTGGTTTGCACTCCATCTGCCATGTGCTGCTTATTTACTTTATTTAATTTTTTTTTAATTAGTCTTGTATTTCATTACTCTTCAATGCCCTTATTGCATAGTTGTATTTTATATTTTTATATTTATATTTGTTCTAGATCTTAGGCTCCACTGTTAGTATTATCTGTAAGCACCATGGATCCGAGAGAAACACAATTTCAGTTCCCTGTATGTATGTGGAAGAACTGAAAATAAAACTTGACTTGACTTGACTTGAAAATGTTTGTAACATGATTTTTTGCTGCATCTTGAGTCTGGACTCCACTGATGGTCAGAGTGAAGTCAGAGTTTGATCCACTGCCTGAAAAACGATCTGGAATCCCTGATGCTTGATAAGTTGCTCTATCGATAAAAATTTTAGGAGTTTCTGCATCTTTCTGTTGGTACCAGGCTAAAAGCTGATAGTTGTTCCAAACACAAACACACTAGTCACACCTGTCAGCATCCAGGGCGTCGAGTGTGTGGACACTTTTACCTACCTGGGTGTGCACCTACACAATAAACTGAACTGCTCCACCAACATTGATGCCCTGTACAGGAAAGGCCTTTGCTATGAGCAGGGCAATTTGTTATGACACTGTGTTTGCCGCTGCAGTTTTCTACACTGTTGTGTGCTGGATAGGTGGCAGCACAGCAGAGACAGGAAGCGACTCCATAAGCTGGTTAAGAGAGCCGACTCTGTTCTGGGCTGCCTACTCAACTTCATCAAGTAAGTGGTGGACAGAAGGATGTTGGCTAAACTGACATCCATCATGGATAACCCCTCCCACCCCCTGCACCACACTGTGGAGGCTCTGAGCAGCTCAACACAACACAAGACTGTTACACCCCCGTGTAAGAAGGAGCACTATCACAGATGCTGATGTAAAGTGGCTCTATGGAAATGATTGGACTGACTCCAAAAGGGATTTGGTTCTTGATTTTAAGATATTGTTGGAGATATTGTTAGAATCTAAGATGACACCTGTTTTAAGTCACTCACTTCTTCCATTTCCTTTTGGTTAATATTAATAATAAGCATATCTATATGTGAAGACACTGGAACATTGTTTTGTACAACTTCAAGTTGACTCTTTGTTCAAGTTAACTCTTTGTTCATATAGTTACCCAACTTTCTGTTTCCACATAAATGATTGAGTCATCTGCAAACATGCAGCACACGGTCTCTGTACAGCTTTGAGGTAGATCATCCAAACACTGTATAAGTAGAAGAGCAAATGAATGTTGTGCTACAACTAATTACATTTAAAGTGGTGATTTCAAATGATTAATTTGATGGGATTTTGAGAGAAGATCTATCTTTACAAATGTTTATGAATTCATTTTTTGAAAATACAAACCAAATAAGAATCATCCAAGTTGTTTTATCTTTTAGAGTAACAGTCTCAAAGCATTGTAAAATACTCTAAAACTGTCATTTTTCACATTAGCTCTTTTTGTCGCATTAAAGCAACAAAAAGTAGTTTGTAAAATTACTGTTTACTTTGTAAATATATAAATCCTCCTTTAACCTCAATCCTGACTGAAACCTGTCCATTGTCACCGTTAGGCACTGAAATTTAGAGGAGACCTTTAAGGAATCTAAAGTTATAGCTTTGACTCTACATCCCACTGTTGTTGTATTGATTTGCTCATTGTGTTTTTCTTGACTTTCGTTTGATTGACTAATTTTTGTGTGTGTGTGTGTGTGTGTGTGTGTGTGTGTGTGTCCTCAGTGAACTGTATCAGTCTCTGCAGTAGCTTCCAGCTGCAGCATCAGTTCAGTTTCTCTTCAGTCTGACTGAGGGAGGTTTTTGTACGATGCTTTTTCACTGTGTGAACACATTCTGACTGTTGATAACATGGAGACTCTGACAATAGTAAACTGCTGCATCTTCAGTCTGGACTCCACTGATGGTCAGAGTGAAGTCAGAGTTTGATCCACTGCCTGAAAAACGATCTGGAATCCCTGATGCTCGATAAGTTGCCCTATCAATAAGAAGCTTAGGAGTTTCTCCATCTTTCTGTTGGTACCAGGCTAAAGCATGGTAGCTGCTCCAAGTATACACATTCTGACTTGTTTTACAGTTGATCTTGACAGTTCCTCCCAGAGCAGAGCTCACTGCTCCAGGCTGAGTCACTGTGACCTGACCTCTGGACTCTGAGGACACAGAGACACAAACAGAAAGCAGCATCATGGTTTTGTGGGCTTCATTTCAGAGGGACGGATGTTGATAGAGGAGAGGAGTTGGATTCTCTGGACTTTACCTGTGAAGCAGCAGCAGAGGAGAGTCCAGATGAGGACGGAGATCAGAGTCATGTTTTTGATGAGGAGGATTTCTGTGTCTTCTGTTGTCATGAAGGACAGCTGTCAGTCATCCAGTGTTCAACTCTCAGGACTATAAACTCTCCCAGAGCACTGGAGCATGGTGCTGCTGATGCAAAGTGGCTCTATGGAAATGATCACACTGACTCCAACAGGGACTTGGATCATTCTAATGATGTTTCCTAATGGAATGATTCAGATTTTTGGAAAATTTATTGAGAACTTTTGAAAATGTGATTCTGATGTTTTTATATTCCAAAAATTTTTTTTGTCAGTATGTTTACTTTCTTTAGTTGTATCCTAAATAAATCAACAAAATATAACAAATATAATTATAAACAATATTGTAGTATTGGTAAAGGCATCATATTTATTTTTACTTTTCATATCAGACTTAATATTAACTGTCAGTGAATACTAGTTTTTGTTGTTTGTTCCAAAGTCAGAGAGCCGTGTCTCTGTACAGTCAGAGGTTTTTGTACAACGACTCAGTCAGTTTGTATCACTGTGGTACCCGTTCGGCGGAGGAACTAGACTGGAAGTTGGAAGTAAGTCAAATGTTTAAAAATGTTTTTATTTCAGGATTTTTTTTTTTTTTTGGTCCATATTCAACATGTCAGAACAAATTGTTGCCTTTCATTGGTTATTTAGAAGATTTGCAGAAATTCTTTTCTATTAAACTAAGTCTGTATTTATACTCGAAATTTAGAAACTCATTTTAAATAACATCAAATATTAAGCCAGTGGTTAAATCATTAGTTGAATCTGTAATTGTGAAGTTGCAATTTGAGGTTCGAAGGTTTTGTACTGTTGGACATAGTCAGAGAGTTGTGTCTCTGTACAGTCAGAGGTTTTTGTACGACGACTCAGTCAGTTTGTATCACTATGGTGGACTTTTGGTGGAGGAACCAGACTGGAAGTTGGAAGTAAGTTTCTGCATAAATACTAAATGTGATGTGGAAAGGTAACATTTTAAATGAACATTTGCTGCAATAAATGTTCAAGTTTTAGTTTGTCTCCTTTCATCAAGGAAACAACCTGTTTATTGAAATTTCAGCCTGACACATTTCTGTCATACTGACATTTAAACAGGTTGAAGTGTGGACAAGATAAATGTTTAATTCAACTTTTTCTAACAGTTAGTTTGTGTTTTGTGCCACAGTGACTGTTGCTAAAATACATAAAAATTCAGTTTCTTCAACTAAAATTGAAAAGTGAAGACAAAGGTAGTTATGTGAAAATGCAGAAATTCTCTGATTAATTTATTGTGTCAGAAAGTTTGAAATAATTTGAATCTTTAGTTAAGTGTCTGTTTAAATATTGTCCACATGAAGAAAATCTGATTGTTGTTGTTTAATTTCCTGTATTTGTTTCTGTTTCCACTGAATATATTTGATTATTGTACATTTAGTATTTTAGATGATGGCACAGTTTTGTCTCCAGTGTAGTTGGACATATTTCAGTTCAAACTGTCTGATGATTCTGTCTGTGCTGATTTACATGAGAGGTTTTTCAAAGGGAAGTGAAACAATGTGTGAGTCAGTGACTGTTGGAGCAGAAAAAACATCTGACAGAAACTGCTTAAAGAGGAAAATCAGCTCTCACACAGGACAAGGTCTCAACTGTTTGATTGACAGCTGTGTGGTCTCTGTCCTCAAAGCTGATTGGTGTCTCCTACTGTAGGTGATGCCCATCCCACCCTGACTGTGCTGCCCCCCTCCAGTGAGGAACTAGAGAAGGGCAAGGCCACGCTCATGTGTCTGGCCAACAAGGGCTTCCCCTCAGACTGGAGTCTGTCCTGGAAGGTGGACAGCAGCAGCAGCATCAGCTGGGAGGAGAGCAGGAGCCCTGTGGTGCTGGAGAAGGACGGACGCTACAGCTGGAGCAGCACCCTGAGGCTCCCTGCAGACCAGTGGGGGAAGGTGGACTCTGTGACCTGTGAGGCCACCCAGGGCTCCCAGAGTTCACTCAAGCAGACACTGAGGAGAGACCAGTGTCCCCAGTCCTGACCTGAATCACTGGGACTCTGCAGCTGCTTTCTCTCTGTCTCTATTTGTTTCTTGTGTTAATGTTGATGAGTGTGTGATTCCAAAAGAATAAAGATTTTATCACATCTGCAATATTCATGAGATCATCATTAATGCATCACATGTTACACATTCTTAACTTTGCTCTACAATCATTTTCAAAGAGGGATTTAAAATCATTTAGTCCCTGTTAAAGTGTCAGTTTCACCAAATTGTTAAACAACATTGTGACATCATTTATCTTCATGGATTAATGAGCAACAGTTACAAAAATCTCCATCAACATTCAAGTCTGATTCTCATATATGTTCACAGGTAAATTGGTTTATTCTAATTCTAAAAAGAAAACACAATCAAATTAAGCAACAATGATAGAAAAAGTGTTTCTGTGATTAGAAGAAAAAGCAGGACATCATCAGCATCAAGTGATAGAATTTGTCATGATCTGAGATTTTCTTCCAACATAATTAAAATGTGAACATTCACACGAACCAAAGACTCAATGACACATCAGTAAAGACCAGTTTAACAACTCATGCTCATGTTTGTATTTTAAAGGAGACCAGGCTGTTATGTGTTTCTGTGGGAAATGTTCACAGTAGATTTCTGAAATCTACTCCATCAAGGATTTTCTCAAGTGAACTTATGAATGTATGAAACTACATAGTGTTATGTACAGTGACATATGTTACATCTGTCAGCTCTGTCAGTATAAAATGAAAGTATCTCTGTTTTCCTGTGGCTTCCTCAACCAGGTGCTGGTCTCACAGTTCTCTGATCTAGTCTTGTACTTGTCCCAACAGGTTGCTCATGTAAGAATAACAGTTACCTTATTCTATCGGTAACCCAGAGCTCATGACCATAGATGAGGATTGGAACGTAAATTCACTGGTAATTTGAGAGTCTTGTCCTGCAGCTTAGCTCTGACTTTACCACAACATTCTGGTGCAACTTCCACATTACTGCTGATGCTGCACCAACCTGTTTGACTTTGTCAATCTATTTTACCCTCACTCATAAAAAAAAAAAAAGCGTAAGATACTGGATATGATTCACTTGGTGTAGTGACTCATTCCCAACCCGAAGAGGACAACCCACCATTTTCTGGCAGAGAACACATTCCCTCACACTTGGTGGTGCTGACTTGTGTCTCGAGCTACTTCACACTCAGCTGTAAACTGTCTCAGTGCATGCTGATGGTCATGGTCTTATAAAGACAAGAGTGGAGACACCTTAAAACAGACGTATAATTTGGTCTTTGACCCATTTGATGGGCGTGAAACACTTTAGAATTAGACTGATTTAAAAAATAGTAGATTCAATGTAAGAAAAGTTTACAAGTTGAGTGTATTTTGTTCATATACATTTGATCACTGCGTCATCATGACCCTGATGGATTTGATGATAAAGTTTTTCCAACTGTTGCTGGAATTTTCCTTTTTCATATGTTTCCCTACAATTTTCTCTCCGTGAACCTTGAGCAAAGTATCTGAAATCTTCACTTTGTTTCAGCAAAATGGTGAAATGTTGAATATCTTGTTCACTGTGTGTGTGTGTTGGTTGGTAACTACATTAATAATACTTTTCCCTGTAACAGTGTAAAAATGTACAAATAAAATGTCAGTAACTATGACAGTTACTTCCTCTACAACCAACTTTTTACAACATGACTTTTATTGTCACCACATCAAGGATTAATTAGATATCCGACATTTAATATTCATAGTCGTCACCTTTGCACATGTCACTATCAGTAGTAGCATAAGTAATAATCTCAAGTGGAAGATGGAAATATTTACATTCAGCACATGGAAATATTTCTATAGCTTTGATTTTATGTGAAATGAGGGTGATGATAACAAAGGGAAACTGATTCTAGTAAAGACAGGGAAACTTCTTGTAGATATTCATCACATTATACCAAACTGAATATATTTTCAGCGTATCATTTATTGCTGTCACATTAGCGACCTGAATAAATAGTTTTACTTCAGTTTGGTGAAATGTACAGTTTCAACAGTGGAAATCATTTGCTGCACATATGAACATGGAGTATCCAGAATGCATGAATTCACTTCTGACCTGACTAAACTCTGATCAATAGGAATATGAGGGTTTTTAAATATAATAGAATGTCATCAGCATAAAAGCTAATTTTATAATAGTTTGATTAAAATTATTCCTGAGATGTATTTTCTTACTCACACTGTCAGTCAGAAATGTAAAATGCTGTGGAGAAACACCTCAGTCCTGTAAATGACTCTTTGTAAAATAGTTGTTTTGGGGAATAATCACATTAATCATAACAAATACAGTGAGTGAAAGTATTTGAACCATCAACATCTCTGTGCTTGTGTGTGAGATACATAGTAAAAATTATGTATACGAGTGTTTTATTTTGCATTTCATCGCATTCAGTGTGTCTGTGTGTGTGTGTGTGTGTCCTCAGTGAACTGTATCAGTCTCTGCAGTAGCTTCCAGCTGCAGCATCAGTTCAGTTTCGGTTCAGTCTGACTGAGGGAGGTTTTTGTACGAGGATTTTTCACTGTGTGATCAACCACTGACTGTTGATGTAGTGAACACTCTGACAGTAGTAAACTGCTGCATCTTCAGTCTGGACTCCACTGATGGTCAGAGTGAAGTCAGAGTTTGATCCACTGCCTGAAAAACGATCTGGAATCCCTGATGCTCGAGTGGTGGCAGTATAAATAAGGAGCTTAGGACGTTCTCCATCTTTCTGTTGGTACCAGTGCAAATAGTTCCCATTATACACATTCTGACTGGTTTTACAGTTGATGGTTGTGGTTCCTCCCAGAGCAGAGCTCACTGCTCCAGGCTGAGTCACTGTGACCTGACCTCTGGACTCTGAGGACACAGAGACAAAAACAGAAAGCAGCATCATGCTTTTGTGGGCTTCATTTCAGAGGGACGGATGTTGATAGAGGAGACGAGTTGGATTCTCTGGACTTTACCTGTGAAGCAGCAGCAGAGGAGAGTCCAGATGAGGACGGAGATCAGAGTCATGTTTTTGATGAGGAGGATTTCTGTGTCTTCTGTTGTTATGAAGGACAGCTGTCAGTCATCCAGTGTTCAACTCTCAGGACTATAAACTCTCCCAGAGCACTGGAGCATGGTGCTGCTGATGCAAAGTGGCTCTATGGAAATGATCACACTGACTCCAACAGGGACTTGGATCATTCTGATGAAGATGTTTCCAAGTAAATGGATTCAGATTTTTAGAAAATGTATTAGGAATTTTTGAAAATATGATTTTGATTTTATTTTTAAAACAAATTGTTTGTTAGTTAGTTTAGTTTCTTTTGTACACGTATTTCCAAATTTATCTACAAAATATTTTTACTGGAAAACAAATAAATTGACATAAATTTAAAATTTTTGAAGGAATGTTGAATGTTCTTGTTTTTATTAACACTGTTTGTGATCAGGTTTTAGTTTGTTTCCTTTCATCAAGGAAACAACCTGTTTAATGAAATTTCAGCCTGACACATTTCTGTCATACTGACATTTAAACAGGTTGAAATGTGGACGAATAAAACAAAAATTGACCAAACTGAAAACAAAGGTGAAAATGCAGAAATTCTCTGATTAATTTTTTATGTGAAATGGTTTGAAATAATTTAAATCTTTTGTTAAGTGTCTCTTTAAATATTGTCCACATGAAGAAAATCTGATTTTTGTTTAATTTCCTGTATTTGTTTCTGTTTCCACTGAATATATTTGATTATTGTGCATTTAGTATTTTAGATGATGGCACTGTTTTGTCTCCCGTGTAGTTGGACATATTTCAGCTCAAACTGTCTGATGATTCTCTCTGTGCTGATTTACATGAGAGGTTTTTCAAAGGGAAGTGAAACAATGTGTGAGTCAGTGACTGTTGGAGCAGAAAAAACATCTGACAGAAACTGCTTAAAGAGGAAAATCAGCTCTCACACAGGACAAGGTCTCAACTGTTTGATTGACAGCTGTGTGGTCTCTGTCCTCTAAGCTGATTGGTGTCTCCTACTGTAGGTGATGCCCATCCCACCCTGACTGTGCTGCCCCCCCTTCAGTGAGGAACTAGAGAAGGGCAAGGCCACGCTCATGTGTCTGGTCAACAAGGGCTTCCCCTCAGACTGGAGTCTGTCCTGGAAGGTGGACAGCAGCAGCAGCATCAGCCAGGGCTCCCAGACTTCACTCAAGCAGACACTGAGGAAAGACCAGTGTCCCCAGTCCTGACCTGAATCACTGGGACTCAACTGCTGGTTTTCCTCTTATAGTCCTCCCAAACGTATCTTATGTTGTGTCTAATTACCTTAGTCAGTTATTGCTTTTTTGTTTTGCTTGACATAAGTTGATCATTTCAATACAATAAAAGCCTACAGTATTCATCAGTTGGATTCATGTGCTCTTGTTAAATAATGTCTCTCTTTAAGAAGTTAAATTTACTAATGGAACTAAACAAAAACTCCAACATGTCAAACTAAGCTGAGTTTAAAAGCAACTGCGTAGAAACGATCTGACAGGAACAGTTTGTATCATGTAGTGTTTAACATGTTTGATAATTTCAGAACAGGTTTAGAAATGTTCAGCAATTAATCTGATTAAATCTACAGAGACAAAGAAGAATTTAATCCATTGAAATCATGAAGTAGAATTTCATTAGCAGTTTAAATCACAGTAGCATCAAAATATAAATTGACGTGATTTCCCTCATGAAATCCAGCTCAGTAGAGATGTCACGTGTTTAAATCTTTGAAAATAAAAACTGTAATGCTTAGGTGTAACTCACATGAATTTAAAATGACTTTTCAATTTATTGAAAATTAAAAGAAATTAATAAAAAGTATTTTTATTATGTAATAGTATTTTTTTATTTTATTTTTATTTTTTTTAAATGGAGGTGTGCCAGGTGATCCAAACAACAAAATGGACTAACAGGCACACTTGTGGACCAGAAATCTTCCAAGTTATATGAAAGAAATGACAGAAAACGAACTTTCATTACGCCATCAAATGGAATGCAAACCATTGGTTGGCCCGAGAATGGGCTCTTTCTACGTAAAGAGCGCCCGTCACTTTAGTTGGTTTATAGGTCCCCTGAAGGGCCAATCCGTGTTGCAGAAACATAGACGTGGGCTTATTTGAATCCAGAAGGCGCTCCCATTCCTAAATGGTGCCGGTTGCAATGGTTAGCTTTTCACATGCAGCCAAAATAAAGACGAAAACTAATTTTATTTTTTATTTTTTTTGCAACGACTGAACAGTGAAGAACGAATCTTGGACATAATAGTTTTTGGGCTAAAAGCTCGGCCTAAGCATTGGACTAAAACCGTTTTATTCTTTGGAGTCTCACAGAGACGATCACGTGAGGATTCAATATAGTTGTTCTAGTTCAATATAACAAATATCATCAAAGGTAAGGGCTGGCATTACGCAACCTATGAACTCTAGTTACATTTTGAGAATGTAACAACTATAGATTGCTTTACAGAATTGGTATCGTGAGGTTTTTTGCTGTCTAACGAGATATAGTCGAGTTTTGTTTTGGACAGACCAGTGCAAGTGTGAAATATTAGGCGGTGGTCCCTTTGTACCGCGGGCGACGCAGGCGCAATCCATCCGGTTTTTAACCTTACTGACTCAGCATTTGTTTTAAAGGCACATAAGTCAACTTTATGGCTTTGTTTGTGTGTCAACAGCAGGTAAAGTTCACCAGCCAATGTCATGTCACGTCAGACGGGGTAATATAAGACAGTCTGGTGCAGAGGGGAAAGGGAGACCCCCAAAGGAGACGAGGGGCTCCAGTTTATACTGGCTGGACTTGTAGCCTCACAGTAGCAGAAAGCATTACGACATGCAGAGGTATGTTTTATTTTTAAACAAATTAGATGGCATGGACACCACCATAGTTAAGTTTTATTCTCAATTTACAAAATCTTCCTTGTGAGACTAAAATCTCAGATGAAGAAAAAGCAGTATGATGAAGTGTGTTAATTCATACATTGTGTTTATTACATTCAGCCAGTAACGTGAATGTAAAATAATATTCTCTCATACAAGTTTACAGATTGGCTTTTGAATACATATCCCAGACTTGAAAGTATCTTTGATGGCTGGTTGTTACACAAGTCTACAGATATGTAGACTTGACTTTTAAATAGTGCTTCAGCACCAATTATTATTAAATGTAATAATTATAGAACTGAGGTTGATTTCCCATTTTTAAGGTGGGGGTGGGCAACACAAATTGGTTGTCATTGCTCCTGACTCTGATGGACACAGTGGGCAGCAGCTAAAAGGAGTGGTAAATGTAAAGTGTACAAATTGACACTAGCCCATTACCACCAAATGCAAAAGAATCTGAAACCACGCCAAAAGCCCCACCTGCAGAAAGATGGTTCCACTTCAGGTTCTTCCAGTGCACATCACCTTTGTGCACACTCGTTCCAGCTATGAAGCAGCTATGAAGTTTGTGCATTAAAAGTTTCAGGTAACCTCTGAAGAAAAGCTTTTTTATAAAGAATCTAACCATGAGCCCCCTTTAAGTTAGAATGTTGATTTGAGGAGATTTTCCCTTTTACTTTATTTTAAAAAATAAGAGAACAATTTGTTACATTTAAAGTGTAAGGCAAGTTTTTCACCATATATAAAGATATTTCAAATACCTCAAAACTGATATTAACAAGGGAAATACACTATTTACCATATCATAATGTGTACTGGTTTTGTTCGTTCTGTTAATGTGTTAATACATTGCATGAATTATGTGTAATATTAAAATATCTGTCTGATTGAACGACCCCCGAGCTTTTACGCATCCTTTTTGGCCATTCCTAGTATCCATACCGTAAGTACGGGAAGAAACAGGCAGTTTAGCGGTGGCTGGCTTTACCGCAGTAAAACGAACCACTTGCCAGTTTGCTTGGTACCAAAACAGCTCACAAGACCGGGATGGAGAGATAAAGTTTATATATTTATATACTTTAATTTTCATTAAACAGACGCACGCCACAGAAGCAACTGCTAATTCAATATATCGACAGTTGCCAATTAGCGTTAACCCGAAAGCGGGTTGATTCGTAACACCTGTCTTCAGATCAGCCTGTGTCGATCTAAACTTTATTAGACCTTTAGCAAGGCTTGTTGCTGTGGAACTGTCACCGAGAAACACGAGAATAAACTGTTATAACACAACAGGGTGATTTCCATAAACTATTTACCTGGTTTCCTTCAATGTTTGTAGCAAAGGCGGTCAAAGCCTCTTCGTCTGCCATCTTGGCGCCAGTGAGTTGAATGCACTTTAAAACGCATGCGCAGTATGTGAAATCGATCGATCTTCGGCTCGACACATGTCTGTGACCATGTGACGTAACTTAAAAAGTTGTAACTTGAGTCTTATTCTCACAGAAATACTACATATTTATACATGAATTTACAAAATATACATTGTGTACATCTCACAACTTCAGATTACGCACGCATGCTTATAAACACGCACGTTTCTTGCTCCATAAATGGAGACTTGAAGATACTCATCACATTATACAAAACTGAACATGATTGTAGCCTGCTATTTATTTCTGTGTCATGATTCCTGAATTTATACTGTTTATTTTAGTTTGGTGAAATGTGCATTTAATACACAGTAAAAGACTTGCAGCACAAGTATCTAGAATGCGTACATGCACTTCTGAAGTGAGTAAACTCTGATACTGTTCCCAAATCCTCACATTCCACAGTAGGATGTCATCGGCATAAAAACTAATTTTATAGAAGCTAATAAAAGCTAATTTTAAGTTTGATTTATAAATAGTTCCTGAGATGCTAATGGATTTTCCTTAGAATATAAAATCAAGTATTTCATTATTTAGCACATTTGCTCTTTTATCATTCACAATCCTAGGAGTTAGTCAAAATATTTACACTTTGTACCTTTATGATAATCTCATTTATATTTTCAGAAGTTCAGCCTGTTAACCACATTAAAACCTATGCTTAGTCATAATTTCCATTACTCAAATTTGTTTAAAGAGAACCAGCATTTTAATGAAAAGTATAAAACTAGTTATTTGGTCATAAGTTTTGTATTTCCTTCAATATAGCACATATATGCTTATTTATCAGGAGAGAAAAAAAATGTTCCTCCCTTTTTTCCTTAGTATTAAAGTGAGACAGAGTGAAGCTTTTAAGTAGAAAAGCTCATTGCCCAAGTGTAAAATTAGACTTCAGTTTAGCAAGACAAGAGCAGTTAAGTAGTTTTAAAGATACTCTTCAGATTACCAAAGTAATTCTGCAATTTCAGCCACAAATATTCACTGTTTGATAAAATCTTTTCCCTCATGGTTGCCGTTTTTCCACTGGACTGCAGTCGTTTGGCTAAACTGCCAAAGCAGAATTAAAAACTGATCAGCTGAGCTGGAATTAATTGTAATTGTTAAGGTTTCATATTTTAAATTAAAACTTTAAATTGATCTAGCTCTACCACCATCTTATTTCTTTAACTCTCCATTGCTTTCTTTCATCAAAGACATGTTGACTGTGTACATGTACATCAAATGTCTTTTCTACAGGTAACAAGCTGCCTCCTGATTTGGCATAAAGTTGTGTAGTTTCAATAAACAAAAAAAGTGCAAGTGTTTTCCCAAACTGAGGTGTTTATTATAGTGTTGTGTAAAGGAGAGTCTGTGCATGTTAAATGCAATGAAACTGTTTAGTAAAATATGTTCAAACAGTCTGCTGCATCACAGTAAACCAGAGGTGACTGGAAAAATGTTGTAGCTACTTTAGATGTTGCCAAGTCACATTGCACAGCATCCAGTACAGGTGAAGGTGGGAATTGGGGGGGGGGTCATGACAGGTGACTTTACTCCTTGGAGAACATGTGCTGGACCAGGTCACACACACGGTTGCTGTAGCCGAACTCATTATCATACCTACAGGCAAAAGAAAAAAAAAAAGAAAGAAAAGTATTAATGGCAGCAGCTATTAAATGCATCAAAGAAATTGTCCTTTAATATAAACTCTGCACAGCTAAAGTCACACTGCACGCATGTAACTGACCATGAAACCAGTTTGACAAAATGGTCTGTGAGTGCGATGCCAGCACCAGCATCGAAGATTGAGGAGTGAGAGTCACCGTTAAAGTCTGTGGACACAACCTGAGCAGAGAGAATACAAGTGTTTATAGGTGCAGAGATCCAGGTGATAAAGCTTCTGCATTTTAAGGAAAAAGGAGCTGTTCTAAAAAGTTTTGATATAAAAAAAGTAATTAACATCCTTTGATTCAGCAGAATAAGTGTACCTAATGTTATCCATGTATTCATAATAACTATTGTTCAGTGATGTGATTGGGGCGGCTGTTGCTTAGTTGGTAAGGCAGTTGTCCATGGACCACAGGGTCAGTGGTTTGATTCTCACTCCTGGCTACATGTCAAAGTGTCCTTGGGCAAGCCACTGAACCCCCAAGTTGTTCCCAGTTGGTCAGGTAAGCACCTTGCATGGCAGCCACTGCCATCGGTGTGTGTACCAACTGAGCTACAGCCGCCTCCTGTGAGCGAATGGGAATCAACATTGTAAAGTGCTTTGGATAAAAGCACTATACAGGTGGCTATTTACCATATGCTGCCACCTAGTGGTTTGGATATTGCTTTACACAGTGCTATACGTTTCTAATGATACATTTATGCAATTGTGTTTACAAATTTTCTGTACCTGCTCTTCTGTGTATCCCAAAATTCCCTTCATAGGCCCCTCAGCAGCAGCTTTAACGGCCTTCTTGATGTCGTCATACTTTGCCTAAAGGGGTCATTTTAATAAAAGCATTTGAGCTGAAACTATTGTTTTTTTTAAATAAAAAAAAAAATCATCATGACACCTAGTAAAATATGAAGACATGCTCACAGGCTTCTCCAGGCGGACAGTCAGGTCAACAACAGAAACATTGGGGGTGGGGACACGAAAAGCCATACCAGTCAGTTTGCTGCAAAAACAAGAGTCAGACAGTAAACACATAACTAGACTGAGGTCAGATTCAACTTCCTTTAAAAATCCCAAGTATGAATCAGCACCACTAAGTGCTGATGCAATGGCTGCCATTTCTGCAAGTAGTCAAGTGTTGTGACAACTACTACAACCATCAAATCGTACCCATTAAGCTCAGGAATAACTTTGCCCACAGCCTTAGCAGCTCCGGTGGAGGCAGGGATGATGTTCTGGGAGGCACCGCGTCCGTCCCTCCACATCTTGCCAGAGGGACCATCGACTGTCTTCTGTGTGGCAGTGACAGCGTGGACAGTGCTCTGCAGGGGCAGGGACAGACATTGTATATCATTAGCAAACAGGACATGATTTTTCAAGTCATGACAAGGCCAGTTCACTGATAATCAGAAACTTTTATCTGGTTATTATACAGTCAAACCTTAAGAAAACTGGTCACCGAGTACAATCCTGTATTAGATTTGTACCATAGAAAGTAGCTTTGAGTGATAAGTTGTACATTCAATACATTCCTTTTGCTTAAAGTTTATGAATACTGAAATTAGCAAACACTAGTATTAAAATTCTCAAATTGTGCAACTCAAGAATTTATACAAATACTATGTGGCTGTACTACATTTAATAGAAGAGAGTATGTTTATAAAAATAAATAAAACTGCTAATAGTGAGAGAATATGTGGATATCCTGAGTTGATCAGGATTGAGGTATGTTTTAAATAAATCCATATGTGCTCAAAGCAGATAACGTTAAGACAAAATTGGATTTTAAAACATTTTGCCTGAACTTGCTGGTGCTGAACTCTGACTAAGTTCAAACACCATCATGAGAAGATTATACAATTTGTACTGATTCACTTAACGTTATGACACATTGTCAATGGCAACAGGTGGTTTCAGCTGTCAAACCTGAATCCATAAGCTGGATAAAGTCTATGATTGATGTCTGTGCTCTGCACAGATTGTAAGAAAAGATGCTCTGCTAACACCTGTTTGATACTGTAGTTCCAGAAATTCCAGTGAAACAGCTTCACTACAGGAGAGTGAAGAGGTCACAGTCATAGTGTACAACTGTCTTTTCAATGCGTCAGATATATTTAATAAAAAGGAATTAATACTGTGGATACAAGCATCATAAGATTACTGGGACAAATATTCAAGGATTTAATGAGGATATAACATGATCAGGATTTTCTTAAACCGAATGAGTTTGAGATTAAGAGAAATTAAGTTGGTGCAGCGTTACAGCATTGTGCAGTTTTAAATGCATGAGTTTTACCATGAGACCCTCAACGATGCCAAAGTTGTCATTAATGACCTTGGCCAGGGGAGCCAGGCAGTTTGTTGTGCAGGAAGCATTGCTAAAGGAGAAAAAAAAAAAAAAAAAAAACATGTTTGGTTCTTGTTCTGAACATAGAAGACTCACATAGAAGATTCAACTGTTTGGTGAAATTTATGGAAAATGTAAAAAGTTCATGCTCGAATAAGGTTACTTAAACACAGCTTCTTTCACAAAGTAGACACATGCAATGGTAATTTCCTTATCTCAAACGGTTTAATGTAACAAAGGTTAACAGTGCTGGGATACCACAACACCAAATGTTTATGTCTCAACTTGCCACTAGTTAGGCGTCGTCTTGGTCTCAGGTCAAAATGAGAGCAGCATGATTGACTGTTTAAACACAACTTCTCATTAAGCCAGAACATTTTTGCAGTTAATCACCTTATTAGAGAAGAGCATGTTATGCAATAACCACTGAACAGCTGGTCATGTGCATTCAAAGGTTTAGTACAGGTTAACTAAAAAGGTTAGTCCATTTTGGGCCAAATTTCAGAAGTAATTTGGTTTTGTAAGTAGCTCAAGTCAGTGAAGACCTCAAAATCCTCCAGATCCTCACCTTACAACCTTCATGGAGTTTTCGTACTTCTCGTGGTTGACACCCATGACAAACATGGGGGCATCAGCGCTTGGGGCAGAGATCACCACCCGCTTAGCACCACCCTTCAGGTGAGCCTAAAAGGACAAACCAGAGGTCGAGAACTCAGCAATAGCATTACACTCCCTGAATGTAACCCCTGTATAGGATTAATGCCAAGTAGGTCACTTGGCAATAATCCTATGTATGGTCTTGTATGTTCCAGCATGAGACCCAAAACAATGTACTATGTTCTGCACAGGGGGCGGCTGTAGATCAGTGGGTAAGGCAGTTGTCCATAGACCACAGGGTCAGTGGTTTGATCCCTGGTATATGTCGAAGTGTCTCTGGGCAAGACACTGAAGCCCTAACAGCCCATTCCCATTCCCAGCTGTGCAGTGCCGGTCTAAGACCGGTAGAAATTGGGGAGGGCTGTGTCAGGAAGGGCCAACTGCCAAATCAACATGTGGACAATGATCCAGTGTGGTGACGCTGAACTCCCAGGATAAGCCAAAAGGACCCAAAAAAAAAAAAGCCACACAGGCATTAGGGGTTGGATACCCTTCATTAACTATGGGTATGTACACAAAAGTGGAACTCCTAGAGCCCAGAGATCAAGTGAAACTGACTGGTTCTTAGCTCTAAAGACTAATTTTAACTTCTAAGGGTTCTCCCTCCAGACTGCCTGACACCGACCAGGCCCAACAAGGTCCGACCACCAAGTCGGTGCAACATGTGACATTGAGTATTGGCTTTGTTGCAATGAACATGTCATTTAGGTTGTTGGATGTTCCTCTGCCTAATCTCAACATTAACCTTTGAAAGTGTTACCACAGCTTCTGTGGTGAAAAAGTGGGAGTTTTGGGGGGTGCTGTGGGTCAAAGCTCAGGCTTGAGATCAACCTTTAAATCCTCCATATAGACAAATTGTGCAAGAAAGTAAGTGAAAAAGGGTTTGAGTACATTCTGGCAAACAGCAAGTCTATCTGGGCCCTTATTCATTAAACAGTAACAACGCTAATAAATGTCCCACTAAGGAAGCACAAATTCTGTCAGAAGCTGAAAACTTTAGAAACAAATATTTCTGCACTGTTCAAAGATGGGGGTATGACAGGAGGCTGACAGCAATAAGACATTTCAGAACATTTCTACCCAAAATATGTTTAAAAACATTGCATACAGCAGCATTTGTCTTTATACAAGCAGGTGACTTATGAGTCAGATTTCCCTTATGCTTGGGGAAAAAAACCAAATGAAAACTGGGTTACAGATCAGAAGATTTAAAACTTGATTGGTTGTTAATTTACATCCATGGCAATTTAGAAACAATAAATTTGAAAATCTACCATTTTTCAGTTTGTATACTTACAGAAGCCTTCTCGACTGTAGTGAAGACCCCAGTAGATTCTACAACGTAATCAACACCACTGTCGCTCCATTTAATGTTTGCAGGGTCCCTCCTGTAGGTGATCACATAAGGACAGCTTTAGACAGACAGTGCTGAAAAATATATTAGGGTCAAAATCTGAGTGTATGATGTGTTTTTACTCGTGAAACACCATGATGTTCATGTTGCCGATGACCAGCTTCCCACCCTCAGCCTTCACCTCTCCGTGCTTCCACACACCATGAGTTGAGTCGTACTTGAACATGTAGACCTGCAGTGCACAAAGACCACAAATATTAAATAGCTGCAACAGGAAGACACCCACTGAATAAAATTAAATAGCTGCACAAATCAAATCTCCCTAGGAAGGTTTACAAAGATTTAAAACAGCCCTCTGCCTCCCTCCTTTAGGGCTTCTAGGTCTCATAGTCCAAAGATGATTTGCAGAATGATACTAAACTTGCAGACTAACCAGAGTGTCTATAGGTCTGCACTTACCCATATTTACAAGGAAACTCCACAAGTGTTTCAGGACAACAGATAACCCCTCTGAACTAGCCACCCTTAACCATTTAGAAAGTCTCCCAGATACACCCAGTCCCCTAACCATGTAGTCCAGGTCGATGAAGGGGTCATTGATGGCCACCACCTCGACCTTGCCACTCGTGGCGGCAGCGCGGGTAACCAGACGGCCAATACGCCCGAATCTGAAACACAGGATTGAATTGAGCACGAAGAACCCAAAATCACAGGTTTTCCACAAAAACCTGCTTTGAACATTTGGAAAACTTAGAACCGGAAATAACGCAAGCCACAGAGAAAAGCTTAAGCTTATATCATTTAAATTTTGTGAATCTGAGACAGGAAAAGATTTTCACAAGACAAATTCCATTCATTAAAAATCTGAAACTTAAGCTTTAATGTACATTTTACACCCTAAACTAAAGCCATAGAAATAAGGTTGTAAATTGGTTAAGTCCCCCTTTAAAATGGCCTGCTTTTTGTCCTTCTGGGCAGAATTGTAAACAAAGGCTGCTGATAATTCCTACAGCCCCCTAACCACTACAGACAAAACTAAGATGTCCCTGCTGAGGACAGCCCTACCACTTAAAGCCTGCCAACGTTGACCAAAGAGAACAGTTGACACTGGCAGCCAAAAGCCTGTTTATGCCTAATATGGCTGCAGTCACTGCAGGTCAAACAAGGGACAGTTTTAGAGGTTAGCTACTGCATTGTTTAAAAAAAAAAATAATTCACCAATTATCTCTAGATCACAGAGTAAGGTGAGGAGGTAGTGGACTACATGAGCCTTCTCCATGCAGACTGGCCCAGAAAACGTGGATAAAGTGTAGTGCAGCCATGTGCAAAAGTTAGTACCACCTTATTTTGAAATTGCTAAAAGTTTAAAAAAAAAAAACTTGTTTATTGTATAGTTGCCCTTTCAGATGTTTCAGAAATTGTTCATAAAGAGGGATACAAACTCACCAATTAAAATTCTCACTTTACAACTTTAACATCTACTCAACCACTTTTGTTACTGATGAAAGACCATTTGTACTAGTACTAATGCACATCAAGGTTCATTAAAATGCATTAAATCAAAACACTCTGATCAACTGTACAGTGCATGTAATTGACAAAGTGATTAATACTGTTGAAGACCTACACCTTAAGTAGTTTTCACTCCGATTCCTAAGCCAAGATTCAGGGAAGTAACGCCACAATTGTCAGAAGCCCCCCCCCCCCACCTCGAAAAAACCCAAAATGTCCTTGTTTGCTCCTGCAGGGCTTTTATTTCATTCATATGCATTTTATTCATATGCAAGTTTTCCTACATATTAAGCTTATTAAACCGATTAGTGGAAAGACACCGAGCTATGCACCCACCAGCAGAACCATTTCAGATTTAGAGATTCTGAAAACCTAAATGTGAGTCCTCTGTGGAGAATCAGACACAGGAAATAGTCAATGGACCTGCCATTTTCCTCTGTTAGTTTTGGGAAGCCACCAGGCAGCCTGAAGGCCAACATGGACCCAGGCCCACCTTCAGTTTTTAAGACCCAGTATCGGTACGGTGCGGAGATCAAGGAGCTGAATCTCCCTGCAGCACTATAGCTGCTGTTTGACAGACGAAAGGAGATAGGTTTATACAGTCTGCACTGCATCCATAAACCAGCAGCCAGAGGATCTCAACTCCAGTGAAAAGATTATAGAGTTAAAAATAGGAGAGAATAAAAGGAATGTGACAGCTGAGAGATCTGAAGGATGTGGGAGAAGAAAGGCCCCAGCACCACAACACCAGTGGACTATAAATAACCAGAGAATAGACAGGTCCAGTCGTGAGCCCTGTGCCATATGACAGCATTCAGATAGAGAGAAAGGCCTCAAACAAAAAGGGAAAGAGATTTGTGCCTTAAGGGATGAAGAACATTGTAGACATTTACATGTACACATTGTCATCATTACATCCACTTAACAGAGCCTTTAGTCCAGAAAGCAATTCTTTTATTTAAACAGTTTTTTTGTTTCAAATATGCAACATAGGATTTGAATAAATAAAAGTAAAATAGCAACTAAAAATGGATCAGTTGGACACTTGTGCAAATAAACTGCCACTTGACTGGTTTGCAGATCTGTTGACATTAATTGCAGTCAGCTGTACCAGAGTCCAAGTAGACATTTGTGCAAGATGTAACTTTTTTTCCCCTCCAGACATCTGAGATACGGTGTTGAGAAAGGGACAGGTCTCCCCCACCTTGTCATTAACCACAATAAATAAAAATATATAGTTGTAATTAATGTTATCATTTACAGTTTGTCTCGTAATTCTTTGTCTGTCCTCAGGACCTGGTCTTGTCCTGATTCTTAATTTCAAACCCAGAACTCACCCATTACAGGTCTTTAATATTAAGTTGTAAAGTCTTTTCTACTCATCATCATACAGTAACGTTCTAGATGGACGATGGGCTTTTATTTATTTCTAAGTCTCAAGCTTCAGGTATCTGCTGCCATCATTCCACACTCACTTTACTGAGAGCCAAGATCAAATGATAAAGTTTTAACTACAAACCCTGATTCCTGTTTTCAAATGCGCAAAGTTATTCCAGCTGATTTAAGTCTGGGCTGCAGAATGACATGTGCTTTGAGAGCCTGACAGCAGCAATGTCGATTAACCCAGTAGTCAGTCAAAAATGAAGCAGAAACACAATCTGATGACCAAATTAAAGTCTTCCATAAGCGACTCACAAATAAATGTCTTTAAAATGGAGGTATCAGAAAAAGGTTTGTCAATATTTTGTCTTCTCTCTAAAATGCCACAATTAACTGATTGAGAAAAAAAAAAAAATTTAATTGATAAAGCGGTTACACCTGTTGAGTCATTGACGTGTCCCAAAACTCAATTACCATCAGACACACAAAATAAAATAAACCTAGTTTAAAGCATCAACTTACCCGTTGATTCCAATCTTCACCATTTTGTCTGATGTTCTAGTCCTCACTGGGAAAAAATTAAAAATACATACATGAAAAAATATGGAAACTCCAAATTAAGCTTACCTTTTGTAAGAATAACGCAGCATGAAATCCGCACAACAAGATGCAATTATTCACAATTAAAGCAATTGTGAATAATTGTGCAAATCCGCATTTTGCGCACATACAGAACCAGGTGATACATTAATCAGGTCAGTTGACTGAACCACAAGAAAAGCTATTTAATGGCTTTACAGGTGATTTCTTTCCACCTGTAGCTCCGAGCTGCGCGTAAAAACCAGAACCAAACTCTCCAACCCTTTAATGCACCGTTGAACAGCTTCAATCTGCACAAAAACAGAATTAAAAAATAAAACCAAACCCACAGACCGTGACGGAAGCACCTGCGTCGGCCTCTCCTCTACAAGCAACCAGTTGAAAAACGAGGTCGCCTATTTATTCGCGCCGTGCGCCGCTGGACACGCCCCCCGTGTCAAGGTCTGTGACGTCAAGAAGTCAAGGTCTCTGTCTGTTAAGAAGTTTGTTTAAAGGGTCAAGAAGAATTTTTACTCCAGCTGAAAGCTCACACAAAACACCCAAATTCAACCAAAATCACTCTGACTGCTTCATTTGTCTGGTTTTAAGTAAATGTGATTTGTAATGGCCAATTTAAGATAATTCCTCCGCCATACAAACTAGTTCCTCGGCCAGCGTATCAATATTCAGGTACTGCTTCTGAGATTTCAAAGTAATATACACCACTGCTAAAGATTGACCCCCTTCCTCAATAATTGTATTGTCTTTAGCTGTATTTTTTAATCCTTTTAAACCAATATAGTGTGTTTTTAATGTATTTTTATCATTATGGATGTTTATTCAGTCATTTCCCACAATGCAACATTTATAGGGGAGGCAGTACAAGTCACATAAAGACTGACTTTATTTGATGCAACCTGTAGCAGTAGTAGCAAACTTTAGATAAAAGTCAGCAGACTGACTTTATGAGCTTTCTCGATTTGTACCAGCTTTTAACTGTCGCTTGAAGCCATAGTGGTTTTGTTCGGCATAAGTTACAAACAAGATACACATTTAACGAAAGAAAAAAACAAAAACAAGAAGCGATCTCTTGATTGTTAGGGTCGTAGTATATGATTCACATAATTTTTCATCCTCATCAAATCATTACTAGCCCCTCATGTCCTACAGATAGAGGCATCGTCATCCATTACTCGTTTATTCAGGTTTTGAATTTTTGCAGAGTAATATAATATAAATGTATTTACAAAAAGTTGTATTGAAGCAACAGCATGGATTTATTTGTAGATGTCTGGATTTTATAAAGTGCCACGGGTGGAGCCAAAATCTGATTAGCCACCCCAGGGTGATAAAGTGATAGTTACCTGCTGTAGAACTTGGAGCACATGGAAAACTGACCAATACTGAAGCTGAAATAAGTAACTCTCATAAGTAGATAAAATTTTATTATGAAGCACATTTATCTTGGTTTCATATATTTTTATTATTCCTGCAAAACATCTATCCTCCCCTGAACTGTTTCATATTTATTCATGACTAGTGGAAGCAAAAAATGGTAGATAAATTACATATCTGACATTGAAAAAACACATTATTTAGTGTATTCATAAATTGTATTATTTGCATGAAGGTTTATTTTATGTAAATTTAAAATTTCTAAATAATTTTTTAAATGTGCCACCTTATTTTGAGTCTGGGCACCCTAAATTAGAAATTTCTAGATCTGCCCCTGATCAGTGCATTGTCAATCCTCTCTGGTGGACACACACACACACACACATCTCTGACCTTTATGTGCTTTGATTTCTTAAACAAGTGATTAGATTATGAAGACAAGGCGTGTTTTTACCGACACTATCATACACACTGTATCATAGTACTATAATACATAACACATGTAGCTGCACCATGATTAAGAAATTAAAGTTACAGACAATACAGACGCTGCTGTGCACTAATGACCTCACTCATAGAGCAGAAGAGCAGCACTTTCATGTACAGTGTCATGTTAACTGTATGACACTGAGGGTCTGTTGGTCATGTGATGCTACTGCTACGTGAACCGCAGCACGAACAGAGAGGAGGTGGAGCGGAAAATGTCACGTCCGATCCCCTCGGGCCTTAAGCTGCTGGCCTTTATAGTTTTCTGTATACAGGCCACACATCTCCCTGTTATATTTACAGGAAACAGACCAGCTGAGCACAGCCATAGAGGAAACGTCACAGAGGGATGATAAGACATTTCCTGAAAGTCTTATAGTGATAAAATATTATTTTACATCACTGGGTGGAAATACAGTTCTCGTTTATTGGTATCACAAAACAGTAGATTCCTATTCACAACAACTTAATGTCTCCCTCCGACTGAAATAAGCTTTGAAGTCACCGTCTGTTTTTAGAGTTGCTTGTAAATGAAACTGGGGAATACTTAATGTTTAAGGGCAGGTTCTTTTTTTTTTCCAAGTGTGTATTAACAACCCAACCAGGTGCCCATATGAACACTGAAGGAAGTCTTATGGTCAAAAGAAGGGATAGGAACCAAAACATAAAGTGTTTATTCTGTACAAAAACATATTGACATGTGTCTAAAGCTAAAATGAGGCTTTAAGCAGTCTCATGAAGTAGTTAGCGCTGCCACCACTGGTTTGTTTTGACACAGTCTTGAAAAAACAAAACAGGTTTGAGCCTTTGTGTTCAGGTTTCAATCCATGTCACACTGAGGTGCAGCTCTTTAAATCAGTCAGTGCAGGGCGACGAAAAGCTCTGCATGTAGTCACAAATGTCCACTGGTGTGTGATAGTTGACACTGTGAGCCAGGATCCGTTCAGGAAAGTTGACTCGAAGGTCCAAACAAAACCTTAACACCCAGCGAAAGCACTAAGATAAGATTGAAGTGGTGCTTTTGTGTGTGCACATGCACAGGTTATGTTGTAACAGTTTATACGGGGCCAAGTTTCAGACTGGCATTGTTAGTGGTCAGCGGCACATTCCTCCTGCACTGATAACTTCCATGATCCACCATACTTTATCAAATGTAATGAAACCTGGTTGCTATGACAACCTCTGTGGTCAGACAGGTTGGTCAATATAAATCGTCTCGCTGTCTCCAGGTCAGTGTTTGTCTTTCTGCCTTTCGGATTGTAAAGTACTGGTCCAAAATTCAGCAACTACATCATGACTTTTCCCAGTGAAGACAGAGTCCTCCCACGATCCAAGGCTGGTCCAAATCTTTTGTTACTCTTCCTCCTCAGTTTTATTTATATGAACTCAAACTTCGCATCTGATTATGTTTTGTAAAGGTTTTGCTGCTGTGCTCCTTTGGAATATGATAACAACTGTAAAATTCTCAGATTTTTTTCCCAGAGTTTCAGAAAACACTGAACCTTTTCTGACATCTGACTCTTCTAAATAAGACACTGATTTTTGCTCCAAGAAATCGACCGCCTGTTTAAAAAGAGTTGACTGTACCGCTCAGTTATTTAAGATCAGAGGTCAAATAAACAATTACACACACACACACACACACACAAAACAAAACATTTATGTGACTGTTTCATACCAAAAGGAGAGATTAACATTGTCAGGCAGTTTGCAGGGCCACTAAAGGGCAAATGGGTGCCGGACTGATAAAATTTTAGAAGTACCTCCACACATCTGTGCATGAAGTTTATACCTCGTCTTCTAGCGACAGTCAGTGTAGCAAATCCTTTTAGTTTCCTAAACTCACGGGCTATAACTGCAATACAATGAATCTTTGTTCATCATTGCTGTGAGTTCAGAGTGACTTTAAAAGGTGAAAGTGAAACAAAAACAGTGAATAGTTTTACACAATGTCTGCACAAATCTAACAAATACTATTTACTGCGAAGCTGCTGTTTCCACCACTTTCAGATTAACCACAGTGCTCATGCTTATAGTTTATTTATATATTGAGGTATGTATATATATCTAGGTGGTTATTTGCGGAGTCATTCACAGCAGTTAAGCCCAACACGGATCCGCATCCTGCTCTGAAGGATGCTACAAGCATCAAACTGCGTTGTCCCAAGCCATTACTAGATTCATCTCGCGATATTCCTATGATATAAATATCTTTTGTCTCGTTCACGTGAACACAAATCAACGTTCGCAGCAGTTGTGTGTGCACGAGTGGGCATAATGTTGCCACAATGACCTTATGAATTACGAAGCAGATTTATCTGAGTGTAATACAAGACCACAAGTGAGGGAATTGAATGCGTTCCCGCGAGATTTCGGTGAGTTTAGGGCAGCGAATGCCACGTCTCCTACGCAGCATCCACGTAGAGAGAATTTTATTAGCAGTTTCGCTGTAATACTCCACACGGGACAGAGAGTTTTCCAACGGCCCGACACGCAGTCATATTTGACACAACCTGGTGAGAATGACACGTTTGTTTTCATTGCAAATGTTGGTGATACTGCTGCAGCAGCGTGCTAGCAAGGCGGTTATTAGCCAGCCAGCTAGCCGCGTTTCCCGTCTGTTTGGGGCAACGTGTGATCGCCGGTCGCTGTTTGCTGATCAGATTGTAAAGATTGTAGTGAAGCGGGATTATCCGCATTAACACTGAGAAACACTATCCCGGGAGAAAGCTAACCCGGAGTGAGAAGCGCGACACATGCGTTGCTAACAAGACGTTTATCCGCGACATTATACTGAGGAAGGAGCCATGCCTCCGTTTTGAAGTGGGGATACACCGGAGTCCTAAAACTAGTTGCACAGCCAGTTTGAATGTGGTCTGCCACCGTTAAAACTCCCATCTGTGCTGCATTGCGATGTGTAGCTCAACACAATTCCCAAACATGATTTAATTTGCTCGCACTGTAGAGGACAAATAAAAACCAAACGAAATCCACCGCCGCTGCACGATGGATCTCGGTAACAGCGACTGGCTGCAGCGATCAGGAAGAAGGTGGATGCAGCTGCAGCTCTTTGTGCACCGTCACCATGGTGCTGCGACTGAACGGTTGCTGCAATGTTCTGCTTTGTGGTGTTTGCTCCCAGGATCGAAAAGCCTTTATTAGACCCCCCTTTACCCACTAGCATTTCATTATTCGTGTCTTCATATAAAATCACAATCAAGGCTGTGGTGATTATTACACAGCGGCTATAAATGCGATCTCCATATCACAACAACTAAAATATACAAGGTGGATTCCTCTGCAGTTGCAGTTGGTTTTGTGCCTATATAAGTGTGGGACTAATAAAAATGAGCTTTGGATAAAGTAGTAGTTCTTTTTGATTGTAACTTTCAGACTTTTCTTTTTTTTCTTTCTTTTTCTTTACTGATTCTCATTTTATGCCCAAGGGTAGACAGTAATAGAGAACAGAAGTTGTTAGATACTCTGCATGACCACTAATGTTTAAAAGAGCGCACTTCTTTTTTTTTTTCTCTGTGTAAATGGGTCCAGACTGTTTTAATCTTTAGACAGCCTGTACTGAATCTGCTTCTTCTTCTCTTTTCTCTTTGTTACAGCAGGTAATATGGGCTGCGTACATCTGCTGGTAGTGACGTTGGCCACATCTGCTCTACTGCTGTTAGCCTCCCATCCAACCGTCGCCCACAGCCACTCGCACGGTGACCACGGACATGGTCACCATCACCACGGCCACTCCCATGGAGATGATGAGGATGACCACGGACACTTTCAAAGCCCGGAGGTGAAGATGTTCCACGGAGCGAGCAAATGGAGTGCCGAAGCCAACCTCCCTTCACATGAAGAGGAGCACCACGGACACGCGCACTCTCATGACCACGGACACGCGCACGCCCATGACCACGGACACGCGCACTCTCATGACCACGGACACGCGCACGCCCATGACCACGGACACGCGCACTCTCATGACCACGGACACGCGCACGCCCATGACCACGGACACGCACACTCTCATGACCACGGAGCTGGACATGGGCATGCTCATCACGAGGAAGTTGTTCGAGTGCACAAGGAGAGTGGACATGGACACTCGCACGATGGGGAGAGGGTGAAGAGGGAGACAGACGGAGAGAAGAGGGACCTGGTGGAGCTCTGGATGCAGGTGTGGTCCTGGGTTAAAATGGGGGAAAAACTAGTTTGAAATGAATAGAATATTTACATGAGACATAAGAAGGAACTAGTTAAGTTTCTAGGATAGTTTCTGGTTATAAGTTTGACCAGAAAAAACATTTTTAGGTTTAGAGATTTGTACGGCCAAGTATAACTCTTCTTAAGTCTGTTGTTGATTTATATGTGTCACATGAGGAGTAAAAACAGCTTTTTTGGACAAAATGAACCCCCTGCTGTGTTCTCAGTACAAACGTCGTCCGCTGGGCATCTTGCACAGGTTGGCACTGTGACTTTCTGTTGTGTAATGTGTTTTCAGTTTTTCTAAACCTAAATGTTGTGCTGCTCTCAAATTGACTCACAAACACAGTAAATAGTGCAAGATTGTACACAATTGGTATCCAGATGTTGGTTTGCTGTGTGACTAAACGCAGACTTCCTATCTGTGCCAGAAGCCTGTTTTATTCTGTGCAAATATCCCAGATGGCTACAGGATGTGTTTCACCGCTTTGCTTTTGTAATTGCTTGCAACCTTTTGCCCATTTGTTTGGTGCTTGACTGAAAGTATTGACAGAATACTTGTACGTACCCAGAGACTTTAAGTTAAGATCGACTTTAGGCCTTACATCCAGCTTTAAGGTCAAAGACCACATTGTCCTCTGCCCCTCAAGTTCCGTCTCTAATGAGCTGTTGGAAATATGACAAACCTAAATAAATAAACTTCTCTGCCTTTGTCTTCAGGCTATCGGAGCAACCCTGCTGATCAGTGCGGCTCCTTTCCTCATTCTCTTTCTGATCCCAGTTCAGTCAAACAGTGACCAACATCAGAACCTGCTTAAGGTGCTGCTCAGCTTTGCCTCCGGTGGACTGTTGGGTGATGCCTTCCTCCACCTCATACCACATGCTCTGGGTAGGTAGTTTTGGTTTTGTTTGCCTTTTGTCTTTTCTTAAACTTTGAGTTTAAAAGTTTAGTTGCTCTGAGTTTGTATCATTTATTTAATCTAAATGATGTAGAGGTATAATCTACATGCGATTATAATGGACATTACTAAAGGATGTGCTCGACTCACTTAACAGGAAAGAGAACAGAGGATTTTAATAAAATGTTTTCCTGTGTTTCACACAGAGCCGCACTCTCATCATGGGGATGGAGATCACGGTCACTCCCATGCAAGTGAAGAGTCACATGACCACGGTCACTCTCACGGTAAGCAGGATTTATTTTTTAGCAGTTGAGGTGCAGTTGGTAGCTGATGTTCTGGAGAACAACAGCCCAAAAAAATACCCTTGAATTACTTTAGTTGCGTTTGGATATACACAACCTTCACCTGTGTACCGTCATTAGCAGGTGTAACAGATGTGACCTCATTGGAAGGAACAACCTTTTTTCACGTATCACATTTGCAACCAGTGTTTCCTCTCCTCACTCTCCACAGGAGCTGCCCACAGCCACATGATGTCAGTGGGTTTGTGGGTGCTCGGTGGGATCATCGCATTCCTGTTTGTGGAGAAGTTTGTCCGTCTGCTGAAGGGAGGCCAAGGCCACGGACATTCCCATAGCCACGCGCATGGTACGCTAGTAACTCGGAAAGTAACTGCGTCGACTCCTATTAGCAGATGTTTTCTTGTTTAACACTGTGTAAAAAATTTTCAGCTTCTCCTAAGGAAAAAGACAGTGATGGAGAGGAAGAAAAAGACAAGAAGAAGAAAGAGGAGAAAGTCAAAAAGGATGTGAAGGGGCCCAAGAAAGACGAGAAGAAGACCACAGGTAGATTTGTGGGGGAGCTGAACTCAGCAGCTCCCTGTGCTGGTCAGTCGCTGCACTGCAATGTAGTAACATTTACAGCTCGAAAGATATTTAGGTGTTTATACAAAAGTGGTTTTATGTTTTAAGAGCTAAGCTTTACGATATAATTATTTACATCCTGTTAAAGCAATTGGTTCCCATCTAAATCTGAAGCTGGAAGACTGGAAGCTGGAAGACTGCTGTGCCTATAAACACAGCAGACTAATGTGCAGTATCACAAAAACCACACGTTAGTCAGTGTTTAAACGAACGTATGCATGCATTGTTATGAATTATATAACACTTATGAATGATGTAATACTTCATAACAATACTGTAGTACAGTGCGATGCCTTGCCTTTGGTACAGATTTAAATGTGACGCTAATCCCGTCAGCAGCGCCGCAGAGTTATGATAATGATATTTAATTGTCAGGAATCTAAATTAATGTTGGATGCAGATTTGGCATGTTTTCCCTATGTGTAGCACAGTGCGTGACGTCCAGTCTTAGCTAAAGTCATGTTTTCTGGGGCCTTAAACAAATAGACTGAGGATCCTTTTATTAGCATGATCATGTTACGCTTTAGGCATCAGAGAAATGTGTGAGATCAAACCCTCGTGACATTCTTCACACAAAGACATCTGATCCATTACAATAGGAACTACTGTTTCTACTCCCACGGCCCAATTAAATGTCCTAGATTGAAGCTGTGAAACAGAATTGTAACAGTGTGTTTATTTACTGTTTACTGAATTACCTACATTTATTCTTCATTTCCTCTGCTTACACAGACATAAAGGTGTCAGGTTACCTGAACCTGGCAGCCGACTTCACCCATAATTTTACTGACGGGCTGGCAATTGGAGCTTCTTTCTTGGTTAGTCCTGCGGTGGGTGCCGTCACCACCCTCACCATCCTGCTACACGAGGTCCCGCACGAGATCGGAGACTTCGCCATTCTCGTCCAGTCAGGCTGCACCAAAAGAAAGGTAGAAGGCTGCTCAGGCTGTCGTAGCATTGAAGTCAGCTGCAGCATTAAACAGTGGAGCATAAGTCTCATCAAGGTCTATTGGCTGTGGTTCTCCAAAGCCCACAGTTTACAGAGAACAAACTTATAAGTGGGAATATTAAAAAAAACAAGATTACATTTTGGTAACATGGTTTTTTTTGGTTATGGACTTCATACCAGGACAGGAAATCCCAGTACCTCTTGTGTTATATAAATGTGTTTTCATAAAATGATGGTTACATTTTTATTATACTGTAGTATTACATGTTACATTATAATCCTCCTCCTCCTCTTTCCCATCAGGCCATGTGTCTACAGCTGCTGACAGCCTTGGGAGCTCTCGCCGGCACAGCTTGCTCCTTGCTGGCCGAAGGCGTGGGAGCTGCGGCGACCGCCTGGATCCTGCCGTTCACAGCTGGCGGGTTTGTTTACATCGCCACAGTGACCGTGCTCCCAGAGCTGCTGGCGGGCCGCTCCAGTTTTGGCCAGTCTCTCATGGAGATTCTGGCCCTGCTGTTTGGAGTCGGCATGATGGTGCTGATCGCCGAGTACGAGTGAGACGCAGCAGAGCGGATAGACAGTCCTCAGGGTGAGACAGGAAGGGAGAGAACAGAGAGAAAAAGGGTAAAGGTCAAACGGTTAGAAAAGGTTTTGAATGGCTGGATTATTTTGTTCAAAGGTGTATTTCTTTCTTCTTTTTACATTTTTTTTTATTAAGGTCTATTTTGGGACAAACACCAGCTATTGATGGCAAATGGATGATTTTTTTTTTTGTTGTTTTGTGTTTTTTAACAGTTCACAGTCACGTCCCTGATTGTGATTTCTTTTTGAGAGGGAAAGTGTCGCTTCTTAAAAAGCTGATCAGCGACAAAGACTGAGAGCTGGAAACAGTCAACCTGATGGAAGTTTTTATGGACATCTTTGTTGTTCACTGAGGGCCTTCAACAGGACATGAGGCGAAAATGTACGGTTCCACCATTTACTGACCACTTACATCACATGGAGCATGCAGCTGCAGTGGAGACAGCTCCTGTAGTTCCTCCAACAGTGACTTGTAGTAAATTAATTTTCCATTCTGGTTGTTGTCGCTGCGGTGACCGGCTCAGTGAAACATTTCCGTTGTGTTGGGAAATATTGAATGTTAATATTTTAACATTGCACAGAACGAATGCAAATGTCCAGACTTCTGCAGATGTTCTATGTCCACCCTTAGTTTTTGATAATGAATGGAAATTTAGTTTTAACCTAAAGAAATTCCTACAAACTATTTTTTTTTTAATCTGATGGATGATCAAGAATGCTGAAAACACTGACACTTGTGATGAGCAGCTTCAATAAAGGTTCATAATCAAGTACTAATAATTCGAGTGGTATTTAACAACATAGCTTAAAATATTACATGATTATACTGGGATAGTTAATTCTCACATGGTTTTTATTGGCGCACACGTAATGGGAGTTAAAGCCGATTCTGAGCAGTTATATATTGACAGGCCTGGCCACTAGATGGAGCCAAAGTGCAGTCAAATTACATTTCTGGGAAACCTAAGAGTTTCTGGTAAAGATGTGCACTGGCAGGACAAGGTATGGGAACTATGTGAAGTGATCACTTCAGGCATAGACAGCCTGCACTTACTCACTTTTGTGTCTTTACTGAACGCACCTCAATCACAATCACAGTGTTGCTGGGAAAAGTACGGGGATTTAATAAGTGGTTCAAGTGCTTTGTGAGGATCAGACCTACACTGACATTCAGGAGGAATTTTGCAGCATCATCCAGCTTCTACCAAGCTTCAGCTGGCAGGCAGCCACCCTGACATTTCAAAAACTGGGGAATTTGTTACCTCTTATAAGAGTGGTCATATTATATCATAACATAAATCTACCTGTAAATTCCAAAGCGTTTCATGTAAGCTGCCGTAAACACTGATATATCATTAATATAGTGAAGTGATACTTTGGATTAACTTGCGCTGCTTAACTGTGCTTTGAGGTAAATTTACCAAAAAGCAGGAGGCAAACATTGAGGTTTTATAATAATTGCTCGCAACTGATTCCTGGCAGCCGATTGGTCAACTGAGCTTGCTGCTGCACTGGCCCACACACACACACACACACACACACTCTGAAGGAATCAGAGTTACAGTAGAACAAACGTGCACTGACAAGTTTCAGGAACTTTTCCCAAGAAACGAGTTGCTGGATCTTGTCGTGACACGTAGAGAAAAACAGGCAAACGCTGGTTTGACATCCACTGACACAGAAACCTTCTGACACAGAAACCATTATGACATAATGAGAAATGTAATAAACATTTAAGTCCACACACGTTTGTAACAATAACAACTCTGTTAACAAATCAAATTGTGCAGAATTTGCTGTATTTTGTAATTTAGAGCCAGTCAGTACTTGCATTCTTATCAGACATCGCTCACGTGTTTCTAAAGTTACTTGCTGTGTGTAAATTAATGATTATTAATGATGATTAAAGGTTCCCTCCACTCAGACATGTTTTGCACATAATTTACTTCCCTGTGTTTTGCTCTAGCTTGTGGTCAAAATGATGGTTGTGCAGGAAACATGCCGGACATGCATGTCTGCAGTCTCCCATTCTCCTTTTCCGTGTTTATTTTTTGAGATTATGCCTTCTTTGGTTATTCAGCTTCAGGGCTGAGCCGTCTTGATGCTTTGCCAGCAATCGCTGACAATCATCTCTTCACGAATGTGCCCAGAGTTGCCTTTTTAAAAAAAAATAAAAAATACAAAAACTCAATTCTCAACATGCAATGCCACCTGTTCATGACACTAATTATACTGTGAACAGCCTGTAAACATAAACATGGCAGGAAGAATCATATGCAGATGAAGAGGTGTTCAAACACAAACTATATGAAATGAATCTCAGTATTAAGTGATGAACTTTGATTCTCCTTTTATACCCAGTCATCACTGGGAGCCGCTTTTTGCATCCTTTTTAGCAGAGCTTTGTGAACTGGACAAACACAATTTGCCACCACACAAAACCCACCACTGTCCGTCTGCTCTTACACACACACACACACACACACACACACACACACACACACACACACACTTAACAAAAGTGTCCCACAAACCCCAGTTCTAGAAAGGTTGGAAAAATCTGTAATTTGTTAAATCATTTGAACCTTTATCCTGCAAAACCTGATTGACCGGCATCATACTCTATTTACAAAAGCCAGTCAACAAAAGTTGGGACAGAGACACGGTTGCCACTGCATTTCGTTACCTTCCCTTTTAATTACACTTTTTATTTCTTGCTGTGTTGCAAGTGCAATCTCTGTCTTGCTGGATGCACAAGTTGAGCTGCTTATCTGATTCCCCTTCTGAGGCTCCGTGCATGAGGCAGGACAGACATGCGCTCTGTATCGGCGAAGCCACACCGTCGCAGCACGTGCAGCATCAAGGGCCGGCATTGTCTTGCTGAACTATTCCCGACTTTCGGCGAGATGGTGTTGCCTTGATAGCAGCAAATGCGTCGCTCAGGTCCCAAAAAAGTTGCAGCTGATGCAGAGTAGAAGTGCTGCTCGAGAGCAGAGACTGAGAGCTTGAAAAGAAAAAAAAAAAAATCCAACTTATTGAAAATATACTTTTCTTGCATCAGGAAATGAGGTGAAATCGTACTGTTCAGTTCATGTGAATGTGACATGTCATATGGATTCACATGGTCACTGGAAATATCGCTTCTAATAAAGAGTTCATTTTAAAACACAGTTCACTGTCAACACGTGTATATTACCAATTTGTGCATTCACAGTTAGATCGGGTCATCATATATGATCCACTTAAGCAGCTATGGACACACCCTCATATTTACCTACAGGATTGAGGTGTGGAAACAATGCACAGCTCAGTGCCAAATTTATGTGGGTCACCCGTTGTGATGGAATGTGTGGCAGAGAAACGTGACAGCTATTACTAACTCTGTGCGTACAAGTAACCTAAAACTATCACTTCCCTTCACACTTAATTGCTTTGATATCTTTGATAAGTCCTTAGTACGGAGACTAACCACTGTAGTTTAACGTGTAGGGAAAAACACTGCTGACTGTCGTCATGGTCAGTATGGAGAAAACACTGAAACAACGACGCACTAACGAACAATCTTAACCGACAGGAGAAGGTCCCATCATCATCTGTATTTGTGAACCAAGTGGGAGCATGCGGCTCACAATTGTTTTGTTTTTTTCTGGAATTTGTACATTAAACCCCGTGAAGCTATCTGCAGTTAACAGACTTGGCTTCCGGAGGGAGCAAACCTTCACTTAGTGGACCTTTGACTCGACCTGGCTCAACAGCCATGACAGACTTTTTACATTGACTCAACACTTTCAAGTAAGTATAGCCTTTGCACTAACAGCTTGTAAATTCATAACGTGTGATCTCTATCGTTTAACTTGCAGGTACAGACAAACTCACTGTGATATAAACACACAGTCAATTATAATCTTTTGTGTTTTTTCATGACACTGCCATAAAACATTGAGAGTGTTTGTTTAAACACTAAGCGAACGCTTGGATTTAATTAGTGGTTGAATGTCTTTTGGAATGCAATCGCATTTTTAAAATGTCAGGCCGCTCTCTGAGCTAAAACCTGAAATGACCTGATACCTTGCAAATAGCCCTCTATATTAGCAAACCATCAGCCCACAGCACATTTTAATTAATGAATTAATTAATAACAAGGGACAATGTCAAGACTTTTGCCAATTCTTTTTTTTTTTTTTTTTATCAAATCAATTGCATAGGCCTGGATGGATTAGTCAGTGAGCCTGTTGGGCACAGCTCCAGGGCCCAAGAGCCCAGAGACAAAAAACGATTAACAAACACTCCCTCCTTCCAGTGTCGGGCAGAAGAAATATCATACTATCATCATAAGAAAGACTAAGACACATCAGTGGAAAATGTACAATAATTTACAGAGCTGGTGAAATATGTGATAATATGATCCCCCACCTGTATGAGTAGTTATGTACACTATGTTTAGTTCAATAAAAACACAAACTGTTATCTTAGTGTTTCCGGCATCATTTCTTTGGGTGCACCCTCCTGTGTCCTGGCATAAACCTGTATTTTTGATATATTCAGGTGTATTCAAAGTCATATAAGCCTTCTAGATACTGCGTTTGAATACAAAGTTTGCCTCAAGCTTCTCGTCGCTGTTCTCATCAGGATCCAGGACGACCAAAGCTGAAGGACTGAGTACCTTCACAGACACATTACTGTTTGGTTTTTCTTTTTTCTCTGAATGTTTGATCTGCTACTATGCTATACACAGAATCCTACGTCTAATGGAGCCTGTGGCACTGTAGACATATGAATAGAGATGTATGCTGGCTTTAGTGATTTCTATTAGCCTTTACCTGGTACTGTGTTTGTCTTTTTTAACTCGTTGAACATTCTGCGTTTTGCTTTTGGAGTCCGTATTTTGTGAATAAGAAACTGAACACGACCGTTTTCACACATTAACCTCAGATGTCAGACCTAACGACACCTTTCAGGGCCGTGACGCGCACAAAGGGAAGTCAAACAACTAGCACCAACAAGGTCCGACTGCTGCGTTGTCGGGGTCATGTCGGCGTCGCTTTGGCTCACCAGATGGTTTGCGACTACTTCTAATCGAGGACACGTTTGATGAGAAGTTATAAATTCTACTGGCATTGTCCGGCTCAAAAGCATCTGCCAGGGTTCCGACTAGCACCAGTGCTGAGGAGGGACACGCTGCAAAGACTAGGCCGATGGATGCTCCACAACAGGCCGCAGCTGGCCACCAGTCTGCTTGGTGTATTTGGAGTTTTGATTTTTACATCCCAACACATCTGCCTCTACTCTCACCTGCTCTGTTGTCCACCCAACACTTATTTGGGTCAGGTGAGAAGCAAAGGAGTGTCATAGCTTTTCTAACTAAACAGGAAGAAGTCCAGTTAGCCTGACTCAGCCTCCAGAAAACCACACCTGGATGACTCTGCTCTCGCATATTTTAGCAAACTGAAAATGTTTGCATGATGACCAACCTCTGCTGCAAATGCATATAAAACCAATAATAAAGAATCAATAAATAAAGTGCACATCAGGTCATGTCCAGAAAGTTGGACAACACTGAAAGAGGAAGTGACAGGAGACATTTTACAGTAATTAACAACTAAGCCAAACAAACAAAGAGGGAGAAAAATTTCCTTGTTGAACTTTTGGCAAAGCTGTGGGGTTTTTTTTTTGCCATAGTGGATTACACAAAACACGCAGAAGTATTAAAACATTTCAACTGCTATCGTGCAGACAATCACAATGTAGTGTCTGAATGACAGTGTTGAATTTTATTAAATAAATTGAAAGTCGAAGGGCCTGTACTGCACGGACGTTAGGACTCATTTGTCATTTAGGCCACATTTGCTGCTGGCTATAATAACAGAAGCAGCTAAATGGTTAAAATTGTTAAAACAAATGGATAAACAGCTGAAATGGCCACAAGTGAGGAATAAATGGCTGAAATAAAGCAATTTAGCTAAATTATTAAAATACAGTTAAATTGCCAAATGGATTTGATTAATGGTTAAAATAAATAGATTACAAATAAAAGTGTTCGCCAGATAAAAGTCAAAGGGGGAAATATTAAGAAATGGTTGAGCTACCAGGTAGCTAGTGGTTCAATGGGCGAAAGACATCAACAATTAAATGAATTCATAAAGCACATGAATAAATGGAAATGAATGAAATGTTTAAATAGCAAAATTAAAACAGTGCTGAAACTTCTGTCACGTGGACAATGTTTCTTCAATCAGACTGAAAGGATTGTAATAATTCTAATAATAATAATATTGTAAAGGTATATATATAAAGGTTTTTTGCAGCTTTGGGAAAATTCTGTTCATTTAATAGAAGAAATTGAACCCACATCGTATCCTGTGAGAAAAGTGTGTTTCAGCTGCAAAATCAGTGTCACAAGCGCACTACTCCTGCACTTAAACAAGAGGAGCACGAGGACCTTTACAACTCAGAAAGACGGAAACATCCATAAAGAAAATGAAAGCAAAAAAAAAGAAATAAATCACAAATTGAGGAATGTTTTCACAAAGCTTTGCAGTAGCTCCCCAAAAACTTTTGACAAAATGTGTAACGATTCCGATCGGGCTCTGATTGGGATTATTAGTGGAATAAATTAAAATAAAAGGCAAAATGTCACCGAAACTGTCTTAAAAGAAACTGTCTTTGCTCATATCTGTATTTGTAGTTTATTTCATTGTTTCCTTGTTTAGTCACTTCACATCATGAAGGCCCAGAGAATAGGTCAAGTATGTGTTTGTATGATAGGCAAGGGGAAATAAAATCTCGGTGTCAGTGTTTTGTTTGTAATACGTTATAGAAAACCAAATAGCTTTGTGGCACCTCTTATCATCATACCTAGATGCTTATCAAGACCTACCACCAGAGGGTTTTTCTGACTTAGAAAAACAAACACAGAGTGACACCCGACATTGGCATGAATCCTCGTTTTTCTTGACAGCTTTGCAGTGTCGCTTCCTTGTTTAGGCCATGTGCCTCTGATGAACGGTGTGAGACCCAACCAACCCCAGCCTTTAAATTTCATGCTAAAGAAATTCCGAGACAGAAATTGACGGTACCCTTCAACAAAAAAATAAAGAAGACCCCACAATTTTCTCCGAAACAAATATAAACTGACAAAAGCGATAAAACATGTAGGAAATGAAAATCACACTTTGCTTTCGTTTTGGTTTCAATGGCCTTTGACATGACATCTAATAAGTTTATACTGTTGGTCACTGGTCACAATTTTACAATCACAAGCATTTTAATCAAAAAATAAACAGGTTCCCAATATAAAAACTTGTGAACCCTTCGGAATTAACTGGTTTTCCAATACGCTGTTATACCAATACGTTCCAGTTGTGGCGCTTTTGAAGTTCCCTGGTATATGAAAGGCATCATTTTGACATTACTATTGGACACTCAGGGAGAATACTACAGGAATGACTTTCTATACAAACAAAAACTGCAAAATGGATAGAAAAAAAACAACCTCACGTAACGTTACGTTACAAGATAAATGACATAAAAACTAAACACTACAACCAGTGACAATGGCACACATGTACTTTGTTACACCAGTAACCAAGTACACCACGTCGTGTAATGATCCTCATTGAAGCGCACAGCATCTCGCATATCTGTCTGGTTGTACCACCCACCTCTCTGTCCACCTCCCTATGAGACGTTTTCACTTCATATTCTACAGCATTGCAATAGGCATCAACGTTTGAAGCGTTGGGGTTTCCAATGATCTACACGGAACCCTCCAAGCATCAATCACCAACACAAATGGGTTCCTTAAGTGACAAGGTATGTTGCCCAAATGGACTGGACGAAGCGACGCTTTAATGCAATCTGAGCTTCACCTACCGTAAGGCTGAATATAGACGAACACAGGGTGCTAATAAGGCTAATCGATTCCAAACCTGAAAAACTGAAAAAAAGTCAATACACATTCACACTGTTGGTGGGAAAGGAGGTGACCACTTGGTCAAAGGTGAGAAAAATTAAACAATTAAATAAATTGATTAATAAACATAAACCATTAACATAATAAAAATGTATTGATCGCAGCAGGTCTTAGTTTTAGACAAGTTCAACCTCAGACAAACAGCATATAACCTTTGTGACTGTACCGTTCTTTAAGAAAAATGACAAAAATGAAGTCAAAAAGAAAAAAACAAGCAAACATCTGGGCTCTACTAACTCCCCTTGTGTTCGGTAGCTTGACTACATTTTTAGAAGCAGTCACTTTAAATGATTGCTTCCTGTACAGATGTGTCAGTGTCTCACATCGTGGAAGAATTTTGGCCCATTTGGCCCAATAACTACAGATTGACATTTGCCTTTATATTCTGGTACAGAGGAGTTCATGGCCAACTCAATGCCCATGAGATTTCCAGGTCCTGTGGCCGCAGGACAAACCCAAATCATCATCCTCCACCACCATACTTGACAGTGGGAATGAGGTGTTTCTGGACAATGGCCGAGAAGTCGTGTGGTTTGTTCAGATGCAGTTTTGTGACCATCAGTTGTGCTTACATAGACAGTAGTGGCTTCCAATAAAACTGTACGTGATCAGTCTACTCGCCCGTAGGCACTGAGATGGAGCTCTTGGGTTTTTTTGTATTTCTCTGAGCATTGAATGGTCAGACCTTGGGATAAATGCACGGGCACATCCTATTCCTGGAAAGATAAACAACAATTTTGAATGTTTTACACTTTTCCAGTTTGAAATGGTTTTAACTCTCTAAGCCCATTGCTTATGTCTTTCCCTTTCTGCATTGTGTTCACACATACCTGAACCTTCTGCATTTATACATGTCTGCAGACCTGCTGTTGATTGAGTTAATCAAGGGCAGATGATTAGCAGCACATTTCCTTTTTCCTTTTTGGCTTTATTTTTGTTGGAAAAAGTTTTATGTTGTTGTTCGTCTGAGGTTGTATTTGCTATAATTAGATAATTTTTATCCGGTTTTCACACACACACACAAACAAACCATAACATTAAAAGACACACCTGAATAACCTGAATAACCCAGACCAGCAAACTACCATAATATTAAAAAAAAGTAAAAAATGGCCAAACATGTAAACAGCTGTAACAATGCTTAAAGAAGCACCAGGTAATTACAAATAGTTCACGTATGTTTTCTTTCCACCTTAAAAAAATAAAATAAAATCCTCTCCCAGTTTCCTCTTTGCCAGCAGGACACGCGTCTACAACTGTTGACAGACCTGTGAGCCTAAGGCAAACTGGGCGGCCTGATCCTGCCATTATAAGACGAGTTTGATGACATTGCTACTCTGCTGCTACTCTAATTGTTAGATGCCTAAACACCTTTGTAAGTGTACAAATAACTTGCTGAAACCTTCAATTGTTTTTTTAATTGAAGCTGTATCTTGCCACTGATATACACATATATAAACTTCTATACAGTACAATAGAATACAATACAAATTCCTAATTAAGTGACACTTGCTGTTGGATCAATAGAACAGTTTAAACGTATAAGGCAAAGGCATCCGATAGTGAAAATGTTTTACAATAAACCGTTGATAAAGGAGCTAAAAGATTCTAACTGATAAGGACTAAAATATCCAAAGATAGCAGACGGTAAAAGATCAAGATCGAAGCCTCCATTGTCATTGGTACGCCCACATGGTAGTACAAACAATGAAATGAGGTTAGCAGCTCTTGAGATTTTGAGACACAGAAACAAGTGTAAAAAAGTTGAAAGTGTTTTGCCAAAAATGATCACTAAAACTAAACCAATTATAAAAACTGTGCCTCCTTCATGAGTAAATCCAAACTGAGCTCAACACTGACATAGCAGTTGCATGGATACATTATTACATATTGTATTAACATTATATTATCAGTACTGTTAAGTAATGTCCTGTTTTGAGGCCTAATGATTAAGTTTGTGGATAATTTACCCGATAATCGCTAATAGTCTCCATCAAGGCAAACTAAATAAAGGCAAAATGTCACAGAAACTATCTAAAACATCTATTGATACTCATTTAAAAGGGTCCCCATCAAATCTGAAAGGACCAGATGTTATGAACCCTTTCGAGAGCCTGAGCCTCCAGCCTGGAATCCACTGGTATTTTGACTGTATGTCAAACCTGTCAAAGTTTCCATTCTCAAAGTGAAATCAGAGAGATAACATCAAATCCATTTACAAAGTGGAGTTTTGTTCTGTAACTGATACCTGATAGTTATGACCCGACATTTCTTTGAGATTTACTTCCTTGTAGTGTGGATTGTTTATGTGACTCACTCAACGCATGCCATAAACTGTTGTTTCACTTTTGATAAGTAGCAGCTTCTGAACAAACAGACAATCAAGTGAAACTCTTCTGTTTTGTGGCTTAACTCTTTTATGAGTCTACAATGACAGATCACGGAACCCCTCAGGGACCCTCTGTCCTGCTTGCGTTCCAAACCATCTTCACCCAGCAAGTGTCCAACCCACTGCTGATTACGTGGATCAGGTTTCTTCAGTCAGTCGGAAGTTACTGTACTATCTCCGATTGTAGGAGGTGGTGGGAGAAGACAAAGCAAACTGGTATCTACCTACTTGTGATTGTGATGGACTAGCAGACACGCCTGTATCCGTTGTTATTCCTGTAGCTAGCAGCATTACATCAACTTCCTGCTATTTCTCTTCTTTTTATCTAGTTGATGTCACTGCCTGATCTAGCATCACCAGCGTGGCTCATGACTAAATGTTAATTAATTTGGGACAAACTCATGAAAGTGGAACAAATTTGAATAAGCTCGGCACAGATATTATTTATCAAACAAAAGCTTGTGAACCGCTTGTTCATGCAGGTCACGCAAGGCCTTGAATACTACAATGCGTAGTGAACACAATTGTAAATATGCAGCTTTTTTCTTAACTGATGAAAAATTAAAGGTGTCAGTGCACAGATGTTATATTCGGTTTTCATATCTTTTGTGAGTTAAGAGATAAAACACACGGGTTTAAGGTATTAAGCTTCAGGGCTGACCCATCCTATAACCAACAATTGGTGATCCTTTAACCTTTAGCCAACAATTATTTTTCTACACAACTAAACTGCAATTGCAGTGTTTTTTTGAAGGGAATATAATTGCTATGGATGTAATGTTCCTTGGTTCCTTGAACTTTGAGGATCACTATGGCAGCACTTTAAAGCTCGTTAGTTAGGTATTATAGGGGTAATATAAAGGTAATAACATGGTAATTAGGTAACATATTTTCGGAATAACTTGGTAATGTGAGATCAGTGTATTTTGGGATTTAAAATAATCAATTACATGGTAATTACCAATTAATAACTGGATATAAGCAACGGATGTATTTAGGTAATAGGAGGCTAAAGTCACATATGTAATAATTAGGAAACCAAATTCAAAGAGCTGATTTCTTGGAACCACTCATGGTACTTACTGTGTAATAACGTAGATGAGAGCTGTAAAATGTCCTTATTCCTTGGTAATTTAGTCATAAAGCTAATAAGAAAAACGTGACAGCTCATCAGGAGTGAAGTCATCCCAGGCCACAGTTGCAGTACAGGTCAGAAACCACGCCCCCTCCATGTTTTACCTTTTTAGGTAGATATTATGATGCAGATTCAAGTCGCCTTTTTTGAGGTGGGGGTGGGAGGCGGTTGTTTTTGATAAGCACCACTGACTGCAGTATCAGGTCAGTGTACAATGTTTATAAAATTGATTAGCTAATGAATTAGCTTTTTATTCACATCAATTTCCTTTCAATCAATCAAAGCAGTCGACGTGCAGAACATGTTCCGCTGTGGCGACCCCTGAAGGGACAAGCCAAAAGCCCCCATTTTGCTCTTTGATCTGCACATATAACGGGGGACAGATTTTTCGACTGTGGCCTCACATTACCTGGATACAGATATTGCTTATACTAAGGTACTACCAACTAATTATTTCTAATTACTATAGTAATTAGATATAGTAGTTCAGTATTATTTAACAATAACAAATTACCAATGTTTAATCACGTGCTTGTTATTACCTCAATATTGCCAGTGTTACGCTGATATTACTGAGCCGTGCAGTACAACACACCCAGTTTTGTGACTTGCTCTTTACCTTAACTGTCAACTGATTCCAATTAGATTAACATTTTGTAGTTGGAACGACATTAAATGAAAGGAGATGATATGTGACACTCCCCCGATCACACCTCAGTTTTTCTTGAGAATGAGTGCGTATGTAGTTTTTTTTTCCTTGGTTGGGAGCAGCAGGGTGACACACAAATTTGGCATGACTACAGGTTTTGCCTGAATTGAACTAACATGCTGCTGTTTCACAAAAAAGTAGTTATTTTAAAATCAGAGCGAGCAGAAACTTTAACACATGTTTATGGTCTAATGAAAATGTTTTAATTGTTGGACTGCTGCCCTACATTTACAGATGTTTTTATGGGTTTTAAACGTACGTTTTAATCACATGGCAGATGATCCTCTTAAACACACACAGGACCAACATGGTGTTCAGTGTCTTGCTCAAGGACACTTTGACATGTGGACTGGAGAAGCTGGAGATTGACCCGTTGACCCAGCAGTTGGTGGACAACCTGCTTTACATCATAAACCTGCTGACCCACAGTTGGGTCAGCAGGGGATTGATTATCGTCCACATTGCAGCAAACATTGGATCTAAAGACTAATTCAGACATAAACACGCAAAAACCACTGAAGACCTAAGGGGAGAAGAAAGGAAACAAGCATATGTTCACTTTTTGGTCCCTTTGATAATGTTAGGGTCAAATTGACCTGCGACAATTTTGGGGTTTTGACAGAATTACAGAAATAAAGAAATACATAAAAACCGTAACATACACTGTCTTAATCTCAACCACAGACACTGTAATTAGCATTTATAATTAATATTTGCAATCACTAAATCACATTTAACAACCAAAGCAATGTAAATCATTTTTGGGATAGTTACAATTTTTCTAACAAAATAAAATATAATAAAGACTTTGATGACATAATTCTAGGACAAAATGAAATGGAACAATTCAATGGAAGTTATTAAAGTTATTTCTTATTTTGAACTAATATATATCAAATATATAATATTATAAAATAATGATATAGTGATATGGTGTATATATAAATAGTGACTATATGGAGGTCACTCATTGTAAAAAAGGTTTTATCCTCAAATTCCCTCTCATATCCAAAATTTGTTTCTATGTCATCCTCATATTCTAAGACATCCTCTTCTTCCCATCCACTGCCTGTCTCGCTGTCCGCAAAATGTATCTCTAAGGCCCTGTGACCAGTGCACCCATTGCTCACGCTGCATTAGGTTTTTGATGAGTGAAAACTGTTCGTCTGCTGTGTATTGTGCATAACACACTTCATACAACACTCACACACTCACTTTCACTCGTCCACACACCGGTTTCATTCCATTGCCTGCGCCCTGTCTTAAGCAAACTAAATTGAAAACTGAAACCTTTGCCTGCGTGAACTCTGAGCCAAGTCTGCAACAAAGAAACAAATTAATCACATTTTCACAAACGTGCAGCATTTAACGGGTCAGTGTTACCAATTGAGGCTAATGTGTAGCAAGAATTTCTGTGTGATGTGTGACTCCTGATAATTACATGAAGTAACAAAATGAAGCAAAACTGGACATTGATGTGGTTCATGAATCAGTGTGTTAACTCAGAAAGGAGGGGAGCTGGAGGTTGCATTTGTATTGACTGTGTCACTGAGAGACGATAAAAGCAAGTAATCACATCTGCAATCATTGGTATGAATTTTCTACTAATAGGCAAAGTTCCACCCTTTACCCTGAGACTAATCGCTGTAGTGTTTACATGTTGTAGCACTCTATGCTGCTTTGCGGTGCATAAATAAAGGAACTGTACTGCCTCTGCTTTACCCTTTAACAAGGTTCTCAAGTGGTGAAAGTCCAGAAATGAACAATGAAAATGACAAACCCAGCCTCCAAAGGTGTTACCCTCATAACATGTCAAAATAAGAGCCTGTAAAAAAAAAAACAGGGTTGTAAAAATATTAAGCATGCAAACATATATTCTCATGTTATTGTGAGCCTGAATGAAACATTTCTAACCAATTCCAACAACATAATGCACAATGTAAAGACACGTCTTTGTTATTGTTATATTGTCACCAACTTATAACTTCACAAGCTCGCTTTCTATGACTTTAGTTTAGGGTGTAAATGTACATTAATGCTTCTAAACTTCCCTCTGATTTCCCTAGATTAAAAAATATATCTCTGCTTCTAGCTGAAAAACTCCTCCATCATTAGAAGTTTAGGTGACCTCGAGGAGCTCTGACCTTGATTACAAACTCCACAGTATGAGGAGCAAGATGACATGATCTGAACTGAAGGTTCCTCCAAGTGATGTCATCCCGAGTGTCATCCGGAGGCATTTTTCTGCTGGAAGCAATTAATCAGTTAAGTCAGAGGGACATTTAATGACATTAATTTACATGTACTCCCCAAAGTGGAACCAAAAGAAGCAAGTTAAATATCAGTGAAGGTGTCTTCACTTTAAGCTGCACACATGCACATGTAGCAGGTGTGAACACGTGAATAAAAAACGGCAGTTGTGGTTAACGAAAAACGTGTCTAAGTGCATAGATGCAAACCAATGTGACCTGACTGCTCATGTAGGAGAAGGCTGAGGAGGTGGAGGGAGCTGCATTACTGGATAGCAGAAAGAGGTGTGTGAGCATCAGCGCGGTATGTTTGACGGAATGACAGCTAAATGTTGAAGCTGTATGTGGGCCATTCATAGCCAGGGGGATGTGTTGGCTCCACTTCCTTGTATTTGTCCTTGCTCTTCTCCATTACACATATGTATTGTGGCTCATTTCAATGTCCACATGCTTGTAAATGTAAATAATAGACAATGAGTAAGAAATTGCATGCGACACTCCCATGATCACACCTCGGTACTTCTCTAGAATGAGGGAGTATGTGGACAGCCGCAGTGTGACGCACAACAAAGGCACGACTGCCGGTTTCACATGCGGCTGTTTCACCAAAAAAAGGAATTATTTTTTATTGTCATTATAAATCAATGAAACTACTCCAAATAAAAAAAGACTATTTCGTATTCGATAAAAGTGCTAAATAATAATGTGACATTCACTTAATTATTGTGAAATTGCATCTGAATGATTGGACACTGTGATCAGCTTTACTTTAAAGGAAAACATAGCGTAATTGTATTTTTATCAAACACTAAAACCAACAATAAATCTTCTCCATTCATGCTGGATTTCTGCTCATTTGAACATCTCATCTCTGTGTTTATACATCACCACTCCCACCACTCCAACTTTGTCTGTCTCCCCCTCCCTGTCCCTTTCTGCAGGTGTCCCCCGGCTTTGGAGCTGTGTTCATTCCAGCGTGCAGCTACTGGTCCTACCAACCTGCCCGTTGTTTTGTTGTTGCTCTTTTCTTTTCTCTCTCCACTTTCCACTCACCCCAACCGGTCAAGAAAGACCACCCTGAGCCTGGTTCTGCTGGAGGCTTCTTCCGTTAAAGGGAGTTTTTCCTCTCCACTGTTGCCCAGAGCTTGTTCAAGGGGGAATTGCTGGGTTTTCTCTATAAATATGTTTGGTCTATGTGATGTGTTATTAATGGGTTCAAGGTGCAAATAATGTTGAATTGAATTGAACTGAATTAAACATCGTCTGTGCAAAGTTTGCTGACAAAATTACTTAAGATATCCTTTAAATAGTTCCCATTTCACAGTTGAGGTGGGCTACAGGTGCACTAAAACCTTAATCTTTACCTGTGGAGCAAACATGGATTCAAAATTCTGTAGAATAAAAGACACAATTGTTACCCTGGTTAGTTTACGCTGCAGCTGCAGTACATTTATAAATAAATATGTGGCTACTGATGGTTAAATACAGTCATTTTTAATATGAACATGGCAACTAAAGTCTTCTCTTTAAATGGCTCATAAATCAATACAGTAAAGAATTCAGAAAACATACAGTATGTTGCTGAAATACGAGAAGGCTGTGGAGGTGTAGAGACTTACATTTTTGAATAAATGCCAAATGTTTATGAGCTACCTAGTGTATTGGCAGAAATAGGTCATAAATAATGAATGATGACAGCTCACGTGAGTGGACTGCGTGTTCGAGAAACGTGTCTCCATTGCTCCATATTTACACAGAAAGTGAATTAGAATACAACATGTGCGGGTTTGTAGTCTTTCATTCTCTCTGTGAACTAAAGGGTTTTTTATTTCGCCCAAATTGCACAGCGCCACTGTTCCACATGCAATCGCTCATGTCCCTAACCCAAAAAAATTTAAACGCGCTTAAAAGCAAAATAAAATAGTGTGAATGCGTTTTATTTTTCATGGGTTTGTGACCTTCTGGTCACTCTGCTGTGCTCTTTGAAGCTACTGCAGGCTTTCAGTTTAATTAGTGACATTTTTGTGTCAAATAATACAATAAAAGAATAGAGAGTCTTTTGTTCTGCAGGAGGATTTGCCACTTTGAGATGATTTTATTTTAAGGTTTTATTTTTCATTATAACACTGTTTTGGTGGGCGGTCACATATAATTTGTGATAAAAATTGACAAACAGTGATTAACAAGCATGGATGCAAACTCAAGTGGCCTGATTGCTCATGTAGGAGGAGGCTGAGGAGGTGGAGATTGTTGCATTACTGGAAAACAGCTGTATGTTGGCAACTTTTTGTGAGTTAAAGGTCATACATAGCCAGGGGGATGTGTGGAACATGTGTTAACGAAACGTGTCGGCTTCGAAACTGCAGAGCTCCACCAACAACATTCAGACAAGAAAAACTGGGAATTCACATCCTTCTTCCTGTTCGCCCTGTGTGTGTGTGTGTGTGTGTGTGTGTGTGTCTCTGAATAACCTACTATTGAAATTTTTAAGAGATAAAACAAGTAAAAAAGTTCTTCACATTCCTCTGTGATTTCAGATACTGAGACTGTGTCTCTACGACAGGACCAATACACACAGTCGGCTACAGTCAGCTGATGTCTGGCTGAAGTAAACATGAGATCTTCACATTTGAGGAGCAAATGTTTGTAACGGCAAGGTTGAGGAAATGACGTTCCTACAGGACCTGGCTATCAAATGTCTTTCTGTTGAAGTTATTAAAAACCGTAGGGTCGCTCTAAACAAATGAACCCCCAAGGGCAAATCATTGAACTTCAAGATAACTACAGTAACTAAGTATCTCCAGTGCTTTTTCATAACATGTTGTTATGTTACAGCCTTATTTCAAAATGCATTAAATGTATTATTTTCCTCAAACAATAAAAAAAAAAAACAGTACATAATTATCACTGCCGTTGCTTGATACTTTGTTGAAGCACCTTTAGCACAGCCTCAAGTCTTTGAGTATGGTGCTACTTGCTTGATGCACCTATTTTGGGCCAGTTTCTCTCATTCTTCTCTGCAGTAGCTCTCAAGCTCTTTCAGGTTGGATGGGAGCGTCGGTGCACAGCCATTTTCAGATCTCTCCAGATGTTCAGTCGGGTTCAAGTCCTGGCCGTGCTCAGGCTGTGCCACTCAAGGACATGCACAGAGTTGTCCCATAGCCACTTTGTCTGTTGGATGAACTCACCCCAGTTTATCTTGACTAAAGGATGTGCATTGCTGTGATATTTTCCCTGAAAAACATCCCCACAGGGTCTTTGTCACAGGTGGTGACACGGGACACGGACCACAGAGCTCAATCTTTGTTTCATCAGATAATAAACTTTAGTTTCTCATGGTCTGAGAGTCCTTCAGGCAGGCTGTCATGGGCCTTTACTGAGGAGGGGTTTCCGTCTGGCCACTCTACCACATGCTGATTGGTAGAGTGCTGCAGAGATGGTTGTTCTTCTGGAAGGTTCTCCTCTCTCCACAGAGAAACGCTGTAGCTCTTTCAGAGTGACCATCAGGTTCTTGGTCACCTCCCTAACTAAATGGTAAATGGTAAATGTTCTGCACTTATATAGCACTTTTCTACCTATTGGCACTCAAAGCGCTTTACACTGCTTCTTATTCACCCATCCACACTCACAATCACACACATACACAGATGGGGGAGCTGCTATGCAGCTGGCCAACACTCACCGGGAGCAACTAAGTTGGGGTTCAGTGTCTTGCTCACGGACACTTCGACATGTGACCGGAGGAGCTGGAGATTGAACCACCAACTGCGAGATTGGTGGACAACCGCTCTACCTTCCTGCGCCACTAAGGCCCTTCTCTCTCGATCGCACCAGGAGTCCTGGTGGTTCTAAACTTCTTCCATTTACAGATGATGGAGGCCACTGTGCTCATTGGGACCTTCAATGCTGCAGACATTTTTCTGTACCCTTCCCCCGATCTGTGCCTCGATACAATCTGACGTCTACAGACAATTCCTTGGACTTCACAGCTTGATTTGTGCTCTGACGTGCATTGTTAACTGTGGGACCTTATATAGACAGGTGCATGCTTTTTCAAATCATGTCCAATCAACTGAATATCCTACAGGTGGACTCCAATCAAGTTGTAGAAACATCTGGATGAACAGTGGAAACAGGATGCACCAGAGCTCAATTGTCCCCAAAAAGTTAAGCACTGGGAATACTTTCTGGATGCACTGTGTAAAGGCAGGCTTACTTGTGTCCGGGGGCCCAAAAATTTTCCACTCCAGAGATTGTTGTTTGACAAACACATCTATTGATTTCCCTGTTCCAAATGGGCGGCTAACAAGCTAATTCGGCTAAATCAAAATAATTCCACTGAACAAGCAGAGCTGGAGGTAGCAGAGCTTAAGATGTTGAGGTTCTCTTTGGGAGTGACGAGGATGGACAGGATCAGGAATGAGGACATCAGAGATAAAGTCAGAGAGGCCAGATTGAGGTGGTTTGGACATGTTCAGAGGAGAAACTGTGAATATATATCAGTAGAAGGATGCTGAGGTTGGAGCTGCCAGGCAGGAGGTCTAGAGGAAGACCAAAGAGGAGATTTATGGATGTAGTGAGAGAGGACATGAAGTTAGTTAGTGTGAGTGAAGAGGATGCAGAGCATAGAGTTAGATGGAGGCACATGATTCACTGTGGAGACTCCTGAAAGGAAACAGCCCAAAGGAAAAGAAGAAGAAGAATAAATTCCATAGAGCACATAAAGAAGCCTTGTACCTCCACAGCTACACACAGCTACTACTACCTTGTAGTCCACGTCCGTCCATCAGCTCCAATAGCTGTAAACAAACATAAGTTTCTTGACAACTGGTTAAACAAACTTCCAAACTTCATGAACATGCCCTCCATACTTTTTCTGTTGCACTCCCAAATCACACAGGCCCTGTTGCCCATAATTCATCTGTATGTGTGGCACATTTTAACGCCAACATACTTTTTACAGTTGAACATCATAAATCAACCAATGCCTCATTGTTGAGCTACAGTGAGGGAATCTGATTGACTTACAAAGTAATTAATGGGCTGGACTGAAAGAATGCTCATGTGACTACCACAAAAGCAAATGCAATAAAGATGTCAAAATAATTAGAGAGATTCTGCATGACATGTGGGGCAAATGCAAAGTGGAAATCCATAAAACGCGTGAAGCCACTTTGTAGTTTAAAAATTCACTTTTAACTTAACCTTAGCAAAGACGATAATGAAAATTAACATGATAAACACTAAAACCTGTATATTGTCCCAGTGAGTCAGCATGACTTTAATCATTCCACAATGAATCACAACAGCTTAAGTATCTTTTATGCTTGATTCAAGGTAAAATCCCTGTAAGCTGGATTTCCTCATTACTGCTCAGCCACAAAACCACAAAACATATTTGAGTTAATGAGGTTTTTAAAAAATGTAGCTGAAAACGTCTCGTGCATCACCACCATCACCACAACAAGTGCACAGTGTTTGCATGTTGGTTTGCTGGTTGGGTTTTGCGTTAGTACAGCTCTGCTTTGACTTGGAGTCTCTGCTGCAGCTGTGGCTCGGGGGAAGCTTGAGACGTTTGCCCACCCACTGTAGGGACTGAGGTTCGATTTCCAGCTCTTCCAGCCTGCTAAGTGCCAATGTGTCCTCGTGCCAGTGTGACACTGAAACTCCAGTTACTCCTGTTTGTGCGTCACTTTGGCTATGAAAACTGCCTCTTAAGAGTAAGACTCCTCTGCCCAGTCCACCCTCTGTCTGCTCTGAAACCGCTCCACCACCCTCTGCACAACCTTTCGGGTGTCATAGTTATCAAATTAAATAAAAAAAAAAAGATCTTATGGAGGAAGTTGGACACTCCGCACCGTCTGCAGCTGCACAGCGACATGTGATACACTGTGTGCAGAAGTGGTAGAAGTACACAAATTCAACACTACAAGTATTGGTTTAAAAGGATTCTCCACAAGTGCTACTTCAAATCTTCTATTCAAGTAAAAGTACTAAGCAGATGTTTTATTTACAGTACAAAAGTACTCCACTAAGAAAACAATACTGATTTTGGGAATACATGTACAGTAGTTAAGATGAGGGGCGGCTGTAGCTCAGTTGGTAAGGCAGTCGTCTTGAAGTGTCTCTAGGCAAGACACTGAACCACTAACAGCCCATCCCCAGCTGTGCAGTGCCGGTCAAAGCCTGGTAGAAATTGGGGAGAGTTGCGTCAGGAAGGGCATCCGGCGCAAAAACTGTGTCAAATCAACATGCGGACAATGATCCGCTGTGGCGACGCTGAACTCACGGGATAAAAGGGACAAAAAAAATACGATACAAAATGTACAGTACTTAAGAAGAAAGTAAAGGGCGAAGGTCACTGTTGGTAAAGGTGGAGCTGGGTTTAACCCATACTGGCTCAAGAATGGAGGATCACAGTTTTTATTGAATGTCTACAACACTTGACCGCTACATTGAGAAACAGGCGGAGACACGTGCGACTGCTTCATTTATTAAAAGCCCCTCTGGATGCTACAAATCACCTCAGTACTCACAGTACTCAGATTGGTCTCTGTCCGATTTCTGCTACAGCCTTAGTTGTTGAAATTGGAAACCTTTACCATTGGGTTTCCTTTATCAGAATTCAGGCTCAATCAGGTTTACACAACTGAAATAGATACTAGATTATACAACACTTCAGGAACCGAGCCATTTTTTTCTTTTTGTAAAATGATTCAGCAACCTTTATCAGTTCCTTTTATTTTTATATAAATACATTCCAAAGTAAATGTTGCTGTAGCTTTTTGCCTTTTTCCGTGAGAAAAGAGCAAAAGGAAATAAATTATGAAACTTTGGTGGCGTATGAATATGTGAAGCTAGTTATTAGTTTGTTGTCCTGGTGAAAATAGTTTTTGCAACTGTTAATTATGAACAACAAAGGACAAGGCATCAAACAATACAACACACCCATGATGAACTGCGTACGTGAAGTGACTACTTCTTCTTTGAAAAGCACAGCATGTACTGCAAACTGGAGGGTACGACTGGAATCTGTGCACAGGTAGTTCCATGCACTGCGTTGTACATAGTCACGAAGAAGTTGTGAAACATGACTGAGACTCTATTGGTTACTGAATAGATTTGATAGGGGGATACTAAGTGAATGAGATGATGGGAGGCTTTTGTCTGAGCGTTATTTGAGAAACAGACTAGAAAAGTGCGAATCAAATTGAATTCAATTCAACTTTATTTATATAGCGCCCATTCCCAACAAAGTCATCTCAAGGCACTTTACTGAATAAAGTCACAATTATAAAGATGTATAGAGAGAACCCAACAATTCCCCCTTGAGCAAGCCCCAGGTAATGGTGGAGAGGAAAAACTCCCTTTAGGAGTCGGCGGCCATCTGCCTCGACTGGTTGGGGTGAGTGGGAGGTGGAGAGAGAAAAGAAAAGAGAAAAAAGCAACAGATATTTCTCTTTTCAGAGAAATATCTACCAACGTGTTATCATAGAAACAACTGATCCACAAAATTGAGATGAAACAACAACAAAACAAAACAAAAGAAAACTATAATTACGCCTCACCTGCTAATTTGAGAATGCGTCATCACATTCATTTAGGAAGTTCTAAGTTAGCAGTCTACTCAGGGACTGGTTGTTGAATTTGTATAATTGCTGTACACAGACGTCACTTGCGTTGGTTATTAATTATTTCTCCTATTAATAGAAATAAGCTAAGCTTATTTCTTAAACATTTAAAGTTCGTTTTTAAAAAACAAGTGTGTGTGTTGTCTCTGCAGTGAAGTTTTTCCACTCTTAAGCCATAAGTCATGCACTATATTGCCAAAAGTATTCGCTCACCTGCCTTTAGACCCATATGAACTTTAGTGACATCCCATTCTTAATCCATAGGAGTTAATATGACGTCGGCCCACCCTTTGCAGCTAAGACAGCTTCAACTCTTCTGCGAAGGCTTTCCACGAGGTTTAGGAGTGTGTTTATGAAATACATAATACACAGTGCTCACAGTCTCTAATTCATCCCAAAGGTGTTCTATTGGGTTGAGGTCAGGACTCTGTGCAGGCCAGTCAAGTTCTTCCGCATCAAACTCACTCATTCCATGTCTTTAGGGACTTTGCTTTGTGCACCTGAATTCATTCATTTGGCTGGGTGAGCGAATACTTTTGGCAAAATAGATTAAAAACATTTTTAAAAACTCACAGAAACTAAACGTCTGGGAAAGTTTTACAGACATGTTTTGTATTGAATTGTTTGCGACTTGCCATTTACATTGCTGTTATATTCCTCTCAAAAAGAGCATTTCAGTGAAGTGGCATTGTTTTATTTTTATCTCAAATGGACGTTCTTTTATGAGTCAGTCTTCTTTTAAAATATTTCTCGTTGAATTATTTCCTCAAGTATGTTTTTATTCCTGGACTTTAGCAGGCAGATCGATCTGCTTTGATCTCTCTGTGTTGTTATATTTATTTTTCCGTCTTCCAGTAAATGTCTTATTTTTTAGTCTTCAGCATCTAGTTTCTGTTTAGAATAATTTTGCATTCAGCCGTTGTTTGCACACTGTCAGTGTTTAAAGACTTCAGACAGCAGCGCTGTTTTCAATCGGTGTGCAAGTGGAGCAGCTGTAATGGTCACAAGGGCTGAAACTGTAAAGTTGAAAATGCTGTCATAAGATGCAGATTATGATTATGATGCAGAGCACTTCATTACAAACCATGGGTCCATTCTACCTCAACTGTACACTCTGTTTTTGGACAGGCTAGAAAACAATGTGCAGCCCATACAAATGTTACACGCGGGTTTCTCACTGAGTTAGAATTGAACTCTACAATGATACTGAGAGCTTCGTCCTGACACAGATTTTTGGAATTTCAGAAGTTTAAAGTATTTCATGTCCGTCTCTTCCGGCTGTGTGTTTACATTTGACAAAAAAACAGTAGCAGGAAGCAGCTTGGTTGCTGGTTTGCTCTAAGAAGAGACTTCATAGTTTTTGGAGATGACTCACTCAGTGTTCCAGTCTGCTGCTAAAACAAACTTCCATAGAAAACATTCATAAAAGGGTAGGTACTTCACTAAATACCACTTTAAATTGTTTACTCAGGTTAGTGTCTCTACAAGACTGAAGTTCTGTTCTTCACAACCAGGCCTTTAATACAACACAGCATCACAATAAAGAGATGATCTTTAGAGATGTCCTCGCAAAGTCTGCAGGAAATCTGGGGCTCATGGTCGACGAGCAACTGAGCTTTACTGACCACATCTCCTCCATCTCTCGGTCCGCAGATCTGCCCCCCACAAGCTTCCTGAATATGCATCAAACCATTCTTCAGGCCCTACATTGCCCTGTTGACAGAGCTACCAGAAGCACAATCAAACCTGATCATTTGCACATACATTTATAGGCATTCCATTTTTTATAATACAGACTAGGATTACTTATTTGCAAATGTTGGGCAGCACGATGGTGGAGTGGTTATCGGTGCCACCTCCCACCTTGAAGGTCCCCGGTTACGCTCCCTTTTCTTAACGCTATTTGTTGTTTCCGTTGTCAAATCAGTTGCTGGATTTCATGTTAAAAAAACTATAATTTCTTTCATTTTATTCTTCGAGAACTAGTTTTCTGCTCAATGCAAAGAAGCTCAGTGGCCTCAAGCTGTTATTCAGCTGTTTTTTTGAAAAACCGATTCATTCAAATTCATCAAGTTGTTCTTTTTTAGATTGTTTGATACTGTCTTTTGTGGCCAAGGGCTGGTTCTTGCTCTGATGTTTTTAAAAGTACAGACCCCCCACAGTCTTTTTTTGTTTTTAAGGTTGATTGATTTATTCTTTTACGGTAATGCAACGTGCATCTGTGTGAGAAAGGTGATTTTTAAATAAACATGCAATACTTCCTTCTTGTTGCTGTGATGTTATCACACAACTTTAAAGTTTTGTCTTGTTACAGTGCTGCTCAGCATTATGTGCAGCACTTGATGCTTGTCAGAGGTAGATATGGAAAGAAATACTTCTCTTTCCTCATTGTTTTTTTACCAAACTTACTCAGGTGAGCTCACGTCTGGTAAACATGATGAAAATCTCCTGTTGTGAACACGGAGGGAAACACTGTAAATAACCAAAAACTGGTAGGTTTGGTCTGCTGTTGATTAAATGTTTTGCACTGGTTGTTATCATAAAAAAGCCTGTTCATATCTCTGCGGGAACTCCTTCATAGCTGGGGGTGAGGATCCGACTTCTCTCGGCGGTTGCTGAGCAGCACATCAACAACAAAGACACCCACAGTTGTTTTATTTTTTTGACTCATCTAAATCATGTCGGGCAGTCATGGGTTGAGGATCTGTGGCGGGACACTACAAAAGCTCCTTCCCTTAGGCTGAGGTTCTGTGAAGAAAGGTCAATAACTGAGTGAGGTTGGCAGGGTCTACATTTCTTTCCAAGAGATTAACTTAAACACTACAAGTATTGGTTTAAAAGGATTCTCCACAAGTGCCACTTCAAATCTATTCAAGTAAAAGTACTAAGCAGATATTTTGTTTACAGTACAAAAGTACTCCACTAAAAAACAATTGGGATTTTGGTAATACATGTACAGTAGTTAAGAAGAAAGTAAAGGGCGAAGGTCACTGTTGGTAAAGGTGGAGCTGGGTTGAACCCATACTGGCTCAAGAATGGAGGATTACAGTTTTTATTCTGCTGCAGCCTTAGTTGTTGAAATTGGAAACCTGGTTTCCTTTAACAGAATTCAAACTGAATCAGGTTTTTCACAACGGAAATAAAAAACTAGATTACACAACACTTCAGGAACAAAGCCATTTTTTTCTTTGAGGATCTGTGGTGGGACACTACAGAAGCTCCTTCACTTAGGCTGAGGTTCTGGGAAGGCCAATAACTGAGTGAGGTTGGCAGGGTCTACATTGCTTTCCAAGAGATTAACGTAAAGATTAAATTGCATGCAACCCCATCACTACACCCCCACCCATGTGTGTGTACAGGTGGTCCACCCTAAATTCTTACTAAATGAAGGCAAGCAGCTTCAAGTGGTTGGTTGGCCACATGTTCAACTTACAATGGTCAAGTCTCAGAAAGTCTAACTGTCTGAAGTCTGTCAGATCTAATAGAAAGACAAACAGAGGGAACATCTCCAGGGGATTAACTACAGCCAAACGTCTATTCACAAAATATATGCAAAGAAAGGCACCAATTTGTAGATGCAATAGAAGAAAGCAGCAGCAGCAGAGATGGAGTCACTCATGGCTTCATTCTAGTGCCTTTGTTGATGTTAGAAAGCAGCTGCTGACAGTTTCATTACTTAATGTGAAATAGAAGTTCCCGGAATAAAAAAAAGAAAAAAAAAACCCCACATGTGAACTTTGCCACCAAGAAAAATAAAAAATAAATCTGATGAGGAAAAAACAACACAGACACTCCTATGGAAACCTGTTGGGCATCAAAGCTCATAAGTTCCACTCCCTTTCATTGTAATTACCACCTGCATAAAATAAAAATAGTGTGACAAAAAGCTTTTTTTGGGAGATCACATGGACAGTTGTGTGAGAAAGAGTCCCCTCCAGCCTCTTGATTTCTCTAGGTATCTCACACTAAATTGTTTCTAAACTATTACCATAAAACAAATTCAGGCCAAGTAAAAAACAAAATACAGTTTCGAAATGATATTTTTCAGCCTTTTCAGCTCTGTGTCAAATTGTTCTTTGAGTAGGTTGAATTGAAGCAGTTTGGACCAAAGGAGATTGGACCAGATTTCCACCACAATGATGTGGTCAGAACAGTGGCCACCCACCGACCATAGGGTCGGAGGTTCGCGTCCCCGAATTATCCCTGGGCAAGATAACAACAGCCCGTCCCCATCACTGGCAGGGCAATCCCGGTGCCAAGGCAGGTAGAAGTTGTGGAAGGTGGCATCAGGAAGGGCAACATGCAGACTAATGATCCGCTGTGCCGACCCTGAACTCCCGGGATAAGCCATAATTACTTTTACAAAGTTAGAATTTATGAGTTTTAAGTTGAAGCTGTCAGAAAGGTGATTATTAGCGATAATTAGATTTTTGGATGCTGTAGTGCATTATATTAAGAACAGGGGCGGCTATAGCTCAGTTGGTAAAGGCAGTTGCTTACGGACCACAGGGTGAGTGGTTCGATCCCCGGCCCTGGCTATATGTCGAAGTGTCCTGGGCAAGACCTGAACCCTAACAGCCCATTCCCCTCCCCAGCGATGCAGTGCGGTCAAGCCGGTAGAAATTGGGAGGTTGTGTCAGAAGGGCATCCGGCGTAAAACTGTGCCAAATCAACATGCGGACAATGATCCGCTGTGGAGACCCCGAACTTGGATGCTGTAGTGCATTATATTAAGAGGTGGTTCTAAAGTTTTGGCCCTTCTTATTCATACTAAACAGGACCTTTCTTTTAATATAGTGCACTCAAATATGACTCCAGCACCCACTAGGACCTCAGTAATAATCACATTATCACCTGACAGTTAATGATAAATGATGTCATAGAAAGGTATTTTTCATTAGAAGGACGGAAACATTTAGTATGAGATAAATCTTCCCAATAATTGTGAAGAATTCTTTTCATAACTGTCTGAGCTTGCTGATATTTTCAAGCACTTATATTATCTTGTATGATAAAAAGTGCGATGCATGAATGAGCAGAACCAGTCGAGAGGCTGGTCATTTCAGCTCGGGTGACTACATCAGTCAGGCGTGCGGAGAAGAAAGAAGCGCCGACAGGAGCGAGAAGACAAAAAGCAACAGCATTTTTTGTTTTTCAAAGAGATGCGAGTCGGCAGTTAGTTTCCAACATTTCATGTCTTTGACAAAATAAAACAACAGTGATGTACAGAGTTTACACGTGTAAACGTCTGGTCCAGGTCAAATTTTACATTGTTGGATTTAGAATAGAACAGAAGCTTTATGGTCATCATTGTGTATATATACGTTCTATGAAATTTAATCCATCCCTCTTTGGGGGGACCAATGTGGGCATTCAGGGACCCAGCACTGAGTGTCTTGCACAAGGACACACCTAGTGCACGGGCTGGAATTTGAACCTGCAGACAAATGCATCTCAGTCAACCCCACTGAGTCACCAGACCACCTTCACAAAAAGCTTTTTTTTTTTTTGTTCTCCAAAGCAGTAAAACACAGTTGTATATAAACTTACCAAACTCGAAAGTATTTCTTTAGGGGGATTTCATCAAGAGCAGTGCTGTTTTACCATCTTCACACTCACACCGTGAAGCATGAAGTAGCAGAAAATCTCAATATTCAAACAATATGCAAGTGCAGTAATTCAGAGCTACTCTACATTTGAGTCTGATTTATTGCAGTTATTGTTCTCTAAGTTGGACTTATGGTCAGAACTTATAAGTGGTTATGTCAGCATTCAGTCCCTTTTGAATTGGGCCATTCTATTCGTATATGAGCCTTAGTTGACCTTAGTGGCACATTTCAGAGGAAAGTAATGCAACACTATTTCCTTTAGTAAACTTAGCTGGAACTCATAAGCTTTGGTTCAAGACATCAGGTTATGTAAAAAAACAGAATGAATCAAAGTTGTTTTTTTTTGGTTGTTGTAGTCTTGGGTCCCACATTCCTCCACGGATCTGGAAATGTCTGCCCCCTAGTGTTCGAGAAACAGCATGTCCAAAAGGTGAGACAACCAGGCATCGATCCCTCTGAGGTTACAGTTGATGTTTTTCCATTCTTTTGGTGTTTTTCCCACTTATTAAAGGGATTTAAAGTGAAGAAAAACTGGTCTCACGGTTTCTCCACATACACAAACACATGAACATTTATTTGTGATTGGCTCAAATAGAGTGAGTCAAACTTTTTGTGTATCAGGCAGTTTTACTAAATTTAAGCTTTGGACTCTGGTTCCCTTCTTGCTAACGTTAACCTAGTACACTGTAAATGAATTATCCTGGCTTAAAACCCACATTCAATCTGGCTAAAACTAGAACTAACAAATGCTTATTTATAAATTACTCTTGTGCAACTCCATAAAAAAGGTGCTGAGGTTAGACTTTACTTGTAATGTGTTTAAATGTAAATTTGTGTTCTTGTTTCCAGCTGGACACATTATTTACTTAAAGGTGGAAGCAGTGAAACTGCCGTTCAACTTTTAGCCAAAATATATTCTGGTCTCAAGTGTTCGTGATGGCAAAATAAGCACATCAAGCTCATCATTCAAACGCGAGGTGTTTTTGCACACACCCTATGCCAGTTGTTCATCCCTCTTTTCCATATTCATCCATATTTCCCCGCTGTAATGCAGGAGGCTTCCTTTTTTTCCTTTTGTTTAATGCTTGTACAACTGTAAACTGCGAGATCACATGAAAATGTCATTATACCTGTGCCGCCTGCTCACCTGTTCGCCTTCACAATGACTCACTGTGATGGCAAGGTGCCAACATTTAGGGCATTTATATAATCACACTCGGCTCACAGCGATCCATTTACCATTATCGCCATGGATGAAGACAGAGGATCGCCAGAGTGAGTACAGAAAGCATATTAAAAATATATCATATTTATGTTTTTAATTAACATTAATTACATTTATTTTAAGAATTTCAATAAATATTTTCAGCTACAACTTTACAGCAACAACTTTATATTTAATAAGAATAATGTAAAATACTGGTGTTGTTTCTCCAATGAAGCATCCATAACAGCATAGATTTGTTAATATGTTGTTAATATATATATATATATATATATATATATATAAACAACTACCTTATTATGTATATATATTACATATGTGTATATGTGTATGTATGTATATATATATATGTGTGTGTGTGTGTGTGTGTGTGTGTGTATTTTTTTAAACAACTACTGTATGTGTTGTAATGTGTTATATTTCGGTTTATTATTTTTACTGAATAAAAGTCATGTTAAATAATATGAAGTGTTAAGTAGGATTTTCATGGGCTTAGTGAAATCTGATTATTAAATCAACAAATTCCTGATATATGTATCCGTTTATCACATGATTTATGATTATTTTCTTAGGTATTACAAACTTCGTATCAAATTTCCGCAGCCTACTTTGGTTTTACTTTACTTTGGTTACCTCACATTCTGACATTGCGGTCTTCTTATAAAGGAGGACGTGGGACACCTGTCGGGAGGTCCCCTCCATTGAAGATGAACAAACACCATGGAAACTGATAAAACTACTAAAGATCATCACTCTCATTGCTGTCTCTTTGCTAGTGTTTGGATTGGCGCTATGCAGTAAGGTGTGTTATTTTCATACATGTTTTATGGGACATACCACCTTAAAATAAAGCTGGACTTTATTAAAAAAAAAATAAAAATAATAATATATATATATATATATATATATATATATATATATATATATATATATATATATATATATATATATTATTATTATTTTTAAACCTATGGTGTAATACCTCAACTGAGTTGATTTAACAATGCACTCACACTGCAGTACTACTTTAAAGACTTAATCATTTTGCAATTTTCTTTTCCAGGCATCATTCCTGGTCCTTATCACCTTAGCAAATGACTTCACGCAGACCCTCCCAGCTAATCAGAAACCTGTCGCTCTGCTGTGCATCGGCTGCTGCCTCATAGCCTCCAGTGTCTTACTTTTGCTCAAAAGCTTCTGGAAGGCATGTTACAAAACATCCAAGCTGCCAAGATTAGCAACCGTTGCCCTGGTATGACAAGAATCAGCATCTCTCACATTATATCATCTTTGCCTGCAGGTGTTTCTCTCCCCTTTCTTTACTTTGTTGTTGAATTCCATCGTCTTTTCTGTTCTCTTTAATTTCTTCAGGTTATCTTCTTCGAGTTTGTGGTGTCTGGGGGTGCAGCCATCCTCACCATCGTTGCAATGCCACACTTGGACATTGTGACCAACGTGACAATACTAAACGGTGTGGCCATCCTCTCTGCGCTCCTACAGGTAATCGCTCAGTGCACTGCCAAGGAGAGGAACCGCTACCTGTTGCCATCCATTATCTCCATTGTCCTCATTTTGCTCGGTTACGGGCTGTTTGTCTACCTATACATCACCAAGAATCTTACTGATACGAAAACAGCCACGTGGGTGGGCCTCGCCGTTGGTGGGTCCTTGTTGATGTCTTTCAACTGGTGGGAGAGCTACTTCAGAGTGATCAGCAAAAACTCCAATTCCATCTCTCTCAAGAGACTCTGTAGAGACATGAACAAATGTGAGAACATTCTGCACATCATCTCCAGCCTGCTCAGGATTGTGGTGACAGCTTGTATACTCGGAGCCTATGTCCCTCTGGCCAAAATGGACTGGAGTATCGTGACCTCCATCCCCAGCTATGAGACAAGGGTTATAGTGATCACAGTTGGGGTCCAGCTGGTTTCCTCAGCTCTCTGCCACTGGTTTGCATTGGCAGCCTGCAAGATGCATGCCCTCCGACGATGCTTCATCCTGCCTCTGTACTTGGCTTCTCTGGCTGTAATGGCCCTTTTTGTCATCCCCATCGTTGTTTACTATCAGGAGTACAAGACAAACACACCAGGAGCTGCAGCCTTCCAAGAGTACTGCGTAGTTGTTATAGGAAGAACCCCAACTCAGACTGATAGCGTGTTCCACCAGCTGGCTTTGGATGCTACACAAACGCTGTGCTTCCTTGACATGTCCAACAAAGTTGACATTGGCATTCTGACAGGTAATTAACTGTTGTATAAATGTGGCCTGATGGTGTAGTTCTTAAGGGTCATTACACCCTGTACTACATACCTGTCAGCCAGAGGTCTCAAAAGTTCTAAAAACATTTTGGCTCGTGCATTTGCGGTTTTAATAGAACCAAAAACAGTAGTACCAGTTAACTTTGCATCCAGATTTTACAATGCTGCATTATTCTGGTTAAATTTAAAAACATAGTCATTTGGCAGTTTGCAGTGTCAGTGAGTGTATTTTAATCTAGTGTTCCTATAAATCTACCTCAAGGGTTATCAGTGTCCTGGTGGCTTGGTCTTCTCCTGGCCACCATCCATCTGTGGCACCTCAACGTGAATCGTATCCAGAGAACCCAAGACCTGTTCATCAGGAGGCTGTATGAAGGAGCATTTATCGAGCAGTCCCTGCTCCTCAACACTCGATTTGACATCCAGATGAAAGGGAGGAAGAAGTAAGTGTGCTGTTTTTCATTTACCAAGTCCTTCAAGGTGTGTTTGATGTGAAGGATCAAAGTTCTCAAATGTTCAAATCTTGTCATTTCAAGATGTAGAATGGCGGAGCCCGCCATGGTGTACCTGTGTGCGACCATGTGGCACGAGACCTACGACGAGATGATGAAAATTATTATCTCAATATTTCGGTGAGTTCAACAAACTTTTGCAGGAAGAAATGGCATCTGCAAAATTGTTCATATGAATCATCTTCTTGCTAAGTTACATTTGTTGCTGTCACAGGATGTCACTTTTCAAGAGTTTGTATCCTTGGCTCAGCCAGTTTTAGCACTTTGACTATGTGAAATATATTTCCTCACATTCGATCCTCTTTCTGTTCTTTGATTACTGCAGGCTGGACAAGTATAGACCAAAGATAGATCCAAAGTACAATGACTTCACCTTCGAAGCCCACATCTACTTTGATGATGCATTTGAACGCGATGAAAGGTTCGAGGGGTGTCGCCTCAACAAATACGCCAAGAACCTTGTGGAAATCATCACAGAAGTTTATGGGTAAGAACCAAAGCTCTGGGGTCTTTTTCTAAGAAACCAATGTGTCAGCTCTCAACAAACATTTAGTACTGGAAGACAGTAAGTTCAAATTAGGTCAGTCTTTATAAGCCCTTGAGAAACTCTGCATGTCTCTGGTTAACAATACTGTTTTTGTTCTTTGCCATCAGCATCTTCACAAACATGAATGACAAGTTTTTCAAAAAGCAGCACAAAATACCAAATCAGAAAATCATCAAGACAACATACGGAGGTCGACTTATCATTACTATGCCTTCTGGGAACAACATTGTGGTTCACTTCAAGGACAAAGAGCTCATACGGCACAAGAAGAGATGGTCCCAGGTAAAATAAAAACAACCCCCTCCCCCCCAAAAAATGGTCACAATGTTTCTATTAATTAGTCAACAATACTTTAAAGCATGCATTGCTAATTGTTATTTCTTATTTACCAGGTCATGTACCTTTACTACCTCTTGGGCTATAAACTCATGACCAAATACTACAAACGCCTGCAGCGGGGAGAGACTGAAGATGACCTCAAGTATGACATCAAGGTGAGATATAAAAAGTGTGCACAGTTCCTCAGTAGGCCACAAAAGGCTACTACAGAACAAATGTAAAGAAATCATTGGTTTCTGTTCCTCTAGAAAGAGAAGCACAACACCTACCTTTTGGCTTTAGATGGGGACACAGACTTTCAGCCCGCTGCTGTAATGCTGCTCATCGATCGTCTCAAAATGTACCCACGTGTCGGGGCAGCATGTGGCCGGATTCACCCCACTGGATCAGGTTGGGCATTTAGTACAAAAGGAGAAAAAGATGGAGGGAGCTAATAGGATCATATGTGGAGAGTTGTACTGCAGTTTACAAAACCTCTCTTGTTTCGTCTGCAGGTCCTGCAGTCTGGTTCCAGAAGTTTGAGTACGCTGTGAGTCACTGGTTGCAGAAGACTGCCGAACACGTGATTGGCTGCGTGCTCTGTAGCCCTGGTTGCTTCAGTCTGTTTAGAGCAGAGGCGCTGATGGATGACAATGTGATGAAGAGATACTCCACCAAGTCCACAGAGGCGAGTCACTACATCCAGTATGACCAAGGTAACAGCTGTTTGGTAGCACTTCCTGTCCTCCACTGAGCATTAGACTTTACAATGGATTCTTCCTTTCCCTTCTCACATATAAATACATTTTCTGTCCTTTGCAGGTGAAGACCGCTGGCTCTGTACTCTGTTGCTGAAGCAGGGTTGGAGAGTGGAGTACAATGCAGCATCTGACGCCTTCACCAATGCACCTGAAGACTTCAAAGAACTCTACAACCAGGTTAGTGCTGCTGCTGATCAGACTCCAATAAGAAGTTTTAACAAGTTGTAATTTAGCCCAGTCATGCTTATGTGTACTTGTGGTCATCAGCGTCGCCGATGGGGACCGTCCACATTGGGCAATGTGGTAGATCTGCTGGGAGACACCAATGTTATTTCCAAGAGGAACCCGTCCATGTCCAAACCCTACCTGTTGTACCAGCTCTTCGGCTTGATCTCAGCCATTTTGGCACCTGCCACCATCTGCCTTTTAGTTGCAGGTTGGCGTTTTGTTTTGTATTTGAAGATTTATTATAAACTTTTGTACAATTTTAAGTCAGCAGGAGTTAAAACAAATGATTTTTATTTTAAAAGATGTTAAATTTAACTCTGTGTCTTCTACTGTGACTTTCAGGTAGTCTGGCCTTTATGTTCCAAATGAATTCTGCCGGTGCTCTGATCGTATCAGTGATACCTCCTATCATCTACATGATTATTTGCTTCAAGCTCAAGTCAGACAGTCAAATAGCTGCTGCAGGAGTGCTGAGTATCATGTATGCCTTCCTTATGTTGGTGGTGACAATGTCCATCATAGGTAAGTTCTGTTCAAACTTGCACAACTTGGCCACATTCATAAAAGAGCTACTTGAAGCTGCTTGAAGCGCTAAACACCTTTTCCTATTTATCTTCCTCCAGGAGCAATGGTGAAGGACAAAACCATCCTAGCACCCAGCAGCATGTTCGTTGTCATCATGGCCGGCATTTACATCTTCACTGCAATACTGCATCCTCAAGAATTCCTTCTAGTGTTCTATGGGTTAATCTACATCCTCTGCATCCCCTCCGCATACCTCCTGCTCACCATCTACTCCATGGTCAACATGAACAATGTGTCTTGGGGCACCAGGGAGACGAAACCTGCTGCTGGGGCTGAAAAACCTGCAGCTCCCAACCCAAAAAAGACAATGGACAAAGGTAGATAGTGCACATATTCGCATGCATCTTAGAGTGTAATGCTAGACCATCAGCTTGGTGCTAAACTGAAAACTATGTTTACCCTTGCAGCCAAAACCAGCTTCCAACGGTTCTTCTCGTGTACCAAATGTTGTAAAAATATAGCCAGATGTCTGAGGAAGGACAGCTCAATGTCAACCAGGAAAACGTAATCCCAGACGCTCAGAGTCTGAACCTCAGCCACAGAACACTATTGTAGATGACCCAGGGAATGTTGAGCGGGAACAAATGTAGGTTCTGAAAAGGGAACACTGGCTGAAATATAATCATTTGTACCAAGTGTGAGACGTTTCTCATCATTTTTCTGTTTTTATTTCAGGGAAATGGAGATTATTTCTGAAAGTCCAAGTAAGTCCTGAAAAATGTAGCATTATGCACTAACAGGCATTTATTGAAAATGTTTTTTCTGCATATGAATGTTGTCTAATACTTTTCTTGCTTGCTAGTTTCTTCAGATTGGATCGAAGAACTACAGGATTTATCCAGCTGTTGTGAAATGAAACTGGATGTTGGTTCACTTGACCAGGTGCGTTTATCTTTTTTGAACATTTTATCACCACTGTAGAGGGTAGTATTTAGCCCACTCTGTATTTAATCATATTTAACATATTTCCTTTTTCAAGAAGGGTGTAAAATAACCCTACAGTATATAGCATTTAGGCATTTGAGTAAAATCGGCTTTGTTATTTAATGCAGTCATGCAAAGGTTAGCACTGACATGTCTATGTTTGTTTGTGGAAAAACTTAACAAATAATCAGATCGTAGCATCTCTTGATTTAAGGCAAATACAATCTCTGACCAACAACAAGTTATAACATATAACATATATCTTATTTCAGCATGCTGTTATTTAATTCAGTCATTCCCTGTATGACTTTCTCAGTCTCTCAAATTGTTGTTGAAACTGTACTTTTTCAGTCTTCTAATTGTGCTGTCGTGGACTTTAAACATGCTTTCATTGAAGGGGTTTCTGTTTTTCTCTGCAGGAGGAGATGCTGTTCTGGGAGGAGCTTCAGAATAAGTATCTGCAACCACTACCCGATGACAAAGAACGGCAGAAAAAGGTTGCCAGCGACTTGAAAGAACTGAGAAACAAGGTAGGCATGGAGAGCTGAACTATACATTCTACCCAACAGGACACAGTGTAAAATTATCTGTAAACTTTAAAATAATCTCATCTTTCTCATTATACACAGATCACCTTTGCCTTCTTCATGATTAATGCCCTGTGGTTGGTGGCAACCTTCACCCTCCAGCTTTACAGTGGCATCTTCGCCATCCATTTCCCTAAGGTTGAATTCAACGTCACTGGACCAACTGTAGGCATTGTAGTCATATACAACACCACCATAGCACCGGACGTTCAAGTTGAACCCATTAGCTTCATGTTCATCCTCGGATTTGCCTTTTCAGTTTTGATCCAGTTCTTTGCCATGATGTTCCACAGGTGAACACTTTAATCAGATCCATTGTGTTTTCCCCCACCTAACCGTGATGCTCACCATATTCATGTACCCTAACACCGACCTGTGTTTGTTTTCCTTAAGGGTCACCACCTTAATACATTATGTGGCCTTTCTGGACACTGAGCCCCGAGAGCAAAAACCTGAAGAAGATGATTTTTATTTTGCAGGCAAAAAGGTATCTACAACTATTACCATTATTACTATTGGGGCGTGTGTGTGTGGCAAAGGGAGTTTCCTAGATCTAACATCACTGACTGTTATTCTTAAGTAGATCTTAGTCAGTACAAATGGCAACATGAGAAGGAATTTGCTCATTTAACTATCAAGGTTTGAGCCACGTGAACTGATAATTACAGGCAAGAACATTTAATTACCCAGAAAAATGACTTTAATTGCTAAAACGAATGGAGACTGTTGTGCAACGATTCCAACCGCACCTTTGCTTTCGGTCGTTGGCCTAAAACAAATTGTATAGGCGACAATTCCAGGTGTGGTGGACTTTCTACGTACTGATATTCATTCCATCTCTTTTTAGGTCGAGAGTGTCGTCTCTCAGGCTGAGTCCACCACCACATCCCAAGACGACTCTTGGGATGAGGACAGTGAGGATGAGTTCTATTCAATGCAAAACAGAAATGCAAGCGCAACCACCCTCGCATAAGAGACTCTTCTCACACCGCAATCCACTTTTAGAGTTTTTAAATATCCACTGTATGTGGAGTTTTGTCAAACATGTCTTTATGGATCGTATTATTTATGATATGTTTACATTCAGTCAAGTGCAATCTATTTATTAAAAAAACCTTTGTATGAATCAAATTACATATAGAAGGAACTCAGAAACTGGGCACCTGAAAAAAACTGTATGTGTACAAATGTATGCTGTATGCAAATGTCAGGCCAGTAAATGTAACATTTTAATGGTATTTATGAAGGATGTATGCTATGTTACACTAGAAACTGTAGTTTTCTTGGTGTTTATTTTGTCATTGTTGAATGCACTTAAATGTGAAGATCAATTAATTAATTCTTCTCGACATTATAGAAGTATATGTGTCTACTGTGTCTGATATATCTTTAGAGCATGAAGGACTGTAACACAGTATGATGTACTGTGACATCACTGGCCATCTTCATTAGTATATTTAGAAGTATTACACTGTAAAACATTGTAGAATATATTTGTATCCTTGCACATAATGTGAACTTTCCATAAGCAAACCACCATGCAGTTAGAAAATGAAAAGGAAGAAATTCTGTATTTTACTTGATATAAAACCCCCTCAAAGAAAACTAGGCACATGTCACTTGTATCAGGAGTTATACTAGTTGTTTAAAGTGTAAAAAGAAATGTTATTTATTATATAAAATGATTACTAAAATGATACAAAATATGCTTTCTTATGCAATAATTTGGCGTACGAGTTGTGTTTTGTTGTATGACATGTTCTTGCTTTTCAATAAAGTACTTTGCGATTACATTTTTAAATTTACTCCTGAAATATAAATATCATATTCCAAATGTATTTGTGATGTTTTCCAAAAGTATCAGTGCTACAGTCGGATCAGGGAGGTTGTTTAATCAGGTTGTTATAGAGTTGACACCCTTCGCTTTCCTCTGACTGTCCAACTAGTAAAACCTGAAGAGTGTTTTGGCTGTAGGAAAAATCCCTTTTCAGGTCCTTAACTGTTGACCATGATTTTCACAAAAGAACAAAAACAAAGAGATGTTTATAGGTGGAGCTCATGACTCCACCTAGAAACAGGTGTGTAGTTATTATTTACCAAAACCCGAAGCACATATAATTACTATTAAATATTTTTAGTCTTTGCACAAGCGCAAATTAACTTTCCACTTACGTTAACAGGTTTTATATAGTTCACATCACTTCCTGAGGAAGCAAAAAAATTAGAAGTAAAACTGCACCACGGACTTTAATTTCAATGATAAACACATTCATGGAGAGCTGCTGCATTGGATTGTACAGCTTTTCCTCTGGTGCAGTATTATGTTAGTATTTTATTCTGATAATGGGAAAAAGGAGACACCAGGCTTTTGCTTTCAGCTCCACTTCGTCAGGTAGTTGTAACTACCTTTCCCGTCCAATTGCTAAATACTAGCAGGACTGGTGGAGCTGGATAATTAGGGATAATTAGTTATAATTAGTGATGAGCCGGCATTGACACTGAGGAGAAACTCAGGCAAACCAGTCACAGGCTGACTCTGCAGCATTTTAGAGGTTAGACCTAAAGAGGGCGTGGCTTTGGGTCAAATGCCATTCATAGCCTGTCTTCTAAAAGATTACATACACATTTAAAGTATAAAACTGTAAAACGTTTTGCAAGGAACTCCAGGTTTGAAGCGGGATTTACTAATACCAACTGTGGAAGCTAAAGTTGTTACGGAACCAACAATTAAAGCACCAGGAGTCAAAAAAACAAACAAACAGGGTTTAAACTCTGCAGCATATCTAAGTATTTGTATAATCGGACTATATTTGTATAATCGGACCACTTTTTCACTTTTGTGTTATAGTTTCTGATCATGTGTGGATGATCACAAACTGAAACATCACTAACACAACCACATATCAAGCAAACACAATAACACAAAACACCAGAAGCAGGTAAAAAGATGTAACTTAATGGTCCAACAGCTGGATGCCCACATCTGTCTTCTGTCTGACTTGTTCTGGCTATCTGGGTCCACTGTGTTGTCATTATTACGAGTGAGTATGCCATCCAAATACATTTGAGTTAGTTATTTATTGTAAGTCACACATGTTTATCAAACCTTAAACCAAAACCACAATCTTAACCCTAACCGCTTTTCTTGCCCAAACTTAATCACACACGTGACTCTGCAGTGACGATAAAAGTATTTAATCAGGACAGACACAAATGCAAAAGAGTAATTGCAGGAATAAAGGATTTGTTTAAATACTGTGCAGGAGAATTATTGACTTTGGTGTATAGACTGCATCATGCAGGTTAAGGCTAAAGAGCAGGTGAGATGAGCTGTAGTTTATCCCCTGATGCAGTCTAGATGCTGGTGGCGATGAAGAGGGGTAAGATGATGGAGTAATGGAGTAGAGACAAAGGAGGATTATGAAGGTCCATGAAATACAGATCTGGTGAGAGGGAGGTTGACAGGATGGAGATGGGTTGGGTAGAAAGGTTTAACACGATCATTGCGGATTGTGTCAGGGTGATAGAAGGGAGAGGAGGAGGAGGAGGAGGAGGACAAAAAAAATAAGGTGAATAATAAGCATCATCCTGATTGAACACTCAGCTTCATTAGTTAACGGTGCAACAGTCACGATTAAGGCTATGATATGATCTGAAGGAGTAAGAAACACAACACAGATTGCATTGTGCTGCACATAGATATTGATATTAACAATATTTATGAGTAGATCTATGGAGCACTTGACGGTGAAAGGTGCTAAATGTTTGACCTTGTTCACCAGCTGGGCCCTAATGCTCCACAAGCACCAAACACTGACACCAAAGTGTGCATGTGGTGTCAATAGGACACGACAATGAACATTAAAAAAAAGGGGTGAATCGGATGCCTTGGGAAGCGTCATCATCTAAAGCTGTGGGATAAGAACGTGTTGGGAAGGGTTGTTAACGGCCTGTTGCATACTTGAAGCAGTAGCTTGCACCAACCTCCTATGAAACCAGGAAGAAAAATTTATTTCAACTCACCTAAAGCCCCAGGGACATATTATATAAACCACAATGATTCTACCTCCTCAGCCGCAGCTTCATTCTTCTTCTCCTTCTAATTATTGTATTTTTGATCCTATTTATTTATTCTTCTCTTACACGAACACAGATTTGCTCCAAAATGTGCACAGGTGCTGCTCAAACCTCCGGTGACAATCTCACTCGGAGGTCAGCTGATAACGGACATTAGCTCCTAGAAGCTTTTGAGCAAGGCTGGAATTTCAAAGGTTTCTGCTTGATTGTCAAGTTTTGCAGCATTCTTATATCTGTGGGGCTGCATAGAGCAGCAAGCATCAATCAAACTTAAAAAGCGTCAGCACTTTCTTCCTCGGTGTTATAGGGCTGCAACTTTACCTCTGTCAGCATGAGCCAAGCTGGTTCAGCCTTTCCTCAATATCTCTGGAATTGGCCAGACAAAAGCTTTTTTTTTTTTAGCTGAATAGTTCCTTATCATAAACCAGCTGACAGTGACAGATTAGCACTACGATATGTTCGAACCAACTTCAAAGAAGAAGGAAAATAACTCTATAACATACAGAAAAACAAAGATCCAGTATTGGATATATATATATATTGGTAAGATGCCAACAATTTGCTCTGCGCTCTCCTAAAACTAAGATTTGTGCTTGACCCACAGACCATCCACGGATCCACGGCTAAGAGCAGAGGCCAAGCTCTGCAGCCTGAACGTGGGCTCTCAGCTGTTATGTGATCTCACGACAAGCTTGTGGGAATGTGTTCCTGCATAGAGACACCCCTGTTGCATCTGTGCAAAAGGAAGTGAAATTCCTTGAAAGGGTTTTCTGATGAATAGCGACATGACTGGTTTGTCAACTGTATATGTCTTTCACTGCTTTGTCTTAACAGGAAAATAAAAAGTGCACATGCTCATTAGATACCATTTAACTTCCTACTACATTCTTTGGACTTGATGTTTATCAAGCTGTTGTCGAATGAGGAAGAGAAAAGAGAAATCCCCAATCCCTAAAGACAAAGGTGGGGCTGACCTAGTTTGGTTTTCTTTGTTGAGCTCGTTCACAGTTAAAACAACAGATATTAATTAGGAAAAATGATCAACATATCTACAAATAACCAAGTTTTCACTAATGTCGTTGAAAAAAATGAGACCGAAGATACAATAAAAGTGTGTTCAAATGCCAACAGCTTGCATTTGTTTCTAAAGGTAGCGACAGAAAAACCATAGACGGATTATGAGAAAATGGGGCCTGGGCACAAACAGGCAAACTGAAACAGACTGAAATAGAAAATGCCTTCAAAATCAGTCACACCATCTGTGGTCACTTTGCTTTTGTTTTCATTCTTCTCGGTGTGTGTGTGTCTTTTGGCTGGTTTTCAACTATTTGTAGTCCTTTTGCGGCTTTTCTTGGTATTTTTGTTGTTTTTGTCTGTGGGATAAATTTGTGTCTCACTTTGATGTTTTTTTTTTATCTCTGTTTGAATTAATGGCAGAGCCACTGTATTGGATTGCATTAAATTGCACAGGTGGTCAAAAGGTTTGTATTAGTTTGTATCAATGCTCAAATCAATGTTTGAACCTAATGACTGTGTCCAATGCAAAAGAAGTTTCTGAGTCTGTCTGCAGCTCCCATCAGCACTGTGAAGCATCAGCCTTTAGTTTTAGTTTGATGAAGCACAATATTTCTCTGTTTAATCACGTTAGCCTGCAGCCAATTGCAGTTTTCACCAAAACAGTTGGAAGGGACGTTCATAATGCAGCACCGTAACTTACGTGAGGGATAAGATTTTTTTTTTTTTTTAGATTCAACATTATTGTCATTACACATGTACAAGTAGAATGCAACGAAATGCAGTTTAGGTCTAACCAAGAGTGCAATAGCAGCAAAAGCAGGATATCCAGTTATTGCATAAATAAATAAGTTAGTATTGTAAGTGGATATGTACATAAGTAGAAATTTAAGGAAAATGGATATATACTGTGGTGAGCAGACCGTGAAAAATAATTGTGGAGTTGAGGTGTAAAGGTATGTAACTACGCGTCAGATGAACGACATTCCCATGGCACTAAACGGCAAACACATTTTCATACACAACATCATCAACAACATAATCAAAGACAAAAAGTTTGAAAAGGAATTGTTAACATACCCACATTATGTTAAGATCAAACTTAACATCATTTGGATTTGCAGTTCAGCTGCAGGCCCAAACACATGCAATTTCTTCTTAACAGGGTTGAAAAGCAAGGCTATTGCAAATCCTAATTTCAACTAATGCCCCTAAAAGCCTGTGGTCAACCCTGCAGAAACCACATTTTAACCATGTTTACTAGAGTAAACAAGCAGCAGAGGTCTTAAGTGAAGGGGGTGCAGAAAGGCTTTAAATTGCTGCAATTCTGCAACCCAGGAGAGTGGAGGAGTGGGCTGTGAACCGGACGGCCATCACGGCGAGGAAAGGTAGTTACCATAGTCTGATCATAAGGACAATGGCGCATGTCTCAGAAAGGTACAACCATCCCCGAGATGGATGGTGGAGTAGAGCATGGGTTGGAATGCATTTTCCTGTCTGAAACCAACTTGGTGGCTGCACCTGAACCAAACCAGACCTGAGCCCTCAGGTACCAACAATCTCCTAGGAGGAGGGAGGTTTTCGAAGCTGTACAGCCGCCGAACAAGCAGCCCTGGTGAAGCACACTGGCCTCTAGTTGAGACCTGCTCCAAACACCCACGTAAGGAAGGTAATGGAAGTCACCTTTGCTATTAGTGCTAGAAGATTCTTTATATAATCAGACAATTGCAGGAGCCATTAACTATTGTGCTGGCATTTTTCTAAGATGATCCACTTTATAAAGCAATTAGAGGACAGTTCAGCCTTAGTCACCCCAGTTATGAAACACAGCTCCGACTCAACGTGAAAATGCAAACAGAACACCACCAGATTGTCATTAAACAGACCTTCAGATTGCATGCGTGTGAATAATGCACGGATAATTACGCACAAGTTGGCCTTCATTATCTCATTACACTGTTGAATAGTTACTCCCACACGTAAGGAGTTGCCGGTGACCTGTGGGGATTGGAGGCAGCAGAGTGAACCACTTTTTAAAATCACTGCCACCATCTTGTGGAGGGTTCAATCAACACATGTGGTACAGGTGTCATATTCATACAGGAATGTTGCCCGTCTGCATCCAAAAGCAATTTGATTCTCAATTTTGTGTAATTTTAAAACCACAGTCACAACTTATGTCTAAGCTCTGGCTCCCATGTGTTTGTTTTTAGGGATTAACGTGGTACAGCCGGAGAAGTTAAAATCGATTACGTGATACCAGTTTGGATACTGTAACACTGTTCAGTGGGTGTTGTCATATTCCTGCATTATTACTCAACTAAGCCAACTAAGCCTAACATCAGGCCATAAAGCTCAAGTCATAATTGCTGTAATTATGATGTGCTGCATGTACAATATTTATGATGACGCAGGTGAATGTGTGTTAAAAGCTTTAAAATCCAAACTAGAACAGACGTTTCTGTGAGTGGGTGGAGGACTGGTGCATGTCATTATACTGAGCCTCTATTGGCCGCATACCATAACTCCAGCGACCTGGTTCCATTCACAGCCGATTCGTGACATAATAATTAATACACAAAATATGTGCAAGTGCATTATGTCATCAGCAGACTGAACAAGTTAATCAGCTACAGAGCAAATAAAATGTACAGAAGCTTATGTGTGCACTGCTTTCATTGCAGCAAAGGGTCTAAAACCGTATTTTCTACTCTCTGTGAGGTTTTTAGATGTTTTTTTTTTTTTTAATCTAACAAATTGCAAATAGCCAAAGCAACTGAAACATCACTGGAAATAAATGGTTCATTCTCATTTTTGGGATCAATGAAAACAATGTCAAAGGGATTTATATACATTTTATTATTTTGTTTAGTTTATAATTTAAGTTGTAACCTTTCTATTTTTTTACACGTGTACACATGTTCAAAAATGGTATCTGTAGCCAAAAACAAAAAGGATAAATCAACATGAAACCAGCCATTTTGAGAAAACAATCAACATATCTAACAAATAACTTGAACACAAAAGTGTTCGTGTAGAACGTATTCGCCTGCCTTGCTGTTCCAAATCGTTTGTACGACACTGCATTCATCTGCCACTAGAGAGAAGCAGGTATGCATCAGTGAAATAATGCAGACACACCCTTATTCTCAGATTGACACACCCGGTCCTGATGCCAGTGTCTTATTCAACCTAATGTTTCCACTCAGCTGCCCTAATACTTCAGCACACCCTGCATACAAACATTCTGGAGGGACATGGGCTTAGCCTGAAGACACGTTGCAGTGTTTTTCTTACGTTTTCTTCAGCATATTACAGCAAACCAAAGAAGAGTAGCATGTGCCATGACAGAGGTGCAACATCTTCAGCCTTGACCTTATCGAGTTGCTATCTTTTGAAACCGTTTCTGGAAAACCATCACAGCAGAAATTAATTAACTTGACCTTCTGGAGCAGTCTTGTGCTTATAAGTCATCAATGATTAATCTAATTGTGGAGAAGAAAGTCCAGCCCTCCTTTCTTTGCTTTTGTAGAGTGGCTCCTCCGTTGTTGTATGCGGGCGCAACAAATCTAACATCCAGTTTCATGTCGTCACCATTGGACATGACCTGTCTGTGTTGTCAGTTTCTTCGTGTTACGAATCAGTACAATTACATATAAAAGATCCTGAATATGACACCGTAGCTTCACATGTCATGAATATTTAATCATAGCAGCCACCAACTATGATTTGAAAAAGAGAGAGACAGAAATAAAAAGCAAAAAGAGAGTTTAGTGTTTCACAATAACAATTGCAATGAAGCATTTTGTGGTGGAAGTAAATGGTAAATATTCTGCACTTATATAGCACTTTTCTACCTATCGGCACTCAAAGCGCTTTACACTGCTTCTTATTCACCTATTCACACTCACAATCACACTCACACACCAACGGGGGAGCTGCTATGCAGCTGACCAACACTCACTGGGAGCAACTAAGTTGGGGTTCATTGTCTTGCTCAAGGACAGTTCAGAGGAGCCGGGGATCGAACCAACAACTGCGAGATTGGTGGACGACCCCTCCACCTTCCTGCGCCTCCCAACGGGGGGGCGACTCATGTTGGGAACTCATGTTGTGAAGGAAAATGTCCAGTAACCAACACTTCTTTCCATTAAAACCCACCAAACTGTCAAAGCGTTTCACACATACACACAGGGCAGGCGTCCACATCAGCTTGTGATGCACAGGGTTTAGCGAGGAGGCCAGCCCTCGCTGGAAAACCTCAAAATCCTTGCAAATCCAAGCCAAGAAAGTTGCACAGAGAAAATATTCCTATTGGCTGATATCTAGTAATATGACATTGAGATTTACCAGTGTCTCCATAGCATGTAACTGTTGTATTTATTGGAAACTATCCAGTGGTTCCAATGGCAAATGGCATATTTACATACATACATACGTCAGAAATATTAGCTATAGCTATATAGGATAGTTTAAATCTACCAGGAAAGTCATGTTATCTGAGTGTTTGAAAGCTTAAAATATGAAGACACGTAAAATAAACCAAGGAAGCATTTACAACTCCACGCAGTAGACGTTTTTCATATGGGTTTTCTCATTCACACACATCTATGTATCAATTAGCAAAACATTTCAAAGGCCTTTCTCATAGCAAATATATTAACAGGGTACAGGTACCAAGCAGTCATGTCATGTTGAGAAGTGCAACATGTTGCCTGGGTTATGTTCACAACAAGTACCAACAAGTCACAAGTGTGACTATTTCCCCAACTGTGCATTAAGAATGCAAAACTTTTATCTTGCTTCAGTGATTCTCTACAAGATTGTTTATGAGTTTTAATGCAGGAGTGGATATTGTAGGGAGGTATATCAAACATGTCAATGAGCAGGTTCCGCAGTATTTTGTCCTAAAACATGATGGCGTGTAGTGTGTATGCAGGTGACATTATATGTCCTAAATTTCCTGCTGCAAACTAGCAAATAAAAGTAAATCTAGCATAGAAATACTATGGTTATTATTGTCTGTATTTTAATGCAGATTTAGACAGAAGCAGAAGCAGAAGCATATAATTACTTGATACCAATGCTTAGTTAATTAAATAATTATCCAACTTGTAAATTGGCTTTATAATGTGTTAAACATTTTGATTTGTTTAACAAAATTAATTTTATGAGTCAGCTTGTTGATTCCAAATTTTCATTCAAACCGGTTTTACACTCCCTGTTTACACCTCCTTCAAATACAAACGGGACATCAAAACAAATTAGCTTAAACCATTTTATGTTGGTTGCCCTTTAGCACCACAGCATGTTACGTATAACAAGGCTGATTCATTGGGGGTGAGGTTCTCAGCTTCTCCCTGTTTGGTTTTTCATAACTGTGAGCGCATAAAATAATTGCTGACGATTTTATAGAAACTGATTTTATAGCATCTCTCTAGACTGTAGAATGGTGAAAAATTCACACACACACACACACACATTATACTACAAACATTATATTACTATTACTTTAAAATTTTAAACTACCGAAGGTGTTGGAACAACTTTTTGGGTTTTCCCTTTGTGCTCTGTACTTATCTGGAGTAATAATGAAATGGACGTATTATGTTGTTGCGCACATAAAACAACCGTAGCTTCTCGCCACAGTACTACAATTACACGACTTTTATTTTTGTCATATGTGATTATATAAGTGATTGAGTAACTCTGAAGGCTGTAATGTTTTTGGTTTGCTGAACTATATAACTATACCAAAAAAAATAAATAAATTGCGTCAATTGAAACACAATCTGTATACATGTATATGATTATGTGCACCTGTGTATATATTTGAATATATAGATATCTACATATCCAGCCAATCAGACAGGGTACACAGATCCAAACAAACAAAGCAACATCCATGTAGTGATATGCAGCCAGGAATGTAAAAGCATCATCATTTATCAATATTTTTTGAGTTATGTTGGCAGGTGTTTTGAATTTTTGTTCATGGCATTTTTACGAGTAAGAAAAATGCGATAAAATAGAAAGCATCCTATGAATATTGTATGGTTGTGATTAGTGATACATTACAGAAGTTGTAAATATTGGTTGTATTTGATAGTGATACTTAGAATAAATATTTTGACTACACTCAACACACATGAGGTAATGCAGCTGTAATAAAATGTTTTATATAGAAAAATGTGGCGCCAGTGAATAAGCTTTGGGTGCAGTGTCTGAAAAGTAATACATATAAAGACAGAACCTGTACATCGGGTTCAACAGGGTCACAGCCCTCAGGTGTTTCTCTCATTATGCTCGTCTGGTATGCTGTTCTCCAGCAGCACCTAACAGTTACCAGGGTGTAGGTGAAATATGATCGCAATAAAATTGATGTAAAAAAAATAACACCTGGATGAGGATGTAACATCACGCCCAGGGCAGTGTCGCCTAGAAGGAGTCAACCAGTGTACAATTTAGTCTGAAACATGGATGAAGACAGCCGCTTGCCTAAGTGAGTACCATTTATTGTTTTATATAGTTTTTTATTACCAATACTAACTATATATCAGGTAATGAAAGGAGGAGATAATTAGATTCGATTTTTTAAAATTGTTTTAATTAAAAAAAAAAAAATTATTCGATTTGTAAAAACTTTTATTTTTCATATAGTAGTATATATATAGTATATATATAGCTATATGTATATGTATATGCTATATGTATATGTATGTATATATATATATATATATACTGCTATATGAAAAATAAAAGTTTTTACAAATCGAATAATAATTTTTTTTCATATATAGATAGATAGATAGATATAGATATTCACACAATATATATGTATAATACACACACATATACACACTTTAATTCTTAGTAAGATTATAGTGAGTAAATGGGGCGACTGTGGCACAGGAAGGTTGTCCACCAATCTCACAGTTGTTGGTTCCCCGGATCCTCTGGTCACATATTGATGTGTCCTTGAGAAAGACACTGAACTTAGTTGCTTAAAGTGTGTGTGTGTGTGTGTGTGTGTGTGTGTGTGTGATTGTGAGTGTGAATGGGTGAATAAGAAGCAGTGTAAAGTGCTTTGAGTGCCAATAGGTAGAAAAGTGCTATATAAGTGCAGAACATTTACCATTTAAATAACAACTGTATAAATGTATTATCTAATTGCTGGAATGGAAGAAAACCTTTCTCTGATATAAAAAAATGACATTAAATAAAAAGTTTTTAATAATATAAATGATGATGAATTTTTTTTTTTTATAGTGAATAGTGTGATTTCAAAATAGTTCCTGAATACAAGCCAATTTTGTCAGGGCCTGGGAGCGGCACCAAGTTGGCCCTTGATGGCTGGGTGGGGCCACAGCTAGTGGAACTAATCCGTTTAGTGGATGTCTTGAGTGGATGCCTGTGCCATATTTGTAGAAATTTCACTGAAACATTCCTGTGATACCTCATTGACAAGAATGGGAAGGAGGAGAAGGTCACAGTGCATTGACCTTGACCACTAAATCCTTGGCAGTTCATTCTTGGGTCCTAGTGGATTCTTTGAAATTCTAATTATTACCCTAACGTTTCTAAGAATGGACGCTCTGTGTCCAATTGTAATAGAAATTTTCCTCTTGGAAGAATTGTAGACAGAAATCAGCGTGATGAACCATCTCAGTTTAATACATGCCAGCATGGAGAAGAACACATGGATGTTGAGTGTTGTTTCTGACTTGTATCTCTCAAACCCCTTCTATTTATACTTAAACCCAAGAAAGGAACCACCCTCACAAAACATGAATGAAGAAACCAGGTGCATGCAGTTGACAGTCATCATTCTTGTCCCTTTCTAGATTATCTGAAGATATTAGTAACAAAGTCAATAAAACCCTTTTATTACCCTCTTTTAGATCTTGCGACCCCAGGACTCACTATCTGCTACATTGCTTGGGCCTTGTAACAACAAAGTGCCTGCTGTGATCTCAAACATTCCTCCAAACACGACCCATCCTATGATCTCTTGTCCTCTTTGTGACCTCTTCAATAACTCATCTTGGTTGATTGTTTGCTAATTATCTAACCATATGACTAAATTTACTTTCTTCCCTCACAATTCTTAGTACTTCTAATGAAAAAAAGAACATGTCAATGTGGACATTCATAGCTTAAGATAAGTATTAAGCACAGACAGACTCCTGCTCTCGGACATGAAGTTAGCTGGTGTGACAGAAGAGGATGCATAGGACAGGGTTAGATGGAGGCAGATGATTCGCTGTGGCGACCCCTGAACGGGAACAGCCCAAAGGAAAAGAAGACTCCTACTCTCTACCTGCATCATTACTTTCTACCAAAGTAACAGATTTTGATGCTTTTATTTTTTAGGAGGCTGTGGGACACCTGTCAAGAGGTCCCTATTATTGAAGATGCACAAACACCGTGGAAATTGATCAAACTACTTCGGACCATCGCTCTGTGTGTTGTCGCTGTGGTTGTGTTTGGGTTGGCTCTATGCAGCAAGGTGTGCTCTACACACACACACACACACACCATATAAAATATACTCTATACTGACATACTTCTTGTGAATACTGTGTACAAACACCGTCATTAAATGTCGCATGAAGAATCTAAATTTAATTAATTTACGAATCAGTGATTATAAAAGGTGTAAAGGTCCTAACGCACAGAACTAGTTTGATTAGGTTCAATCTTTTGTGTAAACCGGTTTAGCTGATGCTTACCACTAATCCTTTGAATTGGTTAGCGCAGGGAGTTCAAATTCTTCTCAGACATTTCAGAACATTAATGTATTAACCTTAAAACTTTCAAATTTTGGTAGAAAAAGTACTCAGCTGATAACTGAAATACTAATATTTAGCTTCTGCCCCACGTTTTGTTCCAGACCTCTTTCCTCCTCCTCATCACCTTGTCAAATGAAGGCACAAAGACCCTCCCAGCTGAGCAGAAGCCCGTCGCTTTGCTGTGTATCGGTTGCTCGCTCATCGCTCCCTGTGTCCTTCTCCTATTAAAGAGCGTGTGGAAGGGCTGTTTTCAGTCCTCAAAGGTGCCAGCCAAGAAAACCGTAGCTTTGGTGAGAAACCTCCCGACCTTAATCGATACAGAGTCTAAACCTTTTTTATATTTGCTCTTCGAATACAGGTGTAACTTTTTCCTTGTTGTTCGTCCTTCTTCAGGTTATCTTCTTCGAGTTTCTGGTGTCTGGGGGTGCAGCCATCCTCACCATCGTTGCAATGCCACACTTGGACATCGTGACCAACGTGACTATTCTAAACGGCGTGGCCATCCTCTCTGCGCTCCTACAGGTTATTACTCAGTACAGCGCCAACGAGAGAAACCGCCTCATGCTGCCATCCATCTGTGCTTTCGTCCTCCTTTTGCTCGGTTACGTGCTGTTCGTCTACTTATACATAGCAAATGATCCTACTAATATAAAGATGGCCAAATGGGTGGGTCTGGCTGTTGCTGGGTCCTTCTTAGTGTCTTTTAACTGGTGGGAGAGCTATTTCCGAATGATCAGCGTTAAGAGCAACTCTGTCTTCCTCAAAGAGCTGTGCAGAGACATGAGAAGAGGCCAAAACGTGCTGCACATCATCTCCAGCCTGCTCAGGATTGCGGTGACAGCCTGTGTGCTCGGAGCCTATGTCCCTCTGGCCAAAATGGACTGGAGTATCGTGACCTCCATCCCCAGCTATGAGACAAGGATTATTGCGATCACAATTGGCATCCAGCTGATCTCCTCAGCTCTCTGCCACTGGTTTGCTGTTGCAGCCTGCAAGATGCACGCCCTGCGACGATGCTTCATCCTGCCTCTGTACCTGGCCTCTCTAGCCGTCATGGCTCTGCTGATCGTACCGGTCATTGTTTTCTATCAGGACTACATAATAAGTCTGAATGGGACTTCAAGCAGCAACTTCTCAGATTATTGCAGAATAGTTGTGGATGGGAGAAACCAAACTCTGAATGGCAGCGTGTTCCCACAGCTGGTTTTGGATGTAACACACACTCTGTGCTTCCTTGACATGTCGAGGAGGGTTGAAGTCAGCATTCTGACAGGTAACAAACTGTTCAGGGATTCTTTTAGCTTTCATAATGACAATTACAAGAGTATTTGGTAGGATTGGTAGGATTTACTATTAGAAGCTGCCTTTAATCCTTGCATTATGTTTTCTGTAGCTTCAGCAGTGGCCTGGTGGGTCGGTCTGGTGTTGGCCACTTTCCACATCTGGTACCTCGGTCTGTATCGCATCCAAAGGACCCAGGACCTGTTCACTAGAAGGCTGTATGAAGGAGGCTTCCTGGAGCAGTCGCTGCTTCTAAATACTCGATTTGACATCCAGACATCTGGGAGGCCAAAGCAGTAAGTGTCTGTTTGCTTGCTGGGAAGTACAGATTATGAGTGCATGAGTTTTTTTTAGGAAAACAAATGACAAATGTGCAGTGGTTCCACATTTCATAGAAATCTCTCTCTGGAACATTTACAGGCACAGAACACGATCTACTTCCCGTGTTTACTTTCGTGTTCCTTGTTTTATGTTTAAGCAATGCACAGACAGGATCATTTATGCACATTTCTATGTGTAAAACAGGAAAACTAAGGGGGAAATGGACCAAGTTAAGAATCCAGTCTACTGCTTTGAATTAGAGCAAAACCAGGTTTGAAAAGGCTTTGAGATTAGAGTTTAGATTAGTGGAACATACACAAAAATACAGTTTAGCTGTAGCAGACTCATAAAGCTATAGAGTATGTTGCAAAGCAGCCTTTCCTTCTTTTAGCTTGCAGATTATGTTGTTTAAGTCTTTTCAAACTGTCAAAGTAAAAAACTCCACAAAAAAACATTACTGCATTCAAAATATCCCTTACAGAAGCAGGTTTTAAATAATGGAGCACCAGGTCAACTGCTTTTAACCTTCGCTTGAAAAGTACAGTACTACGTTTTTTTTGTACCGGTTTGCAAAATACAACAAAGATGCACAGACACAAACTAGGTCAAAGCTTCAGATAAGAATGTAAGAAACAGTCTAGAGTCTGCTGTCAGCTCTCCAACGATAAACTGCAAAGCTTCTTTTATTTTTAACAGATTCCGACCTTTAAACCCGATAAAAGTGTTCCTTTGTGCAACCATGTGGCATGAGACAGACGACGAGATGATGAAGATCATCATTTCAATATTTCGGTATGTTTCACATTTCACCACAATCACCACTAAGGGGATCTTATGTCACATGTCAACCCTGCATTTACCAGTTTAACATCTATGTAGGGTGACAAGGTTTTTAACTTACTGTCCAGTACAGTACATACACTGTACTGTTTACTAGCCTAGTACGAGGCTATTAAACAAAGCTTATATTTGGCTTTATAGTACACAGTAGGTATAAAAGCCTCTATCTTGGACAATACAGTTGTCTTTGAGAGCTTAGTGATCTTGAACACTCCCTGTAAACATACAGTAGGTGGTTGTCTGGGATTTTAACAAAGCATCTTAATTGGATCATAGAAACAAAAAACCTCTTAACGTCTTTAATGTCAGTATCACAGTAGAATTATGTCAATCGTGTAACTCCTCAGACTGGACAAATACAGGCCGAGCAAAAAAGGAGAAAAAAGTGATGTGACGTTTGAAACCCACATCTACTTCGACGACGCCTTTAAAGACGTTCCCGGGAGTAAAGGCCGCCACGTAAATGAATACGCAGAGATGCTCGTGGGAATCATCAGGGAAGTTTACAGGTAAAACATGAGAACTGAAGGTTGACTTTCGTGTGTATTATCACCTGAAACGAAGCTGAAGTACGTAATATCCTCCTTCATCAGTACCTTCATGAACATGGGTAAAGGCCTCTTCAGTAAGCAGCAGCAGATCCCTGATCAGAAGCTTGTGAGGACACCATATGGAGGACGCATGGTGGTCACCATGCCTCATGGAAACAGTCTGGTGGTTCACTTTAAGGACAAGAACCTAATCCGCCACAAAAAGAGATGGTCTCAGGTGGGTAAATTATGCAATACAAGCTAATTACATTCTCAAAAATATGACCTATAAGGTTATAGTACCTTTGTTTCCAATTTTTCTTACAGATGTGTTTCTTTCAGTCCATAATTAATGAATATTCTTTGATATTTTCCAGGTCATGTACTTGTACTACCTCCTGGGGTGGAAAGTTGCAACCAAGTATTACAATAAGCTGGAGAAAGGAGACGACGAGTTTGAAGTGAGGAGCGAATTTCAGGTGAGAATTGAGAAAACTCTCACATCTTGGCCGAGTTCAGCATCAACAGTAGCTAAATGTGAACGTGTGTCTGTGTGTCTGTCAGAAAGAGAAGCACAACACCTACATCCTGGCTTTAGATGGGGACACAGACTTTCAGCCAGCTGCTGTGACGCTGCTCATTGATCGTCTGCAGCTGTACCCACATGTAGGGGCAGCGTGTGGCCGGATTCACCCGACTGGATCAGGTCGGTCAAGTTCAATAAAAATTTAAGCTGTGATTATACATTAAGAGAACTTCAATCTGTCAAAACTAACATCTTTAATTCCACAACATTTGCAGAAAAACCACTTTCACAAACAAGTCAAACGCAGGTTTGCTACACCAGGTAACGACAGTCCGTTTTTCCCTTGACAGGTCCCATGGTTTGGTACCAGAAGTTTGAATATGCTATTGGTCACTGGCTTCAGAAAACAGCCGAGCACGTGTTCGGCTGTGTGCTGTGCAGCCCGGGATGCTTCAGCCTGTTCAGAGCGGAGGCACTTATGGACGACAACGTGATGAAAAAATATACCGTTAAGGCCTCAGAGGCTCGACATCACATCCAGTACGACCAAGGTAACAAAGACCTGCGGAACAGTTCTGTTTAAAGCAAAATCCACCTGTGCACAAACAACCATGGGAGTCTGGAAATAAGTAAATGTGTTTCGACCGTCCCTCTTCCTTTAAGAATGGTCCCTCCTAAAGATGCTTTAAAATCATGCTTCATTTTAGCCTCAAATCCACATTAAAATTCATGTACACTTCAAGTACTGTCCCCCATCACTTCTAGCACACAGGGGCTTTAAGAAGAGATCTCAATGACCATTATGAACCGAATGACGGATTACAGCAAGTGAAGGAGCTTGTTGACTCCATATGGGCACAAGACTGTTGCTTTACAGTATCACTGGATAAAGCCAGTCCCTCAATCCCCTTCTTCCACACTGTTTCTGTTTCATTTTCTTCGTTTAAAACTTTGGCAACAACCTTTGTGTTGATTCCCCTGCAGGTGAGGATCGTTGGTTGTGTACCCTGCTGCTGAAGCAGGGATGGAGGGTGGAGTACAACGCAGCCTCTGACGCCTACACCAACGCCCCACAGGAGTTTAAAGAATTTTATAATCAGGTGATTATGCGCTCAAAAGCATTCCTAGACGCATGTACTGCTGTGTACATGACAACACTGATTAGGTTCAACTGACATAAAGAAACGGTTCTTGCTACACACCCTGTGGGCCAAATCCAGTGCTACACCCAGTCCGGTTTCTGCTCTATTGTGCCAAGTCTTGATCACTAATTGGATCATATCTAAGTGTCAATATGAAATATCTAGGTACAATTATTTCAACAAATTTGATTGTACTATTGTCTCTCTGGAATTGTGAAATAAGATGTAGTTATAAAGCAGGCTGTTTACTCTCTGGTAAAGGAAATTACTTAAAAGGTTATTAGTTAAAAGACTGTAGCTTTGCCACCAACAAAACTTATATGGAAAGACTGTAAAGGAAGACTGGTGTTTAGAGACAGAAATAATAATCATAATAACATCGTTTTTTTTTTTTTTTATTTTAGCGTCGTCGATGGGGACCGTCCACCATGGCCAACATTGCCGACTTGCTTGGCTCGAGTTCCCTGATTGCCACCAAGAACCCATCTATGTCCAAACTCTACATGCTCTACCAGTTCTTCAACTTGGCCTCATCCATCCTGGCACCTTCCACTGTTGTCCTCATGATTGCAGGTCAGGGTTGTGTTCAATGTGATATTATTCTTGTGCTGAACGTAGAAAGGCGGGGTCCTTTCTACGTAGAAGAGCAAGCTCCTCCTCTTCATGTTAAAGCGTCTAAATCATTTGGGGCAAAGTTATGTTTCGTGTTTGTAAAACCAGTTCTTCTGTTTGCCGCTCATCTCCTCTCCAGGTAGTCTGACTGTGATACTCGATGTGGATCCTAATGGTGCTTTGTTAATGGCCGTGATACCTCCTGCTGTCTTCCTTGGCATCAGCTTCAAGCTCAAGTCAGACACTCAGATTCTTATTGCGGCAGTCATGAGCGTCTTGTACTCGTTCATGATGATGATAGCAGCGTTTTTCATAATCGGTACGTTTGAGACAAACTCAACAAACAACAAAGCCTGTTCAAATTAAAGTGTTTCTCACCTCTGAACATCATTTTTCCATCCGTTCATCAGCCTACATGGTGAGGGACCAAACCATCCTGACTCCCAGCAGCATTTTCATTGTCAGTCTAGCAGTGTTTTACTTTATCGCTGCAATCATGCATCCTCAGGAGGTTGGCCTGATAGTGTTCGGCCTTCTATACATCCTCTGCATTCCCAGTGCATACCTGCTGCTGGCCATCTACTCCATGGTCAACATGAATAATGTGTCCTGGGGCACCAGGGAGACCAAGCCTGCTGGTCCTGGTCCTGCCAAATCTGCCGCTGCTGCCCCTCAGACTACAGGTCACAAAGGTATAATTGTTTGAACCTTACAAGAATCCATAAATGTGAATGCATAGTTTGAAAATGGGACTAACCCTTGATGTTTGTTACATCAGCACAGTTCTTTACACAATAAACACAAAAGCAGAAGCTTTTTGTGCAAAGTTGTCACGTTTTTGTCCAAACATCTGCACATTTGTGATGCAATTAATCATGACAATAATAAATTTACTGGCCTTTGTTTCACAATATACTTCAAAATACTGTTCTGTTTAAAACTATTATTTAACTTGACTAAAACTGAAACTGACTCTTACCTTTGCAGCCAAAAGCACATCCACACGTTTCTTCTCAAGAGCCAAATGCTTTGGAAAACTCTTCCGGAAAGACAGTGAAAAAGATCCCATTGTCAGCCAAGAAAGCCTGACAGTGGAGGCAGGAGAGCTTGAACCTCAGCCCCATAACACAATTATAAACGATGACTGGAGGCCGGAGGAGGAGCAGAGGTAGGACCTGAAGTTAGTAGATTGACTGGTTGGCCACTCATTAACAGCTGCTACCTTTAACCAGTGTCATCTCAAACAAAGTCAGAGCAAATAAAATTTAAAAAGAAAATTAATTCTTTATAGAACTGTTAATGTTAAGGATGGATTATGGAATGAACCAACAGGACACAGGAATCCATAATGACGACCAAAAGGAATGAAAAGTGGAATTTGTCTTTTAGTCTCGGGGTCCTCTGGGCCCCATTTTCTCACGAACAATCCAAACTTAATGTATCGTGAAGAGTTACCATAAATTATGAAGAGTAAGATGCTTCAGTGCTAATTAACGATGAACAATATATCGTTTCAGAGAAGAAGAGCAGCCTGCTTTCACCTGTGCAAACCAGTGTAAGTCCTAAAGAGAAGGTCATGAAATCTATTGCAGTGTTCAAGGATTTAAACATTTCCGTGTGGAGTAAAAGTCTCTTGTGTTTTTTCAGGTTGGGTCACCCAGCTGCAGAGTTTGTCTGATGACCTGCATCTGCAGGAGGACACACTCAGCCAGGTGAATACTTATACTTTTTAACAATTGTATTCTAAATGAAAACAAATCTTAGTCATAAGAAAATTTTTTATGCAGTTTTAACCAATATAACCCCTTGTAATAACTATAATACTGAAATACAGAGATGTTTACACGACGTTTGGACTGTCCTTAATATTCTGCACTTATTAGTGCACAGTAATTAGTAACGTAGTATTGAGCTAGTTTGTGCATTTCATTTCAGGAAGAGGAGCAGTTCTTCAGAGAGCTGACCACCAAATACCTGGAGCCTCTAGAGGAGGACAAAAACAAACAGAAGAAAATCGCTGACGAACTTGGGGATCTGAGAAACAAGGTAACTGTGTCCAACCCTGTTTATCTGATCACTTACCTGATGAATCCTAATAGATATAAACTAATCTGTTTCGCTCCATCCTTTACAGGCAACGTTTGCCTACTTTATGTGCAATGCCCTGTGGCTCGTTGCGACTTTCACACTCCAGCTGATGAAAACGTCCATCTTCATCCCGGTGCCCAAGCTCGATGCCAATCTGCAGTTCACGGGGGTGTACGTATACGTGGACCCTCTGGGCTTCATGTTCCTTCTGGCCTTTGCCTCCCTGGTGGTCATCCAGTTTATAGCCATGCTGTACCACAGGTAAGCAGCCGCATCAAGTCAAGGGAGTCAAAGGGATTCAAAGCGAGTCCTTTTTGTCCTTTTTGTCCTTTTTGTCCTGCAACGTTTGACGTTCAGGATACTGACACTTGTTTTTGTGCTTTTCCAGAGTCTACACGCTGATCCATTACATTGCCTTTCTGGACACGGAGTCTTTGACTGAAAGAAAAAAACTGCAATTCATAGAGGTACATACAGATGCCATATACCATATAAATACTACTTAATACTAATACTTTGTACTACTACTAATACCAATACAAGTATTTCTTTGAAGCAATAGTATTTACTACTATTGAGTGCTACACATGCAGGGACAGTACAGAGTGTAGATCATACAGTAGGTATTTTGGAAACCTGATAGCCTGCACAGAAAACTACCCCACCACACAGCATCTAATCCACCATAAAAACAATTTTAAAAAATCGATTGCTTTGCATAATAAATAGTGCATCCTCTTGCCCTGTGTGAGATGTAATTCCTGAGTGACACAGTAATTGTGTTTGTACATATTTGTATTGCATACACACAATGGAGAACTATGCAAGAGCCAATTAGCCTGTCAGCAACTGAAAGGCACTCAGGGTAAAAGTGACAGTCAAACATCAATGGCAGTGTTACGGATCACGCCCTACCTTTTAATATTAGGGTAAGACTGGAATATTTTGTAGCAAGTTATTTGGGAGAGATTCTTATTCCAAGTGTGGTGGCACTTTGTTGATATGTACTAATCATGTAAATTCCCGGCAGCTCACAGACGATGAGGATGACGACAGTGACGAGCTCATGTTTCCGAATCTGTCTAAAAGAAGCTACGACAATGGAACTCCGGTGTAAATGAAGGCCGACCAAAACCTGTAAACTGTCTTTAGCACTTTAAAAGAGTCATGTATCGTCAGATTAACATATTTAGTATTTATTTTTTAATTTAATCCTTTTTAATGACACAAAGCAGATTTTGTAGAAGCAGGACACTGAAACTGATAAGCTGCAAAATGAGCACAACATCAGAACTGTGTGTGTGTGTGTGTGTGTGTGTGTGTCACCATCACAATGAACTTTACTGTTAATGTTTCACTGTCATGTGCACCTTTTTATTCTGCTTTCTTTTACTGTGATAATGCTCCTTCACTGACTATTAATGCACAGCAATACAGAGAAACTACAGGTGAAGGACTCTCAATGGGAAGAGGATAAATTGATGTGTAATAAACATCTGATCCAATATTCTTTTTCGTGTGTTTTTATTGTGCATTTACAGGGTTGGACTGTAATTGTATCCTGTAACTGATGCAACTGAAAGGGAACTAAAAGTTGTCGAAAAACTCTCAGGTGTACATTGTATTTTTCTTCTATAAAACAGATTTAGCTCATTTTAAAAATAACAGAATTTTTCCTGTAAATAAATGATTCAATAATACAGAAGTAATAAAATATTTTTTTTTCTTTGAAGAAAAGCATAATTTAACATTAAATCAGATGCTTTCTGGGAAACAAATGTCAAACTTCTGCGTATGCTGCACTGACTAAGTGACACTGGGTTACTACTATTTAAAATTCACGAACTGGACAGACAACCGGCCAACCCACATTTATGTCTCCTGTTATGACACGGTGCTTTAAAACACTAATCTAAAGGCAATAATAGAATAATGCCTTTATTGTCAGTGGACAAATACAACAACTCTGGTTGTGGACATCAGTTTTAAAGTCCTGTCTTAGTATCTATATTAAAGTCAGGGTACTGTACGCAACCATATAAGCCAATCAAACCTCTTCTGCTTTCTATTTTAATCCACCAGTTTCCACGCTCTCGTGTTAGCTAGGAAGTAGCCTCAGACCTGCCTGATGAGGCCGAATTTTAAAAAACGAATTCTCCTGTACTCATTTACTTCAGCTGCAACAACAACCACACTCCCTACACATACACACTTCATGGAGCCGATCTACTGGCTCTGGAGTTACCGATCTTTGCCTCGGTCACACACACACACACACACACACACACACACCTTTGTTCACTGACACTGGCCTCAGTCAGCCATGTTTTCACTGCCTGCTCTGGGCTCCACCCTTTTAGATAACTTTTCACTTTTAACTCCCCATTCTGAGATTTAAACGTTTCGCTTTTTTTCTTTTAAAGGCATCTGTTTTCAAAGCCACCTCATCAGATGAGCCAGAGCAGTGTTGAAAAAAGTTATTATGTTTTGGGGGGATTTTACATGATAAAACGGTCATCGCTCCACTGCACATACTGTGGAAAATATTACTTGAATGTGCCTTAATATTTTTGTTTGATTTGTAACAGGTGTTTTTATAGCTAAGAGAAGTGCACAGAACACGATTAGAATATTGTAGCAATAGTGAGTGTGTGCATGTGAGACATAGGGTGAAGACTGTATGAGAGTTGTTTTGGAGATAGAAGAGCAGGGGGGCAGCTGAAGAACAGGAACCAGCTTCAACTTCAGGCAGGAAGCAGCAGCAAACAGAGTGTCTATATAAAATTGGGTCAAGGGAGAAACCGGAAGTCAGACTTTTTGCCCTGACACTCTGTGTTGTTGTTAGGGAAGAAAACTCTGACCCGGGGCTTCGTACATTTTGCATTTGTACCTTGTATTATTTAGACTATAGTGTTAAATTGTTATAACAGAATAAAGCATCTTAAAAGGCCGTCGTTGTCCTCTCCTGATTTTGAACACGCTACACTACCAAACCCCAAATCACAATACAATGTTTCAGAAATCATAGGTAAAAAAGTCTCACCTTTACAAACGTTTTCAGATCCTTTGCCGTGTCACCTTTCACTCCACCTGTGGTGACCTGAATTTGTAATAAAACCTGATGAGATAAAGATCAGGTTTGCCCCCACTTCTGCTTGGTTTCGTACATAAAGATGACACAGACTGCCCCTTGCAGTTTTAACACAATTCTTAGGGACACTATGCTGAGAAAATAGTTTTCTGTCTATTATTTTTCAAAGAACTCGACATAACTCAGCTTTTCTGGATAGACAAACCCACCATTGCACAGTCAGCGAGTTGTTACATTTCCCATTTTAAATTGTAAAAATAAAATGTCCTTTCGTACAACCATAAAAGCTTTTATTTGAATTTGACATTTGTTTGGTAATAACATCGTACACAATGAGATATTATACAGAAATGTACAAAGACCAAATTGGAAGTAAATCAAAGTAAATTAAGCAAGTACTTGAAATGCAGCAGTCTACGGTTTAGGTTTAATTCGCCTAACCTTCAGTGTGACCTCTGTGCACAAGTCAGTTTCATAACAAAAGTTATTTCCTTTTCACAGTTTCACTTCCTCTGCACTCCATCCAATTCCTCCAGACTCTCAGATTCACTTTTCATCTGACTTTAATCACATGCATCATAGAAACTCAAAAACTCAAAACAAAAACTAAATCTGACCTCAATAAACACATATGTAACAGTTTCTAGATAAGAACATTGGTCTCTTTATTGTATCGTCAGAGTCCTGCAGTTAAAAAAATAAAGGAACGACTTATTTTTTCATTCTCGTGTTTCAGGCTGCAAGAATGAACTGTTTTCTGAGAAGGAAATAACATTGTTTGTGGTTTGAACCTAAACGCTTTCAGTGCTTGAGGAACCATCTGATGGTTTTGCATGGCATCAACTATAAATGGTTAAGAGATCATTTCACCCAACAAGTCAACATCTCTTCTTACAGTCCTGCAGCTGAGAGTATACACATCTTTAAAAAGCCTCAATTAGTTAACTGCATGGTGAAGACGAGCTTATCTGGAGGTCAACTCAATCAAAACATGAATATTACTGTTTATTGCCTTGTTGTTCAGAAGATGGATGATTTCGTCCTTGAATGCACAAACAGGAAGTTATAAAAACATCAACATCATCGTTCTTGAATTAAGAAGTAGACGTGTGTTGATATTTGTGAGCAGATTATAATGGATTATGTATTTGAAGTGTATTTGAAAAGCACTTTGTCAAGCCTCAAACAAATAAACTAAATAAGTGGTTTTCATGAAGAAAGAAAATCGGGTTAACATTTTTTTCAGTTATTTTATGGCCCAAGACACTTTATAGAACCACATCTGGCAGTACTAAGATTATTAATATATAAATGTGATATACAGCATCAACACTTGTCATGTTTTCTGAAAAGACTGTTATTGATTTTAATAGAAAAAACAATCAAATGTGACAGAGATACAGTTTAATTGTGCTGATTGGTTGATTGTGAACACTGAAAGTGGATGTTGTAAATCGTATCATCTCCATGCTATTACAGATACTATTAGCATCCCGTTCATTTTGGGATATTGTTGTGACTTTTTAGTTTGTCATTTTCCTCCTGAACTTAAGGGCTGAAATCTGTTCTTGCTGGCATTTTCTGGGCGCTTCTGAAAAACGGGGAGTTGCGCTTTGTGTTTTAACAGGGTTCATCAAGGCCGGGGTGCAACAGTCCTTCCTCATAAAAATGCAGGTGAAAGAGGTGAAAGTGATGGCCAGCAGTGCTCTACAGCTCCCTCATACAGTATTTTAGGGATCTGATGCCTCGTGAAATGATATGTGATGTGACATTCCATGCAAGCCAAAGATTTTGCCTTTTGACTGTGACTTGGATTGGATTCTAATCTATGAAGAGCCGCAACAACCGACACGGTCCTTTTTAAAGTTTACACGTGTTTCAGAGACTCACACTTTAGCTACATCCACTTCTGTCTGATTCCATCTTGCCACCTCAACTGCCGCATTTTTGGACTCACTGTTGTCATCCAAAGAGCGATCGTTGGACTGGGTCGTCTGTCCTTCCATATCGTCTGCCAGAGCTCTTCTGTAAACCCCAGCCAGACTCTGCTTGAACCGCCCCCTCACATCCAGCCCCAAGCAGAAGTATAACAATGGGTTTATGCAACTATTGAAGTAGGCGATCCCTGTTGCCAGGGGAGACCAGATCTTCACCACCTTGCTCTTGTTGTCCACCATCTTTACCAGAAGGAGGCAGTGGTACGGTGCCCAGCACAGGAAGAACGCGATGACCAACGAAGCTAATATACGAAGGGGTCGTGATTTGCCTGAAAGGCGGGTGCGTCGGATTCCAATGGCAGTCAGGATGTAGCAGATGAGGATGACCATAAAAGGCAGCATGAACCCACACAGGAAGCGGATGAAGTAGAGAGTGAGTTTATCGCTTTTATCCTCACCCTCTGTTTCCTTTGGGTCCACCGAACACTTGGTCAGGTTTTTCTTCACCAAGTAGACTTGGCGGTGGATGAAGTAGGGAGTGCTGAAGGCGATGGCAGTGACCCAGACGCAGGCAGCCACCACCCTCGCGGCACACAAGGTGCGGCGGCGTTTGGAGGCAATAGGCTGCCAGACGCAGAGCACTCGGTCCATACTGATCACGGCCAGCAGAAAAACGGAGCAGAACATGTTGGCGTACTTGAAGAAGCCGTTGAACTTGCAGACGAAGAGGCCAAAGGGCCAGTGGTTAAAGAAGAGCTTCTTTATGAGGGAGAAGACTCGGGTGAAGCAGAAGATCAAGTCTGCTACGGCCAGATTCACCAGCCACACATTGGTCACCTTTGGCTAAAGAGGCAGAACAGATGGGGAAAATATTAGAACAAAAAAAAAGAGACAAGAGAACACAGAAGGAAAAAAATCACATAATTCATAGTGTGTGTGTAGATAGAGATAATGAAAACCACAGTGACCAGCAACAAACTGCGGGTTAAAAACAGCAGTGCAGCCATAGTTTGCTATGGACTAGTGACTAGCACTAGTGTCCCCCACAAACAGTAACACTAACGTTGGGGAACTTGAAACCTGATAAACGGAGATAAGAAAATAGCAATATTATCTGTCTCTGCTCTGATTCTTATTGTATGTTCTGTTTAAAATGTACCAACGTTGTCAAAAAACAACTTTGCTGTTAAAGACAATATGAGAAGTAGTAAAAAGAAGTATATATCACACTGGCTGTGATATGTGTATTAGCCTGACTGTTCAGATTATAGTTGGAGGTAAATTGCTGAAGCAAAGTAAACATTTTAGAACCTGTTCATGTAATAGGTTTCTGAGAGATGTCCAACTGATGGTTACATATGCCCATGGAGGAACACGCCACCCTATGTGGGACCGAGACGTGCAGTCATGGAACCTTTTTCTCTCGGTTAGTAGGACCTGTCTGAATCTGCTTTCTAGTTCAAGGCTGCTTTGGGTTTAGCTCCATTTGTTTCACATTCTTTTTCTTTTGTTGAGTTTTGCCTTGTGTACACGTTTGCTTCAATTACTGCTGATTCGTTTTTGTAGTTGTAGTAGTTTCTGCTTTCCTTTCATTTGACTTTGTAGAGATGCACATTTCATGGGTAGTGGCAGAGAAGAATATGTGCGGGCTTTAATTTTTTTTTTTTGTTTTATTTCTTGAATTTAGCAAGTGTGTGTTTGCCCTGACTTTGATTTGTTTTAAATGTTTTAAAGGTGAAGTCCAGCTTACACGTCGACCTGTCTCCAGCTACGTGTGACTGAAGAAGTCAGAGCCAAATCATCTGCGTTTCATTTCCTCTGTGATGTTCTGTAAAAGTTTCATCATGACCAAACTCCTTTTTAGTGCAGTGTATTTAGCTGTTGGTTTACCACAAATGTACTATTTTTACCTTTACCATGTGGACTTGTGTAGTCTCATCAGTATTCTTTCTGGTTGTGTTGTGAATATGAAAAACATTGCAGATATTTATCATATTCGTAATGCAGATTTCAATTCAGTCTGATTATAGATCATTAATGAAGCAGAATAAACAAAAGTGGAGTTGAGTTGTGTGTTGTTTGATGAATATTGTTGATCCCTGCACACAGACAACACTTTTTCTTTAGACCTGAATGCAAACTGTATTTCCACCTTGAGCTTGAATCCAGCCACCCAGATCACTATGGAGTTTCCTGTGATGCCGAGCACGACGGTGAGTGTGTAGAGGACGATGGTGACGACGTTCATGATGGCGTCGATGTCCACCGTGGTCTCCTCAGTCTTCGAAGACTTCACGATGTGGACCGGCAGGGACGTGTTGGAAAACATTGTGCTGCCTTAAAAGAGAGAAGACGCCAAAAACAACAAAGTGTTACTCATCTTATGAGTCATTCCAGCGAGCAGGGAAAGTGAAGTGAGCTGAATAGAGGCAAAGAATAGAATGATCATGTTCAAAGATGTTTGTTTCATGCAAATATGAAAGATTATGCTTCTTATTTGAAGGAATAAATAAAGCTGTGTGCGCGCGTGCAGTAATTATTGCTTTGAAGAGAAGCTTGATCGTATTTTCATCCACAGCTTTTGCAAAACGCAGAAGTTGGGTTTTTTTTTTCACATTGCACTTGTAGCCAACACAGCAGGAAGAGGTTTGTTGGGTGAAACAAAGTATGAAAAGCACAAATCATCTCTTCATTTGAAGCATGTGTGTGTGTGTGTTTGAGAGTTATCAAAAAGTTTAAAGGACAAAAAAACAAAAAAAAACAATATAATCCAGACAGGAAAATAAGAATTTGAGTCTCACACTTATCAACTATAAATATCAGATCACAAGTCTTTTTCTTCCAGGGATGGTCAGACATCAGTGTATGAATGAAGAGTGTGTAAATAAGCTGCGTGATGAGGACGAGTCAGATACACCAAGCTGAGTCATTATGCTACAAGGTCTGAGTACATCTCCAGCTGTCTGTGCATTTATGTTCCTACCGCATGTGTTGTGTCTTTTGTGACACTTCACATCCTCCTGCTTCTCCTATGATTTAATTTTCTGTGTCGTCATCTCTGTTAAAGGCCGTTTCTAAAACTCCGAAACTCTGAAAGCCAACAAGGACTAAACATCCTTTGAGTGCTCAGGAAAAAGAACATTTTAAATTTTAATGCCAACAGTTTATTGGCAACTGGTTTATGTAATGAGAATAAAAGCTCCACAACAGTCTCAAGAGGTCCACAGGAAGTTTACCACTGGGATGTCAGCTACTAAATGAACACGTTTAGGTGTTAAAATGTCAAACTTTTGCTTCGTTTTACTGATTTGTCAAATGACTTCTTATAACAAAGCATCACTAGTTTGACACTGGACTGAAACTGAGGTCTCCTGTGGAAAGAGTCCTCAGCTTTGTTCACCCGTCTAACCTTTTTTGTGACATCGGTGACTCTGTCACGATTGCATCATCCCATAGATTGTGACAAATGACCCAACTAACTGTGGTAACAACCAACAGCGCATGTGCACATGCATTTAGGAAAAAACGACACATGAAACTGCAACTTGCCACAGACAAAAGTGTCATCAGTCGTCTCATATTGCTGCTGCTAAATCAGCAGATCCTCCTCAAGTGTCTGAGAATTATTTTAGCCTTCACTTTGAAATATCTGTGTCCCCAGGAAGCTTTCCAGCAGCCAAATATCCCTTTTAGCCAAAGACCAAACTAAAAAGAAGGAATAAAAACTAATGCAACCTTAAGATCAAACCATCTGGAGAGACACGGGCAAATATGCAGAAGCAGACGTGTAAATGCATTATGAGCTGCACAGAAAAGAGCGAGCGCAGAGTGAGAAAACTCAACGAACACGCTGAGCTGTACGTGTGATAGTGCAGCTAATATTATGGGCAATGACTTCACACTAAATAAGTGTCACTGAGTACAGAGTATAGATATGGCAAAAAAAAAAAAAAAACTTAGCTGATCAAATGAGATGTTAAAGAAAGCAGAGACCAACAGGTTGGTGCCCTTACGTGAATTTAAATTGACCTTACCAGCGGAGACAAATGCAGTAGATGCGAAGCTGATGAGCAAAGGGTAGTGCGAGAAGGAAGGTTGCTGCCCTCAAAGGGGAAATGAGCAGCAGAAATGAGCTGGGGGGGGGTTTGGTTAATCTAATCTGATTATCCAAGACACCATGTGACTGAGACAAAAACCAGGATCCTTAAAAGGCTTCACGTCTAAATGCTCTGTGAAATACAATTCCCCCAACCAGGGTTGAGGAAATGATGCAGCCATAAAATCAGAATCGATCAATCAAAGAAAATCAGTGATGTTATCGCTAGCGCATGACGAACTGAGTGAGACAAACACCATCAGTTTGTGTTACATGAAAGTACGATACCCATCTCGTTGACAGCCGCACCCTGTCGTTTTTCTGATCGCTGTCTCCTTATTCATAGAACTCTGATGATCAGCGTCGGTTTCAGAGCAGTGTACAGCCACTTCATGCTGATCTGATAAAGGTGCTGCAGGAGCTCTGCACAAACGGTGGTAAGCTCTCCTAACCAGCTCCTCTTGTAACGGTGGCCAATGTGTGTCAGAGCTTTGTACGAGACCCACAGGAGAGGTGCAGATCTTACAGGTGGAAAAAAAAAAAGGAGCTTTCGTTTTTTTTCTTTCCATTCATACATTACATGTGATGTGGTTCACCAGCTGGAAGATCAGCGCTTAACCACAGGTTCAAGACAGGAGATGCGAAGAAGCCTCAATAAAACTCATTCAGCTCAACTTCCTTCACCTTTAGCCCAAAGGGTTTTCCAGTTAAATAACCTGTGTGACAGTTTTGGCTTTAAGAAACTCATCCGTTGCATTTTTAAGATCTCAGACAGGTTGATTTAAGCTCCTGTTCCTTAGGGTTTTTGTTCAAGCACCAGGAGGCCCAATGCTCGCGCAGACATCCGCATCTCTCGAGTTTTAAAAGCAAGACAGACGGGACTTGAGGAGACTTCGATGCCAGTGCTGAACGTGGTTTGGACCCGGTGGCGTCATTCTGTCGGCATCCTCCTCGGTAATCACTGAGGCTCTGTAAGTGGGCGTCGTTTGATGCTTATCATCAATGCGTTCGTCAGTGCAGCTCTGTCTGATTCAGCCTCTGTGTTAAACAGTGCAGCCAGATGGATGTGCACTGGCACAGCAGCTGTAACGTCTTATTAATTATTAACATGAAGAACGCTAGTGTCATTGTTCAAGCACAACTCTTCTCTACAACAAACTTATTCCCTTAGTGATGCTCGATACAGTTTGGAGTCAAGCTGCATGAGCTTTTGCATTATGCAACTGTCCGAAAAACAATCATCGCTCATTAAACGAATTATTAACTTTGCAGGCATGTGAATCCAATGGATGGGAAAATTTGGAGGCGGCTCTCAGCTGAAACTAGCTGCATCAGGGTTAAATGAAACCACCATGACTTTTAGACGTTCTTACTTCTCACATTTACATCTGTTTATAGAGAACTACTCTGCCCCACGCATCACATGACCAGAGGCCAACTTGCAACTTAGCCCTAAGGCTAAAAACAGCATTAATTTGTGTTAATTTTAACTTGAAGATGAAGTCATTCTCGCTCACCTCTATTTTTTTTACAGAAATCGATTTTCCTGTGAGCAAGCAAACATGTCTTCCGAGAGACACTGTGTGAAAAAAACCTGTCCCCATTTTTAAGCAACAGTATACACGTCCCCCCCACATCCTCCCAATTTGTTCGTTCCCAATGTGGTCAAACCACGATTCTCGTAACCTATTTTCATCTGACCCTTAGTCTTGTTTATGACTTATTTAAGTCGTCTTGCTCTTTTGGGGTTTTTTTTTTTTATTCTTTTGGCCTCCTGAGTTCACATAAACAAGACATTTTTTTAAGCTTTTTTTTGTGTTGTTGTTGTTGGTCGTTGGTTAAGACATCAACCGCAGCATCACAGTTCTGTCCTGGCTGGGGACCAGTTTTACAGTTAAAACCCTCTATCTCTCTATTCCTCCCCACTTCCTGTTTGCTTCTCTGCATTGTCTACCTAAGGAAGGGAAAATGCTGCTGCACAATGGGGCACACTAGTGATCACCAGATGGCGGTGGTTCAGCAACACACACACACACACACACACACACACACACAAAGCAAAAGATTGGTTCTTGTAAGCAAAGACAGGTGCTGGTATCAGCTGGTATTGTTCATTTCTTCAAATAACGGTTTTGCACAATTGTAACAATACTTTGTTGTGGCCGTTTTAATTTAGAAGTGATCTGCTTGCACGTACGTGCTCATACCTTTTAAAAAAAACCCTAAACCAGCCCACTGCTGCTCATTTATGAGCAGTTGACCACAGGTATGCTCCATCTGACTCAACTACAAACCTCCAGCAGCTGTGTGAGCCAAATTAGTCCAACATCTCCCTCATGCAACTGCACTTATCTGATTAACCATAAGTATGTCAACACAGTTACACTGTCATCATACCAGAGTTAAGGAACCATGAACAACATGACAGTGAAATAACGAAGAAGGATTTGCATCAGACAGCGTTTTTGAAATCTAATTTTAGCATCTCCGCTCAGATTCTCCCAAAACAGCAGGAAACAGCAGCTTCGCCGAAAGAGGCAAAAGCATTCAAAGAATTCCCTTTTGCACAACAAGACACATAATTTTCTATGATCTGCTCACAGCTTTGGCAAAAAAGGAAGTGTCCACTATTTCAATGTCTAAACGAGAGTAAAAAAAAGACAAATGAAGACACACGCAGCGGCTGCTTTTTGGCTTTAATAAAATGAGACACATGTCTTAGTAGTGAGCCTATTGGTCCCTGTCATATCAGAGGTCTGATCTGAATATGGGATCAGCTTCAATACAATGGTGCAGCTCGGATTTTGTGCTGAACAGCTTTGCAAACATTCAGTGATAAAAATGAATGAATGCCATGAATCTTTATTCTGAGTGCTCATATTGAAATGAATATTCATCACACATACGATTTCTCTGGACATCTTTGGACACTTCACACTCAGTGGTCTGACATGGTGACCGTCGGCCTCTCATGCATGATAAAAAGGTAGGACGTCAGAATATGAATCTTCATAAACCAAATACATAAGTCAATGAATAAAAAGTGAAATAAACAATATCTACGATATCATCTGATAACAAAAGCAAAACTAAAAAACACTCTGACACATCTTCATGAGCTAACGTGTCCAAAACGAGCCAAAAAAAAAAAAAACATGGTTAGTGTGTGTAACTGATAATAGTGTAAACAGTATGTAGTTCAGAGTTTGTGAATATTTACATTATTATGGTAAAAAAAATAAAAAAGCTAAGCTCAGACCCCAAACTAACAACGAATTACAACATGAAGAGCAAATTTAACCACATAGTGATTGTTTTTAAATGTAAAGTGAGGTAAAACAAGGAAGTACTTCACAGCTACAAACCACGTTTGTGGGAGACCAGGTTTGAATTAAACAGCCCAGCTGCTCGGACGCGTTACGGCACGAGTGGAAAACAAACAGACAAGGCGAGCGAAGTGTTTGAACACAGTCACTAAACCGGGAAAAAAAGTGCCGATTCCTTACCTGTAGATTTCAGCTCTGAGGTTTGCAGCGTCAGTCTCAGTGGTCAGAGGCAGAAGTGAAGACACATCTTCATGAGCTGTGTGTTCATGCAAAAGGAAGTTGCTCTGTGTCACTGTCTTTTCAAGTGGTTTTAGGGCCAAAAGCTGTGCAATAGACACACACACACACACACACACACACACACACACACACACACACACACACACTGGTTTTACTATTGTTGCGAGAACACTCATTGTTTCCTACCCAACCAACACTGCACTTCTTACTAGTCACTATCACACTATTCATACTAGTCATTCTTACTAATACAAAACTAATACAAAATCAAGATTAGCAACAAATGGATTTAAAGCTACAATATGCACATTTTGGGACCCAGGCTAGTTCTGCCACGCGAACTGAAATGAATCCAGGGCGACAAATACTGACACTGTGTGTCGTCTTACTCAGTCAGAAGACTTCAGAGGGGAATATTTCTGTGCTGCTGTTGGTCTGTGAGTCTGTGTCACAGGAGCTGTCGACCGCACACCTCTACATTAATGAAGTTAGGTTATCAAAATGTCCATTATCTGTAAGCACGTGTCCTGTTCAGGGTCACTGGGAGAGTGAAAACAAATATTCCAAAAATAACATTTTCTTTATTAATAACTGTAACTGTAATAACTGCAGACGTTGGTCCTTTGGGCTTATGACGCAATCTATTAGGACTAAGGTGGCTTTAGTAGGACAATTATTCATTTGTCTAATTGATAAATAACTGATCATTGCTAACATTGATCAGCCACAGTTTTTAGGTTGAAACTGTCAGAAAAGGTGATAATTCTACTATGGGATTATTTCTGAATTCACAGTGGGTAGTGGAGTCCGGAGTGCATTATGAGAAGAGGTGGTTTCTGATGGTTTGGCCCCCTCGTTCATTTTAAATGCGGTGGCCAAAACATTAGAACCACCTCTGAATGTAGAAAAAAAAAAAAAAGTAGGAAAATGCTGTAAGGGCCACTTCAGTCCTAAGGCTTTATTATAGTTACAGAATCATTCCAGACTTTAAAAAAAACATCTGTTTTAGGAAGAACGTATTTGACTGTTGTTTTGCATCCTAGATCTCAATATCTAAGCATATAGCTGCATTAATCCTGTCCTTGTGTGTGTGTGTGTAACGTTCTATCATGGTTTTTATGCATTTTATGTTCTGCCAGAGACATTTTTATCGTGGATGTTAGTGAGGTTTAATGTTACCTAAACAGTCAGTAGGTTATTTCCCTCACCACACTGGTCCATGGAAACTTTATTCCTAAATAAAACGACTAAAACTTAAAAAGCTAAAATGACGTCCAACAAAATAGAAATGGGTCCATAAAATAACAACTCGCACTAATAAAGCAACTGGTGCAACAATCTGAAAGTAAATGAATCAAAATAACTTTGGTGAACAAACTGTCAACTGTTGGTATGTTTGTCAAGACGGTGAGGTAACGCAACACACACACACGCTCACACACGCACGCACACACGCACACACACACACAGACACTTCCTCGTTCTCGTTCTGTTTCCTTCTGCTGTATGTCTGGAACTATCCTCCTTTCTGCTTGCTTCTCTTTTTTCACAAACAGCCTCACTCACTCTGTCTCCTTGTCCTTGTCTTTCTGTCTCTCTCTCTCGCACACATACACACACACTTTTTGTCATGCACAAACTCTGTGCTGCTGTTTGCTGCAGTTTCCTCTTTGGTTGATAATGGCTCCCTTTAATAAAAAGTAAGTATTTTGTATTTAAATGTTTTTTTTTTGTTTTTGCGGTTTGAATAAAAAGGAAACAAGTTGGGATCTAAGGGAGTGAAGAAAATTAATCATTCAGAAACTTTCCGCTGAAATGATCTGCCACAGATTTCCACAGACCAGACCTTAGTATCAACATGTATTTCCTACTTCCACTGAAAAAGAAAACTTGGGAAACTTGTTTCTTCTTAGGACGAAGGTTTGCGAAACAAAACATGCTTTTGCATCCCCAGGTTCAATTCAATTCAACTTTATTTATATCGCGCCAATTCACAACAAAGTCATCTCAAGGCCCTTTACAGAATAAAGATTATAAAGATGATTTAGCAACAGAGGATTAACTCCTTTTAATGGAAGAAACCTCCAGTTTCACTTATTCAGGCTTCTTCCACCATTATTATTATTATTCCTCCTGTTTCTAAGAAATGTTTTGGAATCAGGTCCTTCTTTCTTGTGTCCTCACAGCCACTGAGGTCATGCTAAACTCGTGTTCTGCTGATGATGCAAAAGGTCTCGACAAAAATATCCCACAGAGAGGAACCATTCACAAAGCTGCGTGATTCACATTTTACGTGCAGGACGTTTTCATCACAGCAATGTGTTACACAGTACACTACAGGCTGTAGTGCTGCTGTACAAACAACCGTTTTAATTACAACTGGGGGGAAGGAAATGGCAACAGCACCTGACAACATAATGCAAAAATGATCCAACAGTTGACACATCTTTAGAAAACTCCCTGAAACAGTTTGATCCAAAAGAGAATGTTTCAACTTTCTGAAGTGAGATTTATTGCACAACGGTTGCATTAGACAGTGTTAGATGCAGATTTTGTAGTTTTCAAATGATGCTCGCTAATCCAGGTCCAGGTTCACCACACTGAAGCAAGCAGCAGTGACTTTCATTCACACTGAAGAACTGATCAGGATGCAGGGGTTTATACTGTCCACAGGATTACAACTCGACCTCAATCACTCAGTGATGCAAAAACCTCCTTCAGCTGGAGAGGAACTGATGTTACTAACAGGATTTAAAGTTAGATGGACACTAAAACAAATCTATGCATTTCTTAAGGCTGGAAATGGTGAAAACTGAAAATATTTCTATGACAAATCAGGAAATAGCTAACACATGAATATTAAAACTGATTGTGACTGTACAAAGGTGATTTTTCATGCAAACCAAACCAAACATTCTGATATGATGACATCATCAATGACGTTGCATAATTGCCTTTAAAGTTTCTGCCTTTGCAGTTTTTAAACTTTATTATCTGAAGCTTTAACAGTGTCTGCGTCAATAATTTGAACAGTACCAAACAAGAAAACAATTAAAATCTTTTAATTTGAAATGACCATAACTTCCAATTTATGACACCATAACAAAAGTTGTGTGTGTGTCACATGACATTCTCTGTCTCTCTAAGACCAGTGAAGGACAGAGACCAGTGGAGCAGGCGGTGACATGAGGCAGAACTCTGAATACCTAAAGAGACAAACCCCTTGTTGTCTTTCAAGTGAGTGTCAAAGTTCACTTAAGTGACGCTAACTTTGTTTTTCTGTCTGAAGACAGATGTGACGGCTTTACCGATGTTGGAGAAGAAGCTGGACCACGTGCTCTGCTGTTCTGGTGGTTGTGTCACATGTTTCAAAAATGATACCAGGGATTCTTCAATCTGTGGATCCCTTAATTCCATCAACAACAGTAACCTTAGTGGACATCCAGTTTTCCTATGTAGATGCTTGAAAATGGCTTTGCTGAGTTGTTTAAATGTTTTTTCACTCGTATCAAAGTCGATATTCTCAAGTTGAGCCCTTGTTTTCTCCAGCAGATGGTCGACGATGTCTTCTGGTTTTCCCATCCTGTGGGGAACCTGTGCCTTCTTGTATGTCCTTTGGACCAGCATTATTATGAGTGTCCTGAGCTGTGGACCACCTTCACTATCTCCTGCCTCTGAGGGTGAATGCAGCAGCAGCAGTGTTTCTGCCAGTGGATAATTTGCCATCACAGCATGTATCACTTCTTCACTCTGTGGGGCAGCTCTCGTGTTTAGCCACCACTTTGTCAGGTCCAGGCAACACTCCACCTTGGCTCCAATTGCTGCATACAAAGTATCATCCAATGGAACTTCAGATGAACTTTGCATGCTCCTAATCTTTAAGTCTGTGTACAGGAGATCTGTTAGTTCTTTACTGAGTGTTTCTCTTTCCCCACTGAACATTTCCTCCAGCTTTGAAAACACAGACTCTTCATTTGCATGTTTGTTGTTTTCATCAATGTCTCTCAGAACCAGAAACTCAACACTGTCCATGAAGGAACACATTGAGTCCTTGCTTTCTGCTGTGGATGGTTGGATAAGTCGGGCCTTTAGTTGGATCAGTGCATAAAGCATAGATGATTTTAGTAAATACCTTACAAGGAAGGTCTTCAACTTTAACAGCACTCGGTCTTTGCAGGCTTTGCTCTGCGTCTTGGTTTTTGGAGTTGGAGCTGCAGAATCTCTGCCTTTCAAACTCTGAGCAATTAGCTTAGCAAGATCATCAGCAACAAACCGAATGTCCAGAGAAGATTCAGCCTGCAGCAATGTTTGCTCAGAGTCCGTCAAATTGAACAAAACCGTTTGTTTGATTTCATTCACATATTTGCCGATTTCAGACTGAAATGCTTGACTTAGTGCAGTTAGTGAGATTCCCGGTTCCACAGATTGGGTTGGTGCCTCGCTGTCTTGCTCAGACTCATCACTCTCCACTTCCACTTCCAGGACTATGTTCCCGTCTCGCTTAGTGCAAGGCAGCGGAGTGTTTGCAAATGCTTGGAAAATAATGGAGGCGTAATAAACCATAATATGTAATCTGATAACGGGAGGCTTTCTAGCTATTACAGGCTCCTCAGAGCCCTCACGACTAGAGAGGGCAGAACTGATCGTTTCTGTTATCTCCTTAACAATTAGCATTGTCAGTTCTTCTGAAATGACACACTTTATGTTCATAACTTCAGAAAATGTCTGTGAGATCGAGTTCCTCAGATCACTGCCCAGCACATACTCGTCTGACTGTAGTTGTGAGCCCTGAAGACTCTTCACCAAGTCTTTGGAAATGTATGATAAGCAGTCCAGAAGCAGCTCTGCTAGTATAACATATGTGTCTTCATCAAGCTCACCTGATCTTAACAACGTCCACTGCTCTGGCGTCACGTTTGCTATGAAGGATTCGATAAGCGGACGAACAACAGACACTGTAATCTGCTCCGGCGTTGTTGCTGTTCCCTCCATCGGTTTTGAATTAGTCTGAGTTTAATCAATTCTGGGCTTTGCCACGTAGTCCACGAACAGATGGGTCCCACAAAAGTGCAGTGTTGAAATGTAAAATAAAATCAATATGGACGCGTGTAAATGCTTGTCACACACTTAAAGATCAAAGGACTGTAAAATGGGACATTTTAGGGCATCATAGCAACTGAGTGTTACCTAGCAAACATTATTATCACAGTAAAGTAGCACTGGTATTAGTCCAACTCGCAAATATACAACATACATTTGTACAAAGGACTGAGCAATACAACTGAGGGAAGACACACAACCACAAAAATGATCCCAAAGTTGACACACTTATTTAGAAATGTTCTTTAAATTGTCACCTTTCTGAAGTAAACTGTTTAACATTGGACCGTGTTAGATTTAGCTCGAATTACAGAAGAAACTGCTGAGCTGAGTGCACATTTTGAAGGGCGACTGCTTGTCTGCCTGTTTCAAGGAAGACATGTATTTGAATTGCATTAAATTTCCCCACGCATGCCTTGTTTTCAAATATTATTATATAATATCGAAAGAACAATCAAAGACTTTAGCTGAAAAATGGGTTACAAATGCAAAGACTCTGACATCCTAAAACAGGGGAAGGAGAGAGAGACAGTAACAACATGACACAAGTATCAGAAAAACTAATGCAGTATATGGTCCATGTCACAACATGGTTAAATTGATGCTGCTTAAAAGTCAATGTAACCCAAACAGTGGCCATGTTCTTCTCCAGATCCAACAGTCCTGATGTTTATGTGTCAGGAGAAAAAAACCCAAGTTAATATATGTTTTAACAACTCGGTCACAGGCGACCATGACCGCACTGAAACCTTTAGAATCGCTGTATCAAGAAACAATCAAAGTACTGGACCAGAAAATATTACGATATCACCATTGCAAAATAATACAAAAGCATAGTCTTTTAAATTGGGAAAACATCATAAAATACAAAGTATTCCAGTTGTTTAATATACAAAATGATTTAATGTCTGTCCTCACCTCCACTCAGACAGTTTGTAATACTAGAAAGGCCTCAAGTCAGCTAACAAGAGGTGCAGTACGAGAGGACGGCATTGTTCCTCTCTGAGAAAGCACTTTCAGTCCGTCTGACCTCATATCATCTGTTCGAAAAACATCTAAGAAACTGGCAAATCGATAGTCAGACATGCCCTCAAAAGCATGAAGATTATCAGTGTGGGTGCTCTGCCACTGCTGTCTCGGCCCCCTTGCTGTTTCAATATATGATCAGACGTTTAAATATTTTTAATTAACTGTTGATACATTTTAGGCTTTTGGTTGTGTTTTTATTCTGTGTCTACTCACTGTGTTTGTCACCATATTGTTTTATCAATTTATTTTTTAGGGGGACAATGTTATCATCTGTCCAGGGTCTGCAGATGAAAAATGCTGATTAATGTACACTGTCCCTGTCCAAAAAAAAAACAAACAAAAAAAAAAACGCAATACAAATCTAAGTAAAGAAACGCGTCTCCTAATGCTGCCCTCTACTGGCTCAAACAGGTGTGTGCTCTTATGGTATTTACAATGAACAAAAATCTCAGCAGATATGATTGTGCAAACTCCCTTGATCTTTTCCTGTGGTTGCACATGTGTGTCTCTTTGTTGCATTTCCTTTTTTTGACATGCACGATTTCAGTTTCCACAATAGTGACTCCGATAGACTCCAATAGTGATTTACACCAAGATACACACACAGTACACAGTCAGTTTTCAGAAGGACACAGGACATCAGACAGACAGGCAACAATTTAAATGCATCACATTTCTGCTGAAACGTTAGCATGGTGCTGCACTAGGCCCCTGTTGGTCCAGTGTGATGCTGTGCAACCTGCACAAAAGCAGCGCCGTAGCTTTATAACGTGTTTGCATCCTGCAGAGTTTGCAACGCAAACAGGTCTTACAACTCACTTTACATAATATAGCAACAAAACATGAAACAGGAACATGTAAGTGATGAGGTAGTGTGGACAGAGTGCGTGTGTGTGTGCGTGCACTCTTGGGCTTGAACAGTGAAAGGAGGGAGTCCAGACCCATTACAGGATGTGCTGGGAGTATTTTACCACACCCTGAATGTTCTTAGCACAGTAACGTGTTGTAACAATGCCTCATGCTGTAAAATATTGATGCTTGTGATGTCATCAGTTAGCAGCTTTACTGTAAATGAACACTTGACTGTGTGCAGTGTAACTCTTCAAGTCTTCATTGCTTCTAAAGGCAAAACACTTTGTTTTACTTCCCTTTAAGGAAATCTCTCATTATCGGCACAGAGAGCATCATCATATAGTGGTTGAATACAAATATGTGAAAGTATATTATGTATATATATTATTACATATATATTTCAACCACTGTAATGTACAGTTATTGTATTGTAATGCTGGCTTTGTTTTCTTGGAAATGCCTTTTCTAGTTTTCGAATGGCCTTTAAGAATTAGGGGACGACCTTGATCAGCATTCCGTTATTAAGCTTTTTTTTAAAGAACATTGCGCAAACGTTATTATCTGAAGCTTCAGCAGTGTACAACAACAGCTTGAACAGTGTCTGCATCAATACTTTAAACAACAGCAAACAAGAAAATAATTAAAATCTTTTTATTTTAAATTGACCATAACTTCTATGAAACCATAACAAAAGTTGCGTGCGACATGACAGTTCCAGTGAAGGACAGAGACCAGGGGAGCGGCTTTCAAATGAGCGTCAAAGTTCACTTAACTTTACGACTTTTAACACTTCACACTTCGTTTTTCTGTCTGACGACAGATGTGACGGCTTTACCGATGTTGGAGAAGAAGCATAGAGAAGAAGCTGGACCACGTGCTCTGCTGTTCTGGTGGTTGTGTCACGTGTTTCAACAATGATACCAGGGATTCTTCAATCTGTGGATCCCTTAAATGCATCAACAACAGTAACCTTGATGGACATCCGGTTTTCTTATGTAGTTGCTTGAAAATGGCTTTGCTGAGTTGTTTAATTTGTTTTTTACTCATAGCAAAGTTGATATCTTCAAGTCGAGCCCTTGTTTTCTCCAGCAGATGGTCGACGATGTCTTCTGGTTTTCCCATCCTGTGGGGAACCTTTGCCTTCTTGTAGGTCCTTTGGACCAGCATTATTATGAGTGTCCTGAGCTGTGTTTCACTATCGCCTGCCTCTGAGGTTGAATGCAGCAGCAGCAGCGTTTCTGCCAGTGGATGATTTGCCATCGCAGAGTTGATCGTTTCTGTTATCTCTTTAACAATCAGTGTTGCCAGTTCTGAGCTCACACACTCTGTGTTTATAACTTCAGAAAATGTCTGTGAGATCGAGTTCCTCAGATCACTGCCCAGCACATACTTGTCTGACTGTAGTTTTGAGCTCTTAAGACTCTTCACCAAGTCTTTGGAAATGTATGATAAGAAGTCCAGAAGCAGCTCTGCTAGTATCACACAAGTGTCTTCATCACGTTCAGCTGATCTTAAAAACGTCCACTGCTCTGGCGTCACGTTTGCCACGAAGGATTTGATGAGGGAACGAACAACAGACACTGTAATCTGCTTCGCCGGCGTTGTTGCTGTTCCCTCCATCGGTGATTGATTTAGTCTGAGTTTAATCAATTCTGGGCTTTGCCACGTAGTCCACAAACAGATGGGTCCCACAAAAGTGCAGTGTTGAAATGTAAAATAAAATCAATATGGACACGGCGTGTAAATGCTTGTCACACACTTAAAGATCAAAAGAATGTGACATCATAGGGGACCATAGCGCCTGAATGTTACCTAGCAATTGTTACCATGCAGGTTGGCGACAGCAGAGAAAGGTTTGAAGTCCAAACAACATTTAATGGCAGTTTCTCCACAATTAAATAATCCTTTAAAAATTACAAAGATTAATATATTTAATATGTTTGATACATTACCTCAAACAGTAAAATAATTTGATTAGATAAGAAAGAAATTTGTTTTTTTCTTGGAGACTTGAAAGATTAGATGTTCATAAAAGTGTTTCATAGAAAACTAGAATTTGAAGTGATGGAATTGAAATGCTACATTACTGATCGTCCTGCAATTGCACCTTTTTTCAAACTGCTCTGAGATTCCACGACACTATCAGACTGTGAGTTAGTGAATGGCTGAAAACAGAGTGCAGCACATGCTGTGAACCTACAGTTTACAATTTAATGAGAAGATCTGATGACTTACAATCCTGCAAAGATGAAAATGTGGGATAGGGCATCTGGTGTTGGTATAAAATCATAAAATAATCATTGGAAAATATTTAATCCGAAGAAAATTACCTTTATTGTCCTAAAGCAGTGAGACTAATATCAATAATAATCATTTAAAGTACCCAAAGTGTTCTCAAGCAGTAAAAGTACATAAATGTAGTTTTGCTATTATGATTACCAAATTAATCATGTAATTATTGTTGATTAAGATAAATGAAAGCTAGTGACATGGCAGCCTGGGAGCTCAGTGGGTAGAAGAATGTTTTATCCCACATTCTGTATTTAAATCAATCAGAAAAACAGCCGGCGTGAGGTTCCGGGTGGAACTGGGTGTGTGGTGTGAGCTTCAAAGCAGCAGAACGGGAAGGACAGAGGACATTCGCTTGAGGACAACAATGTCCACATTTTGAACAGAGAAGACAAACAGTACAGAAAGAAGTACATGAAGACGTCACGCAACCTTCAGATGAGCCTTATAATGTTTGATACTTCATCCCAGATCCATAAACAGGGCCATGCACTGTCGACAGGGTCATGTGATGTGTATTCAATTATTTTATTGTACATTTTGCACAAAGCTTTGCACAGAGGGAGCCTTCATATTTTGCCGCCTTGTGAATCTTTTGGACACTAGCCTGATTTTGTGAAAGGAAGCCAAAACCTTCCTGGAGCTCGGGGTCTGAAATGTCTATTGCATCATTAGGTTACTGTTACACTGGACATGTGGTAAAAAAAAGTTAATACAGATACTTTTATTTGCATTTTTAATTGAATTCAATTGTAATTTAAAGCCTTCAAAATGTCTCTATAAGACAACAAATTTAGTGTTGTGTCATTTCTCACATAAATTGTGAAACTAGTGAAACATTCAGTCTTTAATTCCTTTAATTGATGTAGTTTTATTATTATTATTATTATTATTATTATGAGACAGGAACTATCCTCTGTGTGTGTGTGTGTGTGTTCACAGGCAAGGACAGCAGTTTATTTTTATTTATTTTAGAATCTTTCACAGAGAAGAATCACGTGATGCTCTAATCTAACAAGCTGTCTCTCTCTCTCTCTCTCTCTCTCTCTCTCCCCTCCCTCACCTTATCCCTCCCTCTCTTTCTCTCTCAGACACAGATTATCTCCATCGTCCTGCAGTTGAGATGTGAGTACTTCATTTGTTTTTATTCTTTCTAAACCTCTAAAGTCCCCAAATATCACGTTATTGTAGTAGATTATTAAAGTTAATCTAATTCCATCAGTGGGTGAATCAAACATGTAGATATTTATTTGATTCCCCTGCTGCGTTCAGGCAAAGGGTTTGTGATATCAATTCACATCTTTGTCAGTTTTATTATGCCTTCATATTTTACAAAGAGGAAAGTCGTCTGGAATTTTCTGGGCTGCAGCTCTTGGACTCACCATGACTCACCATCTGACTCCCAAACACATGCATCAGTTTTACTGCGATCAGCTGCTGCAGCTCACAGCAGTCAACATGTGTCCAGAAACTACAGGCAGCTGCAGAAATTTTAGAAAGCATTTTTTTTCATTATTTTATGTATTTATTCTAATTGAGGGGGCTGGTGTGTGTATGTGTGTGTTTGTTTTGTTTGGGGAGGGGGAGGGCGAGGGGAAGGTTATAATACATGTTGATTCCTGCTCTAATCTTTCTCCATTTTGGCTCTGGAAAATACGCCCGAGGCAACAAACCTGATGTATGCTGCTGTGTGTAGGAATAAAAACTGTATCTGTTTGTTCTTCTGAAGTGCTCATACTTTGTCGCTGTGGATTGCAGGGGCGCATCCAGAATCGTTGCCCTGTGGTGGCCAGAAAATTATTTCACTGAAATTAAATAATTTAAACTTAAAACTGTAATAATCCGAATGTGACACAATTTAAGAAACACTTCAAATGTATCTAATTACATTTTTGTGTTAATTTATTTTTGGTCCTTTCGGCTTATCCCGTGAGTTCAGGGTCGCCACAGCGGATCGTTTGTCCGCATGTTGATTTGGCACAGGTTTTACACCGGATGCCCTTCCTGACGCCACCCTCCCCAGTTTCTACCGGGCACTGCTTGGCTGGTGATGGGGATGGACTGTTGGGGGGTTAAGTGTCTTGCCCAGAGACACTTCAACATGTGGTCGGGAATAGCGGGGCCAGTAGGCAGCCACTCTAACAACTGAGCCACTGTCACCCCTTGTATATGATACATTTTTTTAATTATTATTATTATTTTAAAATAATAGTGATTAATTTTAGTGTCTGACCCTAGGGTGGGTCCAGAGGGCTGGCAAGGTAGTAGCTACCCGATTTCAGCTCAAATCTGAAGCTGAAATAAATCACTGTCATTATAAATAGGTAACATTTTATTATTATGTACATTCAATTCAATTAAACTTTATTTATATAGTGCCAATTTACAACAATGTCATCACAAGGCACTTTACATGATAAAAATGGTTTTTATATATTTTGTCACAGTGGAAATTTCTTGCAATTCCATCCAGGCAAATTATTTTTTGCAAACAAAGTTTTTTTTTTTTTTTTTTTACTTACTTACTTTTTACTTTGTTTATAACTATTTTGAGTAAAAATGATAGATAGGTTACATATTTGATTATTCCAACACTGAGCAAACACTTTAGAAACACAGCATCAGCCTATTCACAGTTTGCTACTTTAAAAAAAGGCTCCACCCTATTTTGGTTTGATGGGTCATGTTTCTCTAACTGAATACTAGTTTGTGGTTTAAAATCTGTAAGTGTAATGAGACCGAACCCTTTTTTCCTTTGAGACAAATTCCACATTTTTCTGACCTCACTTCCTCTGCATGTCCCACGCACAGGTCGACCCCTGAAGCAGCAGGTACTCCAGGAGGTCCTGGGGCACCGGAGGGTGAGGGGGGCCCTCCAGCCTCTGCCCCGAACCTCACCAGCAACAGACGACTCCAGCAGACCCAGGCACAGGTGGACGAGGTGAGGACAGGTGCTCTTTTCTGTGGAGTTAAATACATCACAAACTGGGTCAATTATTATATCATTAAATCATTTTTCTTTTTCTCCCTCCATCAGGTGGTCGACATCATGCGAGTGAACGTGGACAAAGTCCTGGAGAGAGACCAGAAGCTGTCTGAGCTGGACGACCGGGCCGACGCCCTGCAGGCCGGAGCCTCGCAGTTCGAGAGCAGCGCTGCCAAACTCAAGAACAAGTACTGGTGGAAAAACTGCAAGGTGGGGCTAGTTCAGGTGGCTCAGCCAGTCGGCGTCACCGCACGCAGTCCCGATGGCAAACAAAGTCATTTCTTTTTAGTCCTCAATTAGTGGAAGGGACATTTGGGGACGTGACACTGTTGCTTCTCAACAGAAGAACAACGACGTACACACACCAAATACACAAATGTCAGGTTGAAGATGTGTAATAAGACAAGCACAGACAAAATGTAAGTTATTATTTGTGAGACTGTTTGCAGAGCTCGTCCGCTTCACACGTGTTTGTCACTTCGTACAAAGTACTAGTACTATTGCTACTTTGACTCTACTCCTACTTCGAACTTTATTTGACAAAGATCAGTCATGGAGGTAAGGGGAGCGGAAAACACTGCAGAGCTCCGTTGACCCTGCGACCTTGAAGTGAACTCCTTGCAACGTGTTTCCAATTACAATTACCGCCTTGCCCAGGGACAGGAAGTCGAACCGCTTTACTGTTGAGTTTAATGTCTATAGTAAATTTATACTGTTAGAAAAGTAATGATCCAAAACACTGCTTTATAACGGCATCTTAAACGGGGATAAAGTAAACAGGACTAACTAGTCTCACTGACATGTCCCAGCATTGATTCATCAAACCAGACCCATCATCCAATCAGGAGGATGGTAACGTAAGGGGAGAGAGAGAGAGAAAGAGAGGGGGAGGGGGAGGGGGGCAGCTTGACTGACAGCAGACAGAGAAATCCCAATCTGGATTAAAGTGACATGTGGGATTAAAGAGCCAGCTGTGATCTGTGACATAACAGCCCCTACCCCCACAAAGACACACACCAGTTTGTGCGTGTACCTGTGTGATGACCCTCACGTGGCGTGATGCGTTTCCGAGCCGCACAAATTTAAAAGTGCCGATAATCCATGTTTACTTTATCATAGACCCAAATCCCACAGTGAGGTTAACAACAGGGACTTTTAATAGACTTTTAATGAGCAACATTCGTTTTTCAATTGTAGTTTTTAAAAAATATATTGATTGATTTACTTCTTTATTTTGTATAATTCGGCAGTAACTTCCATCCACAGAGCTCCTCAATTTATTCAGAACACATCAGCGAGACCCACAAAGGTTTCTTTATCATGAAAACACTTTTGGACACAAATGCAGTAAATATACTGTCCTGCTGCCCCAGATGCTCACTACATAAACAAATATGGATTAATCCGCTGCTGAAAATAGTCCCAGACGAATGTCAATTAAACTTTGTGATTTTACATTATACTTTATCATTATACTAAAACATACGTAAATAACCCAACAGTTACAAAACTTCCAAAACCAACCCGTGCACTGACATCTGGTCTCTCTCGGTCTTTTTGATTCCCTGCACATGGACACAGATCAAGATGACACTGATCTCTCTCTCTCACCCTCTGTTATTAAAACTCTCTCGCCCTTTGTGTCAGCCAACCACCACTTTTAAAACTTTTCAAATACAAACAAAGGGCGACTTCACCAGTTTCCAACTGGCTTTCTATGGGTTTAGTTTAGGGTGTAAATGTACATTGATGCTTTTTAAACTTTCCTGACTTCCCTGCATTAAAATACTACTAATAATAATAAATTAAAATATGTCCCTGCTTCTAGCTGAAAAACTCTTGTTCATCATTAGGAGTTCAGATCATGTCATCTGGAGCAGCTCTGGAAGAGCAGTTTGAGCACGAATGTTTAATGATGTATTTATTTAAATCTACTACCCAAACTAGAATCAAAAGAACAAGGTTAAATATCAGTGAAGGTCTCCTTTAAATCCAGTGTAGATGAAACCTATTTTAACGCCTACTGAAAAATAAACCAACACAGGACAGGAACAGGAAAAAAATAAAGTTCATGCTCTGGTTTGTGTTTTTTTTTTTCTTCTTTGCAGATGATGATCATCATGGCAGTTGTAGGCGTTATATTTGTCGGAGTCATCTTCTGTGAGTAACACAAAACCCTCACCACACGTCGAACACGATAGTTGCCGCTGTAGGTGGTACTGGAAGTAGTACTTTCAAACTACAGCTTTAAAACTACAGTTTTAAAATATTGCATTAGTAAAGTAAATACATGAGTTCAAAACAATTATCATATACTTCAAGTATGAAAGTTATACTGTACATTCTGTCAGAAATGTTGTTTTCGTCATCAGTGTAGCATCATTTTATAGAAGTTAAGATGATATCACCCGGAGGAGTTTTGAAAGACCAAGACATCAACTTCTGTAGTATAAGGAAGGAGATGATGTCCCAATGATGTCATCTGGAGGTGCTTTTACAGCCAAAAGCAGACAGATATTTCAATTTTGGAAGGCACACAGATGTTTTTTTTATGTTATTTCTATACATGACCCCCCCCCACCCAAAACTATAGTCAAAGTTAAAAAATTACTGAAGTGGCCCCTAATATTAAACTTTTAACCCAAGAGTAACTACGACTGGAAGTTAAGTAATCCCCTCTGAATTATAGTGTGGTACTCATAAAAAGTAAAGTACTACAACATTTATATACCTGCTCCACCACAGCTCAGGTTTACCTGTTTTAAAGGGTACCCCGACTACCCAGGATAAACTGGGTTAAAATTAATCATCTGACATCTTTTTGGTGCAGGGGGACCAGAGTTTGCAGTTTTGCATTAGTCGTCTTTTCTTACCGTCTCTAGGATTGTTCTGTCTTTTGGTTTTCTTTTAATATAGTGAACAAAGTTTATAGTTTATGAAAACTCTGGTCCCGAGGACGACGTGAGCGTCGTCGGCCGATCGTAGAACAAACCACTGAAAATGTTTCAGATGTCTTTTCTTACAAACGTTACTCAGAAAATGCAATGTCTGTGATCTATGTTCTCAGTGTATTTCTTCTACTGAGCTGATCTTCAGGGACGGAAACACAGGCCACAGTCTTCACCGCCGAGTCAACTTCAGCCACTTCTCCACCTCCTCACTTCCGACTCCCTCAGAAACCTTGATGCATTGTCTGTAATATGCTCCAGTGCCTCCTGTCGTCTCTACTCCAACCAGAAGGTGGATGAAGGTGGATATTTTAGTCATTTAACATCGGGGAACTGTGAATGTATTAGCTGCAGAAATTGACTCTCTTTACTTCCTGACACTTGCTGTATCAAGCTGTGTAAATCAAACCAGAGTGTATGTGTCACTCTAAATCCATAGAGCCGAATTGTTGTGTGCAAGAGGAAGAAATCTATGCAAAAAAAAAAAAAAAAAAAAGGAGTGAAATTAGAAAGGAAACACAACGACTGCCAGGCAGATCAAGGAGAAGGCAAAGTTAAGTGCAGACCTCTGGTGGTCTCCATCCCCTCAGCCTTCCTTTAGGTGTGACCACACCAAGAGAAGCAGGAGAAAACGTGACAGATGTCACCTTAAGGTACTAAATCTCTTTATTTAGATATTTATTCAGTCCTTTAATCATTATCCGTATGTTAAATACGCTTGTCAGGTGGCTGGTTGGTGTTTCTGCTTCTAAACACACAAATTCCTCGTTTTTGTGCTACACATCTATAATTTCTTTACGACGGCCGGAGGGGGAACATGTATCGGATTCAGTCTGGGAGTTTGTCAGAAGAAAAATTGCTCCTTAAAGCCGCGTCGTGGTTGTTTTCTGTCTCTGAAAGACCAAATTTCCAAAGTTACTCACAATTAATGGGAGATGTTTATGTCACAGCTGGTTCTAGTAAGAAACATGAGCTTTAAGCTTAGTCCAAAACTGTAAATGTTTAATTTTGAGTGTTATTCCTAGTGTTCAGTGGAAATCGTGTATCGCTGCAGGTTCTGTTCTTGTAATTATAGCCTGCGATTTCAAATAAATGAATGTGCTAAACTACACAAAAAAGATTTGCTTTGTTTGTTTGAGCACGTCTCCAAATGCAGAAAACTGCTGTTTCAACATGTTATTAGTGAAACAAAACTGGAAACGGAGGCCTGACTTGAAATATACAATGAGAGACTGAGCATTTGTAGGAAAAGTGGCCTTTTCCCCACCACCAACAACAACAACAACAACATGATAATGTATGTAGAGCAATGTTTGTGCTCACCTGCTCAATGCGAGTCCAGTATTCGTCCCCGGTTTTGGTCTCTGCTCCTGACAGCAGAACCTGGGTGCAGAAATTGCGGACAAGATTTGTCTGGGCTTAACTTCTCGTGCTCACAAATGCCACACGAGAAACTCCTGTTGTTAAAGAAGCCAAAAATTTAACCGGACGTTTGCTTCAACGTAAATCTGCCCAACTAACCAGTGAAAGACATTTTTTTTTTTATTACATTTTTTATTTAGGTCCCAAAAAACCATCATAATAACATTATATCAATAATATTAATACAGAAATTGAAAAAAATGAGGAAAAAAATAAAATAGTTTCTCTGTCCACAGCCTAAAAATTCGAGGGGGTTGTGGGTCAGAAAAGGATTTGATCCTCCAGAAAAACTGTCAAGTCTGTTTGGGGGGGCAGGGGGGTGTCAAGAAAAGTGAACTGGGCGTGGCTTCAAGCTTGGGTACACTGTTCGTCATTCTCCTGTGCACCAATCAGGAATGTCGAGGTGAGGCAGGGGGTGGTTTTCGAGGTAAAAGAGCCGTGTTTCAGTCTACTGCTGCGACATCTGAAGCAGAAACAAGACAAATGGTTAGTGTTTTATAATATATCATATCTACCCAACTGTCATTTTTTTTCTTTAACTAGCGACAAATATTCTAATGGGCGAGTCTTAGTTTTACGTCACACATTTGGAGAAAGGTAGTTTCTCAGCCACGTGTACAGATAACCAGGTTCACAAGAGCATGTGTGCAGGGAAAGAGTCTGCAGACATGTCAAGCGGCAGAGAGAAAGGCTGAATGAAAGCAGAGATTATTGCAGGGTCTACAGAAGTCACTTTCCAGCACGAATCAGACATTTAGCACATGAAAAGGAGCTGTACTTTGTGAAATCACAAAAAATGTCTGCTGCATGTGTTTGCAAACACTGGACCAAGGTGCAATTTTTTCAGTTTAAGTTGAAATAAACTGCCCGACAGCTATAGTCAATGCATTTTGCCCGCTTCTTTACAACATTACAGTAAGAGCTTGGAAATAAAATTATTTTTTACATTTCAATCTACAATCTACAATCATTCAACAATTCAATGCTATTCAGTAAGAATTTTTTTTTTCATGAGCTATTTCAAAGTATACTGTATGTTTGTTCTTGAGCTAAGAAACAACAATGAACACAGGAAATAGAAGATTAAAAATAAAGGTCCAACAGATGTTTTAATCAGCAAAATCTCACTTGCAGAATCTGAAATGGCGTTAAAACAAAGGAGTTTTTTTTAAACCCGAGCCGCCCGATTTAAAAAACATAGTTGTACCTGTTGCGTCTGTGCCTGTGTTTCGGGGCCTCGGCTCGCCAGCCGACTCAGGATGTTCCTCTCGGACATCTGGAGTCGCACGGCAACAGGCGGTATCCGGGCGATGGTTGCTGGGAGGCGGGTGACATCTGCCTTCATGTCACTCAGCAGCTCCTCCAACTGCTTCAGCACTGAGACACAGAGAGAGGGCAAATAAGGACCTGTACTCTCTCACCCACTGAGCTCGAGAGTTTGTTTAAACATATTTATGGTTCATCTATGGGAAATAATAAGAAATAATGGAAATACTGATGAGATTCTGTTCATTCACTCTGTTTTAAGTTTAAGTGTCTTTAAAACCGGTTCTGACTCACCTTTGTGCAGGACGGCGTTGGCCGGTTTATTTCCGGACATAGACTCCTTGCTGAGGTGCTGATGGGACTCGGCGAGACACTCCACTTCGCTAAAGCGGGTGTTGAGGGCCATGGAGGGGTGGGAGGGGTCCTCCGACATGTTGAGGTACGCGGCGCGGCGCAGCTGCTCCTCAATCACCAGCGCCTGCTCTAACAGCTGCAAGGAGGAGGGAAAGAAGAGTCTGTGTTACTCTGAAATGTATTCAACATTGAGGCTGAGTGATACAGAGAAATAATCAAACTAAATTTTAGGATCAATTGGGGGCCTGGTGGCTCAGTGGTAGATCATTGGAATGGGATGCAGAAGGCAGCGGGTTCAAATCCCACCCCACCATCACACCCCAGCCAGCCACCAAGGCGACCTTGGTGCCTATCATCTGAGAAAATAATTTGCATATTTATGTAGTAATAATCCTGAACACTTCAGCCAGTGATGGTTGGTGGGTATCCCAGCCACTGTAGGCTGTGGATGAAAGATGCAGCTGTGCAGTTAAATCGCAAAATTGTCTAACAAAAAATATATAAATAAAATGTGTAGTTTTTTCAGTTTGTTGTTTTTAATTTAGTTCTGTCAATGTGTATTTCATGGACATTGAATGACATTTCCGACACCTAGTAACCGTACAAACAGCGGGGGCGGCTGTAGCTCAGTTGGTAAAGGCAGTCGTTCACGGACTACAGGGTGAGTGGTTCGATCCCCGGCCCTGGCTATATGTCAAGACACAGCCCATTCCCCTAACAGTACCAAGCCCGGTAGAAATTGGGGAGGGTTGCGTCAGGAAGGGCATCCGGCGTAAAAACTGCTGGACAATGATCCGCTGTGGCGACCCTGAACTCACGGGATAAGAAAGAGCTGTGTGATGGAAACGTTCTCATTTCTGAAACCGGGAGCATGACATGTGCAGCACTTTTAGTTTTGCATTGTGGGATACTTTGAGTGCATATAGTGAACAACATTCAGACAATACTACAAAATGTCGAACACACTTGTGAACTATGTGGTGAGTAGGGGATGACTTCAAACACAGCCACAGACTCTTATTCTAGATAATGTTTAGCAATAAAATGTTAAGATTTTTTTCTTTTATAGCAGAAGCTGAATGCACCTGCAGAAACCCTGTGATTTACTGTACCCACTGACCCATTGTTGTTTCCTGCTGCCACTTTACTCTGAAACCTATTTTTAATTGTTAGTAGATACTGTTACAGTGATGTTAGCTCAAAAAGATTTTCTGAAACCAAATAAATAAGGGAAGAAAAAATAAAATGAACAACTGATGTTGCTGCTAGTCTGGTGTTTGAGTTTCTTCAGAGCCAATCACTGTAGTCCTGATTAGATTCATTGATAATTTTCCCAAACTTCTTGAAGAATAGATTTGATTTATTATGAGAAAAGCAAGCTGCAAAAAATAAAAAAGTAGGAGGAAGATGGACCAAAATGAACCAAGCTCATCTAAAAACAGATTTCGTGACCTTTAAGATTTATGTTCGTACCTTGAACCGTCTGGCGAGGAACTTGTTCTTGATTTCCAGGAAGTTGCCTCTGTTCATCTCTCCTTTAAAAGGCTCGTTGAGGATAGCGAACTTCACATCATTCTGGATGTCCTGCCAGCGGGCGTAGCCGTGTCTGGAGAGAGCCACAATCAAGGGAAACTTCTCCTTTATTTAAAAAAAGAAGGGTGATGGGAGGTGAAACCAAGTGAAAACATCCCCTGATACGTCCACCACACTGAAATATGGGGAAAGGATACTGTATGATGCCAGCCAGTAGCCAGTAGTCATGGCGGCGGTGCCAGATCTCATTGGTTTTCTTGGTAACCGTGGCGGCACGCTCCTCATTCTGCCACAAGGAGTGAAGCTCTGAAAGAAAGAGAACAGAGATAAAATGATACAGCCTTAAAATGATTTGCGTTTCATTGTGAGTGTGTGTCTGTTTGTACCGGTGAATCCTCCGTCAGCGATGTTGAACATGAACCTGCTCTTGGCCTTCTTCTTGTCCTCACTGGCGGCTCCAGCAGCAGCAGCTGAGGCGGTGCCCTCCTTGCTGCCATCGCCATTCTGCAGTTTGGTCGCATCCTCGGGCTTCTGAGCCTCTTTCTCCTCCTTCAGTTCTGTGCCAGGTGAATTGGGATATTAGCAAGACAAAAAGAAAACAGATCATCTGCAAACCAAAAAAAAAAAAAAAAAGATTTTATGATGGTTTCTGTAACGAATAGTTACCTTTCTTTTCATCTGCAGGAGGCGTGGTGTCCATCTTTTCTGTTTTGTCTTCTGCTACAAAAAGAAATAATAAAAAAAAAAAGAACGAAAAGAAGAAAAGTGTCAAAAAAAACAACAACATGATCACACGAGATTTGGCCAGACTTTAGCTAAAAAATTAAACCAACCACCAAATGTAACATTTAAAAAACTGTGTATTCCTAATCACGTTAAATGATTTAGTAATTCAGAAATTCACATAAATGTGCAAATTCAATGTAGTAGATATTTGGATTTAATTGAACTTCAGAGTTTAGATATAAAATTCCAGTTTCTAGACATTTTGTTGTTGTATACGTAATGGAACAAAAAGCAGAATCTGAACCTAATTAAAAACTTGCTTTACCTTTGACCTCAGAGTCCTCAGATTTGACCTCTGACCCTTCTGTCTTGGCCTCTAAAGGCGACTTTGTTTCCTCTCCTCTGTCTGCACTCTTCTTCTCACTCTCCCCCTCCTTCTTATCGCTGTCCTTCTCTTTGCTGCCATCAGTGTCTCCGTTACTCGGTTTGTCCGTCTCCATTGGCTCCTCTCCGTTCTTTTTCTCCTGCTGCTCGGCAGATGGACTCTTCTCGTCGTCATCTGGGATGGCTATCACCTGGCGAAAAAGGGGATTTTTGTGATTCATCTTGAAAAAGAAATTGTCCCTCTGCTATTAAAAGGCTGATTTTGAACTTCTTTTGGTTCTATTTTGTGTAGTACATGTACACAAATGCCATCAAACTTTCCTTTGAATTCCCTAAATTAAAATATCGCTCTACTCAATCATTTGAACTCCTAATGATAAAAACAATCCCTCCAGGTGATGTCGTCCGGAGGAGATTATTAGCTAGAAGCAGAGAAATCTTTTAATAAAGAGAAGTCAGAGGGAAGTTTACAACCGTTAATGTACGTTTACACCCTGAAGCTATAGAGAGCAAGTTGAAAATTGGTGAAATGTGAGATGTCGTATTACCAACACTTAAAAACATGGGTCTTTACCTCATTTGTGGCCTTGACAGCCTCTTTCCCGTTCTTCTCTGCATCACCCTCTTTCTTCACTTCCTTCTCTCCATCCTCATTCTTTGAGGAGTCATCAACTACAAACATACAGAGATTACAATTATAATGTTTACTCATTTTCTACTTTGTAACCTTACACAGGACATATTAGACATTTACATTGATAGTTACTACACAAACTTAAAAGGTCTGAAAACTGAAAAGCTGAAACCTGAGTAATGTGCGTTACCTGGCGCAGGTGTGTTGGGCTGAGTGTCAGCGGGGGTGCCGGTGGACGGGGTTTTTCCTGGGGAGTCGGGCTGAGGGGCAGCCCTCTTGTTCTCTTCCAGTTCAGCCATCCAGGGCATCGACCACTGGCCGTTGACATGTTCAAACTCCTGAACCTGATGTACACAGATCACATGAGTCTGTCAGAAGATTTCATACCTATGAATACATCACCGCTGATATAGAAAGTGTCCAACCACGGTGACCTCGACGCTCTATTCCGTCACCATTTGTGGGCTGCACATAAGAGTGAATTTATAATTCTTTATCCCAAAATTGTATTTTTAAATGTAAAAGTATTGCTTCATTTTTCAGAAATCGTTGCTCTTTTTGCAAAAATGGTTAGAACGCATCAGCCAGACACACTGCTCCACTGCATGACAATCATAGTAATAACTAACAAAAGCATTATGCCAATTTATTTTTTCTTTGTCACACTTGTTGAAATTGGTACCTTTTTGCGAATAAGTGACATAACACCGATGCGAGTGAGGACGTGTTGTCGGGACAGGCCTTCCCTTGGGACACCATCTGCGAAGGTCTCTGCCCCATCGGCTCCAGGCTCACAGAGGTGACGCATGAAGAGAGACACATAGGCCCTGTGAAGACAAAGCCAAAAGTTTAGATTTGTGCAGGCAACTACAAACGTATTTTAGGTTTAAAAAAAAAAAAAAAACTTCTCAGATAATGAATTTAAGATGAACACAACAAAAACAATATTAAAACCACAAAATATGCAGAAAAGAAAAAAAGTCAACTGAGGTTAGATGGGCTCCAGATGTGCTGGGTAAAAATGTAATTTCCATTACAGAAATTTGATAAATATTCTTTTCCAAAAAACAAACATCAAATTAAAAGTCTTATAATTTCATTTTAAGTTCCTCTGGTTGTGTATCACCTTCCACCACAGACAGTTGATATTTTGTTTTAGATGTGTTTCTTACTTGAACTCTTTCTCCGATTTCCCTCGCAGGTCTCGGACCAGCCACTGAGTGGTGAAGGCATCTTGCGGCGGCATCCCATAACGCATTACTGCATTCAGGAAGGCCTTCCTCTGCCGAGAGTTGAAACCCAGCACCTGGGATTCGGCACAGAATTAAATGTCAGTTTTTACATAAAGGGAGCTTAGCAGGAAACATTTCGAGGGTTATCTGCATTAGTACACTGAAACGAACATTTTTGCGGGTGTTTAAGGGGGGCTGAGCCACTCACCTCGATGTTTCCTCCCACCCTGGCCAGCAAGGGGGGCAGCGGTTTGTCTTTGTCGTTTCTTAGGCCCTTCCTGTTCGGCCTGCGGGAGTTGGCTGCAGAGAGGAAACAGATGCTGCGATTAAATAGGTTACCTCAAAAACTCTACAGGGAGGCAGGAGGATGTTCAGCACATTTTTATTACATACACATTTTATTACATTACACAGTTTATTCTGGTGCGAAAAACTATAAATGTTACTACAATCCTACGGAATGGAAGACTTTACATTTACAAAAATCAATACTATCCAAAATTCTTTAACCTAATAAACTACAGGGAGTATTGACTTTTACCTTCTGACCGCTCATCAAAGTCTTCATCTCCCTCCTCAGATGCCACAGAATAATCTGATTGGCCGTCGGACTGGTCATCCTGCCAGTCAGCTGCCAGAATGGAAGAAAAGAAGATTTTCACTCCAAAGTTCACCAAGACTGAAGTTAAACTGGTAAATGTGTGTTGTTTTGTCACTCAGGCTAAATGTCTAACATGTAGATGTCCTGAAAACCACCTTGCTTTAAACTGACCACTGAATACTGCTACTGACAAAGCATTTAAAATAATGTCTACCCTTCTTTTACCTCTGTCTTCTTGTGAGCCATCATTGTAGTTGACTTGTTTGCGGATACGTTTGCCTTTGCCCAGATTGCGGGCCAGATCCTCCTGCTGCTGTTCATAATGGTGACGCAGCAGCTTCTCCCAGTAGTCAGGATCAACACTCTCCTCCTGCTTGATGATCTCCCGCTGCACTTCCTCCTCCTGGAAAGTTGGGGGGAAAGATGAAGAAAGAGGGAAAGAGCACGCAAGAGAGTTAGGAAAGACCAGTGAATACGGGCAGAAGAGAGGAAACATGAGGGGTTTAAAAATATGGTTTGGATGAATGAGATATACCACAACTTTCTCTCCCAACACACACACACACACACACACACACACACCACACTCTACTTACCTCCTCATCCTCATCTTTGACCACATACTGAGCCACCTTGAAGGAGCTCAGGTACTCGTTCATGCTCTGCAGCTCTGTATCATCTGTGGCGTCCTGGTTCCTGTCCAGCAGGCGGTCAATGGCCTTGTCGTCGTAGTGAATGATGCTGCTGTCCTCCTCTTTATTCTCACCTGAAGACACCAACACATCAATTAAATGTGTTGCTCCTTGCTCTCTGTCCCCGCAGACCAGCATATTACTCTGTCCTCACCTTCTCCCTCATCCTTGAAGAGCTCCTCGGTTCCAAACTTTAGGATGTCGTCCAGTTCCTGTTTGGACATGGAGCCTGTCTTGGATCCAAGACCAGGTCGGACCACCAGGTGAGTCAGCATCATCTTCTTCTTGGCAACCTGGAGAAAGGAGAAAAGATGGATGGAACACAGAGAAAAAGAGGACAATCAATAGTCAGACAAATAATACTTGATGTTGCTTGATATTCAAAAATATTTGATTGGTTTTTAACAAGCTGTAAGAGCAGAGATTTGAAGGTTTTGTTGTGGTCACCCATTTAGTAGCACTTGCAAACAATAGCTGACAAAATAAATATTTAAATCATCAATGTGTGTTTTTAACCTGTCCTGCCCACCTGAGTGATTCTCTCCTCTACGGAGGCCTTGGTCACAAAGCGGTAGATCATCACCTTCTTGTTCTGGCCGATACGATGAGCTCTACTGAAGGCCTGGACACAGGAAGAGTGGGGGATATGAACAAAAAGACCCAAATAACACACATTTTAAACAGGTTAATAATTTTTGTCTGTATAATTTCTTTTACCTGGATGTCATTATGAGGATTCCAATCTGAGTCGTAGATGATGACTGTGTCGGCAGTGGCCAGGTTAATACCCAGACCTCCGGCTCTCGTCGACAGCAGGAAGGCAAACTGCTGAGCACCCGGTGCTGAAAAAAAAGAGCGAAGTGCTCAATTTATGGATTAATGGGAATTTAATAGTGTCTTTTTAAGATGACTTTCAGAAGGTACATGTTTAGTTAGTTTCATTTTTTGTAAAGGGTGGTGCAATAAAATACAAAGACAGCAAGGGGGTCAAAGAAGAGCTAAATGAATCTCTCTTAGTCTCACCGTTGAAGCGATCAATGGCTTCCTGTCTCATCCCTCCTGTGATTCCGCCATCAATTCTCTCGTACTTGTAGCCCTCATTCTCCAAGAAGTCCTCAAGCAGGTCCAACATCTTGGTCATCTGCATCAGAATATTAAGAAAAAAGGAGAGATTTCATGCATAAACATAATATTGGTCCAGTGTTTAAAAAGTGGAGCTGTTACCCCTCCGGTGGCATCTTAGGTGTCCTACCTGAGAGAAGACGAGCACTCTGTGTCCTCCCTCCTTCAGCTTCCTCATCATCTTCTGCAGCAACAGCAGTTTCCCAGATGCCTTTGTGAGAGAGTTGCCGTCGTACATCCCGTTTGGCATCTTTGGGGCTTCCTGTTTGGTGTGACCAATAAAATATGAGAAAGTCGGATCCAAAAATGAAAGAAAAATGACAGCGTATTTTTAAAATGAATTTAAACTTTCAGGAGTAAAATGTCATGCATTAAATAATCAAATAGCATGTAGCACCTTTTCCCAATGACCAAAACCAATTTTATTACCAATTTCTACCATTCCAAAACAGACATCATTTCCTTCATAGGTTGCTCCCAAAATTTTAAATATCCAAGTGATCAGGCCTGGACTAAATTCTAATCCCAACGCTTTATATTTTTCATCAATAACTGATTTCCGCCAGGTGTTTATGTCGTACCATAGCAGCCGCAGGGAAGAGGTAGGGGTGGTTGCAGCATTTCTTGAGGTCCATGACGACGTTGAGCAGAGAAACCTGGTTTCCTCCTCCTTTGGTGTTAAGGGCCTCAAAGTTTTTTGTCAGAATAAATTTGTAGTACTTCCTATGAGCAGAAGAGATAAACATTTACCCCTTTATTGTCATAAAGCCTTGTTTTTATATGCACTTCTGCTTCTGTCCTTTCAAGGGATCGAGCACCTCTCGTGGCTCACTTTTGCATGGGGCTGAGCTCCACTCTCACGATGAGCTCTGTCTTGGAGGGCATGTGTTTGAAGACATCAGCCTTCAGCCTCCTCAGCATGTGCGGACCCAGCATGTCATGCAGCTTCTTGATCTGGTCCTCCTTGGCAATGTCAGCAAATTCCTCCAGGAAGCCCTCAAGGTTACTGCCGACAGAGAGTTGGACAAAGAAAGGTAAGAACGTTCCTGCTCAGTAGCACTGCAAATACACACTGTACCGTAATATGCGAGGAGCAGCTGCTGGAAATGTTTTTGTTGTGAATAAACTGCCACCTCTTGAAAAATTGCAAGCTATTTGGTTCCTGCTGCTAAATGCTTAAACAGCTTTACTCATTAACATAAGAACCCTTGCACAAATTTGCTCCCTAGTAAAACAGCAGTGCAAGTATGTTTTACAGGCGGTTTGCTGGAAGTTTTTTCAGCTTAGAGGTTTTAAAAGGGGATAAATATATGTTCAACCTATAAAGAGAAAGAAAAAAAAAGACAAAAACAAAAAAACTAAACAGAATAGGGGAAAAAAAACATGTGACAAGCTTACCTGAACCTCTCAGGTGTCAGGAAGTTGAGCAGGTGGAATAGCTCCTCCAGGTTGTTCTGCAGAGGAGTACCAGTCAGCAGGAGCTTGTGCTGCAGAGGGTAGTTGTTCAACACCCGGAAAAACTACAGCAGAATAAACATAGGTTCAGTAAAACTGTTCAGTTAGGATGGTCTTGCACATGATTTTAGCTTAGTGGAGCTTAAACATTCAGAAACAACAGTTGGCTAAATCATTTCACAGCTAAGTCCACTGCAGTGAGAATAGTTGTGATTATCGAGCGCTAGTACATAGATCCTGTGAGATTATTTTATCTAACTCAGAGGAGCTTTACCGCAAAGTGCTTTTGCAATAAAGGCGACATTTTCCTTGGTCAGCAACAGCTGCCATTTACTGTCAATAGAAACTCAGCTTAGTAGCTTGTAGTGCACCCAGCTGTGCAAGACAGAAACAAAAGCCCCCCAGCCCTGCAACAAGAAAAGCTAAAGAAAGCTCAGCTTTATTCAGATCGGCTGCAAGGGTCTTCAGCAACACCCGGGGCGAGAGCCAGTACTGAATGCTTTGATTACAGTGGAAACCAAATGTGTGTGTGTGTGTGTGTGTGTGTGTGTGTGTGTGTGTGTGTGTGTGTGTGTGTTTCCTGCTAATAAAAAACATAAAAAAAAAAAGAGGCTCATTACTGTGGTCTCAATTTACTGATTGTCAATGTGTGATATGATTTACCATAAAAATGGCCTGTAAAAACAAATAACTGATGCTGTGATGCATCTAAACACACCCATGTTTATGTATGTCGCATTTATACCCAACCCTTTCTCAATGTTCAGTGACTTCTTCATTCTCTCTTTCAGGGTCTAAAAGAGCCATGCATGTGTCTCTGCACCTTGGACTGGTTGTTCTTCAGCCTGTGGGCCTCATCCACCACCAGGCAGGCCCAGTCTATGGAGCCCAGGATGGCCATGTCGATAGTGATCAGCTCGTAGGAGGTGAGCAGAACGTGAAATTTGATTGAAGAGTCTTTCTGTTGGAGAAAACAAACAATGGATGCTATAAATAACTTATTTTTTAAATTTGTTTTCTATCTTTAGTGACCTCTGTGGCCTCTCACCTTCATCCTGGAGGCCTTCTTCCCTCCTCGAATGGCATTGTCCTCGAAGGAGAACTCGTTCTCTCTGATCACTGCTCTGCTGTCTTTGTCGCCAACGTAGGTCACCACGTACATGTCGGGAGCCCACATTTCAAACTCTCTCTCCCAGTTGATAATGGTGGAGAGTGGGGCGCTGACCAGAAAGGGCCCCTTAGAGTGGCCCTGAAAGTGAAAGGGGAAGTCAATATGTTGTCCATGCGTCTATAAACTGGATGTTTTACACTAAGTGAAAATCTTATGCATTTAACGTGGCCGTATTAGCATAAAGCAGACTTTGCACTGGGAGGCTTACAGTGTATAAATTCTGTTCAATTTATTTTCACAGGAAATTCAACATTTATTCACACTTCAGTAATAAGAAGTCGCTTGTGACATTTATGCTCAACAAATGACAAAAATAATTACATGTGTCAAATTAGCGCAAACGTGATGATTAAGTTAGTCTCCCTCTCACACACACACAGAACTCTTTAAACATCCCAGCACTGCATTATAAATTCAAGCTGCCAAATCCCCGCCCCCCACCCACCCAAACACTTAGAGACAACATGAGCAGTTGTGACAGAAGTGTATTTTGGCCTCCCTCCCTTAGGTGGCAGCAGCAGCACACATAATGCATGTCTGAATGTTTACTGTTTGAGATCCCACTTATTATAGTCAGATTTCACCTGACTTATACAAAATGGCTGGATGGCTCCTGGCCAATAGAACAGCAGCTACAGTCAAACAGCACCACCATCATACAAAGGTTCAATCAGAAAACTACTGAGTACTAAAGTACTAAATAAATTTGATTTAACCAAGCTTATGTGAACTAAAAAGAAAATTCAACTAAAGAAAAAAAAATGTTTAATTCAAAACTTGCTTAACCTGTTTATACTGATTGATGACACAGTTGTTGAGAGGAAGTGTAATCTAAAGTATTTTACCACAAAACAATGGTATACAGTTTCAGTGTGGGCTCCAGTGTGAGTGTATCACACATTTCCACAAACGTGTCCCCGTTTCTCACTGCTGCCTACCTCTTTATAGAGCGAGTAGAGAAAGACGGCAGTCTGGACAGTCTTTCCCAAACCCATCTCATCGGCCAAAATGGTGTCCGTGCCCTGAGCCCAAGAGAACCGCAGCCAGTTGAGTCCCTCGAGCTGGTAGGGGTGTAGCGTGCCCCCCGTGCTGTCCAGGTACTCTGGTTGGCGCTCAAACTTTATAGTCGGCTAGGAGGAGAAAGGAAATGACATTTTTATTTTTGTCCTTTCGGTTTATCCCGTGAGTTCAGGGTCGCCACAGCGGATCGTTTGTCCGCATGTTGCTTTGAAACAACACCGGAGGCCCCTTCTGATGCAACCCTCCCCAAATCCTATCAGGCTTGGGGCCGACACTCCACGGCTGTGGATGGGGACAGCCTACATGGGTTCAGCTCCTTGCCCAGGGACACTTTGACATCCGTGGGGGAAGAGCGGGGCACCCTATGGTCCGTAGGTGGCCACTGTACCAATTGAGCCACTGCCACCCCATTTTTTTCAGTGTCCTGGACGATTCATAAGTGACATCAACCTTTGTTGATGTAACACTAACCTCGTCCCAGTAACTTTGGCCATAAGTGCAAGGCCAATAAAGATACACATCACTGGGAAGGCTGTTATACTTTTACATAAATTTTGCATTACTTTACAATCTAATCCAAAACAATTGCATATCTGGCTCTAAACGTTTTCCAAACACGGGTGAGCTACACTTTGCTGTGCGACTGAATGCTTCTAACAAACACCTCACTTTGACCTTAATTTTAAATGCAGCAAAATGATCACCTTTCTGACAGCTTCAACCTAAATACAGAGAAATTATAACCTCGTAAAAGTGCCATTTATGGCAGAGTGACTGCATTGGATTGCATTAAATTGCACAGTTGGTCATAATGTTATGCCTGATCGGTGTATACACAATGTTACTTTCTTTACATAAAGCCACAGTTAAGCTTTCAAACTGAAATCAAGACTTGTAATTCTTGCATTTCTCAAGTGATAAACATAACTATGTGTATTAGGACTAACAAAGTAGACCAATTACGATTCAGAGCAATAAGAGACAATAGAAAAATAGGTCTTAAAATAATATATTGTTATAAAATTAAGGCATATGCTTGATTATTCTCCTTGACAAGTTTTGACATTTGTACAGAAACAGTCTGTAGAACTTCTTAGAATTTTAAATAAATGTGAACAATCCATAGTCTGGACTTACATCTATCACTGGGTTCTCAGGAGGTCTCTCTGGTTTCTTCACTCTTCCTTTCAACTTGATCTTCTTCCCTGGTTTCCCATCGTCTCCCATCATCAGCTCTCTGCAGTGAACACAAACAGTCAGTTAACCAATAGATGTTGATTGAGGCCTATGCAAACATATGAACCTGCATCTGTATCCTACCGGTGGTTCCAGTACTGCAGTTTGTAGGGGTCAAACTCTGGTATGTCCATGTCCTCGGATTCCCAGGTAGCCTGGTCATATGGCAGCTCTCTCCATTTGATCAGGTAGTGGACGTTATTCTTCCTGTCCACACTGTGAGACAAGGCAAAGAGATTTTAATTTAAGTTATTCTCATGTTTGGCACATGATTCAATCTAGACCAGCAAAAACGACAAATATATCAAATATATTTGTCAACATTTGTAAAGTTAGAAGGGATAAAAACACTGTCAAAATGTCATGTCATGTTTATTAAATGCTTCATTTTTGCATTTTACTTATTTATAATGTAAAATGTTTTACTACACGATTCCGTGAAAAAAAATCTGCTGATTTCACTTCAAAGATGTCATCAGGGATGGGCATCATACACACCATTCAAAAAATAGATTAAATAAAATAAATAAAAATAAGAAGAGGTTCAATAAATATTGAATTTTAAGAAGAAAACGTAAAATAAATAAGACAGCACCTTATTAAGGGAACAAAGTTAATATTAGATTAAACTAAGAAGAGTAATTTAAAGTTTTCATTTTATTACTTTACTTTTAGAACAAGAACATGTAAATGCAGCCAATACCTTGTGTAACTGTAACAAACTGTTGAATTGATTAGTGGATCTTGTTTTAAGAAGTAAACTTGCAGCACCAAAAGCTCAACAGCTGGTCCAGCTGACTGGATTGCATTTACGTGCTGACCTGTGGTTGAGGATGCGGTGGACCATAAGCCACTCCATCTTGATTCCAAAGCGGAGGTATTTCTCTTCCAACTGTGCATACATGGGGTCCTTGTTCTTTCTCTTAACGCTCTTGTCCTCCTCTCCATCACCAAAATCAATAGGCGGCGGTTCGTCCATGTCATTCTTTCTCTGGTAGTTTCTGAACATCACCTGGCAATGGAGCTCCAGCTTGAAGTGAAGAGAAAATAACCTATAGTTATATATAGGAAACTAGAACACTACAGAATTCTTTTTGGTGTTTGTGGGAATTGTACATACCTGGAGCTCTGTCACCCAGGAGCAGTGCCAGTACGACATGTTGGACCATTTGGCGAAGAACTCCCTCTCTGGCCGCCTGCCAGTGGGGCAGGGTTGGGCGCATCGGCTGGGAGGTCTGGAGGGCGAGGGACCGGTGTGGGAGGAGGTGGGTCTCCCCACCGCCAAGTCAGGATCTTTTGGACCTTCCCTTTCATGGGTGGACACTGGAAGAGGACAAAGCAGTAATATTAGTACTATGCTTTTCTTCTGTCTGTTGTTTCTAAGAAACATGTTTTATGAACAATGTGACTTGTTGTAACCAAAAATGTCACAAAAGACATGTTTCTCTGGTTAAAGAAAATCTGCTGCCACGATTGTTATTTTACTTACTAAGCAGGCCGTGATGAGCGAAACAAGCATAGAAATATCCAGTGGAACAGTGAAACACCTTTTCCAATCAGTATTCACTGAGCAGAAATATCCACAGCATGAATGCAGCAACGGTGAGACCTGACCGGTATAATCTCAGCCACCCACTTTGACCCCAACCGACTCACTGTGCAGCGGGGGCAGATCCATTCTCCGTTGGGGATCTCGGGAAGCGGTGGGTTGAGACAGTGGATGTGGTAGGATGATGGGCACGAGTCACAGCAGAGGAGCTCTCCTCCATCTTTGCAAACCCTGCAAAACTCCATGTGGTGGTCGTCCTCCTCCATTTCTCCCGTCTCACCGTTATCCTCCTCGCCATCTGACCCCTCCTCTCTGGCCTCCCACTGGATGCCTTCCTTCTCCTGGAATGGAGGGAGGGTAAAAAAAAATTTGATATTATACTTCATTCTTGAACTATCCTGCTCTGTAAATCTTCATTTATGATTGATTTAAGAAGTGAGTTCTATAACAAATACGCTACAATATTGAGAGCATTTACAGCCGTGTCCAGTAAGAACCACTGAACATGTTGTACTATGCATCAGGTACTTCTGAACAATGTTCATACATATGGTTGACCACAACTGGAAGAAGTGGACCCATTAGCCTTTGTGTGGGTTTTGCATTAAGCAAGCAACACTGTGTAGCGTGATCTGCTGGTCAGGAGCAGGTTCTCTGGTGTTCCCTGGGCGTGAGACCTTCACCAATAGTATACAGACTAATATCCAGCCCAACAATCTACTCTGACTCTGTATTTTTTTTTTTTTTTTTAAACACAGGTGACCAAGTGAAGTGTGTCAGTATTTCCAGTCAGATGCAGACTTGCCAGAAAGGTGAGGGGAGACGTTTTAGTGAGAGACACTTCTAAAGAAGTGTACCAGCAGCTTTGCACTATAAGTGAGTATCTTATATTAGCCAAAATCTCAGGTGCACCACTTCAGATTTATCTCAAGACAGGTGTCAAATTGTTCATATAAAGTTCTAAAACTACTCCACAAAAATCTATTACAGTTATTGATCTGTATCCTCAGCATGTTCCAAACAAAACATCACTTCAATATCAAATAGCCAAATGTGCGACGTGCTGCTGAGCTTCAGAGGTGTAGTATGTCACAGAAGTGGTGTAATATGCTATAAATAGACACGCCTTGCACAATGCAACATTACATTAAACATCGGTTGCAACAGAGAAAATTAGAGCAACACTAATCAGAGCTTTATCTGAGCACTCTTTTCTCATGATGCTTGGATGGAGTTTGTTCTGGGTGTTTAAAACCAAATGAAAACAAACTAACTGGGGCGAAGAACATAATTTACTAATATAATTTAACAGCAGCATAGGTTTGAGAAGTTTTTAGTTTTTGTTGTAATTTCGTTTATTGGAATCTTTCTTTTAGTAGATAGGCACAAAACAGTCAATCATGTGCTTAAAACCAAAAGGCATGAGCTTGTGGCTTACACAATGTGGGCAGCTCCAGGTGCCCTCAGGTGCTTTCTCCATGTCAGGGTCCAGGCAGACCATGTGGTACGCTCTAGGACAGGTATCACACAGGATGATCTCCCCACCCTGCTGACAAACTTCACAGTAGTCCTGGTGGTCTGTCTCATAGCCGTCACCATCCTCCGTTTCTAAATTTAAAAAAAAAAAAAAAAACAACCCACAAATAAAAACAACAGTTTACATGAACACCTACTGACATTTTATACTGGATCACGTATAACGTCCCGTGTCTCTGTTTTTTATGATACCGTGTTAAAGTATGTTTATGTTGTTTGTCAGAGGAAAACCCACTCAGTGACTCATTTCCCCCCACAAGAACACATTTCCTCAACAACACTAACTGACATTGAGGGGTTTACTGTAATAATATACAAATTCAGTTACGGGGAAAAGAAAACTGATCCTTTATGCGCAGCCTTTTTCTCTGCAATGCTAAATAAAGCTAAAACTCATACTTAGCAGCTCAGCCTTTCTTAATATTGTTACGAAAATGCAACACAATACACTGTGTGTGTGTTTTAGAGGAATTTAAAGGCTGAGTAGTAAACAACAAACCAGTAGCTTTTAATTGAGGTCCTCACAGACTAAATGACACAAAAACTGCATTAAAGGATTTCCACACTGGTCCAGTCGTGACTCTGTGAGGACCTATTGACCTCTGTCATTTCAGCTGATTGTAAGTCATCTGTGACGTAGTCTTGTCACAGCCGATTCAGAGGATGTGTCAGTAGGCGTTAGCCCAGACTAAGGTGTCCTTCTAAATATACCAAAACTCCACTGACTCAGTCACAATGACGAGTGTGTGTGCGCACACCTCCTCATGTTGTGGATTGCACAGATTTTCAATTTCCTACCCTGAACACAGTGATTAGTATTCACTGCTGTGTGCTTAACCTTTAAACCCTGAACTTGTAAAGTGTGGATCGGCTGCAGCTTATAGTGCAAGAGCTCTGAGTCATCACGTTAAAGAAGTAAAAACCACCAGCACAAAGGGCTCACCTCCCACAGGTCACACAAAAACAACGGAGTTCACGCACCCCAAGCACAAAGACTTACCTTTCTTCTTCTTGGGTTTGCTCTTGGATGGCTTCTTTTTGCTGCGGCTACTGCGGCTGTTGGATCCCTCTGAGATGGAGACACTGTTCATGCTGCCATCCTCAAAATCGCTGTCCACATCAGGCTCGTCCTCCTCGCTCTGCACGCACACAAAAAAAAATTTCCAGTTCTGTCAACAATACCTTCCGTGTACTCTGTACGTGCACAAGAAAAGTGCGCGTAAGAAACTAGAAACAGAGGGGAGAAATGGAGCGTACTGATGAGCGTTTCCTTTTGCTGTTGAAGCCTCCCAGTTTGATTTTGAGAGGTGCCACTTTCTTGGTCTTGGCATTATTCTTTTTCTCTTGCGGTTTAGGTGCAGGCTTTGACTTCTTGCGGGCGTTGGGACCTGCAAAACAAAGCAGAAAGGGAAAGGTCAGTGCCGCACAGAGCCAAGAAGAATAACAGCGATCACAGAGATTTAGGGAGGAAACTGACAGGCTCAAGGGTGAGAGATGCTTTGCTTAAACAAGACTTTGATTTAGCTGCTGAAAATTATTTAACCCTGATGACATTTTCTTATGGGCCACCATACCTTTGCCTTCCTTTGTTTTGGCCTTACGTAGTGGCACGGCAGGAGGCTGCTGCTCTGCCACAACTGGCGGCGCTGCAGCAGCTGGGGCGACCTCTGCCACCATGGTGTCGATGGCTGCAGGTACATTGGCGGTAGCCAGCGCGGCATTGGCAGCCGCGGCTCCCCTCAGTGGGTTGTTTGTGCTGAACTCACGCCACTTGGCTCCAAGAACCATCATCATCTTGGACACAGCAATCTTGGGGTTCTTGGCTGCAATAAGGGGTCTGGAGAAGGGATCAACATTTTTAAATGTTGAGATGCCTGGGATGGGTTTTCAAACCAGTTATTTGGTAGCCACCCACTGCATGTTTTAGCTCAATCTGACCAATATTAAAAGAGCATTACACCACCACGAGAACATTTCTATTTCTTTAGAACCTGTGAACAGTTGCAGGAAACTGTTTTCCTGATACGTTATCGGCATTGTCCGAGTTAAAAGTTTACCTCACAAACTGGCTGAAGGCCTTGTAGTTGGTGAGAGAGCGGTAGTCTTCCTCAGTGAAAATATGGTCGATGTCCTCCATCCCCCAGTCATCCAGCAGCTGAGATGACGACTTTGGCTCCTGTAGGAATAATCACGGTAATAGGTGACAACAAAATCAGTTTCAGCAGAAAAGCCTTTATTTGCAAAGCTGTTCTGTCACACTGTTATGTGACAAATGTGTGTCATCACGACAAAACAGGTTTTATGCAAGAAGCTCCGATTGGAGGATCACAGCATTGGCTGATCACGCACAAACTTGAGTGACCAACATGCTGGACCAGCTGTGACTGCACTCTTCAAAGAATTATTGCTTGTGCCTCACAAAGGGCTAACCTTTTAAATCTGCACAACAGCTAGAGCCTCTCATTGAAGGGTTTAAAGCATTAAGTCTTCCTGCAATATGCAGTTAATGGCACAAGAGACTTTGGCACAATAGACATCCCACAATAAGTGAGTTTAATTTGAAACAAGTGATTTTTCTTTTTTTAATCATTTTACTGACTCCACCAGATCACATTTGCAGGGATACGTGGCCAAACAATCTGTAAAATCAGAGAGCAATTAAAGGCCACAAAACTGAACGTTACCATTATTTCCATAATTATAGTGCTAATTCCTTAGCGCCAATATGGTTGATCTGTTAGTTTACCAACAACAGTTTAACAGCAGTTAAAAAAAGAAGGAAAAAAGAAAAGAGAATCTCTACAATAAGCAATTCTCTCACTTTTATGTCATTGATAATAAATGCTATTATGTTAAAATCAACATTTTTTAAAATCAATATATACAAACATTTCTTTATCCTAAACAATGAATTTGAAATCTATAGACACACACTTCTTAAAAAAAGAGAGCATCATTAGTTACGTTACTACAACATTGTCTAACCATCACATCTGATTGTGGGTGAATCACATCAAAGCAAATAAAAGACACAAATGTGGATTAAATTATTCTGTCAATTATTTAATAGAAAAATTTTATAGAAAAAAAAAAATCTTTACAACTGATGCTTAAAAAAATGACTTGAACATTGAATCAAAACCAATGGCTACAAACCATCCTGCATCTTCCTTTCTCACCAGCCTTCCATTAAAGCTGCTTCCCCCATTTCTTTGCCTTACAGGGCGCGCAGGCTCAATTAAGGGCAGCTCTGCCAGTGAATCAAAATGTGTTTATCTTACCAAAAAGTAAAAAGGGTCAAGAGCGCAGTGCGGCACTAGGCAGGGTTGCCATGGTAATAGCATACTGTATATGCCTCACACACCCACCCCACCCTTAGCATAAGTGTCATTAACTACAAGGCCTCCTATTGGTCACTGGGCTCCGAGTCCACCACCAGATGCAGCCCTTTGTTTAACCAGCTCTCATATCACTCATATCTGTGTTTGTCAAACCGTGACCCATTCCATTATTACTGGACAGTCAATAGGTGCTGATCACAGAGCAGAGAAAGGCTTGTTATTTTCCAACAAGAGCGCCTTTAGAAACTGCACCACTGAAGCTGCTTCACCTTTTAACCTAGAGAGGTACACTCAAGCCTACCCCTTCTCACAGCACCAATAACCACAGATTTGTGTGTGTGTGTGTGTGTGTGTATATATATATATATATATATATATATATATATATATATATATATATATATATATATATATATATATATATATATATATATATATATATATATATATATATATATATATATATATATATATATATATATATATATATTTCTGCATTGTTCCCTTTGGCCACAACTGCTCAACTGTAAACAAATGCAGCTTCAAATGAAACCTGCACTTAAATGTAATTTCCACACAGTAATGAGGCAACACACACTAACTTACACGCAGGTGTGATGTTGTGATTGAGAGACCAAGATGATCACACTTCAATAGTATAGTATGCTAACGATAGTATGCTAACGATCAGGAAAATGTAATTATATTAAAAATACAGAACTTGCAAATGATTTAATGAAGTAAGGAAGTGTACTTTTAGAAGCAAGATTAGTCATTTTGAAATGGTATTAGTTATAATAACCATATAGGCAGTAAAACCCATAATGAACCGTCTCCACCAGTTGTGCTGTGGACCGCTGCTGTTGCCCAAGAATTGGAGGCACATCAGCCAGACATTTCTTTGTTCCAAAACACTTTGTTGAGAAAATATTCTCCCATATGATCTAAACAGCCATAATTCCGCTAGGGACGTTGCATTTACGCAACTGTCTCTTTTTCAGACCGCTGTAAAAGTTATGGCTAGTCGCACAGACGAACAAGCTATTTCAGGCTGCAGACATCAGTCATGAACAGAATGAGACATTGTTGGCATTAGCATTTGGATGAGAATTACTGAAAATATTCCAAGTGTAGAAAATGACTAAAGTTATCATTTGACAGTATTGTTCAACATTATCAGAACCAAACCTGTGCAGTAATCTAAAACTTTTTTTGATTTTGTGGATTTCTAAACTTTCTTTCAACTGTACCCTTCTGTGTTTACATTTAAAATTTGATGCCACTTTATGTGGTGTGTGCTCCATTTTCACTCAGTAAAATGGTTCATACTCTTCCTCTCCTTCATCATGTCCGTAACTGTACACTTGCACTGACATCTACCAGCCATTGCTGGCCATTTCAGGAACTTGTCTGTGGAACTAATCAATACTTCAGCCGCTAGTTAGCCTGATCCTGTTGTAATGCAGCATTAGGATTAAATTCCCATTTTAAATGTATTCAAAGACTATACCTCTAATTGGTTACACTGTGTAGTTTATTATATCCTAAATGCTGTGTCATTATTACCTCCCATCTTATTCTTTGTCCAAACTATAAACAAACTTTTTAGATATTAAATCACCAAAGCCTGCATTAAATCTCCCCAACACACTACTTTATCTGTGTGGTTTTGCTTACCGAGTTGTCATCATCGTCATCGTCCTCATCTTCCTCTGGCTCTGGCTCTTTCTTCTTGGAGGCATTCCGATCAGCCCCGGCACTGCTCCTCTTCTTTTCTTTGCCACTGCTGGCTCTCTTCTTCTTCTTGCGCCCTGGAGTGTAGTCGCTGCCCTCACTGTCAGAGCGATGGCCGAGGCCACCATCTTCAACCTCTTCCACCCCACTCACATCCATAGGCTCTGGGGAGCTGATGGGCAGCTCCTGGAAGGAGGACAGAAGAGGCAGAAGTCATCAAAATAAGGTTAAAACAATAAAACAGGACAAAGAAAGTGATTTCAATTTAATCATTCCTAAAAGAATACTAAAAGTGAAAGCCACTTTGAAATTTAACAAGGTAATGATAACCTTTTTACAATTTCTATTAAATGTAAAAGCAGGTGTATAATACATAGGAAAAAATGTTAAATTTTACATAACAGAGGGAGAAGGAAAAAAAGGATCCAACAAACAAGTATATTTGACAGATTAAAAAAATAAAGAAAAAAAAGGGACTCAGCATTTTTTTCACAATGCAGAGCATTAACTGTTTAAGTGCCTTGTCTATATGACATAATTATCAAAGCCCGTTCACAGTAAGGCTTTTTACTGCATGTGAACCTATTTTTAAAATGTGTGGAAGCTGTAATAATTTGATCCTTGTTTGCATTTAGCACAGCATCTGGCCTGGACATGGGATTAAAGATAAGCATTATGAAAGATTGCTCCTACTTTCTGGGGTGTAGCTACATCAAGTCACCACAGACACACTCATTACTCGGCATCTTTACCTCTCTGCGCGATCGCCTCTTGCTGCCCTTGCTCTCTCTGCTCTTCTTGGCCTTTTTCTTCTTCTTTACCTTTGGAGTCTCATTCTCCGAGACCTCCTCTTCCTCATCATCTGCAAATCAGGCCAGAGGAGACAATTCATGGTCACGCCGCACAGAGGAGCAACTGTGTTTCGGTGCATCTGAACCGTGTGACAACATTAATGAGGACAGAGTGGTGAGGATAGCATGGACATCAGCAGACACTTGCATACCCTGCTGGAAACAAAACGCCAGCCAAACACCGGTGTAGTTGGGTCATCATTTGTTTCCCTCAACACTTACTTTCATAGTGCAGAGACCAGTTTTATTTTCTTAAAACATGCCAGGGAGCAAAGTTTCCACTTGAGCAGGATAATTTTACTCATGTTGAGCTGTAACCACACTCACCTGGTGTCAAAGGTATAAACGAACTTTTGATTAAGTGGTGGGGGGGGAAAAAATGGCATTCAGCAATGGTAAAAAGATAAGCTGGTGGTTTAGCTTACTAGCCTACATCAGTTCAGTATTATTGTCTTATTGGCTCCCAAGTGAAGTTGTACAGCACTCAGAGTCCATTAATGCAATTGATTTGGGGCAAAAAGTAAATGGCAAGCTGCCAGGAAGATGCACCTGGTCAGGAATAAGCTTTAATGTGATGAGCTCTTTAGGTCATAAAAGGACATAGAGCTCTGTCTGTGCGTGTATGTGACCCACAACAATAAATGCAGATGAAATTTGTTTTTGTTTTTACCTAATATATATATATAATTGTTAAAAAAAGAGCTTACATTAGGGTTCCTTGTAAACGCTGAGCATTTTAGAATAGAATAGAAACTGTATTGTCATTCTACTTAAGTATTTGTACTGCTGGAAAAGGCTCTTAGTCCACACGCTTACAGTTGGGTGAAATTATCTAAGCTTTGATTTGGTTTTTGGGAAAATGTCAAATTTACAGGTTGAGACCTGTAAATTTGACACTTATTCAGCAAATTAAAATCGCAAAAATCAGGTATAAGGCACTGGCCTTTGAATTGCACGCTCTGAGACACGGGTGTGAGCGCACAGGTTGCATTTGCAAAAAGGTGCAACTAACTGTGGCTGACGTTTCTCTGGTTTTATCTGAGCTTGAATCCCCCCCAACTACTTAAATGCAAAGACCTACGTCTGTGTCAGTCTCGCACGTCATGGTTATCCCGAAGATGAGCTCACTTTTCTACATGATGTGCCACATGTCAGTGCTGATACAGGGTTTCTGCAGGGCGCAGTTAGGAAATGCACTGATTTCGGCTTCCTCGGGAAGCAGCATGTGCAGAAAGGTACTGTATTAACACGTCTCACAGTTAATCAAGCAGCTCGGAAACATTTTCTGTCTCTGCCGCAGGCACCAGTTTGCCATCTTTTACGCATTGAGTTGAGCGACAGCGGGTTCAAATCCTGTCGCCCCAGACATTTGATGTCAATGTGCAATTCACTTGCAGGTGTGATATAAAATCAGTTATTCCTCGGGTAATTTAGAAAAGTTTGTTTTTAATATCGACTTGAGCCTTTGGAGCCAGCTCCCCAGCCCGCGCATACTTGACTGAATTTAGCAAAATGTAAACAATGCAATCTTCGGTTCCTTCCAAGCCTGTGAAAACTACTATTTATTTAAGAGTATAAACCTCTTAAGTTATACATTAGATACGATGTAGTAACTTACAGAGTTTATTTCACTTTCCCCAACAAACTCACACCGGCCACGAGGAGGGGAAAGCTACAGAACGTCATCCGGCAGCTTCCAAGCTAACTGGCTGCCTCCATCTTGTCATCGACACGTAAAAAAAAAAAAATACCGGTAGCTGGCTAACACTAGGCCCCGGGAACATGCCGGTTAGTCGGCGTGACTTCACGACAGCGCAACCCACAGTCACGCTGCCGTTTGGTTGTGGTAAAACAGCGATTCTTTGTATTTGTATTGTGGGGAGCAGGGAGGAGAGCGAGTTTGCTAATGATGCTAACGTTACCCGGTAGTTAGCACCACTGACTAGCTAGCAGCGGGCGCGTTGCTAACTAAACATGATTGATATGAATGTCAAAAACATCTGCTCATGCTAGCCTCCAATTAGCACTCTCAGCTAACAAATGAGCCTTGTCTTACCGTGCATTAACCGGTCCTCGGGGGCTCCATAATCATCTCTGTCATCCTCGCTTCCAGACATAGCGGACGACAGAAAACTTTCTATTTAGTTAGCTAACAGTTTAGCTAACTAAATAAAGTTATGGGTTTATGAGATAATCCAGATTTCTGACCCAGTCTCCAGTCTGTCCAGGTCGAAGTGTGTGTTGTGTAGTTCGGAGAGGGCAGCCGGCCAGGGAAATAAGAAGACAAAAAAAAAAAGAAAACGGAAGTGAATATGATAAGCATTCGCAAACAACAGCCGGTAAAACACTGAGCAGCATAAACATTCGCCGCATGGGCTCCTTCTTTAGTTTGGAGCATAAATCGAACTTTCTCTGGATTTCAGGCTGGGCAGCAGACAAAGATTAGCGCCCTCACTCACTCCATCTCTGCGTTCAGATGACATGCCATCTTGCCACTATCGTTAGTTTCCGTCCCATTAGCATGCGTGCTAGCCGGGCTTGACCGGCGGCCAGGTTCAGATTTGAGAGGAGAACCGAGCCGCGAACACGCTCACAATAAGCAGCTGACCATAAAACCTCTCCGTTCGACAGCACCGGCATCTGAGGCCATCTCGCCCGGACTCAAGTAAATTCACAAACAATCAAAAGCAAAAACTGACATACTCACAACTTGATTCCACACAGCTTCCCAAAACACAGTAACTCCGGGTTCAGTTTTTGTACCAATCAATACTTGGAAGCTGTTTTTTGTTAAGGTAACGGGATACATACAATTTAAATATATTTCCGTGTTTTTGTGGCAGCGTGTGCGCACGACGACGTCTCCTCTTTCTCTCCCTCGCACACTACACACACCCCGCGCGCGCGTGCACACACACACACAAAGAGATCAGGGGGCAGGCATCCCATAATACCCCCCCTCCACATACACACACTTCAGTCACCCCTCCCCCACTCTGCATAGTTACCTTGCAACGTGCAGACCATAATAGTCAACTCACCCCCTCCCTCTTCTACAGTCTCTTCCCCATTCCTCCATGCATGCACCCCCCCCCCCCCACCCCCCCACCCACACACACACACACACACACCTCCACCCCCTCACTTAGCAACCAGGGTTACCATGGGGACGCTCACCCCCCCTCCCAGCCCCACGCGGCATCCCATAATAGTAATGAGCGTAGTCACTGACATCCCACAATAAGCATAACTCCAAAAAGAGAGAGCTAGGAGAAAGGAGGGGGGGGGAGGAAAAGCGTCACATGGCAACTGTGTGTGCCACATGACTGCTTGAGTGTGCACGTTTGCATGTATGCGAACGCCGTACTGTATATGAGCCTGGCTTCTCAAGGCCGTGCACAGGATGGTGGTGCAGTGCACAGGTGAAAGACACCTTTATACAGCACCCAAAAAGTGGGGTGACCCAAGTGCACCCCCCCCCCTTACCCCCATTAGGAGCTGAAATGTACAGCTTCTTTATGGAAAGGAAAAACCCTTAACTGCAAACTCTGCAGCAGCATCTTTGTGGCAGGCTGACAATTTTTTTAAAAAACCAAAAAAAGTGTTGCAAGCAGTTTGGAGCCAGGTTAAAAAAATCATGCACGGCCCACCGGGGGTGGTGGTGGGGGGGTGGTCACAGATAGGGTGTCACAGGGGTCAAACCGTAGTCAGAACTTTCAAAACTGCAGCCGCTCAAAACCGGGGAGCCCAGACGTTCAAGAGCCGAGCCAGCAGCTGAGTTAAGCTGCCGGCACACACACACACGCTCAGATACACACACTGGCTGCTCCACAGGCTGCTCGGAAATGCACTGCAGTCAATGGTGGGAAAAACGTCTGGGTCCTAGACAGCTTTTTTCCCACCATTGACTGTGTGTATAACATTTAGAGTGTGGGGTGAAAGGCAGAGCCGTTTGCTCTGCGTGTGGCAGGGATGCTCATGAGCCATGTTTTAGGACACGGGTGGTCGGCGGGCACGCGCTCGGCTAACGGGGAGTTCGGTTCCTGGGGCCCGTGAAGCGCCGGAGAGAGTTATGCGCTGTTAGTGTAGCACCACAGGACAAATCTGCGTGAGCTGACAGCGCTCGGGTCGCCGGCAGATGTGCACAACGGAGCTGGAGCAGCTGCTCCATCAGTTGTAATGCGACACGTGGTCAAAAGTATTTGGACGCTTTGCCACTCAATGCGCAGACCCTGGTCCAAAATACAATTTAATTCACAATTTAAATACAATTTAATATAATAATATTTGAGTGACGTGGGGGACATATGACTATCATGTCACGCTCATGATTATTTTTAATATGTATTTTCTACCCAGCCCAAGGTGACATCTTCAAGTATCTTCCATTTCTAACAATCATATTCAGTTTATTATCATAAACACTCCAAAGTAGGACGACTTGCACGTTTGACCAGCTAAAGTTGGAAAGACACATTGCCTCCCTATAAATTACTTCAAAATAATAATCAGTTATCAGACTGGATTACTCTACTAATTATTGCAGCTCTATTACAACACATGTGGCGTTTTAGGCCCGAAGTGACTTTCTGCTGGCTTATCGTAAGAAGTAGGACACCTGGCACATTTGAACTTTTTAAAACGTAAAAAAATGCGCCGCTCTGACTTGTAGCTCTAGACGGAGACAAGGCCGAACGTTAGTCATCGCGCTGAGTGGCCCCTGCACTCTTCAACAGACCATTTGAATAGACGGAGCCTTTATCATCCATCATAAGGCCTTTTTTATATGCGCTATGTTTGGATTTATGTATGTCACAGATAATTAGCCCGCAGACCCCTGCACACTGGGTTACAATAGTGTGACGTGGGATTTATCAGTCACAAGGTGAACTGGAAATACACTATAGTGCACATGTCGCTGGGTCGCGGCTTTTTGTTCTGTGGGGAGCGACGCGGTGTAAACAGTGTTCCACGGAAATAAATGTTCAAAGACTGCTTGTCCTCACGGAGCGGTCGCTGGTCATAGTAAAGCTCAGCGCTGGCTGCCGGGCAGTAAGGCCTGGCTTTGCAGATGAAAAACCCAGTTCGCCCTCGGGGGGGTTTTGCACGCTGTTGCCATCGAGTTCTTCGGCACAGAAAACTGTTTATTTACAGGGATGCATCAGTGCACAGAGCACCATCATGTGAGAACAGGAAGCAGCTATTCTGAAACAGGTGCCGTTAAGGTAGGAGATGTTATGGTTTGACGCAGCAATCAGGTGGACAAGTGATGTCCACATTCTTTTGACCATCTAGGATAGACAGGAGAATACCAGGGTTGGAGGGATACGTTTATAAGTTGGCAGAATGCTCCTGAGGAGAGTGTACGGTATCCACTTATTGTTATTGATGACTTCTTATTAACTGGCGTTTTCCGGACACTTCACTGCACAGCGAGGTGAAGGATTAATCACCACGTTGAAATAATCACAGTCATTGTGTCGTTTCCCCCCCTCATCTCGACTGGAAATGTAGCACCCTGGCCTCGGCGATTTATGCCTCTACTGTCAAATTATTCATGCTCTGGCATATTGTTAAAGCACCCGGACCCTTTGGCTTTTAACCTCGTTCATGGTGTCGCTCAGCTCTTCTTTGTGGATACAGCTACAGCCCAACACACACTTACAGTGGATCTTACTCAGCACACGTTCGTTTTGACTCTTTGTCTTCTGGCCTTTTCTTTTGTCCCACCGCAGAGAGAACCCCCCGCCCCCGCGCTCTGCTCCTCTCATGCCAGCTGACATAAAGAGCGGCTTAAAAGAATAACTTCTCTGTCTCTCCATGTCTTTCTCATCCCCCCCCTTGGTTTGCATCTCTCCCCCCTCCCCCACACGTCTACATTGCTTGACTTTGGACACAGTGCTCATGTGTGCATGTTTGGGGAGGTGTAGAATGGTGGTGGTGGGGTGGGGGGGGGGGTTACATCCCATAATCACCAATCAGAACGATAGTGGGGGCAGTTGTCATAGAAACCTCGTGCACGGCTCATGACGCCCCTCCCACCCCCCCTCCACACTTGCTGAACAGCATATCACATAATGAAAATAATATCATTTCTGAGTCAAAAAGGAAAAAGGAGGGGGTGTTGGGAAGGGAGATGGGGGGTGGGGGGGAGACTACAGACCATAATAGTGCTACTGTGCTGTTGGTTGCCATGGAGATGTTGGTGGTGGCGGTGGAGGGAGGAGGGTTACAGGCTGGGTCAGATTACCGTGTAAGTCAAAATACATACCATAATATTTCTTGTAGCCCCCCCCCACCCACACACACACACACACACACACAGTCTACGTTCCACCTTTCCCGGCCTGCAGAGCACACTTTGAAGCTGCTCCAGAGAACAAAGTGCAAATGGATTTGATCAGACCCAACATGTCTGCCACATGAGATAACACACGGCGGCAGCGGAGGTAAAACAAAGAAAACAGAATAAATTAGATCAGGACGTCGGGCTTGTCCACATGTCCCAGATGCACCAGATGCTGGTGATGTTGCAGAGTTAAAATCTGCACCCTGACCTTTTTATCCACTGTCATGTTTCCTGTGTTATTCCACATTGAGAGTTGTGCAAATAACTAATAATCCATCTAGCGACAGAAAGATAATAACGAGGATTTTGTTAATTGGATGGCTGAACAGTTTGTGCGGCTTTCAACTATTTTATTTTCTTCTTCTACATCTTCCACTGTTTCAGCCACTTTTTATGCGAGCTACCAAGTGCAAGTCTATATTGCTACCAGAATCCCACCAGGTATTGTTAGGTCCTGAATGCTTCCAAATCAGTGATGACCTACACGCTGCACTGTCCCTGAACGCCTCCCACGTGGAGCACCAGCACAGACTGGCTGCTCTCACTACTGTACATCTTCCCAATGTAGACACGCTGTTCCTTTCTCAGTGTTAAGCCTGTGAAGGTCCCTTTAGGACGAGAAGACATGTCCAGGGAAAGTGGGACATTTTTACTGCCTTCCCCCCTGCTCTCCCCCAGCCCATTTTAAGCTGCCCATCCAGGGTGTGATCGTTGCGCCATTTTGCTGTCTTACTGTCCCATATAAAAGGTATGAACCTGGCAGCAGGTAATATTGTTGCATTAGTGCTGGCTCACGGTAAGAATAGAGGCAGTTTTATTTCTGAGACCAGTAACCTCCTGGGACACTGTTCCTCAAACGCTGGCGAAGAAGCAGCATCTACAACCTGATTTAGACTCAAACAAAGCCGCTCTGCGAAACGGTCACCTTTGGATTCCTGCAAGCAACATATTCATGTGATCAGATGAGCAGGTTGAACTGCAAGCATGAAGAGTCGCAAGGGGAGGTGCGATGGGAATTAGTTATGCGGGTATTTGATCATAAAACCAAAGTGAATGTCGATGTCAGTGTCACTAGTTTAATAAAATATGGGGATGGCTGCACATTTTCAGTCTTTCTGGTCGCTCACGCTTCTCCGTGAGAGCTTCTGAAACCTGGAACATGGTACCAAACATCATCAGACAGAGCTCGGCCTTGGAACGATTTAAACTGCGAGGAGGTTATTAAAGACAAGAACATGCTCACTGAATGTGTTGAAACGATGTCCCTTCTCCTCCTTTTTTTTTTTTTTTCGATGTTAATATTGGGGTTTTTGTGAAGTTTAAATCCTTTTCCCCAGAGACAATATCCAAATGTGGGTTTTCAGAAACTCAGAGAAAGGGTTTGGGATGGGTTGGCAAAGAGTTTGACAATTTGCAGTTTTTCCTCTTCTTTAATGAAACACCGAACATCTGCAGATTGGACCAGCAGGTAGATGTTGCTTAATTGCCCAGAGATGGAAGCTTTCTTTTATACTCCTGTCCCTCCTCGTCGCAGTTTTGCCTGGTTCCAGCAGAACCTGCCGTGAGAGCAGCGGTCAGCTGAGGCAAAAGCCAAACTCCAGTTGTGACACTGACTGGAAATGAGATTTCTTGCTACATCGCTGACCAACAAAGTGCAGCTTTCATTTTCCGTTACGTAAAGTGTAAAGTGATTACGGTCAATTGCGTTGATGAATTCAAAAATGAGCTGAGATTTTTATCAGCACAGGCAGACGCTCTAAAGGATGCAGTTTAGGCAGTAAACAAGCAAACTGCTCCTCAGTAATTTACATTACAGGGGACAAAGAGAGTATTGTGCTCGCTGTGCCGCTCAGAGAGTTGCCAGTGAAGTTTTTTTTTTTTTTTTTTAATGATTTCCCAGCAGCCTCCTCTCTCGGGACTCGCTATACCTTCTTGTATGTGAGTCACTTCTGCACCTGAAGATATGCACTGTTTCCCTGACATACATAGGCTGTGCATGGCGAGCTGTGATGGCGACGCACGCGCGCACAGACACAAAGCCTGCACGGAGTGGGGGAGGGAGGAGGGGAACCGCTGCACACAAAAACAGGCATAGGCCAGACCATAATACTCCCCCCCCCCCAACCCCGCCACCCCGCCCCTCCGCCTCCATATTTCACTGCCTCTGCCCCTCCCCCCTGCTTGACAACACAACATCCCATAATATCCCTGCCACCTACTCCTTTCTTTGCTGCTCGGCCTGCCACTCCATAATGATCACACTGCTAATTCACCACCTCTCTCTCTCTCTGTCTCTCTCGCTTAGACCCCCACCACCTCCACCACCAGCAGCATCATTTCCTGTCTTATAGGTTCCTGAAGCACAGACTACAGTATATATCTCTCCAAAAAAGAAACCACTTAAAGAGGCTCAAAATACCCAGCCTTCCTATGTGTGACGTCCTCGCCAGCTTGGGGTTCCTCTCTCGCTCTCTCTCTCTCTCTCTCACCACAGATTACCACAAACAGATATGAGATACAGCTTGTTTATTTCATCTGAACCACACAGAAAGTTCACAGTGATGCATTTTTCGTTGCTTGTTTAGTACAAAATCAAACTGAAGCCTGGAAACACAAAACAAAACGGCTTCTGTAAAAAATATTTTTTTATAGTTTTTGTAGACCGTCAATCTTTAATTGAGGGCAAAGCCTGAGCGTGATCACTGTTTCTTTTTTTTTCTTATATTAACAAAACACGACTTCCAAAAATGTCCCACGATGAGCATGAGGGATAAAAAAAGAAAAGTCAAAATGCCAAGAAAGTTCATTCTTGACCTCGGGAGGAAGAGATGGGAAAACTGGAGCTCTTGGTCATATCACCCAATCGTCCAAGGGTTCATCCACTAGTCATAACATGTTTGCAAGAGCAAATACGTAATGTGTGCATGTTTTTGCTCATAACTCATGACAAACAGTGCAGAAACAATATGCATTAAAGAGAGTGAATATTCACTTCCCATTGTTTTCTCTTAAGACACAGACTCTGGAAGTGAATCAGCAGTACAGTCTTTTCAGGGCTGACGTTTGACCGGATTTATGGCCAATAAGTAAATAAGTGTTTGGCTGAACTCTTTCTTCACTGAACACATGCCCTTGCTTTAAAACAAAAACACAGCAGTATTTGGAACCTTGCACGTCTTTGTTTTTTCCTGATATTAAACCCACATCAGACCTGCACGTATTCTCCAGCTGCAGTCACCGTGTATTGTTCATGTTTGCAGCTGCGTCACAATGTCAAAGTCACGGTGGAAGGACATACGGAGCTGTGCGTGCTGATCGGTGAACAAATCGATGAAAACCAGAGGCTGATGGGGCGTGAAGCAGTGACGTTGACAAGAGAGTTGACAAGACTCCCGTGTGTTGTTATTCGCGGACACCATCTAATCACATTTTGACTAATTGCAACCAAATTCGATTTTAGTCTCATTGATTTGTCACACATACAATCAACAGCCTGTCACCTGCCAGCTACACACGTATGTCTTCCGTCACGTCACTTTCACCTTTTCCTTATCGTAGGATTTCTGGGCCTCACGTGCAGAGTTAACCCCGACCCGTCTCGCGCCATCACTCGAAGGGGGTTTTACAAATCTATGGCTTTTATTGGCAGGAGAGAACTGTTTTAATGGATTAGCAAACATGGTTTGTCAAATATTAAATTTTTTGTCATATATTAAAAAGAGGCACTGCCATGAAAACATCAAATTCAGAATTAAAGGCAGTATTATAGATACTATAACACGTCCACGTGTCTCAATCCTGGTCACTGTTTATCTGCCTCTGTTTACCGCTCGGTTTAATTATTAGTTTATCAATATTAGTGTATTCATATATATGTATGTAGGTGTGTATGTGTCCCGTTTCCCTCTTTCTCCAGCTCAGTTGTGGTTTAGTTTTAGTTGTCCTCACTCCTGTGTTTAGGTTCATGTTCTGATTCTTAGATTTGGTTTAGTTCTCACCTTTTACTGCCTGTGTTTTCCTGTCGTCTGAGTGGAGTGATTCTCTGTTGGTTTCTCTCCCAACTCCCCACAGGAAAACCCCCTTTAGTTTGAACCCTCCTCTTGCCGTCTCCTTCCTCGGGTCCTCAAAAACCTCGTGACACCACGAGCTGCCAAAATTAAAATCAATCACAAACACGAACCAAATTTTAAGCCCTGAAAAGTCGGGTGCCCACAAAATCTCACCAAAACACATCACATCAGATAATGACGCTTGTGACTGAAAGTAGCAATTCAGCTTGTTTGTCTACAGATAATAACTCCATAGATGAGATAAAGAACATACTGTATGTGGGCGGCTGTACAGGCATGCACCAGTAGCAGGGAGGCACAATATGCAAGATTTATCTCTGTTAGAATAAATAATGCACATTATTGCTCTTAATTTTTCACTGCATAATGCAAAGTTTGGGGTTTTTGAAGATACTGTGTCCGTTTTACCAGCTTGAAAAACTTTAATACCACAGTCCTGCACTCAAGTGTTATGTAAGTACTTAAAGCTATACTTTTCCAAAACGTATCATGGTTGACAGTTGCTCTGCATTTGACATACATTAAAAAACATGGAGGAGAGTCAAACTGTTTGACTCTAGAGTCAAAGTTTGACTCTCCTCTCCAAATTTTGCATTATTTTGTGCATTAGTTTTGCATGTTGCAATGTAAAATTTGACTTGTCTCATGGACTTTAACTGGCGCCAGTATTCAGCTGACTGATTTTCACTTAATGCAGAAATAAATGGACAGTAATTGGTGGCTGATAAGCGTGAAAACTGCACTGAGAAAAAGTGTATTTATTTTGTTTAGTAAATTGTCTGAAAAGTACAAAACCACTAGTGACGGAACTTTGCAGTCAATTACTCGCTTTAATGTCAGACTGATGTGATGTATACAGTAGGAGCAGGTTGGAGTATTACGTATAGTGCCGTTTGTGTTACCATAACGACACCATTTATTCTTATTTATGTCGACTCTTGCTTGTGGTCGAATTGAAGTGAAGAACAAATGTGACAGTAAATCAAAATTCTAAACAACAACACACACTTAAATACGTCCAGTTTGTGTGTTTTGACTTTTTTCACCTTAGAGGCCTGCACACACACACACACACACACACACACACACACACACACACGAGCCGCCATTTTATCTTACCCTGTTACCTTCTTAAAAGCACATATCCATGCACTCGCTCACTCTCGCTCATGCACACATTAAATGCTCACACGTCTGCGCAGACACGCACACCCAGCCCCCAGCCAATCCTCTACACACACATGTAAATATGCACACACCCTTTCCAGCACATACACATATACCTCCTCCTTACACGCACTTGTGCACGCTACACACACACACACACACACACACACTGTTCCCCTCCCCCACCAATTCCATACCAGGGCACGTTGTGACAAAACAAAGAACACCCCATAATACTCAGCGTAGCACAGTATGCATGGTAACCAGTTATGTTAGAGATGAAGCCACTGTGTGTATAAACACACATACACACATTTATGTCTGCAGCTAATGCTCTGTTCATACATAAATAAACACAATAAATGTACACACAATTACACAAAAACATTCTACAAACCCACATATACACACACCTCCCACACACACACATACACACGCAGAAGAAAACACCCAGACACACAAAATTACAAGCTAAAGGGTACAAGTCCACACGCACAGGCAGCCACATGTATACACCCCAGAAACACACACACACACACAAAAGTACACGTCCATTTTGTACTAATGAGGAGGTATAACTGTATGAACAACAACACTGAGGGACAAAGACGCACAATGAAAGGACAATCGATAGACAAAAAAGTATACACTCCAAACATTTAGATGGACAGACACACATATTAGCATAAGGTGTGTGAGCACAAAACGATGGGATGGACACACGACACTCAAAAACAGACAAATCTGTAGTGAGACAAACACACACATGCGCACACACAAAACACACTCCATTTTAAAGATAACAAAAGGCATCAGACGCACGGACAACAAGGTACACACAAAAACTACAACACGCACAATAACACGACAGTTTACACTAAGCCCAAGTTAAACAGAGACACAAAATTACACACACATGCAGTAATTAAACGTGTGGTATGATTACAAAGACAAAGAGACATTTCACACACACAGACACACACACACACACTGAGAGAAGGACACACAATTCTTTCCACGTTACAGGAAAACCACACAATTCATCATACAAACAGAAACACACAAAACTGAACAACAACTGGACAAACAAAATTACACACAAAGCGTGCGAAGTGATAATAACTACTCTGACAGAAAGAGACAAAGGAAAACACACAATGGATTTAGGAAATTTACCCAGAAAGGGGGTTAAAACGTATTCAAATGCTTAGTTTTAGTTTTATATTTTACTTTTTTTGTCACAAAAAGCCAAATTGTGGTTCAACGATGTAATAAAACAAAAGTATAAGTACTGTAAATACACAATTCATGATAGGACTACAAAAACAGACACAAGTGAAACAATAAACTGAACTTAGAGCAGAGACATACAACACGCTGAACTCACAATGATCAAAACCAAACCAAACACTATATTAGAGAAGCTTATAGATACTTTTGAGAGATTTGGCAACGAAGTGAAGTAGAAATATTTGGAATTGTGATTATTATTCTTTAGGTCAAATGCACATTTGTGGCACTGACCATGTGTCGTAGAAGAGCTCAGATCTCCTTGGGTTTCATCCGCTGGAGCTCATGTTCAGGTGAGAACTCAGATGACACGCTGCGCCTCAGGTTTCCAGCAGAACACCGCTGACCAAGCGGCACCGTCACAGCGGAAAACATGGCGTCCGAACTCAAGTCAACATGTTGTTCTAAGTAAAGAAGATCTTTGTCATTGTCACATTATGACTGGAGTCAAGGTCTGTAAGGTGGCAGTGTGTGACACTCTAAGGCAGCTTTGTCCAGAACACAGCATCAGCTTCATCCACTGAAATATGCAATAGCAACTTCATCCCATTTTCTAAATTAAATAAAAACGTTTCATCAGCAGGCGCACTGATCAAAAGGAAGCTTTCTTTTAGTGCTCTGAGACTCTTTAAACTAGTTCTGAAGCAGAGAAACAAGAACGCTGCATGCATGGATGTGAAAACATAGCAGCGTGGACGAAACAAGACATCTAGAAACATTCTCTTGAGCTATGGGAAGTTATTATTTGCTAAAATATTATAAACTACATGATAAATACAGGCAAAAAAATACTTCACATTTTAAATGTTTGTCAGTCTTTTTCCTTTATTTTATAACCTGAATCTGAACCTTGTGCTTGAAAATATGATGAGGCATGAAATATAAATAAATATGCTTTTCTTGTTTTTTTAAAGCCATAAACAAAAGTAGTGTGTTGAGTCAGAATAAAGAGGCTCAACAATCTTATCCTCTGTCATGTTTCCTTGCTTAGGCGAACTAAGTGTGCACGTATATGTGCACGTGTGCGTCCTCTGAGAGAAGAGCGAAGAGAAAATAGGAAGAGGGAGAAAAAAAAAAGAGAGAGGGAGGTCAGATTTCTATCTCCCCTCCTTCTTCTCCAAGCTGGTTGCCCACGGCAACACACTTATAATGAGGTCAGGTGGGCATCCAATAATATTCACCAGCCAAACCAGTTAGAGAATGAGGCACATTGGGACAGACAGCCGTCAAAGTGTCAAAGACTGAATCAGCAGGAAGACAAGATGGCCGCCGCACGAAGGCAATAAATTCATCAAGTAACACAAAGCAAAACTGAAACTGATCTGGAGTCAGTCACTTTAAAGCATTTATTTAATCAATTACCCGGTGGTGAGGTACATTTGGACGGTTTAGTGACACTTAACCAAAAATAAAGTTATAAAATGGTTAGAAAGTGGAGTAAAAAAGTTAAAAAATTTGAAGAGCTGTGCACATGAGCATGATTAGGAAAAATCGAAGACATTCTGGATCCTGATTCCAGTTTCATAAGACATGTTCACAGCATTCACACTGACAATGAACAGCATTGACATCCTTTTTGGATTTTTATAACTAAGTTAGCTGTGGGACAAATCATTATTCAAAGCAGAGTCATTTTAAATGTCTCCATGCTTGACTGGAGGGGACCTTTAACCCAGCTGAACTCACCGTGTACTTTTGTGTACGAGGAACATGATTTTCTTGGTCGCTCATGTGTCACATGCGGGAATGGAAGAAGTATTTTGAGCCATCATTTGGGTAAAACTACTAATCATGGTAATGATGTCATGAAATATGTACATAAGGTACAGATTGGCCCGTTTATAATTACTGATACATTAACACAGTAAAACTTTATTGTAACTGGTTGACGTATCGCTTTAATTTAAATGATCAACTAAAAGCAGGACAGTAAAAGTACAATATATATAATTACTATTTCTTTTCAAATAGTCAGGCACATGTACTTTATACCTGTATTTCTAGTATTTTTACATACTCAATTTCAACCACTGATCTGGTGACATACAAAAGTTCCATCAGTGTAACAGTTAAAATCGTAACGCAGTGTTTGCAGGTCGGTTTCCTCTAAACGAAAAGTTTTCTAAAAAAACAAATCAGTGCAGACTAAATAAATGGAAACCAAATGATGGCGGAGGAGGAAAATACCCCTAAAAGTCCCAAACTGGGATACTGTAAATGTTGGCCAAACAAATCTAAGCTTGTACGGCTCGATCATGACATGGCAGCTTGTAGTCTGTTTTTAAATGTGCTTTTTTTTTTTTTTATTTAAAAATTTTAATTTTTTACAGCGTAGCTGCCACTGAACATGTAGCAGCTTAAAGAGCAACTTCAATGAAGCTCTAAAGTCCTGACGTTCTAGTTGGATGAATACGTGGCATAAAAGTTAAATCTGCCTTCCCTACATTTAAATATCTCTGCTTCTGGCTAAAAACAAAATATAAATGATGAGGATGATGATAAACTCCTCCAAATTATAGTTAAAAAAACAAAAACTCCTGAAAGGGTTTTTTTCAGATGACGTCCTCTCAGTATTCGTACTACAGAAGTTGCAGTTTTGGTTTCCCTCCTCTTTCAGAACTCCTCCTGATGACAGTTGCAGATAACATCATCTGGAGGAGTTTTTGCAGTTTAGATCTTCTAACTGAAACTACTGGTCGACATGATTTTCCAAAACCCCTCTATACGGTAAATTCTGAGCTACTGAGAAACTCCTCGAGGTGACAAAATGTCAAAGCCGACAAGTTCAACATTTTTGACTGTATAATATCTTAAAACTGATTTTAGGTAAAAAGTAAGAAATCAAAATGATATACTGTGATATACTGCAGTGCTTTATAATTACTTCATAATTACACATCGGAAAACACAGAAACGGGTTTTAAACAACCTTTAGGCCCTGACGTGGAGAGATTAAATGTGGGGGAACTGCAGTTGCACGTTTAAGAAAACCAAAAAATGACCACACTTTTGCCACATTAACACACAACACTGGAAAAAGTTGCCAGGTTAATTTTCATAATGCAAAACAGGGATATCATCTTTAGCTTCTATTTTATTAACCAAGTTTTTGTGAGTATTTCAAATACTAAAGTAAATATTTCCAAAATGATTCTTAGCAAGTTTTAGGAAGCAGCTTTCAGTGGTTCAGGATGTGTAGTTTGTTAATAATCTTATTAATAGTTTTTGTTTTTCTGCGTGTGAAGGCTTTGGATTATGATTGTTTTGTTTTTAAATCTAATAAATCTTTATGCTTTGTTTGATTACATTTTGCTTACTCGGTGGGAAGGTCAGTGGTATAAGCGGCCTCTGCAGTCACATTTGTTCAGTTTTAGTGCCCCCCCCCTCCCGCTTTTATGCAGTTTTTAATGTGTTTAAACTAGACAAAGCTAAGAAGTTCAATATGTCGGTAAACACGTAGCAATTATAGGAATAACGGTGGTCAGAAAGTGTTGTGAAATGATGAGTCATGATGACACAAACCCAAACACCTCAAAGATTTACCCAAAGTGATGAAGAGGAGGATGATTTGGGGGGGCGGGGGGAAGCTGAAGAAATAATCAGTGCTATCGTCAGTCCTTTGAGCAGACAAAGGATCGAGTGGCTCTGATCCTCCATGCCATGTCGGCCTGAAGGATCCATCTTAGACTGCCAATCAAGATGAACACAGGTCATTTACATACTGTATCCACTCAGGCCTATTATAACCAATGGAACAGCTCCCCCTAATGTTCACTGCGGAGAACTGCAGGGACTCTCCAGCATCTGTATTAAGGCTCTTTACGTTTATGATACTAAAAGTTAGCCGTCGCTTACATCTTTCCTTGTTTTGAAGGAAAAGCAGACTTTATAACATCAAATTAATTTGAAAGTCTTGTTGAAACAAGTTAAGGTTGTAAATGAATATTGCAGCTTGAAACTCTCATCAGCAAATCTGAAGGTCAACGACTTTTCTTCTACTTAGAAGAATCTGGTTGGATGAGTAACGACATATTTCGAGCAAGGACGAAAGAAGTCCAGTTGACATGACACAACCTTCACATAATCAAACCTGAATGACTGAGAATCTTCACATTTTTAATGATAGAAAACACGAAAATGCTTTTATAAGAAACATCATTTTGATGTTATTCAGCCCTGTAATTCTTTACTGTACTTTCCATGTTTTAAAAATGTAGTCATCAGTTTCATTTGGCTTCCTGACATACAAGACAAAACAATGAAGTTATGAAATTCCTTCAAAGTTTTGTTACTGTAGTTACAAATGTGTTGTCCTTGTCATTTCTACCAGTACGATTAGCTTGTATCATTTTCATCTTCCTTTTAACTACTTTTATCAAAATATCAAAACTAAAAATATGACAAATCAAAAAGTTAAAATGGAACATTAACGCAACAATTTCAAACGTACAGTTTTGTCGTGTGGCTATGGAAATGATCTCATAAACATCTGTTTCTTCATTGAATTATATAGTAAACTAACTTTTTGTGCAAAGGCAGTCTGACTCAAAACCACAGCATAATTTAGTATGGACCCAGGAAAGAGGAGGAAAAAAAATGTGGCTCAAATAAAGGTTCAAAAGAATAAATTGAGTCAGGCTGAAACGACATTCAAGTAATGATTTTATTTCCCAGCACCCAACAGTTCCAACATTCATCTTTCAATACGGAGTTTTCGGAGTATTGCTTCAGCATCGTTATTGTGCTGTCTTTCTGCCATAGAAGCTTATTATCAGTAATGTTTCAGTTTGACAAACCAGGCCATGATTATCACTCAACCGTCAAGTAAAAATATCAAAGGAAAAGGAAAATAAAAACTCAAATTTCAAAAAAAAAAAAAAAAAAAAAAAAACTAGAATAATGTCCCCCAAGAAACAATAAGGAGCAAAGAAAAATATATAATACTTGTAATCATCCACACATTATCAGAATAAACCATCATCTCTACAATAATTGAGGAATTTTAGTTTGTTTGAAGGAAGAATACGCTCAGTTTAAGGACGTAAAATGTTATCTTGTTGGCCCAGAACAACCAGTGTTACAGGACATGAAATATTCCCCAACTTTGAAAGCAGCCTATAACCTATTATGAGTTTTGATCATTCTTCTATTGTTTCATTTTGCTGGAACACATGACCTCTTAATCATAAACAAAGCTCATTTGTTTGCTGGTAAAAAAAAAAAAAAAAAAAACACCATTAAACATATTAAATCTTAAAGATTCTCATCTATGTCGGGGTTCGCTCATGTCCACAAACACGGATTAGCCTGAAACGACACAGAAGAGAGTCTCTAACCTGAGCGCTATTCGCCTTTACAGGCCTCCAGGAGGTGCTAACAGACCAACGAGCACTTGAGGTTCCAGTCAGACCAGGAAAGGAGAGAAGCAGGAGTGGACGAGGACGTCGCGTTGTGAAATGTTTGCTCTTTAGGCACATGCACTACATCATTAGCCGTGACATTGGGGTCACTGTATCTCAGCTTGTGCCCCTGCAACCCGGCGTCACTGTGCCATCTTTCAAAGATTCCCGTTAGGATTTGCCACATTTTAAGCACTAAGGCAACACAGCTCTTGAGCAGATAAAGAAATACTTTAAGGCATTTACAGTGAATTATGGTGGCAGCTGGAAATTTCAAAGCACAAACCTGATTAACCACGGGGAAGTCTGGCACTGACGCGGTGGTCAAGCTAACGGTTTTTGTTTAGTTGGGTGCGTTTGCTTACAGCTCTGTCATCCCTGTCTGAGCCCACTGCTGGGTACATTAAACCTGCTGGACTTTTAGCTCCAGCTAAAAAAAGGTTTGACTAAGTTCTTGACTTCACTGTCACTTGTTCAATTGTTGCATTACTAAGTACTACATGCAAAGTCAGAAAAGCAGTAAAGAAACCGTTTGATTCTGTTTCTGCTGATTTGGATGAAGTCAGGTTACAGTCACCACCGGTTTGCAGAATACATTCAGCAACAGCGCTGTTACAGTATTGTTGTGGTCTTTTTGTTCCACCGGCTCCAGTTTTTGTTATTTCAGTCAGACTAGCAGGCTGGTAACAACAAGTTTTCTCCGTGGAATAGATATTATTTCCCAAGGCAAGCTGATGTAATCCAAATTTGGATAATAATAATTATTATAATTTTTTAAAAAAGTATTTGTTGGAGGACAGACACTGCTTTTACATTTCATCTTACTGCACTGTAAGCAATGTTATCAGCTTCCCAAGAACCATGACCCAACAATTCAACAGCAAAGAACTAGCGGTGATGAAGCCCGACTGTTGCAGCGCTTCAATGCACTTTTAGTCGGGGCCAACAATCAGCATTTGAACACACCACAGAGCACGGTCAACGCCCGACTAGCAGGCATGTTCTGCGTGAGCGTGAGGTAAAGTAGAAGACCTAGGACTGGAGATACACATGAGCAATGCTACCATGTTCTCTTCTCATGCACCGATTTGCTAAATTGAACAGCCAATAAAAGTGGCCTCTCTTGCCAACCATACAGGTGTGTAGTTAACATACTGAATGTGCTAAAAAGCCAACTGGGGTCCAACTAGCGAGGTGCAGGATACACCCCGAAAAACCAAAACAACAGAAGCTCACAGATGGCTGCTGGTCTCTTTGATGCATCATGGCCCTTAATGAAACTGGTTTGATCTTAGTTTGTCTAAAGAAGTGTAATCCTGCCCCTTAAATCAGATGTGGAAAGACGTTTGTCTACTCAGGTACTGCACTTAAGTACTATTTTGAAGTACTCCGTACTTACTTGAGTATTTCTATTTTATATTACGCTTACAGTTACTCCCCTACAATTCAGAGGAAAATACTGTATTTTCACTCCACTAATAATGTGAAAGCTTTGGTTACCATTCGCAAATGTATATTCTTAACAGGTGTCATCAACTAATAAAAGGTGATGTATCACTAGGGGTGAAGCAGCTGTCCGTAAATAAAGTGTCGGTAGTAACACGCAGTTTCACGTTAGGTTTTAATAAAAACTAAAATCCATATTTTACATCTTGGAAAGAATGTTTAAAAAAAAAAAAAAAATCTGGATTAGACTCGTAAAAACAAATTTAAAATTTATCCAAACTAGACCAACTTCCACGCGTATTTCCAGCCTTCCCAAACATGTGGAGCAGATCAAGTTCTGTACAGGCTTGTTCCTCCACATCATACTGGGCACATTTGGGAACAGTTTGAGAAACCTGGAGAGGTGTACATTTTTGTTAAGTCGGTTGCTGTAACCGCGAATCCATCCACTGCTTGGATCTTTAAAGCCTTTCTATTGCGCAAACTGCCTCCTCGTATTATGAAACCCTGTTTCCTGGTTAGTGAGGAGTGTTGTTCTGATGTGTTAGTCATATTTTAGCAACACGTATCTATGATGAAAATAAAGCCTGTCAAGAGCCCGTCCGTTCCAACACCACACCCACGTTAAGTCACTACGGCTGAAGGCACTGTTTAAACATGTGTCTACCTCGCCCACATTCACACCCCCCTCCCCTCAATACTCCCCGTCCCCAGTCTGGGTTCATCTCTTCCCCGGCCACCTGCACTTCCTCCTGCTCTCGTGGCGTCTATAGCAGGGTGCAGCGCTTCTTGGGTTTGTTGTCTGGAGGCTCCAGAGCTGCCAGGATGGCCTCGTCGAAAACATTCTTTAGTCCCCTCTAAGAAAGACACAGAAAGATGGAGACAGACCGAAAAGTTACATTGACAGTGTAATAATTCAAGCTTCAAGCCTACTTGAACATCTCTGAGAGCTTTGTTAAGTCATTAACACTGTTGATATTTACTGTTACTTTTAGATCTTTTTATATTCATGTTATCAACAGTGTTTAAAACACGTTTTTTTTTTTTCTATTAGTAACTCAGTTGGATTGATGCCCAGAGGAATCAGTCTTAGTGGAGTTCTGAGGCCAAGCTGGAGGCGACATAGTTAAAACTGCGAGGATACAAACCTTTCTTCAACAGTTGCTTAAAAGCCAAAGATCTAAAAAGGAGTTTCGATGATGTTCTTTGTGTTGTTGGATCTCACAAACAGTGCACCTGTACACCTACACCATCGTCAGCTTAATTGAGTTCCCTGACTCATTAGCGGACACACCTGCTGTGTTTTGAAGCTGTTGTTTCTTTGTTACCTATGCATTTTCCCAGGTGATGCTTTCAAAATAAAAAGGAAAAGCCTGAAGATTTGCGATTCATCTCCTTTTTCCTAGAGCTTAATTTATACCGTTTTTTTATTCGTTTAGGTTGCCAGCGGATTTTTACGGACACTTCTGTTCGTATTCCAGCACAGCGCACGCCGTCAATAGCTTAAATGAATGGCATTCTCTGCAGCAACAAAACCACTGGTGTGTGCGTCAGTGAAGTCGGTGACGCACATTTGTGGTACAGGACGGCGTTTACGTGCACATCAAGAAGTGCAGGTCCCAGCACGAACTGGGCTGGCACATACTGTGCTCGCACACGAAGCTGCATTCACAAACGCCCAGTGCCATTTGTAACAGCGTTTTAAGCACCTGGAGGCAACAGAAAAAGGAGACAAATCGTGACGTCTTTGGCGTTGTCCTCTTCCGATGCACCTTTACTCAAATGTGTTGACTACAGGTGCATTTACTGGGCTTTCTCTCGTGTACACCACAATTCAAGGCAGTTTCAGGTGTCAAAACACCACCTTAGTGGGCGTTTAGCTTGAAAACACTCATGTGTTAAACAAACCAAAAAGGGTTAATCACAGGCCAAAGACATTTCACAGTGGTTTACAGAAGTATAATTTTACCGCTTCACTGAAATGAACAGAGATTGCTGCATGTTTTTTTTTTTCATGCCCGCACAACAAGTTTAATTATATAAATACCACATCATTCCTTCTCCAAATACCTGTGTAAGAGCTGAACACTCCACATATTTGACAGCCTTGAGCTCTCGAGCTAGTTTCTCTCCACTCTCACAGGACAGGGCGCGCTGTTTGTTCTTGGCCAGTTTCTCCAGGGTGTTGGTGTCATCTCTGAGATCCACCTGAGTCCCGACCAACAGGAAGGGGGTCCGCGGGCAGTGATGTGAAATTTCTGGCACCCACTGTGAAGAGACAATTCATTTTTTGGGGGGGTCAAATTTGAACCTGATGCTGCTTCAGCTTCCCAAGCTTTATTCTTCAAACACAACTGCTTTTGTCCTGTACTGGAAAAAATCAAAGTTCTCTGCAACTTGCTATGTACGTCTTAGAATGTGGACAGTCCTTATAAAAGATAAATATATACAATAAACCTGAATCTGTTTTCAAAGAGCTGGAAGAGCTTTTGTTTGAACAGAACTGAAAAAGGGACTGGCTCAAAATACCTTTAAGCTATTAAGAGCAAACACAGGAAGAGACCTAAACTTTAACAAACCTTCTCTCTGACGTTTTCAAAGGAGGAAGGCGATACGACAGAGAAACAGACGAGGAAGACGTCGGTCTGAGGGTAGCTGAGGGGTCGCAGTCTGTCGTAGTCCTCCTGACCTGCAGGGGAAGACCAAGAATGATTCAATAAATAAAACCAGGATTAACAGCAAACAACAACCAACCTGGTGAAAAGAAACTACAACCTTTACCACTGTAACTGTAGCTGATGCAGGTGAGAAATCCCTGTGCCATTTGCCAGCAGCTCTGAATACTACAACAAATACTGCTACACTGCTAGATTACTGTGTTTTTACTCCTGGTGCTACAAATGCCAATACAAACCCAAAGAGACATAAGAAAACTGCATTCTTACCCGCAGTGTCAAACAGTCCCAGAGTGTAGGGCTCCCCACCGATCATCACCGTTACTGCATAGTTATCAAACACCTGAAGGAGAGAAAGACATGAGAGGGTGAGAAAGGGGGGAAAGAAACGGTTGAGGGAAGGAGAAATATTCAAGATTCAAAGAACTTTATTGATCCCACAGGGAAATTACGTTGCCTTTTTTCAGCTGCTCTCCACAAGAAAAGTAGAATAAAGCACCTCAAACAAATCACATAGGCAAACAACCAAATACTACTGAAATACAACTAAACCCAAAATAAGATAGATGAGGTAAATAACAATTTACCTTAAAATAAAGTAAATAATAAATTGTCCATTTAGACCTGTCAGTCCCTCTCCTTTTTACCAAAGGCGGATAAGTTCAACAGTTTAATGGCCATGGGGAGAAAGAATCTCCTTGACTGGCATCAGTGCTCCTCTGTGCAGCCAGCACACGGTGGAGTGGGTGGGAGGGATTGTCTGAGATTGAGAGGAGTGTGGACAACATTCTCCTCTCAGCCACAGCATAGAAGATGGAGCTGGCTACCACAGACTCATAAAACAGCTGAAGCATGGAGCTGCAGATGTTGAAGGACCTAAGTCACCTGTAGCCTGCTCTGTGATTGAGGCTGCATTTCCAGTCCAGTTTATAGATTGAGGCTGCATTAACTGAACCAGTCCAGAATTTCCAAAGGTAGAATGGGAGGCAGAGCCTTTAGCAGTTTATAGTCGGAAGCAGGTGGACACCCAGGTATTTGTTTCCTCCTCTTGACCATCTCTCCTCTCCTCTCACCCCACAATTGTCCACTCTGTGTGTTCTCTCCGTAGTTGTCTTTGTCCTCCTCTGCAGCTACTGGTCCCCTGCACCAATCTGCCCGATGTTTTGTTGTTGCTTTTGTTGCTCTGTTCTTTTCTCTCTCCCCTTTCCACTCACCCCAACCGGTCAAGGCAGATGGCCGAACCCCTGAGCCTGGTTCTGCTGGAGGTTTCTTCCGTTAAAGGGAGTTTTTCCTCTCCATTGTTGCCTATGGCTTGTTCCAGGGGGAATTGTTGAGTTCTCTTTATACATCTTTATAATCTTGACTTTATTCTGTAAAGTGCCCTGAGATGACTTTGTTGTGAATTGGCGCTATATAAATAAAGTTGAATTGAATTGAATTGAATTGAATACTCTGAAACTACGTCCACCCCCTCTCCCAGTATGGAGAGAGGATTGACAGGAGTCATGAAGTCCACCACCAGTTCATTGTTTTTACTAATGTTGAGCTGGAGAAGAATTGTGCTCGCACCAGTTAACAAAACAAAAAAGTAAAAGGAAGGAAAATGTGAAACAGACATAGCTTCAGAAAACCAAAGAGTGATTACACTTTTAACATGCACGGCCCGAATTACAGTACAGTAAATTCAACCAGGCCTCTGAAGAAGCGAAGACCAGAGTAAAGGTTTTCACTTAAAAAAAAAAAAAAAAAGACCTGACTGCAATAATCTGAAACTCGTGCTTTTGGGAACATGTAAGAACAACATGTACATACATGATTCTAAGATGTGTTTCCTCTTTGTTTGCCCTCAAGCTCAAACCCAGATTACAAACAGGAAAACTTGTTGAAATCAGGATAAATTTGTCAGTTATTTTATTAATTTATACTTATAAAAGTTTCCAAAATGGCCTGGATATAGTACAAAATTTAAATAAAAGCAGAAAGAGATCATTTATAAATCATTTAAAACATATTGGTTTGGAAGTATTACCAAGCCAACACATCAGGTATTCATTGCACTCTCAAATTCAAAATGAGGAAAATATTTTTTCCACATTTCTCAGTTTTAACATTTGATATGTTGTCTTTGTACTATTTACAATGATACACATGTATAGATTATAAATAGTTTGGAAATCATTGTGTGCTGCTTTTCTCACTATATTTGATTTAGCATCAAAACCTTTTTAGATATAATTTTGTTATTACAAAACTGGGGCACAAGTGTTATAATATCAGCACTCTCTCTTTTCTGGCCTTGGATGTGAAAAGTCAGTGGGAAAAAAAAACCAAGATATACACAGATGTTGAAATGTGAAAAAATTAAGAACCTACAATTTCCTCTGAAACAATAAAAAAAAAAATGTATATTAAAAAAAGAAAAATGTTAAGAATTTAAAAACTATAAATATGACTTTACTTTTGACAACAGGATTTTTTACATAGTGCAACAAATGAAAGATTTGGTTGACGAGATCACAAATAAATTGACTACAGTAACATTTTAACGGTTTCCTCAAAAGTCTTCCATCTTAATTTTAAATCAGATATTTAGCCTATTTTCACTGGGGAAAAGTATCAACTCCCTGGTTTGGTTTTGGCCTTTTAACATCTACTTGTTCAGTATCCTGGTAATGACTGAACTGCCAGTTTGTTTAACATTAATCTCACATAATAATCACATTATTCTGAGTTTTATAGGGGGAATTAGGCTTTTTTATTGTGCTTGCAGCATGAGTATTGAGGGGCATAGCTCTCAAGCCATTGTCAATATTAAGTCATCACAGACATGTTCCCCGTAAACTACAGGACGCACTTTATAGGAGAGGAAAGTACTGTACGTCAAACATCAGACACACGGAGACAAGCTGGTATCACTTTCATTTTTAGTCAACTAGTAGGTGCCAGGAAACATAGGCTTTCAGCATCCTATGTCTAGCCCACAGAGGTTGTTTGGGTACAGACCTAAACGTGTCTGTAGGAAATACTTTCTGAAGGCTTACAGGTTGAGAACAAGTAAAAACAACTGTGAGCATTGCTGGAGTTTTGACCTCTTTAGTTTTGTTTCCTTCATCTGAATACCTTTTTGGTGAATCAAGCTGGGCCAGACATTTCTGGTTTCTATAGGACAGCATGATACGCTCAATTACTGAAAACAGGCATAACTCGCCTGGCTACATTCACGGTCTTGCGGCGTTATTCTTCAATCAGATCAGTTTATGATTTAAATAATTGTTTTACCAGATTTCACATTGCTTACTTTAGACCACAATGTATTTGGGGAACACACAAATCCAGCTTTAATGCCAGAGAATGCAAGAGAAAGGACAACACAAAGACACCAGCAAATAACTCTCAGGGCAGCTGAACAACATGCAACAGTGTTGACAACAGATGAAAGGTTGTTGGAAATTAATCATCGGGACAATATGAATGTGTACAATACATCCAACAACTGTACAGACAATTCACTCTGAACGACAACTGACAGCCAGGTCAGAGCATCACCAAAGTGAATGGGGTTCATCCTCTGGCAACCATGAGTGTCTGGAACCAAATATCCCCTACAGTTTTATTTAATTCTGGCCCAAAGCCCTGGGAGGACTAATTAGTACTTAATTTAGGCTAAAATGGCTTTAATTATGACATAGTTTTGTTTTTTCCACATTAAGAGACAAGAGAGATCAAGTTATAACACATACACAGGCACAGAGCCCAGTATATTACTGGTCTGTTCAAGTTTAGACAGAAAAATTGTGCGGTATGTTGAGGCATGCACACACACACACACACACACACACACACACACTCTTATATTTCAGTAAAATACAAACTACACAGCCCTGCTTGTGTTCATACACACATCCAAAATCAGTTTGTGACAATGTGTTTTGGACAAAGCTCGGACAACAGAAGCTGCTACACATGTGATCAAAAGTGCTTCTGTTACTTTACATTACAATGGTCCAGAGAAAATGTTCTGGATGTAGCATTAGATTATGGTAAGGAAATAACACAATGCAACAGTGATGTGAAACACAAACAGTGAAGTTAGACAGAAAGTTTGTGCATGTGAGGGACCTAGAGTATTTCTGCAAAAGCGGTTTTTCACACTTGAGGAGACAGTAACATCTTCCTCTAAGGTGGGGAAGGAAGCCCTGAACTGTACAAGTACCAGCAAAGGAAATACATATGAGGATAACGGCGTAAAAAACCTACTCTAACTAAATACATTCAGATTGTTTCAAGTGTGGGTAGTTTAAGGTCAAACTGGCCGTTCTTTTAACGTAGACTTAGGTTGAAAGGTCAAAGGCATGTTGTGATGTGGCTGTTACAGACCACAGAACAATACAGACAGGAACAGGATGCAATAAAAACCCGAGTCCTAAAACAATAGAACCATGCTAAACCCCAATTGCTCAGTAGAAGGTAGGTAATATTACATTGTAGTTCATGAAATATTAAGACATTTTTCATTCATTGTTACACTAAGTGTTAAATGTAAAAGTTGTATTCTTGAAAAACAGTATATTCTAGATTTTCTCGTTGATATCAACTATTTTATGGTCAATGATAACTGTGCTGTGTTTAAAGTTCCACATCCACTGAACCCGAATGTAAATCAACATGTTCCTTACATACATGGATCCAAAAGGACAGTATCAGGCAAGTTTTAGTACAAGAAAGAATGAGAATGAAGACCTTACCAGGGGTATGTCCTAACGAGGAATCGGATCTTTCTATATTAAGCGGATCTTCAAACGCCTTCTAAATATAATTTGTATAGTTATAAATAATAATATTATACATTAAATATTTTTTTTTAATTGCTGGGAGATTACTTATCCTTGGGCAGACCAAAGTGAGACTTCATGGAGTCTGAACGGAGTTCAGGTTTGAGTTTCTTTTCCCCAGGGTCTGTTACAGATCTCTACTGCGACTGGTGTGAGACAGTTGCTTCCTGCTAAGTAAATGAAACAGCCGACTAGAAATGTATTCTGCGTTTGTCCTAAGTGGACCTGTGAGCTTACATTAAGACGGTAAAACCGCACAGTGTCTGCCTTGATCTCTCAAAAGCTGATGCTCTGACCACATAGAGTGGAAGTCATTTGTGTTTCAAATAGCGAAATGCTCTTTTACATTCAGAAACAAAAACAAACAAACAAATAAAATCAAATACCCACCCAATGAACAACTAGCCAATTATTTGAAAATATTATAAAGCTGCCATTAGTGACAGTCTCATATGAATTTATTATTAAAGAAAATTAAACACTATACAATAACACCAAATGGTTAAAAATGGTGGTGGGGATGGAGATGTGAGAAACACACGGACAGAAGGGAAAAGGAAGTTAAAGCTAAGTCAGCACAGCTCGTTCTGTAATCCTTTCATCAAAACTGTGCTGACTGTTGGGCAGAGATGGGGAACACGTAGAAAACAGGAGAAAATTACTCATCAGTTTGCAGCCACTGGTCAGTGAAGCTGCTGATCAATGGAGGGATCTCAGATGTTTCCAGCTAATTGCTCCTCATCAGACAGCCAATCGGTCTCGTCAGCTTTTGTCTGATTGAGTTTGCAGGCTAATGTGACACGCCTGGAGCATGTGTTACATAAATTGCAGAACTATTGGGGACGCTTCCTCATCATACAGATTCAGTATGATTCAATTTAAGAGTAAAAATCGAAACAAGAAGTGTAGGATGAGACTCCGAAGGATCTTTTCTCTTACTTGCATGCGTGAAACTAGGCTTACCACACTTCCTGTCCATCTCACAGTACCATCGTGGACTAATTTGATCCATCACTAACTTCATATTTTTGCAATGACAACAAACCCAAACATAAAGGAACTATACTTAGAAAAAAAGGAAGTCCTGCACCAGAATGTCGCGGTGGAGGTCTGATCTCAAAATAATGTTTGTTACATTTACATGTAGTCATTTTCATACACATACACATTTGGTGTTTAATGTCTTCCTCAAGGTCATTTCCACATGTGAATGAGCAGCTGGGGACTGTTCCACTTCCTGAGCCACAGCTTACTGCACTCGGGGGAATTTACCTTTTAGAAAGCATCCTCACTTTAACTTTAGTGCCTCATATTGTGTAATACCAACCGTAACACACATAGCAGGTACCAATCGTAATTATTTAGCCCGACAGAGAGAACCAGAACGTTTGATGTTATACTGGCTTAAAAAGAGATCACCAACAAACCCACGAGCGTATAAAAACCTTCAAAATTGCATTTATTTAAGTCTTTATGCTGGGCTAAGCTTAACTGCCTTATATTAGAAAACTCTGATGAGTAAGAGTGCAAGGCATCGCTGGATCCGAACACTAGGGCAACAGCACTTTTTATCTCGGAAATTGTCTTACCAAAAGTTAATAGTGGCTTTTTTAAAATAGTTATGCATGTGTGACACCCTGGCTTCTAAAAATATGCTTGAGAAACTGTGCAGGAAATTCTTTACTTATGCATCTGTGCAAACATCAAATAAAGAATTTGACTTTACATTTACACAGGAAGTCTATGAGCATGCTGCAAGTACGGTTTTGGTACTGGGGTGTTTTTGTACTTTGAAAAAGTCTTTTTAGTTTTTAGTCAGTCAGATTAGTGCTAAAGTAAGCCAGCATTTCTATTCAGTCTTAACAAATTATGAACAAGAGTCACTTCCTGTGAGACAGAACAGCGCTACAGTAGCATTGGGTGTTAACAGTAAATGGGAAATCCTGCCTAATGCTCGTTTTGTAGAATGTCAGTATCATGACGATTTTGATCCGTTTGCTGCAGTTGTTTGTCCGGTAAAGAGCTACTCACCGTGGGGACGTATTCAGAGGGAAACTTGTTGGTAGTGTAGGAAATGAGCAGGCAGGTCTTCCCCACTGCGCCATCACCCACCACCACACACTTTATGGTCTGCATCTGGGGGGGGGGGAGAAGGCAGGGAGTTAAGGAGAAATGTTGAATGGAGAGGAAAAGAGAGCGGTTGAGGAATAAGAAATTGCTTAAGTTAAGACTGATGTCTGGGTTAATAACTTTTCATTATCGTGTCATTAGTGCTCAAAATTGCTTGGTTAGACTCGTTGACAATTCAATATTGTTTGTTCATTTTAGACATAAGAGTTTTTGTGCAGGTGCCGTGTGTTACTAAATTTGATATTATCTAAAAATGTGTTATTTGCTACTTTAGGTTAAATTTAAAAATAAAATAAAATCTCCTGCCTAATACATACCATGACTGAACCAATATGTGTTTTATTTTCTGATCTCCTCTGTCGTATTTACAAGCTTCAGCAGTTGAGATGAGAGAGACTATCTACATACGACAACTGTTCCCTGGGTTCTTCACAAAGTTTAAAAGGTCTTAAAGCTCAGTTTTGGTCTCATCAGACCAACCAACCTTCTTCACTTGCCTCCTGGCACATTTTAGCTGAGATATTCGTGATAGATTTGACTGGTGAGGAACCCCAGCAACAGTTCTTTTACATACAGTCTTTTCCACCTCAGCAGCAGGGGAGTCAGACATAGTATTGGTGGCGTCTCTCTGTAGGTTCTCGCACAGTTCTCACCAGCCTGCCTAGGAAGATTTATTCTTGTGCCATATTCCTCAATTTCTTAATGATGGATCTAACTTTACTCCTTAAGGCTTGTAAATTTTCTTTTGTATCCACCCCCTGACTAGAGATAAGGATTCCTATTGTTTTCATGATGGTGTTTTTCTGTGGCACATATTTGTCTGTCAACCACTTTGATTAAGGAAGTTACCAATTACTAACGGGAATTATGGACATGGCAAACACAGTATGATTTGAGATCTGTAGACAAATATAGAAATTAATTTCCGTTCTTTGTCATGCACGTCTCAGTAGCAGCTAAATAACCGTAACCTTCCGTCCTTTGGCAGTTTGGTTAGGATAGCGTGACAGCTGGTAAACAGACTAAGTGTGAGACAGTTGATGGAATCAGAGGTGACTATCTAGCCCAGTGTTTAGTACACACTGTCTGCAGGTCCTGTGACACTGAGCAGGCCACATTTTCAGCGGCTGCTTCATTAAGGGAGAAATTGGTAAATGGGGATAGGATGGCACCTTATCACTGACCCCTTGTTTGGCCGATTTGGCAAAGCTCAGCGGAACTCTGGCGAGTCAAGAATAAGTTGAGTGGTCGTCTGGAGGGATGATGACACCAGTTATGTCTAAGTCATTCTTTAGGCATTTTACATTGGCATGCAGATTATTTGGCAAATCACTGGGAACCACACATTTCAAATGCACTATTGTTTCTTAATTTGCATGGAGCAAATCCTGTTTCTTAAGAAACAGGTGATTCCCGTTATCGGTTCACCCTTAATTTTTAATGAATAAACTACTCATTAACACGAACACCGAGTAATAAGAAAAAGTTCTTCAACTCCATGGAGTCTCGCTTTTTCAACAGGCACTAAATGATATGAAAGTAGAGGTTACCAGAGGATTGCAGCTAAAAAAAAAAAAAAAGTTAATGAATGCGTACAAAGTAAGAAAATCCAGTGTCATCAAAAATAATTATTACAAGCAGTGTGACAAATGTCATATTTGCCATGTATTAGTCAACGAAAGGTGACACTATTTTAAAAGTAAACCACAAAACATTTAAGCTAAATGCAGAGATTTTATGTGAACCAACTAATTGGTTATTCGACTAATCTCAGGCGTCGCTTCAACACTGCTGCCAACTGACAGGTAAAATATCACATAAGACGTTCATTATTTTTTTAATTTAGTGACCAACACAATGCATAATATCCAAGATTACGGTCTTATAGTCACTTCCGCATAGAAAACTGTGATAGTAACTTACAAAAGCACAATTAAAAGGTCTTTGTCACGGGGGGGTTGCTTAACGTTGCGCATTCAAAGTCATAAAAGGATTTATTCCGATCGATGCTGACAGCGTTTGTACGCAAATCACAATCAAATCAAAGTCCAAAAACAGTCCGAACTACTACGAAGCTAACGCTTGCTAACGTTAGCTCGGTTCTTTGGTAGCTAGTGTAAAGTTACATCCGCGACACCCACACCCACAAGTGAAAAAACAACGGCTGTTTAAAAAAAAAAAAAAAAGAAACTTCACAATGAAACAATAAAACTCAAAGTTTCACGGCGACATTATTAAGTAGCCTTGTAAGGTACTTGTTGTTGTTTAAAAGAAAAAAAAGAAAAATGTTAGCCATTAACTTTGAGCAGAGATTTAAAAGCCACGCTAGCCAAAGTTAGCTACGGGGAAATCGTTTGTTTTGACAGCTGCCGGTTAGAACTGGCAGTTAGCTGTCGGCCGGCGACAGTCGCTGTTTTTACAGGGAGAAGAGTGACTCTAAAGAAGATCGTAGCATCAAACTGGTGGAATTTAGGGTTAGAAAGAACTTATTGAGAGCAGCTCTTACCGCTTGTGTTCTCAGCCACTGGAGTGTTGGTAAAATGATGCAACGTTCAAGTGCTTGCTGTAAATTACCAACTTTCCTCCCGTGCGGAAGTCGGACGACAAGTGGTGAGTTCACTTCCCTCTGTATTTATTGATGTTACAGTGTGTCACGTCTTACCTCAGAAACGCAAATGGGTACACGCCCCCCATTGTCTACAAACAAACAATTCCTAACCCGCTAAACAGTGTACGGAAGACGAAAGTAGCAACAACAACAACAACAACAATAATAATAATAAAGATTAGGATATCATTACTGTGAATGCACAGTATTTTAAAACCTTCCGTTTATGCAACTGAATCTTCTGACTTATATGTTTTAAAAGTTAAAATATCTCCTTTATTTCTAAAAATCAGTTCCCACCATTCGCTTCTTCTTTTGGTCCACGTTAATTAGACAACTTTTAATGGACTATGGGAACATATTACGATAGGTCCCACTATTTAGCATTTATAAGCAGCATAATATTTAATTAATGGCTCATAATGGCTCATTACACAGTTAAACGTTCTTTTAAACAACGTTTAATTGTGAAAAAGTGTTCATCTCCAATTTGGATAATTAATTGATAATTAGTTAATGATTTTTTAATCATTGAGTATAAACTAATAATGCCAAATCTACGTTTTTGTTTCATATTGTAAAGTTTTATCTTTTGCAGAGCTGCAATGATTAGTGAATTGATTTTTTCTGTTGATCTTTTCTGATGTGTAAAAACGAATTCCTCTTGTAGGCAGCCAAAAGCAGGGGCTAGTATAATAACTGAGATTATTTGACATTATTGAATGTATACATTTAGATTTTTCACTAAAATAATCCTGAATTTATCATCACAAACGTTACAGTTTTTCTACAATCCCTCTGACTCAGTGTCTAGTCGACAGACTGAAGAATAAGCTGGTTTCTCAGTGACCACCAGAGGGGGATGAAGCATCCTGTGTTTTTGATGGGTTTACTGAAAGGAGTGATTTTGGATGCTTAACACAACCCAAGGCTGACTGTGGGTTTGCCTTTAAGTTTCAGGTTGGATTCTTATCATGCAGCATATATCTTTTAATTTTTTTACCTTGATGGTTTAGTTTCAGGTGACAGTATAGCTAGTAGTGTCTCAGCATCCCATTTATACATGCACACAAACTATACTGTAATTTTTTTTTCTTTTTTTTTCAGAATAAAATTTGTTTGCCAAGGGGCCGAATGAAGGAATTCAGTTTGGTCCAGGTGTCAACGGACACCCCGTAACACAAAGATTCGACAACATTCATGCATAGAAACATGGCAAACTATAGATGCAGAAATTATAGTGAACAAACAAAGTGAATAAAATGAGTGGCTGGTTGTCCACTGGGCTCTAGGTCAGCTGTTCAATCCCCAGCTCTTCCAGTCCACACGTCCTTAAGGAAAACACTGACCCCCAAGTTGCTCCTCTGTTTGTGTGTGTCTCTCACTTGTAAAAATATAAGTGCACTGTCCAGTGCTTCATCTGTGATAGTAACATAACCATCATTTTTATACAATTTAGCATTTTATCAAGAATCTGAATCTGCAAAGTCACTAAAGCTGTCAAATCAATATCGGGACTAAAAAGTATATACTTTTGCTGCAAATTGTAGCAGTAAAAAGCAGCATCACATTTAAGCACAGTAAGAGAGGGAGGGACAGGGCAGGCGACCTTCACTGGTAATGCAGCAGATAATGAGATAATTATAATGCAAGGTAATTCTCCATCCCCCTTGACCCCTGATTGGCTTCATAAGCATTTTATCAAACTTTGAACTCCTCATTGTTCTTTTTCCCTCTTGTCTTTGTTTCCACCTCCTGCTTTGTCTCTCATCTCACTCTATCTTCACCTCCCCTTCTCTCCCTCTCTCCCTGTATTTGTGTCTCTATCAGTCGCTCAACCGTGGATAAGTGGGAAGATAGATGTCACGTTGTGCTGCTTGTCTCCCAAAGATAATCCCATTAAACTCAAGAATTTAATTATAGATTATCTCACATTCACACACACAAACACACACACACAAACATGCACACAGGTGAACTTCTGCTCCTGCCTGTGCACAAAACATACCCCCAAAAATACAGTAATTGGTATACACCAAGATAATACTCACTGATGCGGGGACATTTGGACTGCACAACACAAAGACATGCAGCCTCACACACCAACACACACACTGGCTCCACTCTGTCACTGTGCATCAGTGTCACCCTCCAGTCGGCATTAACAGCTTCACCAGTCTGGTTTTCGAGCAGCAGGCAAGCAGCACAACATGATTTGCTGTAACTACAACAGGATCATTGTGCAGGAATTTTCAGTCACACTGACTGTTTTAGTTACTTGGCTTAAATGGCTTAAATCGCCTGAACACCCATTGTTGTAATGACCTTACATAATATAAGTTAATGTTGATAACAAATGACTGCGTTTGCATTGCCACCCAGTGAAATAGAAGTTTACCATGGCCACAGAACATGCAGGTTTCTGACACGCTTTCTATGAAGGTTGACCTATTTCAAGTCAGTACATAAGATATGATAACGTTGGGTAACCATAGCAACAATGTGAAAGCACAGGTCTGACGTCTGCTTCCCACTTTGAAAGTAGATTTATTTGAACTTCAGAATTTTAAAAAAACCTAAACGTTTATTTTCTTCTCATGTTTTTGTGCTTGAACCTACGTTATCTAGTCAATTTTGGACCTAATCCTACCAAGTGTTTTTTTAAATTCATGATAAGAACCTACTGAACCTACTAGAAGGTAGAAGGTTTCCTACTTAACTCTAATCATGGGTTGATGAGGACTGAATACCTTCCAGATCAGGTGAAACCTTGAAACATACTGATCATACAAAAAATAACAAATTCTAATTTAAACTTACCTGCATTTTTGTCCATTGTATTGCATTTTCTTTTCTTTTTTTTTTGCTCATCTGTTGCATTCATGCAATGCTTAGCTAACTAAATCAACTATACTATTCTATAAGCTACCAATTTCGTCACCATTTGTAAACACACAGCAGCTTTAGGTGTGTGCAACCTGTTATGTTGACACTTGTGCAGTTTTGTGAAAATGACTGCTGCAGAAAATGTCATTTGAACTGAAGCCACTATGGGCAGAACAGCACAGCGGGAAAAAAAAAAACATGTTTCTGGATGTGACAGTTCTGTGGTTTGGTCTGCTTAGACACAAAAACAACCGCTTGTGCTTTGGGTTAAAATACCTACTTCACTGAGGCCTGATGACTGGTGGTTACATGGTTACAGTGATAATTACTTATCCCCAAAGGTTAGAAACAGATCGCAGTGCTGGTTATAAGAAACCAGGGTAAGCTGTTGGAAATGGGAAACAAGCAGCAGTCTCTGGTGTAAAAGTGTGACGTTTTGTTAAACCTGCCATCCACCCCAACGTCCTTTCTCTGCAGAATCTGTCGCTGCAAAATCTAACTGCACTTTCTCCGCCTTTTCTCCTCATAGACAAGAATTATTGTTTATTTATTGGCTTATTGTTTCCTGCGGGCGATTTACTGCCGGTTTCTGTCGTGATACTCAGTGTGTTTTTTTGGCACTTGATGCTGTCGCTGTTCCTGGGAGGACAGTCTTCTGTCAATCCCGATTCGCAATCTCTGTGAATATTTATCTCTCTGCAAACCAGCAAGTGTGACCTGCACTTGCTTACATTGATCCCCATTGTTTCTCCCAGTAAACTACGTCTCTATTTTTATTCAACTTAAGTTAATCTTGACTACTGAGATTTAATAATTTTAGAGTTATAAAATTACAACTACATTTAGAAGCATATTGATGTGAAAAATGATAGTAGTTACATTATGGCACCAGAGTTGTTACTATAGGGAGCAATTTTAAGACATGGACACCTTCTAAAAATAGTCACGTAAATATTGTGCTAAAACATGATGTCACTTGGCTTTGCTGATTACTTATGCATTAGCTAACAAAGGTTATTTTAGTTAGAGAGAGACACTGATGAGAGACTGAGCAGGAGAGACAGAAGCGACTCGCAGTTAGAACGTGGCTCTTATGCTACAATGAGCTTGATTCCCAGAAGTTACATATTGTGGCTTTGGGTAACATTTTGAACACTGGGCCAATTACACTGTATTTCTGTTGATTGGATTTGATAACACTGCAGAAATTCAGGTTCCACAGCGTAAGGCCCAAAAAAAAAAAAAATAAAAATGACAGCAAAAGTCATAAATAGCAGAACAAAATAAACCTGGAATAAATATACAGAGAGGAAACGGCGACAGCACATTGACTCCTTACGTCAGTGCATGTGCACAGAGTCTGCTGTGACCCCTGCGGACTCGGGCAGGTAATAAAATTTATGTCACGCATATATTTGTGGACACAAGGACACGAAGAGCGTGAACTGGCCTCGACCCTGGTATGACAGCCACTGTTCATGTGCATAAAAGCCCAAGTAACACGTTTCTGTGTAAATTTGAAGAAACATTGTTACGGCTTGTCGTTCATCCTCGAGCGTTTGATCTCCCAGCTGACAAGTCAAAATCCGATTGATTTGTTACGGCTCATTATCTTGTCTGCTTTCAAAGACATTGCTGCTGCTGCTGCACTGCTTTCGGTGCATGTGTGGCTAAATGCTCGGACACACACAGAGCATCATCATGTCGGAGTGTGGTGGAGTAGGATGGATTATGTAACTGTATATATGTCGACTGAACCCCACTGCAGCACCACAGCAAGACAGGGACACACACACACACACACATAGTGAAGCAGTCCTCTCTTCATCTATTTTTACCTCCTCTGTCAGCAACAAGCCTCTGCACCCTGTCCTTATCCCTTCATCCCACCCCTACATCCATCTCCTCCTTGTTAATTAACCCTCCTCTTCTTCTCCTCTTGCTCTCTTCATCTCCCTCTGAGTCATCTCCCCTCCCCCCCACCACTACACATCGCACCCCCTCCTCCTCGCCTCCTGTTTTCCTCTCCCTCTCTCGCGCTGCCTCTCTGGTATTTTCTTGCAGTTGCCGTGAAGGGCAGAGCATACACACAGACAGGCAGCAGGTAAAGGCAGGAAATCCGCTCTCTCTTTTCCTCACTTCATCCGCTCAAGTGGTTTTTGCGTTTCCTTTTGTTGTCTTCGTCTTCTTTGATGCCACGTTGCTGCTCAGTGCAGAACGAATGCAGGAGGATGCAGCTTGTGTGTTCGTGGGTGATAGAAATGTATAAGTTAGGGTGCTTGTGTGTGTGCGTGTGTGTGTGTGCAATTATGCTTCATGCATTTCTGAGATTTTGTGGTGTCTTTGAATATGTATGTGTGAAGAAATAGAGAAAGCGTGTGTGTGTGTGCATATACAGTACCATGTGTCAGGTCCAGGTGGTTCTGTGTGTGTATGAATGTGATGATGTATCTATGCCTGTAAAATGTGTGTATGTGTGTTTTTGTGTGTGGACATATTGGGGCTTGAAACTATGAAGTTTATACATTAAGATTATGGAGGACACTGATGACTGATTAGAATAAGCTTTAGCTGTGGAAGAACCAGTTGTGGGTTAGTTTGGGGGTTTTTAGCTGTTGAGATATTACGTGTGTGTGAGGGATCCACATTTGAGTCCCTGATATATCACATGTCAGTGCATTTATTACAGCTGTAGGTGGCTGATGTGTTTTAATAATGGCAGCCAACATAATATGTGTGCATGTGTGCGTGTGTTTGCGTGTTTGATTTCTTGCAAATGTGTGTATTTATGTGTTGCTTGGCTGCAGGAACACGTAGTGTGTCTGTGGGTGTATGTGATGGGATGCTGCAGTCAATTAAGGATGAGTCCTTGTTATATCGAATGTGTGTATGTGTTAGCTGTTAGGTGACTATTAATATGGCAGCCGTAGGAATGTGTGTGTGTGAGGGGGTGGCTCAGTTGTAGTATTTTTACAATGTGTGTGTTTATGTAATTCCTTTTGGGAATATGACAAATATGGTTGCATCCTTGGTATGTCAAGTGTGTGTGGACGCGATGCTTGATGATACAGCGAGCACAGCAAAGTGTTGAGCGTGCGTGTGAGGAAGGGAGAGAGAGTTTTGTATGAGAGTAACTGTGTGTGTGTGTGTGTGTGTGTGTGTGTGTGTGTGTGTGTGTGTGTGATTTTGCTACTTGCAGTTTCTCCTATTCTCCTAACTATTTTAGTTTGTGGATTTGTGAGACGATTAAGGTCTTTTGAGTGTACGTGTGTGTGTGTGTGTTGTTTTGGTTCATGCATTTCTCATACTTCTTGGAAAACAGTTGTTAAATGTGTGTATGTGTGTAGGCACACCCGTGTTCCAGCAGCAGGGACACTATGTGGGATCTTTCAACTTTAATATTTTAAAGGCAAAGCATTCTGTACACACTGCATGTGTTTTGGCAGCGCGGATATAACGCTGAGGTTCTTGGTGTATGTGTGTATGTGTGTGTGTGTGTCACATGTGCGAGTCTGTTAAATGGCAGATTTGATATCGGAATCTTTGGCAACGCTGTGTGATGAGTGGGTGAATGTGTCTTGTGTGTATGTTTGTGTGAGAGTACGTGTGATAATCATGAGACGATGCTGTGTTTAATGTGTGTGGAAATGTGGACACGTTATATGTGTGAGACTGCTCCACTTCCCGTATGTGTGTGTGTGTGTGTGTGTGTGTGTGTGTCTCCCATACACTACATGCAACCATCAGCCTTCTGTTTCCTCTCCTCCTCTTCCCTCACGTCATCCCTCCATTTCTCCTCTCCTCTCCACCCAAAAGGGTAATTTAATTATTTATCTCTCTTTCTCCTCCCCTCCCTGTTCATTTTGTCTTCCATCACTCCCTCTCTTTCCCCCTCCCCATTTTGAATGTCTCTTTCCCCTTATGTTTTACATACAATACTTATTTATTTCCAATTCTCTCTTTTCCTTATGTCTACATACGTTTACTAGGACATGGTCTAAAACAAAAGCTGATTTTATTTTTCATCTGTCTGTTAGTCTTTTTATCAGCATGGACAATTATTATTTGCTCTAAAAAAAAAAAGATGATTGGGTTTTTTTTTTTTTGAGTTGCTTTTGAGTTTGTGAGGTGGATATTGAGATGGTTATTTCAGGCTTGTTCGACCTAGTGGAATTTTGTAGTTGTTGACTGACAGTTTCAGCGCTTGAAACCTCAGCAGGACACGAAACTGTTAAAGCTGAATCATCATCACAAAAGATAAAGAAAGAAGAAGAAGATAAAACATGTTTTTTTTTTTTGTTTGGATTTCTGTGATGATGGAGAATGAAGATTATATTGAGTGGAGCTGGGAGGAAAGATTTAGATTTATCATTTTGGAGAAGCCCCATTTGTATGTATGCAGTAAAATGGGCCTTCAATAATTGAGTCAAATCAAGTTTTAGCATTTCCCACTTCTCTCTCTTTACATGTAGTGTATTTTTATGTCCTTCCCTCTTCGTCTTCTTTCCCCCTCACCCCTCCATCCTCTTGACCTTATTTCCCCATGCACAGATAGATCCAATCATACATGTTGTTCTCCCTGCTCTCTCTCCTGGTGTCCCCCCCCCTCTCTCTCTTCCTTATTCACTTTCTGCACAGCTCGCCCACTCACACGCTTCAGTTTTTCACTGCTGGTGTATTTTCTGCTTAGCACTGCAGTCTCTGATAGGTGTGGTGTGGTGCGTTCATGGGTGTCCTACCTCTCTCTGCTGCTGCCGCCGCTGCTGCCGCCGCCGCTGCTGTAGAGCTTACGTAACACGCAGCAACGTGCACAAACAGCACCGGGCCAAAGACACAGACAGAGACGGAGAAGCAAGATGAGAGAGAAACAGAGGTGGTGGCCGATTGGAAAAGCCTTTTTTTCCAGGAGAAATTAATTTACTATAATAAATTACATGTACAAGATAACATGAAATGATATTGAAATGAAATTCGTCAACCTACAGTCAGATTTCCAGAGATGGATACATTTTTAAGTGCATGTAAATTCTGGAGAAATCTTTTGGTAAATGGAGCGAATTAGTTTTCAGTGACATTAGTTTGATTACAATATTTATTACAATAACATCACTTGAATTATTTGGAGCTTGACTTGATTGTGTGTTGAGTTGAAATCTCTGACCTTAAGAGGTGCGTTTACTGATTTCTAACTTTCATCTAGCTTGGAGACTTCATGTATATCCATTCCTTTATACTTCGCTTCAGCTTCCCTATGATACAATAATGCGGTTTTCATTAGATGACATCACCTGAAGTAGTTGTAGATGCACTACTGATGATGTCATCTGGGTGACTTTTTTTTCATAGTTTTTCTGTTCACATGATACGTATAAAGGGCTTCTTCACTACAAACAATGTCAACCGAAGGACCTTTAGTCCCGATGATGTGATTTTGGTTAGTGTCAGAGGTTTACCACCACTTAAATACAAGTACTCCTCAAACTAGAACCACAGGAAGCTCTTATAGGAAACTGTATGAACCACGCAATTCTGTTAGAAAAGTTTGAGGTAATCTGGCAAACGAGCAGCTTGAATGCATCTCGACAGAAACTCTTTATAGTGGCCGTGTTGTAAAGAAAAAAAATGTGGACATTTACTGTGTGTGAAGCTCCACAGAGGTATTTGGAGCAGAATTTAATGTAGAAATTAGTTGAGAGTCTTGCATCCTTTCTTAAATAGTGAGCATATAAATGTATGTGTTTAAACTGCTTGCTCTGACACAAGACGCAAGCCAAGAGCAAAAGCAAAAGAGCAGAAATAGCCCAGTTTCTGATGTAACACTGTTGGCATGTGTGCTGCTGGACTCAGGGGGGACTGTTTGGAAAAGTGCAGTACTGCAGGGTGGGGCTTCAAAACAGCATCAAAGAGAGAGACTGAGAGAGAGACACAGAGAGAGAATGTCAGTCAAACAGCAATCCCCTGATTTTGAGTGGGAGGATGTTTCTCTGTTTGAGTCAGTCACCTTATCTGCTTTTTCTCAACCTACACAATTTGCTGGCACTTATAATGAATGTCAGAGCTGACTAAGCACAAATTGGTAGGTAGCTGATGTAGAGCTCCGCTATGAAGCAGGTTCAGTGCAACACAAGGGGAAATTTATGTCCCGGTGGAAGAGAAGAGTGATGACTGGGCGGCTATAAGAGAAAGATCAGGTAGCATTTTATGTCTTCTGGAGTCTTTGAATCAGAGAAACACAAGCTAAGAAAGGACAAACAGCAACATATGTATATGTCTGTGTTGTTAATGTTACACTGACCGAAAAACATCTAAGACATCGACGCTAAATTTAGCTCCTCGGAGATCAATAGTATCCTACAGTACAGAGAAGAGGTCGACATAAAAGGCCCATTTGTTGCAGTGCTGCATGTCGGGATCAGTGACAAGAAGGAGGGAAAACACCCACAGAGTAGATTAGTATCGGTGTGGTAACAGTGAGGATGGAGCACATTAAAATGGCAAATAATGGGGATGGTCATCATCAGAAGAGTGTGTTAACAAATTTATGGCAGAATAATGAAAATTATATCAGTGCACAGGTTTGCATCTGCCTAGAGAAATAAAATGAAAACGACTTCATTTCTGACGAAGGAACATTTGTACTGGAAATACGATGTTTCCGCCGTTTCAAAGTGAAGGGGGCAGAAGTAGCTCTGTCATTTGTTAAAAGAGCATTTGTTGTTCAGTCTGCACCAAATTGGCAGATGCCTTCTCTTACGTTGGCGCCACAAATGTGCAGATGGTGTAACACTATGGTTTGCTCTAAACAGTCTAAAACACTGAATTACTCCTGTGCGAATGTAGTTGGAGACCAAACGAACTGCGGTCCCCTGTAGGACAGTCCTGTTTTTCCTTGACCCATCCCTCCTCCTTACAAACTTCTGTGTGACAGTCTTATGTCCAAAGCAGCCTCTAGATGTCACCGATTGGTAATTTGCATCTTTTGTTCGTTTTTGGCTGCAGGGGAAATCAATCCAATACATCATATTTTTACAGAGGTAGCGTCATTTTGCCGTTTTGTCTTTCGTGACACAAAGTCAGATAAAACCACGTCAGTACTGCAAAGCTGACACTAAAGCCTCTAAAGGTTTTCATTTCAAACAACAGAGCTCTTGTGATAAAATCTGATGCTGTCCACTGGCCTATTTAGGCAAACGCTCGTGTGATTGAGCTGTTTGAATTGCACCCAGAGATGCATCTTTCCTCCATTAGTTCTGCGGGATCAATCTGTGTTTCCTGGGAGATGCGGGGGAGGAGGAGCAGCAGCAAACAGCAAGAAGTGGAGCGAAGACCCCACTGTACTTTAACTGTGAAGCGCTTTTACTTGGCCCAACTGAGCCAATCAAGGACTCCCATCACCCTTACCTTCATTTTATTAATCACTTTTATTTGGCTGTGTTTTGCTTATTCAAAATCACTAATGTATTAGGCTGGAAGGAGGCCAATGAGGATGACACGTCACTTTGAAGCATTTCTGTGTAAAGCAGCAACATGGATCCTCCACAACATGGCAGAGTGTCCTGAACGAGTCGTATTAAATGTACTTGACTATGTATTTTTTATTTTTTTTTTTTAATACTCGCCCCGTTGTCTCTTTGGGCTGCAGCAGGTCTTTTCTCATTATTTCAGTTCAGTTTTTCATTCATTCAATTTAGCTCCTCTTTGCCACACTGCTCTTTTGAATGCACTTTTTAGATTTTGCAGCCATGGTAAATGTCTCTGTGAAGCGTCTTTGACTGAGATCTTCCAGGATTTACTGTCCCTGGGATTTTGTTTGCAAATGGCCCGGGCAGTTTTACCAAATATTTGCCAGTGGCAGCTCCCAGTCTGCTTGAAAGCAGTGGCACGGGGATCTATAATTTACAAAACCCTGTGGCGGAAGATTTCTACTGCAGTGTGCCTCCAGAAACTGCAACCTCATCGTGTATCCGTGTGTGTTTAATGTAAAAATAGATCTTTTCACCCATGAGGTTGCAGTTATTGTCTCTGCACCTGTTCAAAGTGAAGCTGACATAAACAGCATAAATGTCAACCACGTTTCCAACGGAGTTCACGATAAACGTATTAAAAGATACATCACTTTTTTTCACAGTCTCCTTTCCTCTTTGCGTCTCTCAGGATGTCGATCGTCAGCATTGTTGCCAGAGAGATCTTGGACTCTCGGGGAAACCCCACTGTGGAAGTGGACCTTCGCACAGATAAAGGTGAGTGCTGACAGGCCTGTCTGCAAATTTCCGAGTAAAAAAAACAAAAGCAAAACCGTCTGAACCGGTTGGACATCAGCTCAGTTTAATCTAATCAGAAATCTTGGCAGTGCATCGGCATCTCTGGTTCAAATTTAAACATGCTGTGACACCTAACAACATTCATTTGACCTCTGTTTGAATCAGTCACGTCTTAGTTACAGTTGAGTATGAAAATAAAAATTTTGTCATACAAATAAAAATTAATCATTAATCATCTTAGTGAGTTTTAAGGTGGAGAAAAATACCTTTTAAGCACTAAAAACAATTCTGTTTTTATGAGTCTGATAAGTAATAAACAGAATTACAAACATTTTAAAAAATATGTACATAAGCATTGAATAATAGGTGTAAATATCAGTGTTAGAAACGTGTGAAAGTTTGCCTTGTCGTCAAACTAATAGCTCAACATTTCTCTTTCTGGTGGAAAGACAAACGAGGTATTTAGTATTATTCCATTATTATTCAAGTTTATTGATCCCAAAGGGAAATTGCGTCTCGTCTGTCTGATTAAAGCTAGTTTAACTCATCTTAGCACAAAGATTGGAAGCAGTGGGAATGACTTCACTTCTACCAGTGTATCTAAACCCCACTGGGTGACGTCCTCTTTGTCTGTTTGGGTTTTTTGTTAATCTCTTAGGTCTGTTCAGGGCTGCAGTTCCCAGCGGGGCGTCCACAGGGATCTATGAAGCTCTGGAGCTCCGAGATGGAGACAAGAGTCGCTACAAGGGCAAAGGTGCGTTCAGCGTGCATGTACTGAATATTAATATGCGTTGAATAGTTCTTCAGAAAACGCAACTTAGTGACGACAACAAGACAGAATGATTCAAAAATGCACCGATGGAAACAGAGCTGAAAAAAGCTCTAATAATAATATCTAATAATATTAATGCTAAGTTTCCAAAACACACAAAAAACATAATAAAAACATAAAGTGGCAAAATTAAATTAAACATTAAAATGAGACAATGAAAATGTGCCAGACCCTCCTACATAAATCACAAGGATGTACACATAGAAACATGTGCATGTCGTGTGCATTGTATAGACTGAATATCATAAATATCATAAAATTATTATTGCCATCTGATTTTAACAACAACATTGATAACAACATAGTAACGTTGTTTGGAACATATATCCATCTTTTTGGAGCTTTTCAAGCTGTTTCCGTACTGTGGTAGTTAGCAAGAGACAACCTACATGTGAACAAAGCTCCAAAACAAAAAGCTCAGAGGAGCTAAAAGAAGCAACCAGCTGCAGAGTTTGTGTTTGTTGTCACATACTTGGTAAGTAGTAATCTCAGAAATACTTTTTAACGCAGGTTTAGGACAACAGAAATATTTCTTTTTACTACAAGTCACCAGCTTTGACTTTGCTTCTTCTTGCTGAGAGTTGACTCTTAATTTTTTCTTTTTGCTCTGCTTCAGGTGTTTTGAAGGCAGTCGGACACATCAATGACACTCTGAGTCCTGCTCTCATCGCTTCTGTAAGTCACACAAACATCACTGCAATTATTCAGCGGCTGTGTTTAAAGTTACAGCGTCTGGAGTCAAGACATAAACCATGAAGCTATGGATTTGGGGAGTCAGGTGCCTTGATACTGTAGATATTGGGTTTTGATTTTAGGAGGGGAACTGTTTTTTCCCCCATTGTAGCATTTAGTCGAGCTGAAAAAGTCGAGTTTGTACTAGAATGTGAACAACATGACTTTGTGCAGATTCAGTTGATCGATCTGCAGATGACTATCACATCTGGATGCGGAGGCAAGAAGCTGTGAGAATAGGATCAAATCCACGCAGCTATTGCTGTAGAAAGGTGTGCGTGTGTGTGTGTGTGTGTTAAGAGGCTGTGAAGGAAAGATGATAATGTGTCTGTACGAGAAAAAAGTGTGAGCAAGTGAAAAGTGAATGAAGTGTGTGTTAGCGCCTGTGTTCCTGGGTGTTTGTAAGACATTTTGCAAGTGTGTGTGTGTGTGTGTGTGTGTGTGTGTGTGAGTACAATAGTAATGATTCAGATATCCGGAGCAGTTCACCATGGGTAATTGCCTTCAGTAGCAACAGATGCTTAGCTGGGAAATGAATCTTGGTGATCACTCCAGCAGGAGAAATCAGATCCACGCTCCTGGACATCGCATCAGAGCACGTCAGCAAGGCAGATCTGCACCGGAGAGAGAGTGGAGTGACGATAGTATCTGATGAAAAAAAAAAAGGACTGAGGACAGAAATTGTTACATGTTATTAGTGATTGTGATATTGGAATGTATAAGTAAACTTTTAATGAAAAGTGAAATGTCACACTGTACCTTTCTACAGCCGCCTGTAATAAAATGTACATTTTAAAATATGTCATTCCTGTGGACTGAATGTGATATATGTTTGGTTAGTTTGAAATTTTCGAAAAACTTGTAAATTTGGAGAAAACACAACATGAATTGCAGCCTTGTGACTGTAGGGATGCTGCAGTTTACGTCCACACCTGTGCAGACTCACAGTCTAATCAGTTAATCTAGGAATCGAATTAGAAGTTTGCGTCACATGAAGTGAAATTCTCTCCAGGAATTGTGTTAATGAGAAGTGAGGACAGACGGTCAAGTGACCTTATCCAAAATCTAATCAGTTCATCCATGAGTCCACCGTGGCAGAGGCATACAAATGATGGGATTTAGCAACATTTAACAAACTAGACGTCTGGCAAATAGTTATCAAGAATGAAAAACTCATTTTTACTGAAGCATGTGCTACTAAAAGGAGAACTGACTTAATACTGATGCAGTATATTTCTCCACGTCCGTGTGCACATATCGTTACAGTGTGTTACTCTATTTGTGTGTCTGTAGGGCATCAGCGTGGTGGAGCAGGAGCAGTTGGACAACATGATGATTGAGATGGACGGCACAGAAAACAAATGTGAGTCACAACAAAGATGTGATGACTAACACTACATCATCGGGTCCACGCGTCTGCATTTCATCAGCTCAGGCTCAAAAAAAACAAAAACAAATCCTTATTCCAACAACATGTTCGAATGGCATAAATACAAAGCTAATATATGGCTGTTCCAAAGCTGAATAAATGAATGCACTGGTCATTTATTTAAATCTACAACCAAGCCAATTAATCTTTTCCAGCAGCAGCTGTGGAGGTAATGGTGCTGGGGAGAAATTCATTTCAAGCAGTACAGGAAACCTGTCAGACTAAACTGCAGCTACATGTGTTGTGAAAAGATTTGATCCACTTTCTGTCCACATAAAAATGTGTGCAATCACTGCATAGTCCAGAGAGAAAGGCCTAGATATATATAGATATGGAGATATGCAGCTATTGTATTAATTTAGCTGAGTACAATTCATGGTGAACACTTGTCAATTAAAACATTCATTGTAACTCATCAGACATTTACATGTCTGCGTAACTGAGGCAAAGACAAAAATCTACTTTGACCTTGTTACCTAAGACTCTTGTATGAAGTCGTGCTGCTACAGAAGTTCACAAACTAGACCTGAGTTACCGTGATTAAAATGATTTATTTCGCGCTTCCTGTGGTCTGTCAAACAGCTCAGTTCGGGGCCAACGCCCTCCTGGGAGTGTCTCTAGCGATCTGCAAAGCGGGTGCAGCAGAGAAAGACGTCCCCTTGTACCGCCACATAGCCGACCTGGCGGGCAACACAGAGCTGGTGCTGCCGGTTCCTGTAAGTCACAAAGTCACCACACACACAGTGATGGGAAGATCTAGGTTTTTGTTCCAAATCTGCAGAAGAGCAATCAACTGTGAGTTTATTAACTTTTAAACAAAAACCACGAACTTCCTCTAACCTTAACCAAGGTTTTTTTCCTGCCTATCACACCGGACTGTGGCGTGTTACATGCACGTAGTTGGGTTTGTTTTAATCACGACCTATTTGTACTGTAGTTAATACAGTAGCTTGCATCACAACATAAATAATATATTTTTTATAACACGTGTTGCATCAGTATCAAATAAGAAACACACTGACTGCAGTGCTCTTTTTAAAAATAAAAACACAATGTTTTCATTGTCTTGAATATTGGTTTCACCAAACATCAAGGAAAATATTAAAAAGACACACGCTTCCATGCATTGATATTAAGATTTTAAATGCACATACAGAGGAATTTCAACAATTTTCAACTTGCTTCCTATGTAAATGTACATTAATGCTTTTAAACTTCCCTCTGACTTCGCTATATCAAAACATTTCTCTGCTTTAACATAATCGTAACTGAAGGTTGCTCCAAGTGATGTCATCTGGAGGCTACTTTTCAGCTGTAAGTAGACAAATAGTTCAATATAGGGAAGTCAGAGGGACGTTTAATGGTATTTATTTACATGTGCTACCCAAACTGGAACCGAAAGAACAAAGTAAAATATGAGTGAATGCATCCTTGATACTTTTCTGAAGTTTTCATGACCCATAACTTGTGCTGCAATGTAATCTAGAAGAATGAAAGGTGCATTTTGGGATTAACTTTTAACATTTTTGGTGATGATTCACAAAACAAATGCCCTCTCTGCCTGTCAGGCCTTTAATGTGATAAATGGAGGATCTCATGCTGGAAACAAACTGGCCATGCAGGAGTTCATGGTTCTTCCTGTCGGAGCCGAGTCTTTCAAGTAAGAATTCATCTCCCAATCATGTGAAATATTTAAATGTTTTCTTCAATTAATATTTAAATTACAGGAAACTTGTTCAGTTTCTTTGTATTACTCAGTATGCCTTCCCTCTGTCTTTCAGGGAGGCACTAAGGATAGGATCGGAGCTGTACCACACACTGAAGGGGGTGATTCAAGAGAAGTATGGCCAGGATGCCACCAATGTGGGGGACGAGGGAGGATTCGCTCCCAACATCCTGGAAAACAGCGAGGTGAGGAAACACTATCTGCACATTTTCTTCTTCGTCTGTATTCACACAGAGGAACTAAAATTTATGTTGTAGTAGACAGATATGTCCAGAGAAGAAGCTTTGGGTTTGGATTGATTAGCAATAAAATCTGACATGAGATTTCACTAATGTGAAATGAAATGTTTGCATCTTTACTGCATTATCTTTGACTGATGTTCAGGGACTGGATCTTGTTGAAGCAATAATAAAATTATACCTCATCGTCTTTGAATGATGGTAGTTGGTCTTCAGGCTGTACAGCACCAATCAGCTCCACAAATTGGGAGGGTTAGGGACGTCTGAAAAGTCCAGGGCAGTCAGCTACTGCATTTCACCTAAAATCCTTATCTCTGCTCTCTATTCTCTGACTCCTTAGCTCTGGATCTGCTGCAGACGGCCATAGAAAAAGCCGGCTTCACGGACAAAGTGGTGGTTGGGATGGATGTGGCCGCCTCAGAGTTTTACCGCGAGGGGAAGTACGACCTGGACTTCAAATCGCCACCTGATCCTGAGAGACACATCACTGCAGAGGAGCTGGCTGACATCTACCAGGGCTTCGTCAACAACTACCCAGGTGGTAGTTTTTGTTGGTCTATGGCCAGAGACAAACTGTCCTTCATCAAAATATTGTTTAGTAACTTAAGTCATCCCTCCTTCCCAGTGGTGTCCATTGAGGACCCGTTTGATCAGGACGACTGGGAGGCCTGGTCCCGCCTGACAGCCCAAGTGGGGATCCAGGTTGTTGGAGACGACCTGACGGTGACCAACCCTAAGAGGATAGAGAAAGCTGCCGAGGAGCGAGCCTGCAACTGCCTGCTGCTCAAAGTCAACCAGATTGGTACCGTCACTGAGGCCATTCAGGCGTAAGTTTACATTTGTTTACAGTTTTAAAAACAGTTAAAAGTTCTTTATCATCAGGAAACATCTAACTAGTCCCCGAGTGTCTGGGAGACAGTGGGACACGTTTTATTTTTGTGCAGAAAATCTGAGGAGGAAATAAGGGAAATGTTATGAAGCCCAACCAGGTCAGCTGGTGACTGGCCCAAGAAGGTCATCCATCTTGGATGAGGTGACAGAGACGCTTGCAGAGAGACCCGCTGCTTTTATAATCACACACACACACCAGGCGATCACTTCTTACCTCCCTGTCAACCTTGTCCACCTTGCTTCAGACATGAGGAGCAACAAAACAGACCTTTACAGGAGATAAATAATGATTTTCTTGTTGTTGTGTACATGTACCATTTACTTGTTGATGTTTCTGTGTACTCTTACTCTTTGTGAGGCTTTGAATGGTGACAGTGTGGCTGGGTTATAGCACAGTGAGCAGGGATCGAGTAAGAAAGATTAAATGATAGTAAAGTTCACATGAAAAACCTCTCACTGCTCCCTGAGCTTGATGAATTTTTAAAACCTCAAATTTGACTCCAGGCATCAACGCTTGCCTTAATTTCTATGTTAGCAGCAGGTTCATGTGTCAGACGAGCCTCAGTTGCTAATAAGTCATCATCTGATTAATGAACTGTGGTCCAGCCAGCTGGAAACAAATGGACACTTGCACGTCATAGTTATTCTTTGAGTGGCTCCTTGTTCCCGCTCCATGGACATGATGCCCAGCTTCGCTTGAGGGTGAATCATGTTAGAAAATCTGTTCAGCACACAGTGGAGTCTTCAAGGAGAAACGCCCGCAGTAGTTGCTCACACCTAATCAAGATCTTACACCTCACAGATTGGTGCAATAGTCCTCCGTGGAAAAAAACGTGTATTGTTTCAGCTTTACGCTCCTGACATCATAAGGTTTTATTTCATTTCTAATTGATTTGAAAAGAAACTGTCTCTGATTGTCAGATGTAAACTGGCTCAGGCAAACGGTTGGGGTGTGATGGTCAGCCACCGCTCAGGGGAGACAGAGGACACCTTCATTGCTGACCTGGTGGTGGGGCTCTGCACTGGACAGGTACACACACACACACACACACACATTATAACGTCTTGGCAGAATAAGAGTTCCTGCAGCATTGTGATTCTTCTCCGTCTCCCTCTATGTTGCAGATTAAGACCGGTGCTCCCTGCAGATCTGAGAGACTGGCCAAGTACAACCAGCTCATGAGGTCAGTCAGTGAGCCGCCCTATAATCTTCCTCTCTCTCTGTGTGTAGACCTCACACACTTCTCACACACTTCTCGGTTATGTTTAAAACAGAGTGAATAAGACGGCAGAGCACATGGACACAACGGCTCAGTGTTTTCCCTTTAGGTGCTTTTATTCTTTAAAGTCTGAAAAAAACATCAAAAGGTTGTAAGATACAGTATATTAGTATGTGCTGCCCCTTTCCATCTAATGTCAGAACTGTAGAAATCTTAGCTTTACATCAGGAAATCGTAATGGCACAAGGTCACAAGGGTTAAAGCACAAGTTTGGTAATTTTACAAAAGTAATCCCATTATCGTTAATAATGGGATGTGATCGTCACACTGGTTCAGAGGTTTCCTCATTCCGATTCTATAATAACGGTCTACTGTATAATTCATGATGTGTAAATTTAGAAGAAAATGACCCCAACAGATTTTTTTTCTTTTCCATTTTTAGGTAACCTTTTTAAAAAAGTGGACCTCTGTCTCACCTTTTGGTGGTTTCCAGTCTCTTTAGTTTGTGTTTGTTCTGATTGAACTTTGACTTGCAAATGTTTCACAGCACACTCTAGAATAATAAAAAAAAAAAAAAAGAAAGAAAAGACCACACAAATACAGCTCCCCTTTTGAAAATACATTTTGGAAAATGGTCGCTTCCATTCCTCAGATGCAAGCGGTTAACTTGACGACACACAGAGGACAAGCGCATGTAGACGACAAGTCATATTAAGACTAAAGACTCCAAAAAGTACATGTCAATTAAAATATATAACAATATTGGAAAAGGTCCCACATTAAAAATTGTGCTGATTTCTAACTACTTTAATTTGGGACTTTTATAAGAAAACTGATTTACACTGATGTCACATTTTTTTTTCTGATTCATCATTTTTATCTCCGTCCTTACTTTAGCTTGACATTTTTCTGCTATAACAAGACTTCATACAAACTTTAGAGTGTAAACTTTGTCCTACACCCACTTTGAATCTGTCTCCTCCTCTGGCTTGAAATCTGAGGGCAGGTGCCCCTCAGGTGCCTCCTCTGACTTAGCTTAGCATCACGGGGCTAATTGACGTGACAGGCATCAGCAGTGCTGGTGTCACCCCATGTGTCCGAGCCAGTCAGCGGCAGAGGGAGGGAAGAGTTTTGATCGGCTCAGCGGTGTAATCCCATCGGACTGCTGAGGAGACGCAGGAGGGGTGGAGGGTGGAGAGATTTACAGGGGCATTAAGCAGCGATAAATGCTAATCAGTGCAGTCAAGCATGCAGCAACACACATGCAAGCAGAAAGAAACAAGATGTCATACAGTGATAACTCTGTGAGCACTTTAAAAACATGGGACCTCCTAATAGGGGCAGTGGAATTAAATACATTTGACCACAAGGGGCACAAACTCGGGGCCATGCTGGTGGTGGTGAAAGGTTCGAGGGTGGTTTCTGGTTCAATAGCAGCTTTAAACTTGTGCTTTTATCAGTGGCGGAATCCAGAAAGAAGGGTCACAGCAAGCAAAAGTGTCGTCAGAAGCTCCTTTGAGAAAAGCAGATAAATTCAAGTTTAACAGCAGTGGTGGAACAAAAGTGACGCCAGGATTCCATCTCATTTAGAGCAGTGAAAAAGTAGCATCATCGCCACCATCACAGCGAGCGAACCCTCACCATGACACAGGCACATTGGGACCTCAGCAAAGACGAATGTTGACAATGTGGTTTGAGAATATTCCAAGCGGTGTTTATGTTTCTTTTTGGTTTGGAGCAGCTAGTGCGGTAAAATAAGATGCAAACAGGGGCCCTGTAGGTAGAAACCTTAGAAACGTTGTTACAGTGACTGTGTCAGCAAACTGTGGTGTGAACATATCCACGACTCTTGAGCCTTTAAAGTGCCACATCACTGATTTTCAACTTTCTTCCTTTTTTCAATCCAGGGGATGTAAAAATTGTTGCCCATACTACAGCATCCCAGTTGTAGTCAGATGATGTCATTGATCTCTTACAAACTTGGTCTGTTTTCCTTTATTTTCTGCAGGATTGAGGAGGAGCTGGGGGACCAGGCTCGCTTCGCAGGGCATAACTTCAGGAACCCCAGCGCCCTGTGAAACTGACACACACACACACACACACACACACACAGACACACACACGCAAACGGACAAACACGGATTGAGCCATGTACAAAGAAAAAAAACCACTTATTCATTAAAAACAAAAGAGCCAAGCCAAAAAAATAAAAACATAAAATATGCACTGACAGATACTGTATGCACACACACAAGAGTATGCAGATGCAACACTCGCTCATGCACATGCAGGGGAATACTCTAAAAGTTTAAAATTTCTAAGCCAGACATGCACTGTTACTGTAGTTTTAAAGAATTAGCTCATGTACAGCCAGAGGACAGAAGTGCAGAAAGATTATTATTCTTATTGTAAAAAATAAAATAAAAAGAGACGAGAGATAGAAACATCTAGGCCGAAAGAAATCCGAAAAGTATCCTTCAACGGCAGAAGAACCAGAAGTTTCAGGGACTGGATGAAGAAACGTATAAAACTACACAAACACCTGAACACTAACACACTCAGCTGGATCACGCTCACTGCACTCCACCCATTTCAGTCTTCTCTCTCTTTCTCTTTTCGTCTCACGTTTCTTCTTGCCATGTGTGTTTCTCACTTTTAATCCCCCTTTTTTTCTCCCTGCCCTGATGTGACTCTTATTATTTGTCCTTCATAACGAAAGTATGAATCTTTGTCCTATGCTGAAAAAGAAAACAACCTAAATCCCTGAATCCCTTTCGCTCCTTCGGTTCCTCCTTAATGTCCACACAATAGCTGTGATGAAAAAGAAGAAAGAGAATTTAAAAACATAGTAAACACCAAGCTTGTCAATGAAAATAATGTGAAATTATGTGAAATAAAAGATGGGAATTTACAATTTCAATCACAAAGTTTTTTTCTGTGTTTTTGTTTGTCTGTGTTGTTCATGAACCTGCTTTACACTATGTACATCCACTCGTAGCTCTGCAAATTCTGCATCAGTGCATCCAGACACTTTTATTGTGCAAATAAATGAATTTGCAGCCACATTTCTCTTAGGTTAGGCATTTTCTGCTACAGTATAAGATCAGGATTCAAAGACCAGGGTTCAAAAAGCTGCAACTAGGGGCCTGGTGAGTCAGTGGTAGAGCATTTCGTTGGGACACAGAAGGCTGCGGGTTTGGATCCCACCCCACCAGGTGTGGCCCCACCCAGCCACCAAGGGAGACTTTGCTGCTGTCCCGAGCACGGATAATATGGGAAGGTTGCGGCAGTAAGGGCGGCCGGCCTAAAGACACATACTTAATCAACGTGCGGAACACGGTCCACTGCGGTGACCCCTGAAGGGACAAGGCGAACGCCGTGGATTTGTTAAAAAAAACTGCAACTGCAAGGATGATGCAATGCAGTGTGTAATGAAATAAGCTGCAGTGAGAGATAAGGATATTTAAGAGTTGGGAGGGACCACCTGAGCAAACCATGGGATGGTTAAAGTGCTGCAAATTGCTTCCTGAACAGAGTCAAAAAAGGAAGGGTTGGACATTTAGAGTCAGTCCACAAACAGACCGATTGGCTTTTAACAGTCCTGTACTTTAGCTGAGTCTAGGTTTGTGTTCATTTGCTAAATTCTCGATTCGTAATAATTCTCGAGTTGAACCCATCAGCTGGCTCCGTGTCCAGCTCCACTTTATGCATTGAGATTTCTGCAAGGATCTGCAGCTTCCTAAGTCCTAACAGGTGAACAAAGGCTGCAAGTTGATTCACTTTACTAAGTCTCTGCGGATTAAACCAGTATCATCTGAATGTGAGCTTCAAGGGATAAAAGTAAAGGAGATCTGAGCTTTTTGGCAAAGGAGTTCACGCAATCTGAGCCAAACATTTACCTAAATCCGATTTCTGACCTAGACATAATGCACAATCTTACATGTGCCTTCATTTTCATGTCAAAACTTATTGCAGGAAAATCTTACATTTGTGGTTTCAGACATTTGAAACTCGAATAAAAGGATAAAAAGAATAAAAAGGGGAGAGGAGAACAAAATAATCAACCCCCCCCCTTATAATTTTTTTTAAAAGTGTGTAATTATGAGAAAGTGAGTCAAAATTATATAATGGGATAAATGCAATGTGTTCCTTTAAAGGATCGACAAGAAAACACAACATTAATTTGTATTTTTTCCACCTCATTTAAATTTTATTTGTTCATCTCTTACATTGGTCACATACCCTAAGCAAAGATCAGCCAGTGTTAAACATACAGCAGCAAAGTGAAGTATTAATACATATCCCAGCTACTGGTGATGACTTCACTTTAACAGTCCCCGACTCTTCTAAACAACCAGCAGCAAGTCAGACTTTGTATGCACATTAATTTTTTTTATATTTAGGTATATTCTGTCTATAGCTTTGATTCTGTTAAGTGAGAGAATCCATCAGTGATAGAATCAGTGAGAGGCTCTAACATTACAACAACATTAATAGACGCACAACAACCGGGGCTGAGCAGTTACCTCAAATTAACAGCAGATAACAAGAAGACACTGAAAGGAAACTGTGCTGATGCCGAAGTTTTAAATAATTCACAAGTTTGTCCCAGTAATCTGAAAAATACACATTATACACCACGTGTTTTCCTTCGAATGTGGATGAATTCCAGTGGTAAATAAGAAGAAATGAATTAGTTAGCTCTTAAATTATTGCTAAAAAAATATTATTGCCAACCTTCAACAACACTGCTTAAAATTGTGCTAATAGTGAAAACTAAATATTTGACGACACAATCTGAGATATACGGTAAATAACAGAAACACAAGGGGAAAAAAAAGTTCAGCAGTACCACACAATCACTTGGATCAGCTTGTGTTTTGCAGAATTAAGGTGTTGCTCTGTGGGTGAGTCAGCCCAGGCTGCAGACACGGTGACACACGTGTGGACCTAAAGCACACCGGGGTTGTTCCCCCTATTGGTTACGCTGAAGCCGTCTGCGTTTGTTAGGCTTGTGCATTGATGATGTCGACAAACTCCGGTTTCAGAGAAGCTCCACCGACCAGGAAGCCGTCCACGTCCTCCTGAGAAGCCAGCTCTCTGCAGTTCGCTCCAGTTACTGAACCTGCAGGACAGACAGGGATGAAGCGTAGGATATTACGACAGTGCAACACCATGTATGCTAAACTAAAAATGTGATTTTAATTAGTCATGTACTGTGACAGACACATGATACGGCCACAAGGAGTCACTAAAGGCACCATTGTTTGTATTCTGGACTTGAAAGGTGCAGATCCCTGAAAAACTTGCTTAAGTGTATTTAGTTATGTCTACTTTGACTTTTGCTCAACTACATTCCAGAGCGAATGTCTATAATTTTTCCTCTGCTACATTTCTAATCAAAGTTGCCTTACAATCACATTTTTTTAAATTGGAAATGAATCAACAGTGAGATTGATCAACTGAGGAAATTTTTGTTCTTGTCTTTTGAAGGAAACAGCCACATGCACTAGCGAACGTCCACTGTGTTTACTTGGATTAAATCAAGTGCTAAAAAAAAAAAAAAAAAAAGTTTAAAGAGAACCACAGACCTTTAAACTCAATTTCTGGGGCTCTTTAATTGTGCACGTCTTCGCCTTATTTCCAGCTCTCTGGACATTTTCTCAGTGATTGTATCTGTGTTTTATTCTTGAAATTACAGTGCAAAGTTTAGAAATAAAACTGGAAAAGCTTCAGATCATCAAACAGCTTTAACCCATGAGTTAGTTCATGTCCACTCCACCAAAATCGAGCAGGACTCATGTATTTTACCTACTCTTACTAGAGTAAATTTTTGTTTGTGAATTTGTACTTTGAGTACTTCTTCCAGCTTGCAGTTTTCTGCTCCTCTTACACGTCACTCACACACAAACACATTATTTCAAAAACTCGTCTTTCAAGTAGGTTCTTGTCTGAGGGGAGTTCCCACATTTATCATCCAGGGTGGTTTTTGCACCTCAACTGACCCGTATGACAAGAAAGAAGGTGAAGGTAGAGGGAGGGTCGCTGGGATGTAACCATCACGACCCTACAGGCCCTCGTTTCTGCATCAAGGGGGATGTTTGTTGTGGTGGATTCTGGTTCAGCTGTTTCGGATATTTGCACACTCACACACAGAATCTCTGCACAACATCCAGATATGTCACAGTTTATGTCCGAAAGCAGATTACGATGAAAACCGATCACTAACCTCCGTAGATGATGCGCACAGAGTCGGCCACGTCGTCCGAGATGTTTGCTCTGAGCCACGCTCTCAGCTTCTCGTGGACCTCCTGAGCCTGAACACACACTTCCATCACTTCCAAGGAAATTATATTGACAGACTGTACATTCATTTCTGAGAGAATTAAAAAAAATTAACCCCTGATCTTATTTACACGTTTAAAGCTTAACATACACATAGTTCCATCACACTACATAAATATTACCTTTCCAGAAACAAGATGTGTTTGAGTTTCTTAACCTTATAAACCCGAGAAGTGCAATTTGAGGTGGGAATGTAAAAATGGACAAATATGGGACAGGAGATGTTTGGATGTGCTGTCTGCACAGACAGCCTAACATTTCTACTGGAGAAAAGGATTAGGGGCAATTTCTACAATGCCCCAAAATGTATATTGGTGTAAATTTGCACGTCAGTTGTCTCACCAACAATAAAGGAGGCAAATGTTCTTATTTTGTGTTTCTAAAACCAGAGCACAGCCATGTTATCTTAATAGTAAAGTTTACCTAGCTAAACGTACACTTACCTGTTCAGGTGTGGCTGTCTTGCCAGTTCCGATGGCCCACACGGGTTCATAAGCCAGCACCACTTTCCCCCAGTCCCTCACATTCTCTGCAACAGAACGTCCATCCGTCAGAATATCATTTTTAAACTGTAGGTTCTGATTTCAAAGCCACATTTATGACATTTCTAATATTCTATATCGCAGTCACATCAATGAGCTCACAACTCACTGAAAAATAGAAAATAAATAATCATGAGCTGAATAATAAATCTAGCCCGTCTTTCTGCGGTCGTCTCCTCTACAGAGTTTCAGACATAACAAGGGAAAGTAGGTTGTAGTACAGTACAAATGTCTTTTGATTAAGGCAGAGCAGCTCTGCAGAGATCGGTTTTACTTGTTTCTGTGGCCTCTGAAAGCTGATGGCTGATTTCTTTAGCGGCAGAGACCACTGACCCATTTGCATTTACAAATCAGCGTGTAGCCTACTTTCAGTAAAAAAAAAAAAAAAAAAAGTAGGTCGGTGTGACCAGGGAAAAGATGAGTGACAAACTCTGAAGCTGGTGCACAAGCCAATATACAAAGACCGAGGAACTGGCTACAAAAAAATAAATGAAGATAAATTTAACCCAATCTTTAAATGATTCTTTTCTGGCCAATTGTGAATAAATCAAAAGATATTAGAGGCAATAGAACCCGGAGAACATATTAGATTTGTCATTTTATTTACAACCCCAAACCTAAAAAAGCTTGAGAAGAGGTGATAACAACCCATATTTTATTCATAATAGAACCAGGACAACATATCAGAGGTTTTACCATTTCATAGAAAATATTAGCTCATTTTGAGTTTGATGGGAGCAACACAAAACACAAAGCTGGAAAAAGTAATTGCCACAAATGAAAAACAAATGGATGAACTTTGACAAATAATTAGGTTGATCGGCTACAACTGTAGAAAACCGTTCAACGTAAAATTGCTTAGAAGATCCCACCATCTACATTGTACTATAATATCATCAAAAGATTCAGAGAATCAAAACGCACAAGGTCAAAACTGGATGCGCGTGCTCTTCGCGCCATCGGGCACTTTATTTAAAAACAGGCAGGATTCTCTACTGGACATCACCGCACGTGCTCCATCGTGCATGGACATCACAATGGTAAACGTCACGCTGTTCCAACTGTTTTGACATGTGTCGCTGCTATCAAATACAAAATGAGCTCATATTTTCCATGACATTGTAAAATATCTGTTTCAACATCTGACATGTTGTTTACGTTCTGTTGTGAATAAAATATGGTTTGATGGAATTTGTAATTCGTAGCATTTTGTTTTCGTCTACATTTTACACATTGTCCCAACTTTTCTTAAAATTTTCTTGTAAAATTGGACTTCATCGTGAAAAAAAAAAAATCAGTGCTGATTAATTTTCTCCAACTAACAAGCGCTTTAGTTACGTCAAATCAATGGTGCAATAATTCAGAAAAAAAAGTTCGTTCTTGTCGTTAACAATAAAAACATTAACTTCTAAGTAATGGACGAACGAGTCCATTATAAGCACACGCGCTCATGAAACAAGGAAAGTAAACATTTAAAAGTAAGACAAAAAAAAAACAAAACAAAAGTAAACTTTTATTCTTTTTTGTACCTGCGATGACCTGCGTCTGAGTGTAGACGACTTCTTCTGTGGTGCCGGCCTCGCGCTCCTCCAGCTTCTCCCCGATGCACGCGATCACACCCAGATCGCTCTCGAGAGCGTGAGCTACCTGAAAAACCAACAGCTCAGAAATGTATCCGATGAGCGAATGCTGTGACGATTCACAGGTATAATAAAATATACACTTCAACACATTAAAATAACAGCATTACACAGAGAAAACACAGGAAAAATAACTTTGTACACTTCGGTGGGATACAGTTACAAATTCGTAAGATCCTGGAAGCTTGTGGACAAGTCTGTCTTCATACCTTCTGACTGCGTGGTCGAGGCTGGAAAACAAAAAGGTGCTACAGGCTCTGAACCTTTTGTTTATTTCCCGTTTACGGAGTCGCGACTGCATAAAAACGTTCTTTGGAGCATTCATCACGCTTTACTGCCCGTCTCTCCAACATCTCTGCCTGGATGAGAGAGACACGTCTTCAGCTCGACCTCTGTTCCCAGTCAGACCTTTAACACAACACCTCACCAAAACTGGATCTGCAGCGATTCACGGTCAGAAATCTGGGCGTCATCATCGACGACCAACTGCTCTGTCTTGCACCTCTTGAAACAAACCTCCTTTTTCTGATACGACTTAGCTTTGATGTTTTCTCCTCGACTTAGATTTTTGCTGCCTCTTGTATCACACTTGTAAGTCGCTGCTGAATGAAGCGCACACATCGGACAAACATCTCGGGAAGTTGTTTCAAAATTTGAATTTTGCCGTATTTAAGAAATTCTGACCAAGGTTTAAGCTTCGACTTTGAAACACACTTGGCTCCACATCACTTTTAATTAGCACTTTTAGCAGTTCCTCATTATCCAGTCACAGACTTTCAGTGAATGTCTGCTTGATTTGTAGCTTTGTGAGCTTCTGGTTTAATGTAATTTATTGACGGTCCAGTGCAGACAGTAGAACAGCACAGCGGATGGACTTCAAGTCTCATACTAGACAGTTTAAATTGCAAGTGGCTCGATTTGTTATTGTCTCACCTTCTGGCCGATCAACTCATCACTTTCCCCAAAGACGTGACGGCGCTCAGAGTGTCCCAGGATCACCCAGTCCGCACCACAGTCCTTTATCATAGCTGGGCTGCGGGGACAGGAAGCATGTTAAAATCAGCTGCTAACCACAAAAAAAAAAAAAAAAAAAAAAAAGCCCTATATTTCAAACTGAACCGAGATACCTGATCTCTCCTGTAAACGCTCCCTTGGCCACCTTGTAACAGTTCTGGGCCGCAACACCGATCTTGGGATCCAGGCTGGACCGAGCGTAGTCCAGGTAGATGGAGGGAGCAGCACACACCACCTCTGAGAACCAGACAAATGCCCGTATGTGCAACTTCAAATTCAAATGTGTTTCCCTGTTGGGATTTTTTAAAAGCCAGCAGGTCCCAATGCAGGGTCTCCAACCTAAGTTTAAAGAAGTTTTTTCTTTTTTTTTTTTGCAACTTAAATACTAACTAGCTTTAAGGCAAAAAAATCCCAAACATCTTGAATGAATGCAGCCATAAAGTTGTATTTATTTTTCCAAATTATAAGTCGAAATCAACTCATAGTCCATTAACCCCCTCCCTCCCCTCGATCATCTAGTTATAAGTTGGCTCTTGGCCTCACATTTGTGGCTTCGCTTCATTTAAATAACAGTTTCCCTAAAGTTACCTGTGACATCCTGTCCCGGTTCACCTGATGTTCCTATTAAACTGAATTCACACTACAGACAGTAATTGGTCAGACATCGAATGAAAACAACTGCAAACGAGCTGACATGGTGGTGCTTACAGGGGTCACTTGTGTTTGCAGAAGACCCGTTTCATCATAGTCTGACCGTGTCCAAGTACAGATACCAAGCCTTACTTAAGTAAATCCGGATGGGGCCTGTACGCAACTGATCACGTGGCTCCCAATGTCACCGTGTCACCCGATGGATCAGCATCCATCTGAATCCTGTCTTATCACGGACTTTTCTGTATGACTCTTGACAGCCTATGACTAACCAGCCCACATCCCTGCCTTACCGGTGTCGTCGGGCAGGCTGGCGCTGTTCAGGGTGCCCATCAGTTCTCCCAGACTCTCCTTGGTGCCGTTCATCTTCCAGTTTCCGCCCACGAAAAACCTCCTGGACGCCATGGCCGCCTGATGGTGACTGATACGCGGTGAGAAGCGATGGAGGAGGCCCGGAGAATCAGCTGCTGCGGAATGACTGTGTGTGGTGGGGGGGTGGGGTGAACGTCATCCCTCTCCTTCTCCTCTGGGTTTATAGAGCCCATCGGGGAACTTTGTGGCGCGTTACCGCCACCTGGTGCTCACACGCTGATGGATGAAGGCAGGAGAAGCGCTGTAGGCCGAAAAAAGAAAAATATGCCTCAGATGGATAAGTGCAACAAATAATTTTATATAAAATTAAAGTTAGAATGACCCATAATATATTAAGAAAGACAAATAAATAGAAAACACATACATATGTCCTGTATGTACAAGTAGTATTTTGCTCTTATTCCTGTTGTTATTATTATTAGTTATTATGCCTATGTTATTTTGTCATTTTATGTTTTTATGTTTTTTTATGTTTGGATTTAGGTCATTTTCATATTTCTTCTGTATATAAATGATCTGCTGTTGAAGTCCTGTTCTTTATTTCCCCTTTTGGACGTATGCAGACGTACATATACTTAGAAACACCAATATATGGCAAAGATGACACAAAACTCTACAAGAAAAGCGCCTCTCTTAAAAATGATGATTTTGTCTCTAATAGTTGATTCTTTGTTTCTGTTTTCGGTCATTTTGTCCAACATTTGGGGCTTTGTCTCAGTTTCAGTTCAATTTGCATTTCTCATCAAGGTCTCAGGTCGGTCGTAGTTTGTTTGTGGTCTTGCAGGTATTTTTACTTATTGGGCATCACTTTCTAGACGTCTTTTAACTGGGCTCTTTCAAACAAGAAATGTGGTGCAGAACAGTAACTTCAGACCTTTTGTCCCCGTCAGGACTGTTCAGTAATCAATCCGTGCCCATAATTATTATTCGCCACCATATAAACCAAAACGTTGTTTTCAAAGCTTTGTCCTTAGGAAGAATCTGTTATTAAACTATTATTTTCCTGATCATGTTGTTGCTATATACAGATGTGACTCATGCTGCTCATGTGTGTTGCTAATGTTCCTCATGTTCAGGGACACATTTGGAAATTCCTTTTGTATTGTGCATGGACAAGTAATGATACTGAGGAACATCATTTATTACACAGGGTGACACTTTACAATCACACACGCACAGAATTTAACATGGTGTTAATGCAGAATTCTATGTTTATTAGAAAGATTTTCAACCCACATGTTCTTTTTACAGAGGTGAAGTGTAAAAGCACTACAAATTGCAGCTGATCCCAGGGGAGAAAAGAAAAGTTTTTAGGTCATTACAGCGTTTCACAGCTCAGACTATCACCCAGTCTCGCGTCTCACCGGCCTGGATTCATTTTTCATCCTTCGTTCGTCAGATTTTCTCAGTGAGACAGGGAAACAGCAGCAGCCCTACCAACATATTCTGTGGATATGTGCATCCCCCCCTTCCCCTCCCCCCCAAAAAGACACTGTACATTACCTCATCACCCTAATGTGTCAGGCTATAAATTACAAATGTACATAACCATTTCTCTTCTAAGTAAGTGAGGGGCTCCATTCCACATCAATGATCTCAAAGACAATAAAAATAAATCCTATGGTCTTCAATATTCACCTGTTCTTTCTGTTATTGTCAAAAATCTAAGTGTGTATTATTGAAACTCTCAATAGGAGCTTAATTTCTGCCCCTTGATAAATGTGCTATTTTTAGGTTTTTATCATTTTAATTTCCATTGTTCCAGTAGCAATACAACTCTCACATGCAGGACGAAGCATCATGCTCAGTTTACCTGATGTAATTTATGCGATGCAAGTTCTCGTTGTTAGAATACACAAATAAAGAAGCGGTGGGAAGATGAGAAAGAGAGGAAGATCTGCGTCAGCTCTCAAATTTGTTCCTGCCTCATTGTCTCCTAGTTTTATCTCCTCTTCTCTTTCCCTATCTTCAAACTTTTCCTCCCTTACTCGTCCTCCTCCTCCTCTCTTCCTCCTCCTCTTCTCCTGGAGTTTCTCGTCTGCAGGGGCGACTCAGTTCCACAGTTTGAGGAAGCTGTCCCAGGATCCTGTGCACACGCCCATTCCGTCAGCGGGGACGCCAGTGCAGCTCACCCTGTTGTCGTGGCCGGACAGCACACCTGGGGGAGGAGAGGAGAAATCAACCAGTCAGATGAGGACTGAGGCTCAAATTAGGGAAACTCCGTCCTCTTGCACATTTCAACTGCAACTTTGCTCACTTTGTTTTATTTGAGCCATCATCCCACACACAGGTGCATCAGAAATGAATGATTTTAACAATAAAACATTAAGAACTAGTCACTCAAACATCATTTAAATAACTTAAATAACCATTTACTATGTTGTTCTCTTGCCTACAGTCTTGGATTAACTTATTCCTCTGTACCATAGGCCTCTGTTGTGGCCCGACAATAACGAAAAACACATCACAGACACACTACTCCACTGGCGGACATGTTTCTTTTTTCGAAAAGTCTCAATCGCTGTATTTTTCTCTAGCAGACATTAACCCACGCGCTCCAAATCTGCTTTTCTTTGCCCAACATGTGAAGAAGAATTACCGCGACTCTAATTGGTTTGGACAGTATTTATTAAGGATCACAGCTGTTCGAATGAAATATATGTGTCACCCAGAGGAGCAGTGTGTCTGGCTGATGTTCTTTCTGTAGTTTTTGGACAACAACAAAGGTCCACAGCAAGTCTAGTTGCAGTATACTCTTAAATGTCATCATTTTCTCATTGATCATGTCCTTAGTAAACTTTTGGAAACGCAGCTTTTCCCTTTAACAAATCATTTATTGTTTTAAAAATAGATTTACAGCAGGTGACTCAAGGTTAAATCAATACACTGTTGATTTCCTTTGTAAAGCTCAATGGCTGGTGCACGTTCCAAATGCTTGTGTGATTAACGACCACTCACCAACTTTTTCTCCCTTCAGGGAGTCCCAGATGTGGCAGTTGAAGTCATCATAGCCGGCAAAAATAAGGCGGCCGGAGTTGGAGAGAGCCACAGACGTGACGCCAGCGTTCAGGCTGGGATCCTGGTAGCCGATCACCTCCTGGTCGGAGCGCAGGTCGTACATCTTGCAGGAGCAGTCATCGGAGCCTGTGATGATTGTGTGTCCGTTGGGCAAGTACTGATGGAGCGAAGAGAGACGAGACATATGTGGTGATGTTTTAGGCCAAAGAAATAAAAGGTGATAGATACAGTTTTCTTTCATAACCATTTAACAGCAACAATCTGCAGACTTTTTTAAGCCAAACCTGTTTCCTTACAGGCACCTTTCTTTAGTTTAATAGACGACCTTCTACCTACTAGTAGGTCCACTTGTTGTTATCCTGTCCTATAGTGCACCTGATCATTGCTGTCATGGTTATACTAATAAATATGGAATCTTAGTAGACTCATAATAAACACGGTTTAGGTACAAGACTGAGTTGGGTTTAGGAAAATATCTGAGTTAAAATGATGTTAGTGTTAGGCAGGAAAGCTACCCCTGCACCCTGTCCTCCACCCTCTATACTCCTGCTTCTGTGTTATTTACAACAATCTCATTATCATTTTCAGACGACTTCACTTGGAGGTAGAAGGTGGCCCACTGATAATTAAGGGCTGATAACAACTAATAACAGCCCATTGAAGGGTGTCTTATTATAGATTAGCTGCAGTGTTAAAAGCTTATTTATAACATGCAATTAGGCTTAAATAGATCTCACATGTACTTATTTCTCACTCGTTCATATCCAAAAAGTCAGTTAAGGACATTGTGAGATTCTTCTAATCCCATCCCACCTTTGACCCCAGGTATGAAGGTACTATCATATCTGATGTGCACTGGTTTGTAGAATCCTTACAGCGATGGCATTGATGTCGCTGGTGTGTCCGCTGAAGGTCTGCTTGCAGGCCCCTTCCCTTAGGTCCCACAGCTTGGCCAGAGAGTCGCAGGCTCCAGAGATGAAGGTGTTCATGTCGGAAGAAAGAGCCAGCGTCATGCAGTCGCCAATGTGGTTGGTGAAGACGATTTTCTGTTTGCCAGTTTCTACGTCCCACAGACAGCTGCAGAAGAGGGAGGGGGTGTGGGGGGATAATTAGTCACGATGGTGATTGATTGACAATTGGGTCGAGTTTTGTTTTTTTCCGTTTTGAATTTTGAGACATATCGGCCTGAATAAAAAGGCTTTAGCACATGTCTCCACACTCACCAGGTGGTGTCACCAGAAGCTGTCAGGATCTCAGTGTCACTAAGGAAACGGCAGCAGGACAGGTAACCTGGATTGGAGAGAAAATTGTTTTTTAGTCTTTTCAGTGACGTTGACATCAACTGCTCTTTTGGAGGCGAAATGGCGCCAGCGAGTGACTCCACCCCCTCACCTGTGTGTGCATCCAGTTCCCGGAGAGTCTTGGGGCTGGCAGCCTTGATGTTATAGACTGTGCAGATGTTGTCCAGACCACCGCTGGCCACTAGGTTACCAGAGGGTGCAAAGGCAACGCTCATCACCCAGGCTGACTTTAGCGGCACAGCAACCAGCTGGGAAGTGGAAATTTAGTTCAGTTGATTTCCCACCTGCTGCACATAAGGTTTAACCTTACATCAGCTGACTGAACCTAGTGTTCATGGGCTGTACATGCAAAATGTACAATCAAACAATTTTATCACCGTCATATATTTCTTTTCACTGAATGTCAAACCATAACTGAATACTTAGCTCAGCACTGAAATCCAGATGGATCTAAAGGGCGAAAATCTCAAACTAATCACAGATTCAAGAAAAATCGAACAACCACTAAAACACATAGAGTTAAATACACACTGTTGTCTAATATCAAAGGGAGTCTTTCATAAACCTGACATCCTTTTTGAGTATATTAGAAAATATATTTCAGCACCACGAAGAAAGAACTTTTACTCTTCGAGGGCAGAAGGGAACTCGATCTTACCTTGTTCCCTGTGAAGGTGTCCCAGATAAGAAGCTTGCCATCCTGTGATGCACTGACCATTTGTCTGTGATGGAAATGAGAGAGCCACTGTGTTTAAAGAGCACTTCAATGTTTTTTATTTTTAATATAGAGACTGAGGGGGAAAAAAAAGAGCTAAATTATCACTTGTTTTGCTTTGCTCAGTCAATATGTTGTTTTTCTGTCTGTGCAGCTAACGTACATGTAAAGAACAAATCTCTCGACATGACCTGGAGCATTAAAACTGCTAAATAAATTCCAGCACTTCACTGAACCAAAGATAATCTTGCTGGCTCAGTGTCACGACATGACAGTTTAACGAAGCCTCACCTGGAGTCAGCTGCCCAGTGCATGGCATAGATTTTGGCCAGGTGACCCTTGAGGTTCTTCCTGAGCTTCAGTTGGACTCGGCCCACAGAGGCAACGCCGCCTGCTGCTGCTGCCATGTTGGTGTCATTTACAGCCTTACGGGCTGCCTGTAAAAAAAAAATTATGATGGAATTCAAAGCCAGTTTCCTTTCAGCTCACTGGTTTCACGATTTCGATGTTTAAGCAGTTTAACAGATTTAGAGCTACACAGATTTCGGCTTCGTAGTTTTTTGCTGAACACTGCATATATCAAATGATAAAAAGAATCTGTGTGTCTCTTTACGGGTAAAGTAAACTCTCCTACCTCATTTATTAAAGCCCCAGTAGATCATCGGAAAATCGTCTGTTACAAAAATGTGAACGGCTTTTTTCACGCTTCCATCTACAACAGGAAGTACTGCAGGAAGTGCTCACCTCAATCTGTGCACGGAGGGAGTCACACTCCTTTTTGAGGGCATCCATTTCAGCCTTCTCAGCTGCCATGGCAACAGTTGTTGGGGGATGTTACAGATGGAAAATGAAAGTTTCAGTCTAAACAAAAAAAAAGGAAAAAAGGAAGAGGGGTGGGATTGAGTTGTTTTGCATGTATGGGAATTATTTGCACAAACAGCAGAACTGACAAACTGAGTAAACACATCTTATCATTGTTCTTGCACCAGTCACTCATCATTCTTTAATTCATGGGTGTTGCATCAGAATTCACACCCCCAAGGAACCTGTGGCCATCTCATCTTCATTTTCTGCCATTTTTCACAGCATAGTGTTGTGTTTTAGGATGTGTCACAGATTTTTTTTTACCATCACATTGTAGTGACTGGCTCACACTGTAATCATCTTCAGCTGTGTGACATCAGCTTTACTGGAGGATGGTTATGTGCAAGGACATAATATAGCCCAATATAGCGAGTTCACAGACTCCGACAGCAACAATCAGACATAATTTTGTTTTCTAACAGTCCTGTGTGCAGCAGTTCGGTGTATGTGCCTAATACTCCATAATTGGATACTGACGTCTGACTAATTTAATGCTCATTAGCTTCTTGCTGGAAAACAACCTTTTAAAGCCAAAACTTTACAGTTACTCACATGAGGATATTACATTTTAAAGCCCCAAAGCTTGGAATTAGTCTGAAATATGTGAGGCAACACCACTGTTTGTAACAGGACAGGAGCTTTGCAGAACAATTAATAAAAAACTTTCTTAATATGATGAAATGTTTAGCAAATTACAGGCTCCTTAAATGAGAGGATTTATAACTTTTTGCAGTTTTTTCTGATTGAAAATGAAATAGTTTTCACTATAAATTCCTCTCACGCATTCCCACTATTTTGTGATTCTGATTGGTTAAAAGAAAACATTCTGCAAAAGGGGAAAACCTGTAGCTGCAGTCCAACGTATACAGTAGATCCCGGACAACGGGGTTAAAAGAGCATTAATCAGGAGAAAGGTTCAGCACAGGTAGCAGCTTAAACCTTTGACAGGATGAAGGATGGAGGGTGGAGGATACAGGAGAGATGGTATCTGCAGGAATGACAGCGCTGTGGTCACTGCACGGCTTTAAATCCTGACAGAAGATCTTAAGGGAAGCTTTACCGGCCAAATCTTCTGTCATCCGATTAGAGAGGGTGAAGTGGAGGATCTGTTAAAGTCAGAACATCAGGAATCTCCCTCATGTACTGCGCTGTTCTTATGTGAAGGAAACTTTAGTGCACTCGTGAAAAACTGTGCTATGTTTTTCACAACTCAAAGCACAACTGCAGCAGAGAAACCTGCAAAATGTGCTGGATGAGGTCTTGCATTTAGCCTACTGCTGCCACAAGTGAGAAATCAATCCTCTCTAAGACATCAAGATGTGGTCCTACATGAGAGTGATTTTTGCAAACCCCCCCCCAAAAAAGGTAAACTCAAATAGCGTTAAGTGACTTCTGGATGTAGAGCTCAGAAATCAGTGATAAAACAGGGCTTGCTTCCCCAAAAATGCCTATAAATGTCCAAATTTTCATGGCTTGCAGTCTTGCAGTTGTCCACAAGTTTCCTTTTAAAATAAAAAAAAATAAAGCAAATAAAAAAATCCACTTTGGTTTTGTAAGAAATGTCCCACAATAAGATGATGCAACTGACCGTAGCTCCAGGAATCACCTGCAGAAAGAGCAATTAACGACACACAAAAGATGAAACTCACCTTTCCGCACACAAGGTGGGCCCTTCTCTTCCTCTGTGCTCCCCGCGTTTGAATCCCAGGGTGCACGACAGGCTCACTGGTCCTCTGACGCTCTTCCCCCGACGGACTGCCAGTAGCTCACTGGTGAAAAACTATCTCTTTGTGTCTCCCCTTTCGCCCACAGTGAAGGACAGATGAGGATTGGTGGGGATGAAGGAGATAAGGGATGATGGGATAAAGCTCAAAGATGGAAATAGAGAGGTGAAGGAGACAGAGAGAGAGAAGGGAGAGAGGGAGCTTGCTGAGGGGAGGTGAGTAAACCGATTGGAGGGAGAAAAACAGGTTATGAGGTGGGAAGCGAAAGGGAACAGATGGAGATGAAATGTGAGAAAATGAAGAGGAGTTTCAGGGGCAGTGAAAAGAAGCTACAGGTTGTACATGTGTGAATGCAGCAGCACACTGTTTCTCCAGTGAATCCCGATTCGTGTCATGGCAGTGGGTTTGTAAAATTGTTTTTATGAGCCTGCAGGGACCGGGTGGGATGGTCTGGGGCGCAGGGCATCGGGGTGAATTGGTTTGCCCGAGCTAATGAGCTGAGCCCAGTTAATCAGGGCCTAATGGGATATCCGGGAATGGCCAATCTCGTTAGGGAATCAGAGCAGGTCAGGCTAAACGTGCGTCACACATGACACACAGCGAAATCAGTGACGGAAAGTGGATCAAGAGTCAAACGCAGAGTTTCTCCTTAAAAAAAAAAAAAAAAAAAAAACGAGAGGAAGAAAGCATGAAGAAAGAAGCCTGAAGAAAACATGAATATAACATTTTGAAGGGACCCAGAAAATGTCAAATCAAACATAGAGACAGAGACAGAGAGAGAGAGGACACATGCAGGAGGTCACAGGTACAGTAATTGGATGCCGATGGAGGAAAGCGACAGGACAGAGAACAGGTATTGGTCTTCGGTGAGAGGGGATCTCGTCTGATCCGCCCCCCTTAATATCTGGTAGTTGCATTTTCAGGCTTGTGGAATAATAAGACAATAATTTTGTTTTGTGTTACGCTGTTTGGTTTCGGTGTGGACTGTATAAAACTTGATTTGGGTTTTGTTGTGTAGGTATATGGTTGGTTGATTTAGTAATGGTCTATGGTTCCTGCTAATGTAATGGAGAAAACACACACACACACACACACACACACACCTGAAAACAGGTGCTCTACTAAACAGGAGACACAAAGACAACAAGCAGCACTACTCTCAGCTCCACCTCGGGCTCACTGAAGAAGATCTGATTATGCAAAGTCATATTGTTCTGCTTGCACAACCGTGACCCTAAAACATGCAGAGGGAGGATTCGGGGTCAAAGCAGCGTCGTGAACAGCTCATGTAACAGCTCCTAATTGAGTTGTTTAGCAGGAGATAATGAGAGCAGCCCAGTAAACATCTCACGGACAGGGGTGAACTCATGCAGCACAGCAGGAAAGTTTAGTGTTGGACAAACTTAAAATAATTAGAAAGTTTAACTCAAGAGGTTATGATGATATCAGCTGAGTCATCGAATGTCTTCTCTTTGATTCGCATCTTTTTTCTTGCCTTGGTCCACACTTGTAATTCGCTTTTGTCATCGTCAGTTTCACTTCCTGTTCCAGACTATTTTGTAGTCCTCGCTTCCCAATTCTGGTCAGTAACTTCACCACAATGAGTCCTGATCACTTTCACCTGTGCCTCCCTCACTCCCCATATACGCCTCCATGTTTTGTGCACTAATTTGACAGTGATTCTCCAGCAGACCTGCCTGTTCTGCCTAAACCCCTGAACTGCCTGAACCCCTGTTACCCTGACTAATTCTGTATTCTTGGACTCTGAATTCTGTCTCTGGGCCTCATTGGGAACCTCCGCTTCCATTTGGCTTCCAACTTTTTGACAAGTACATTTCTGGAAATTGAGATTTGGATTCTGTTAAACTCTTTGATGTTTGGATTTGGACCTTGTTAATGTCTTGGGTCATTGGATTGGTATTCTGAATCACTGAATGTTTTGGACTAATTCTGGGATTTTGGACACTGTTATTAAATTTGGATTCTGTGACCTGAACTTGTTCCCACTGACTCATCCCAGCTCTTCTCCACCCACTATTATTGGTTGTCCTGCTGTCTTTCTCGCTGACACTCTTCCTTTTTTTGACATGCCACATGGACACCGCCCACATGGAGGGAAGTCATCCACCCACCATTCTCCTCCCCTGCTACCTGAGAGCCACACACACCTTCCAGGCCCAGGCCTGCGATACTTTGTAAGCCTCATATCTTCATTAAACTACTTACCTGTAAATCCATTGGAAACTCACCCTTTATCTCTCCTGTAGATCAGGGCTACAGCGCTATCTAGTGAGCCGGAGGAATCCCTGCAAGCTCTCGCCACATTCATCCTATTGCCCGTTGGTCAACTTTATCCCCATTAAAGCTTTTATGCACTGAGCGATTTGTGTCTGACCATCTTTCAGTCCTCATTATTTGACTAAACCTCACAGCTTTGGATTAAAGCATCAGCCAGATGAATAAATGTGGGAACTATGGTTCCGCTGACCCCTAAGAACTCTGAACATCATGCCTTTTTAAAAACAAAAAAATCTAAGAGCAGTATTGATACTTTTAAAAGTTTTAAAAGGTTTAGACCTCAAGACATGTCAGTTTGCATTAACGCATGATTAACATTTTCAAGTAAAAATTATCAATTTTGATTGATTTTAAAAACTCTACATTTGATAAACGAAGGCTTGAAATGTTGGATTTCTTCTTATGGAATTAAATGGAAATCCCAAAGATAAATAGCGAAATTGAAATGCTCACAGAGGTGAGTCCGAGTCTCCGTGCAGGGTAGAAAATGGTGCATGCATACAGTGTATATACAGCCCTGTCTGCACAGTACTTTCTGCAACGTGTTGGCAGATATAAAAATGAATGCTGCTCCTAATGTGTGTTTAAAAATCACCTGTATTCCAGCAGCTTTAGAGGACATGAGGCTGATGACATTTACAGAACACTTGTCTGATGGGGAAATTTAAAGCCAAGTGGTGCCAACGGTGAGTTGGTACCATGCAATGAGCATTGGATAATAGTTTCCTGTTGACGGTTGGCTGGTTCTGGCACTGCCACACTACCTCTGTGCTCAGGCCTTGTTACTGTACTGCAGCTCTAGCTCAAGTCTCGTCATCACTGGTTGCATATTGTGCTAATCCACTCTTTTCCCGCATGCATCATGGGTCGTACGCTGAGAGCATCAGTGGAGTTTGATGGACTCTAACAGGGACATTTAAATTAGGACTGGGACCATTGTCAGTAACTGATGCAACAGGTTTTGGCTCAGGACTAGCGACACAGCCATGCAGTCATAATTGGTCTGGTGGTTCACACATTAGGTCAAACGCACAGATTTAAAGCCCCACAGAGTCTATGATGAAGCATGTGTTCAGTTTTTAAGCGAGATATCGAATTCTTCACTGCAGCTCACGTTTCACTTTTATGTACACAGAAGTTAATGCGTCTACTTTTTATGGACTCTTGTAAAGGTGTTACTTTATGTTTAACAAGTTCCCCTAAACGACGGGGCGCAGTCTGGTTTTCCTTTGAGCATATATTTAACTGGAAATTCCTTGTTTGTTTCCTTGCTGTGCTGCAGATTAAAACACCAAAAATTTCTTTTCACTTAGAGAAACTAACCATTGAACTGTGTGTGGATCTGTGAGTTTATTATGGTGTGAAAACGTGAATTTTTAATACATAGAAACACATTAAAGAGGCATTAAAGTCACTACATAGGTAAATGATTGGAGCACAATGAATAACGAGCTTTGCACACCAGAACGACAGGCCCCAGACTTTGATCTGAGGGACCAAAAGAGACGTGGACTGAACTATCAACCCTGCAGTTTCGTGGATGACCTGCTTTAACCACCGGAGGCAAAGGCTACGAGCGGACAAACCAGCAGAGAACAGGTTCAGGGATTGTTTTTCAAAGCTGCTGGTTTTTCCGGGTCACTGTCACTGATTCCTGTCCCGACATTTTCTGCCTCTAAAGGTTCAACCTTCTAAAAACTCAAACCTGTCGTCTGCGGTCTTTGGTTCACTGTTGGATTTGCTGCTGGGACAGTATTCCATCGAGTTAGTAAAGATCCTGGTGTTGTCCTCTCTCTCTCTCTCTCTCTCTCTCTCTCATTAAGTCTCAGCCTGTAATCCAGTCTAATGAAGTGTGACAGATGAGAGCTAGCTGACTTCCTGATAACTCCCTCCTGGTAACAAGCTCAGGAGGAAAGCAGGAGTATGAACCATGCACTCAACAAACTCTGTGGTCTGGCTTCTTCATTCAGGGATGCCGACTTTCCAAGACGTGACATGGAAGACTGAGTGTAGGTCTTTCAGCTCCAAGACTAAGAAGTGGCAGGTCAGGTGGAGATTTGACGTTAAATCACAAATACAAACTTATTTAATTTCCTCATTAGAATAATTACTTTATAGTACATCAAATTTCAACTGGACGAAATGAAAGTGAAAAACATGTTTAATTAAAATGACAAAAAAAATCCCATTATAAGCCCATGTAAAATATTTTCTGCCTCAAAACCTAATTCAATGACAATAATACTGAGAAAAAGATGAGTCATTTTGTGATTGTGAAATAATATCACGCATATACACAGATTGGGTCACATCCTTCTGTATTTGCTATATGACGATTAGAAATGCGTTTGATTTAGGTCTTCATTTTGTAGTTTCAGGTGATTGTAAGATAAGTACAAAGTAACGTGCAAAGATGTGCAAATACATAAACACAAGCAAAGGGAAAAAATCAACAATTCGATCTGGATTATGTAAAGGTTTAAGGCACGTAGAAAATATTTTAGATGCTTTCAAAAGACTCCATGCATCAGATTTCCGCTGTATCAGTGTCTGTTGTCTCTTTGTGTGATCCCAGATAGCCAGGCGAGGCTAAACCATGTTGCAGGACTCTCATAGACTCTGGCTTGTTGTCATGAAAGAACGTGAACCGTGATCAGATTCTTCTTGGATGGAAAAGAATTTCAACATAAAAAGTGCTGCAAACCCTTTCGCATGTATCGCATCAGTTTCTATGCAGAGTTATTGAAATAGGAATTTACTGTTTTAACAGTTTAGTCTGTCCACGCCTGCAGGCTAGTGTAGGTTTTTTACAAACAGTGTTATTGTTGCTGTATTTGTTTGATATAAAATGAGTAGAGATGTTCTTGCACAAGAATATGTATTGGGCCAAATGACTCATATTAGGCCTGTTTTCACAGCAGGAACCTTCTCCCAGAACCAAGGAACAGGTCCAGGAACTATTAGGTCGGGATGTCCAGCTCTGAATGTCCAATGTTAATCAAATAGATGCATCTCTTACACATTCTGCATTTTTAAAAAACCTACTTCACACGCAAAAGTCGAGCGTCACACTCTGCTGCGCAACTTTCAAGTGGAAACTGCACTTTTTTAAAGGATTAAATACTGTGCAGGTGTTTTCTCTCTACATCTGGATTTGCAGTTGGCTCTACTTCACAGCAAAACTATACAGTATACAGCAGGTTGTCATTTTTTTTTTTCCGTTTACTAGCAGCATTTATAATATGAGATTAGGTTTTTGGCATATTGAAGCTAAAGACTGGTGGTGATGGAAGGTATTTTAGTAAGACACACCGCTGTACAACCACAGTTGTCTTTATTCAACGGGTTAGAGATAGCGTTTGTGTCAAAACCCACCGAACCCCAGGTTGCTCAGGTGGGTCAGGTGAGCAGCTCGTATGGGAGAAGCTGTCATTGGGGTGTTTGTGTGAAATTAATTTAACTATTCACTTGGAGTTTTGGTGTTTCTGTTCACCCGATAATAAAACTGATCTGCATGTGCGCACTGACTATTTGCTGCAGCTGGAAACAAGTACTTGAATTAAACCATAAAAACAAAGCAATGACCCTTGTTCCCATTACATATGATCAACAGAGGAATTTTTTTTTTACCCTAAAGGAGAACGGGATCGGGTGGGACCAACTGTGTGAACATATGAATTTACATTGGAGATATGGAGGTATTGAAATTTCAGCCTTTTCAACCTTATGTTTCAAGCAGAAAAACTGCTGTTCATGCAATGACAGGCTGGTTAAACATCTTCCCTGTGTTTGTCCTGAGGATTTCAGAGCATTGGTGACAATCACTGTGTGGTGCTCATCTCTTTCTCGCAGATAAATGGCCGGTACATTGAGCAGGGGGCGTCATACCAGCTTCGAATCGGCACTCGCTCCAATACAAGTGTTTTCACAATGTAGCCGCAGTCCTCATCGATGTGATTGTTGGGCTCGCCGACCTCCCAAAAACTACAGGAAGAGAGAGAGTATTTAAAGCACATACTCTGTACTCAATACTTAAACACTGGTCTATAGTGCAGCCCCAAAGTTACAGGAACAAATCTCAACATATCCTGTATCTCTGCACAAAAGCAGCCTGTAGATAAACCCAAAAAATGCAGAGGTTCCAAAATTGAAAAGTGGTTAATGGTTGGATATTGCAATTCAATATGCTCCATAACATCTGTGTGTAGCTGGAAAGTCAGAACCACATGATGGCAAAATAAAAAACAACAATCTCTGTGGGGAAGTAATGAGTAAAACTGAAAAAAGTAAAGATAGTCATCAATGCATATTTTCAAAATGAGGAAGAGAAATCAGATGATTCTGTCAAACTGGCATATGACTGATAGGAAAGATTGGACAAATGTCACTAGAATTAGTACTGTGAGCTGTTGAAATTTGCCACGATTTGTGCTCCTTTCAGTTCCCTTGTGTCTTGTCATATCATCATATTCTTGACACACTTATATTGTATCATCATATAACTCTACTGTGCCACTTTGTTTGTACATGACAAATACTGCACGTAAGGTTTTTTCTTTTTAGATTCAAGGGTCTCAGGACAGAGGGTGTTGAATGTTACGCAGAACATTCCTTTATACTCAAAAGAAAATTGTCAAAAATGTGCAGCACATTCAAGACAGAACTTCCTGATTCAAAACAAAGACAATCTGGAAGATGAGCACGAATTTACAGAACTAAAAGAGAAAATCTGACTTTTCAGCAATGCCCTGTTAGCCGTTTGTTTTTGGTGGGAGGCCAGAGGTCGGGGTCACCTGCAGTGCAGTGCCCTGCAGTAGTTTAACAGCAGTCACATTAGAACCTTTAACTGTTTAGTGACGACTCGTTGTCTTTGAGCATGTGTACTTCAGGATTTACTTGCGAACTTCAGTTATTTATATTATTTATCAGTGTACTCAAATAGCTAAATGTACGAGAGGAAATCACGATAAAATATAAAACACAAGTGTGTTTTTAAATAGTATAAATAACTGAAGTTCACCTAAAAAAATTCATTAATCAACAATCAGTATGACCATAAAATGAATTCATGTATCATGTCTAACTATTAGTTAGAAACTTAAAGGACACCTTCACTGACTTTGGTTCTAGTTCAGGTAGTACATGTAAATGAATGCCATGTAACATCCCTATATGAAAGTATATCTCTCTTTTTCTGATATCTGAATATCTGAAAAAAATCCTCCAGCTGACATCACTTGGAGGAACCTTTAGTTGTGGTCATTTTATCTCGTTGCCTTTGTTATAGAGGTTGGAATCATTGTCGACCCGCTTTTCCAGAGCTCACCCAGACGACATCATCTGAACTCCTAATGATAAAAGTTTAAAAGCGTGAATGTACATTTACACCCTAAACTAAAACTATAGAAAGCAAGTTGAAAATTGGTGGAGTTGCCCTTTAAATAATTGGTAACAACTCTTGCTCTAGACTGATTGACTAATTAATTGGCTAATCTCCGGCAGAGGATTCAAGATGTTTAAGACAGTTTTTAAAGTTTTAAAATTTTAATGGCTGCCTCATTATGTTAAAGCAATTTAACACGTTACAAAGTGACAAGTCAAAGCCATTTGCAGCTCTGTGAGATTAAAAATGTGAGGCTAAATACTAACAAACACAAGTGATATAGTGCTGATCTTAAACTGCATCCTATTTCCTATTAACTTTATTCTTCTGCGGCCGCAAACACATTTCATAAACACTTAATCAGCACACGTTTCTTTTTAAATGAATGAACAGTAACGGACATGATGCATATGTAAAGCACAAGACTGTGAGTCACAGGACAGACAGAAGTCCAGAGTTAGCAAAGTCCTTTGGTTAAGGTTAGAGACAGAGGTTTTGCTAAGCTGCAAAAATACTCTGAAACAGAACACGAAAGTCTGTCCCAAGTTTATTAACAATCCATTTAGTCCATTGTGCTGCTTGTGTGGCTACAAATAAGGGCCATGCAGACTTTTCGAAAGTATCCAGGTACCCTATCTATCTATCTATCTATCTATATATATATATATATATATATATATATATATATATCTATCTATCTATCTATCTGTCTATCTGTCTATCTGTCTATCGATCTATCTATCTATCTATCTATCTATATATATATATATATATATATCTATATCTATATCTATCTATCTATCTATCTATATATATCTATCTATCTATCTTATATATATATATATATAAATAAAGGAAATTTTGTTACTATTCCGGTTCCTTGCCTTTTGCAAAATCCTGCTACGTGGAAAAACTCTCCTGTTTAACAGGAAGTACCGGGTTAAACTGGAAATTGTTCATTGGCAAACTCACTGTTTTCCGACTCAGACCAACAACTGCCACTGTGCAGCTACAGACTGTGCTGCAGCCTGTAGGTGTGTGAGAGGTCAGTGTTCAGCTGAGGTACAGGTCATCCACTGTGAGTATGTGTACTTTAAGTGTGTGTATTATTGACAGTCTGGAGCCACAGGAGGAGAGTTAATATCCCGACAGAATTCCTGTCCTTTATTTATTCGGAGGCCTTAGCTAAACTTTAAACCTTTTATATCAAATCAGTCTCTTTGCGTTACATAGTGAACTAGACACTTACGTTTATGGTTCGCGTTTGTTATGTTGTGTAACCGAATGATTTTGAGGCAGCTAAGTCGTACGCAAGTGAACCTACCCTCCGACCACCGGAGTGCCATCCACCCATTTCCACTGGTCCTCTGTGTGTTCATCGGTGATCCCAAACCAGTAAGCGTTCCAGTGACCTCTGGGAAGAAGATTCCACACGAACGTCTGAGAACACGGGAATAAAGGAAATGTAATGATTGTTAGCTTTAGTATATTTGGACTGAGAGTCAACTAATGGCATGAAAAGACTAAAACCAACCATAAAACCTACCATAAGCAAATGCAGCACTGTGCAGTGACCTGTATAACATCAGGTCCGGCCGAGTCCCAGTAACTTCAGTAACTTAATGCTCTGATTTCACATTTTAAGTCAGTCTTTGTAGGAAATCATGTTAACAGTATTTCTTTCCATATTCTCAGACAAATAACAAACCACTACAGTCCTGGGCATAAGAAGCTAAAAACCCTCATGACTTTAACAACTTGTGTCAATAGTTGATAGCTGAAGGGTCAAACTATCGACACAACTCTGTAAAGGTGTGTCAAAGCTCAAAGAAAGGTTGCTGAAGACCTTAGAAGAAAACTTGAGGCTCACCAGGCTGAAAAGGGTTACGTAACATTTGGACCCTAACAGTCCACCATCGGACAGATTGTGTAGAAATTGGTCCCTCCAGGAAGTTGCAGTGATGTTGCAATGTGTTTCTGCTTTTTTAAAATGGTAAGAACTTGCGAAAATCATGGCTGATTGATTCAGTTAACTGTTGTGGTGATCGTGACATCGCGACTTCCTGGAGGGACTGACAAATGGAGAACATGTCACACCGTGGTTACCCCCCCAGTAAGTGATTGACCTTCAAAGATCACACAAAGAGCAAGCTGTGTAGTATTTCAGGAGGACACAACAGGTCAGGGACCCCAAGGTAAAGTCTAGGAAACTAGTGTTCATGAGTCCACCACCAGGAGAACATTGAACAACACTCAACAAAAAGAACAAATTGATTGCCTTGTTTTCTCAAGTCCATGTGGATAAGCCAGAAGGCTGTTTGTGGCAGTATTGTGATTTAAACCTGTTTTGCTGCCTCTGGACCAGGGAGACTTGGCATCATTGATGGAGCTATGCAGTTTCACAGGGTAAGGCCTGTGGAAGGACCTGGATCAGCCCGTTCATGCAATGAAGCCCACTAACACTGTTGAGTTGAAGCTGTTCTATCAGTCCTCAGTCATGCAGTTGCTCGTACTTTACCTGCTCCTCGGCCGTGTGGATTATAGCCAGGTGAGCTCCTTGAGTCTGGCAGAACTTCTGGCTCTCTGGCCAGTTGTTCGAGACTGTGGAAATGAAGTAACAGCTGTTGCTGAAGAGATTCCAGCCTAAGGGGCAGGTGATAGGGGCCGGTGTCGGTTTGATCACCTCAGGGGCTGATAAATGACAGAAACACACAAACAAAAGACTGGAGAAATTATTATTATTACAAAAATAATAAATTATAATGTGGACACAGCTCTATACAAATTAGTCTGTCTGTACCTTTGGTGGCAGCAAGTTTGGCCAGCAGCTCCTCCTTCTCTTTCTGCAGCTTTGCTTTCTCCTGCCGCAGTTTAAGGATGGTGCCGCTCTGAGCCGTCACGTTTGCTTCCAGCGTCTGCTTCTGCGCCTCTAAAGTCGCTTTCTCCTGCTGCAGTTTATGGATGGTGCCGCGCTGAGCCGTCACGTTTGCTTCCAGCGTCTGCTTCTGCGCCTCTTTCTCCTGCTGCAGTTTATGGATGGTGCCGCTCTGAGCCGTCATGTTTGCGTCAACGTCTGCTTCTGCGCCTCTAAAGTCGCTTCGCCACCCGATTGAGGCTTGGTCTTATCTGTGGAGCATATTCACATAGAGCCAAATCATCGGCAGGGACTGAATTATGGGACGATGGACTTTTGTTTGTTTTGTTGTACATGTGCAGCTCTGTTGGCCATGAGAGCTCCACATGCTGAGACTTCCTAAACTCATGGAAATAGACAATATGAAAAACTAAAACGCTCCAAATAACACAGACAGTTGTTGTTGATGTTCTCTTAAAAGGAAATTCTTTTTCTAGTGTAAAACATCCCCTATTTACATAGAAAATAACTTTTTCACGGTAAAAGCAGAAGCAGCTTTTCAGGATTCTGACTCAAACCACTAGATCCTTTTTTTCTGAAAAAGGATCTGCTGAAACTGTTCACTCAGCTTATTAATATTATTTTGGTGTATTTCTTTGCACAGGGTCATTGTGTTTGCTCCAGATGAAGTGATTACGCTTTTACAGTAGTAAACACTTTGACTTTAGCAGCATTTCATGTACCAATATTTTCAATATTTTCTTACGGTATTTTTAAAAGGACATTTTGTGTAGTTACTGTATTTTCTACACCATAATGGTAGTTTTAACTTTGTTCAGCAGTTTGAAATAAACCAGTCTAGCAGAGCCTTCATTACAATGTGACTGCTGGAGCAGATGATGTTAGAGTTCTGCTTTCTCGTAACATTGAGGCAATTCTGAGCATTTGTGGTGACTTTTTCTTCTTTGGAGACATTGCTGCCACCAAGCAGCATAAATGTTTCACTTCCTTATTCTCTACTCACCGCGTGCAGCCACGGCTATGATGGAGATCAGCAGGACGGCGCAGAGCACAGCCAGGCAGGCGGTGGCGAGTCGGTAAGGCCCGGGTCCACTCAGTCGGACTGGGAGGAAAGCATGAGCTGAAGAAAGAAAGATTTTGGTCATTTCTGACAAATCAATGTACTTTATCACACAGGTGTAAAAATAAAAATGCAGTAGTGCTGTGAGTCAGTCCTGTTCATTCATTTACAACAGTTGGCCAGTAATGGCCTCATGTCACATGAGTAGGCTGATACTCATAGAATCTGGGATTACAATACGTAACCAACTAGGCAAAGTAACAACATTTAATAGTATCCTCCTGTACTATCCAACCTTAGTCAATTAGATTATCGCCAAATATTTTGATTGTTGAATTTTCATATTTTTTGGTTTTTTTCTCTTTATTGTCAGCTAAGTTGTTTTTTTTTACCTGTCGATTGTACAAATAAATAAATAAATAAATAAATCGTGTGAAGGTGTCACTTTTCATGTTTAAACATTTTTCAGTTTTCTGAAATATCATAGACCAAATGTTTAGCTGTAAAATGATCCCCAATTGGCAGTAAAAACAATTAACAATATGTATCCACAGCCCCAGATTTTGCTAAAGACCATATTACAGTTCACAGAAATTTGCCACCAGGGAAAAGTCCCATATGATTAATATGTGATTAATGCTGCAAAGGAACTGAAACTGCTGAGTTACACGATAAAAAAATAATAACTAAAATCAGCACGTACTTTCTAAAATAGAAAAAATATGTGCGAATACGTGACTTAAAGACATCACTTGCTATCCTCCGTTTGGATGTGTCAAGTCAACACCGTTTTCTTTAATGTTGCAATGAAATCTAAAATGACACACTGGCAAACCATTTCACCCATATTTGTGCACTGTTTGTGGTGTGTGTGTGCATAAGTGTATTTAAGTTTGTATGTGTGTTAACCACCCCCGTGCTCAAGTTGGTGCATAGAGACAGAAAAGAAGGACTAAACTAACACGTTGTGAGGGAGGAGGTTGCAAAATCCACTTGTTTTTAGCAGAACGACTTGAAACAGGAGGAATCAGCCTGACTCTCCCCAACATTCAGCCCAACTAATACTGGATTTTTATCATCAATACTGATATTGAGGATTGGGATTAAAAATGCCTCATAAGCTCATACCAATCTTATTCCATAAGTTCATTTGCAGGGTTTTGTTACTTTGATGTTTGTGCTAAGATAAGCAGTAGCTTCATAGCTGTATTAGCTTCAGGACGGTGGACGACCACCCTATCTGCTGCGCCACAGTTGCACCAATGTTTTTTTTAAATTGTTGTACAAGCCTTGTAAGCCTTGTTTTTTAAATGTTTTATGAGCGTCTGGTACGTGAACCATGAGCACACAAACAGCGGAATGATTTAAAAAAAAAATAGTTTGCACATGAGTTGATGAAATTACAGTACAGAAATTACAAATTACAGTAATTGTTGAAAGTGCTGCAATTTACATTTGCAGCCCTAATAAATATTATCATAAAAAATACATTAAAAATATGAATTGCATGCCTAATATTTATTCTAAATTATGATGAAAGTGGTGTCAAAACCCAGACCATGAAAACAGGAGCACAGAACAGACACTGTCATAACGTAGCCTGAACAGTGTGAAGTGATTTGTAGAGTGATTTTGTGTCTTAGTGCATTAGAATAACAAATATTAGCTGGACAAAAAAGAATCTTTGCTAAAACATAGAAAGAGACTGAGAGAAAACCAGCAAGTGTTTTTTTTTTTTGGTTTCTCTGTGAAGACCCACACTGGGGTGAGTCCTTACCGCTCTGGGCCACATCTGGCCTGTGGCCAAACTCGTCACGTGTTCCCTCGTCGTCTATCAGTTTGGAGTACATGCCCTCGCTGGTCGGGGGGCTACCGGGGGTCGACATGTCAGTGGCAGAAGAAGAAAAACAAAGCCGAAATGACAAGTCTGGAAAGTTTCAGTGAAGAGTTAAAGTGGAAAACAAACTTCCAGTGCAGCACTGAAGTGATGCTCTCCTCCCCCTTTTCAGCCGTTTATAAAGTGGCCCCTGGACTGGGGTCAAGTACCACAGAGTAAGTAAGAGACCAGTTTCAAAATAAAAGCCCTGAGAATGCACAGCTTCTGCAAAGGTTTGTAAGAACTGCAAAAAAAAAAAAACTACACACAATGTTAGACACACACTAAAAAGTCAGTGAAGCCTGACTCATAAAATACTCAATTATTCACTTAATGTCCAGACATGTGAAAAAAGGTGGTGTGCATGTGTGAGTAATAGTGTTGGCTTGATTTCAGACAATTAGCAAAGTTGCACTAATGCTCAGTTTTCACGTGACCTTTGAGAAACACACATCCATTACATTCTGTAGAAAACAAGCATTTAACATTCTGATTGCATTTGAAGGGAAAAAACGTATTATGCAACTTACTGGTGGCTTTTGTGGCTCTGTGTTGCCCCCCTGAGGGTAAAAGATCACCATGCAAATGTTGATCACATATCAATTCCACAGAACACGTTTCTCAAAGAAGATAGAGGACGGCTTAAGATCACAGTAGGCACTTTGTTGTTACAAGGCCCAAAGCAATGTAGTAGATAGAGGGTCCTGGGGTCACAAGATCTACAAGAAGGTGCAATATAAGGGTTTTATTACTTCACAACTGAAAATGACAGATAATCTAAAAAGGAACAAGAATGATGACTGTCAACTACATGCACCTGGTTTCTTCAGTCATGTTTTGTGAGGGTGGTAACTTCTTAGGTTTTAAGTATAAATAGAAGGGGTTTGAGAGATACAAGCCAGAAGACACCAACATCCATGTGTTCTTCTCCATGCCGGCATGTATTAAACTGAGGAAACCCTGGTTGGCTCACAGACTGGAGACCTGTCCAGGGCCTGCTCCACTTCTCGCCTAATGACAGCGGGGATAGACTCCAGCCGCCACAGGTACGGTGGAGCTCATAGCACTGCCCATCAAGAAAACACATGCAAATAAAAAAAAAAAAACCTTATTAATTTGACAACAGAACGTTTCATCTTTTCTTTGACTTGTTTCAGTCAGATTATGCATTTATTACAGCTACATTTAAACAGGTAGGTTAAACTGTTCCATGCAGTCATATTTCAAAATAAAACAGGTTTTGCTATTGCATATTCTTACCATAACAGGCAAAACATCTTTTTTAGTGAAACCTCTGAAAGTCGATCTTCTTTAAATATGCTGTGCAGGACAGGATCTTCTGCCAGTTGGTGTATTGTAGAATTGTAGAAAAATGTGACTTTGGAAACCTTGATTGATCTCACACATGGCTTCATTACATTTGTCTGTGTGCTTCCATCATCATCATCATCATCACCCAAACTGGGCAGACTGTGGCTGAAGCATTCCGGTGGAACCGGATTAATGGTTTCTTGACTCTGAAGAAAGTGGAGGCGAGGGACAGGGGGTCAAACGTCTGGAGTTATATGTTATACTTTTGTTTTTCAAACTTCCCTGTTATTAGCAGACTGCTGAACAAATAAGCCAATGCTTCTTTAGAATATTCATCCAGCATGAACAGTAATTCACACAGATCATATATACTGCTGCTCAATCCCGTTTCTGGCAACACCTACTGATGTTACCAAACTGCAAAAGACTACAATTCTAGGCTACTGTCTGTGGAGCAAGTCTCAAATGTGACCATCAGGGCCCAGTGTGTCTGAAGCAGTGGAATCTAACAGCACCGTGGTTCTCACCTGCTCTGCCAAGGGGCTCATACCTCAGATTTTCCCGGACCAGTTGCAGCACACCCATGACGGCAGATGGCACAAGACTCACCGCTAAAGACGCGAGACTCCATATGTGTTACTGAACAGCAGCAAACCTGCTGGAGGCGGAGAAGGGGACCCCGTTTAGTCTGCCCCCGTGGAAATGGATCCAATGAACATACATAACTTGCAAAGATTATAATATAAAAGGATCTATATGTTTGCCTTTAGCAGGTACCGTTCCATGATGCTGAGTCAGTTTGCTTTGGCAACTTTATGGTTAGTTTTTTGATCAGTATTTGTCTCATCTGTTACGTTTGCCAGGGTGCAACTGGGTGACAGAAGGACAAAATGTGACTCTTACAAGTGACACATATTGTCGGGTTTAGAAATGATTGTCCAAGCTGACTGTAATTCTGTGTATCAGCTCTGCCATGAATTCTACTTTTACAAGGTTATAATTTCACAGTGTTTAAGTTGGAACTTAACAACACCCTGTGTCGGTCTGATGTCTTTTTAATCGACAGACAAATAAGATAAAATAAAGATAATTCATTGTTATTTTAATGTCTGTGTGGGGTTTGTTGAAACCATGATTACTTTAGGAAATGACAGGAGTTATCCTTTAAAAGAATGGTCGGAAAAACCATTGATAGAAATTAATTAATTAAATCACAAATCAAAACGTACTCACATGCTGCATATTGTAGTTTTATGTATTTAAATTATATTTCTAATATTGTGTATTTGTGAGTTGGACTAAAAACTATATGTGTAGTAATGGTTGCTAGGTAACACTCAGTTGCTATGGTCCCCCTATGATGTCACATTTCTTTGATCTTAAAATGTTTGACAAGCATTTACATGTGTCCATGTTAATTTCATTTTACATTTCAACACTGCACTTTTGTGGGACCCATCTGTACGTGCACTACGTGGCTAAGCCCAGAATTCAATCACCGATGGAAGGAACAGCAACAACGCCGGAGCAGATTACAGCGTCTGCTGTTCGTCCGCTTATCGAATCCTTCGTGGCAAACGTAATGCCAGAAAAGTGGACTTTGTTAAGATCAGGTGAGCTTGATGAAGACACTCATTTTATTCTAGCATTGCTGCTTCTGAAGTGCATATCATACATTTCCAAAGACTTGGTAAAGAGTCTTCAGGGCTCACAACTACAGTCAGACGAGTATGTGCTGGGCAGTGATCTGAGGAACTCGATCTCACAGACATTTTCTGAAGTTATGAACATAAAGTGTGTCATTTCAGAAGAACTGACAACACTGATTGTTAAGGAGGTAACAGAAACGATCAGTTCTGGTCTCTCCAGTCGTGAGGGCTCTGAGGAGCCTGTAATAGCTAGAAAGCCTCCTAACACCAGACTCAATATTATGGTCTATTACGCCTCCAAAATGTTTCAAGCATATGCAAACACTCCACTACCGTGTCCGAAGAGAGATGGAAACATAGTCCTAGAAGTAGAAGTGGAAGTGGAGAGTGATGAGTTTCAGCAAGACAGTGAGCCACCAACCCAATCTGTGGAACCGGGAATCTCACTAACTGCACTAAGTCAAGCATTTCAGGCCGCAATCAACAAACAAGTGAATGAAATCAAACAATCGGTTTTGTTCAGTTTGACTGACTCTGAGCAAACATTGCTGCAGGCTGAATCTTCTCTGGACATTCGGTTTGCTGCTGATGATGTTGCTCGGTTAATTGTTCAGAGTTTGAAAGGCAGAGATTCTGCAGCTCCAATTCCAAAAACCAAGAGAAAGAGCCGAGCCTGCAAAGACCGAGTGCTGTTAAAGTTGAAGACCTTCCTTCTGAAGTATTTACTAAAATCATCTATGCTTTATGCACTGATCCAACTAAAGGCCCGACTTATCCAACCGTCCACAGCAGAAAGCAAGGACTCAATGTGTTCCTTCATGGACAGTGTTGAGTTTCTGGTTCTGAGAGACATTGATGAAAACAACAAAGGTGCAAATGAAGAGTCTGTGTTTTCAAAGCTGGAGGAAATGTTCAGTGGGGAAAGAGAAACACTCAGTAAAGAACTAACAGATCTCCTGTACACAGACTTAAAGATTAGGAGCATGCAAAGTTCATCTGAAGTTCCATTGGATGATACTTTGTATGCAGCAATTGGAGCCAAGGTGGAGTGTTGCCTGGACCTGACAAAGTGGTGGCTAAACACGAGAGCTGCCCCACAGAGTGAAGAAGTGATACATTCTGTGATGGCAAATCATCCACTGGCAGAAACACTGCTGCTGCTGCATTCAACCTCAGAGGCAGGAGATAGTGAAACACAGCTCAGGACACTCATAATAATGCTGGTCGAAAGGACATACAAGAAGGCAAAGGTTCCCCAAAGGATGGGAAAACCAGAAGACATCGTCGACCATCTGCTGGAGAAAACAAGGGCTCAACTTGAGAATATCGACTTTGATATGAGTGAAAAAACATTTAAACAACTCAGCAAAGCCATTTTCAAGCATCTACATAAGAAAACTGGATGTCCATCAAGGTTACTGTTGTTGATGGAATTAAGGGATCCACAGATTGAAGAATCCCTGGTATCATTTTTGAAACAACATGTGACACAACCACCAGAACAGCAGAGCACGTGGTCCCGCTTCTTCTCCAACTTCGGTAAAGCCGTCACATCTGTCTTCAGACAGAAAAACACACAGTCACATGAACTTTGAGAGTTGTCTGTATTCAGAGTTAGTTATGCCTCATGTCACCTCCTGCTCCACTGGTCTCTGTCCTTCGCTGGTCTTTGAGGGACAGAGACCAGCGGATCTTAGGCAGGACTTGAACGTACAGGGTCACCTCAGTGCAGCAGTGTCTACTGGGATTAGCAGAGGTTTTCTCCAGGTGCTCTGATTTGCCCCCCACCGCCTCGAATTTTCCCACAAATTAGAAATTAAATACAATTTGATCAAAACTAAAATCATTTCACACTTCACTTTGTTATGGTGTCACTCATGAATTTCACGTATATAAATTCTAATTTATAAATGTATATATTAGCATTATACTATGTTTTTTTTTGCAACACTCTGTTTTTTATGTAAGCACTAAGTTATTGTTATGGACTGCCAGTGCTCTGTCACCAAATTTAAGTGTACAAAATAATTTTTAATCTTATCGGGACGAAGCTTCAAGGTAACCTCGTGGGGGCATGTTCCTAAGTCTCAGCCTCTTTACCGGTGTGCCGCAGGGTTCAGTTCTTGGTCCTCCTCTTTTTTCAGTCTATACTACATCCTTGTGTTCTATCATCCGCTCACATGGCCTTTCATTTCACCCCTATGCTGATGACACAGCTCTTCCTGTTCTTTCCACTAGACAACTCCACTCATCTCATCACGCATTTCTGCCTGTCTCTCTGACAGCTCTGCCTGGATGAGAGCGAGACATCTTCAGCTGAGTCTCTCCAAGACCTAAGTTCTTGTCTCCCCAGCAAGACCTTGGATGCAACACACCGTCAGCATCAACACTGAATCTGCAGTGATTATCCCCATTAAGTCGGCCAGAAATCTGGGGGTCATCATCGAAGTTCAACTGAGCTTTAGGGATCATCCTGCTTACCTCAACTCCCTCATTCAGGTCAACAATCCCTCACGTTTGCTGCACTCAACCGATGAACGACGTCTGGTGGTCCCGGACGTATATTGTCTGCTCTTTCTTGCACTTGCATCCCATGAAACGTAAACACTTTTCTGATAGGACTTTACATTGATGTTTTCACCTTGACTTAGATTTTTGCTGCCTTGTATGTCACTTGTAAGTCGTTTTGGATAAAAGCATCAGCTAGATGACTAAATGGAAATCAAATAAGTTGCATACTGAAGCTTTACGCTAACACGTTTTAATACTCCTTTGTATGACTTAATCCCATTACACCAAGTTTTACTGTGAACTGTTTTAACTTTTGTGACTTTACTGTTTGAAAAATCAATAACAGTCAAACTGTTTTACGAGTTAAACTTCAATTCCATAAACCTGCGTGCACACAGGCACAAATCTCCTTACTCTGACTTGAGGAAATGTTTAATAAAATGTAGACAAATAAACATTTTAAGTCGCACAAAGCTGTGCAAACATCACACATTGAACTACAAATGTCTTTACTGTAGCTGTTTTTAGTTTTGTGTATGCAGTACTGAATATAAGTATTTCATGAAGAATGTACTAATACAAACCTAGTACAAGTACCATCATCATATCAGTTAGTTAAGATTAACTTGTGACAATGCAAAATGGACAAGAATTAAAATTATAAGTATCCTATAAGTATCCAGCCTAAATACTAGGTATTTAAAGGTGACATTTTGGTCATGTAGCAGACCACAGAAGGGGCTGGGCTCCTTCTGTCAAACTAAAAACTATAATAAACAAGCATTTAGTAGAATTGGTTCAAAGTATTATGTTACATTTCTCTTAACATTACGTGATTTTGTGTTACTAATCTTGTTAATACTACATATTTATACTTCATAAAATACTTAACTGTACAGTTTCTTAATTTATCGCAGGTTGATTGACATGCAGTAAATCCTGTAAGTGATTGTTATAATGGACGTTCGATGGGACAAGGTTGACTGTCCAGACTCATTTTCATTTTTACAAGCACCAAATGGAATAAAATTCAGTCAAGGTGATCCAGAGATATTATGTTCACAAGCATGGGATGGACGTGAGGTCACAGTAATTTTCACCTTTGTCATCCAAGACCTAATGGCTTTATCCTCGATGCTTAATGGACGTTTGTGCTAATTTGGAAAAAATAAATTAATAAATAAACAACAACAGAGACTTTTTCAGTGCCATTTATTCAGGTGCTTTTAGGCTTTCAGGTTTCATTCATTCAAACACACAGCTCTCCCCACTGACTGAAACCTCCTGAGACCAAAAATCATTTATTTTCCTCGGGAACAAGGACAGAGCTCAGACCTCGTGACGGTTTACTGATGCATTTGTTAACAACCTCTAGCCAGAAGACCGTCAGCAGATGAGTTTGTCCTAGTCCTACTTTTAGTCACAGGCTCCTTCATAAGCTCTATCATCTGTCTTATGAGGCCTTTGCCATATTTATGTTCATGTCCCGCTTGGTTTATTTCTGTTTTCTTCTCTCTAGAGATAATATTTACATTCTGCTGATATTCATCTCCCTGGTTGAAGCAACTTCTGTACAGTTTCATTAATATACATTGTACACATAAAGGAGCAGTTTGAAGTTTTTTCCCTTTCTTCTGTGAGCATGAGAAAAGTGTCAAATTATGATACTGTATAGTTCACGGACCTGAGCTTTTTCAGGTTTTAGCCTTGTTCCAGAATGAGTGGAAGTGCGCTCCGGTAAGAAAACAAAAAAAGGTTCCTTTAGTCTTTTCTGTGGCGGCTAGTTATTGAATAAATGCACATTCATTTAATCAGTGTGACACAGTTTGAAGAGTGGAACTAAAACCTGCAGCATGTGAACAAAGACAATACAACAAGCACAAACATGTGAAACTGTAGTTTTGGGGACTTGTTTAAACTGTTTTTCCGTCCCCTGGAAAACAGCATTTTCACATACACGTCCCCAAACTAGACATTAACATATAAACTCAAGTCAAAACACTTCAAATTTGAACTTTTCTGGGGCTGTATTCGCACGGGAAAACACAAGTAAACCACTGTGAACTATGCTAATGCCCATTTTGCTGCTATGATATTACTAATACTTCAACCAGCTGCTATATTGACGTGGGAACCAAAAGAAATCATACACTCGTGAAGCTTGCAGCAGTATTACTTCAACATTATAC